>CM026204.1:27359131-27959131 GCA_014839995.1 Xenentodon cancila | reverse complement strand
GCGCTGTAGTCCGCATGCTGTGGACACTAATGGTTTGTTATGTTTAGCTTGACTTGCATCATTACCATAGAGTCAACAGCTCAGATTGAGGCACAGTGGAGCGTTCAGTCGACGCGTTTTCACCGCAGACAAACGTGGCCTCACACAGGCATGACATCTGCTAGCTGTTGTGCGCCTTGTAGACATGCAATTTCAACAGCACGTTTCTCTTTTATCATCCCTCTACAGCTGCTCGTTGAGGAGATGCTGAAGCTCTTTCTGCCACCGGAGCAGGACCGAATTAAGTACCTAATAATGCGGTCCCAACACGAGCTTCCAATAACCAAGAATGCCGTTTTCAACAGCAAATCCCAATACATCACTGACATTCAACACTATTAAAAAGGATCTCTAATAAGCTGTCGCCATTTGTCTTCCATTTGTCACAGTCAGATTCCCTGTCATGAAAATCAGATGATAGTCAGAGTTTGGTTTTATTGCTTTTTGCTTTTTTGTTTTTTTTAAAACAAGTTTGGTTTCTTTAAGTGTTAATGAAATCTATATGGCATGCTTTGGTTTAAACAAATAATAATAATCTATGCTTAGTGGTTAGCACTGTTACCTCACAGCAAGAAGGTTCCTGGTTCGATTCCCGGCCCGGTGGGTCTTTCTGTGTGGAGTTTGCATGTTCTCCCCGTGCTTGCGTGGGTTCCCTCCGGGTACTCCGGCTTCCTCCCACAGTCCAAAAACATGCAGGGTAGGTTGATTGATCACACTAAATTGCCCGTAGGTGTGAATGTGAGCGTTGTTTGGCTATATGTGGCCCTGCGATGGACTAGTGACCTGTCCAGGGTGGACCCCCTGCCTTTCACCTGCTATGGTCGGGATAGGCTCCAACAGACCCCGTGACCCTGACAAGGAGCAAGTGGGTATAGATAATGGATGGATAATAATCTATTCCTTTCATCTATGAATTTACACAACTTTGGATGAAAACTGGTTTTAGTAGACTCACTCCACTCTGACCTAAAAGGACATACCTTGGGCTGGAAACCCACTGGATGGCTTTAAACCTTTTTTTGGGCCCTGTACTCATCTTAACAATTATATTCCTGTCATGCTCTTTCAAAAACGCATTTCCATCCGATTAACATGAGCGCTTCAATCTTCTGTCCGCCTCTTGATTTCATGATTCGATTTGCAAACTGTGTAAAAAACTCAAGAAAAATAAAACCTGATTAACAGTTCTGTGTATGGGACACATTGTTGATGGAGTTTATACTTATCTGTTGTTGTTCGTGTGGCTCTGTAGTTACAACACCAAACCACTAGGAAGCAGTGTGGTCTCCTTTGTGCAGCGCCATATAAAGCTTGTATTGTCTGCCACTCGGACTGCATGTAGCCACAAAAGAGGACGTGCTTATGAGTGAGGATGAAGGAGGGAACAGACTAGCAGTGTAGGCAGACGTTATACGTCTGAAAGCTCTGTAACTGATGCAACTCTGCAGCTCCACCAGGGGCTCATAGTACTTGGCTACATCAGTCATTCTATGGATGGTCTTTTTGGGTCCAGCGCACCAGTGGTAAGTCGCCTGTGTGAGCTCTGGTATGCAGCTACTGTGACATCACAGACCCAAATCAAATTAGAATTATCAAGCTTCCCCGTCTTTAACTCCGCCCAATTTTGCATTTTGCTGCTACCTCAACTGGGAAGCTGCAGCAGTTTCAAAAGATGCACCCTCTTTTGAAAATGCTGCATGAGGTTAACATGCTGACTCCTCCCCCTTAAACCAGCCAGCTACAACCAGAATGGAAAACGACTGGATGAAAATTAAGCTTTGGTATTTAATGGTTTTGGTATGTTGACCAAAACAATCCACAATTATTTCATTAAGTCCTCAGGAAGATGTTTCAACTTTTAAAAACGTGAACAACATTTCTGCCTTGCATAATTGGTTAACTGCATAACATAATTCATTTTCTGCCAACAATATTTTGCTTGCATTTGTGCTTTGGAGATCAATGCAATTAGTAATAAATGTAAGTGTTTAAATTCTATAGCACCTTGACCTCAAGGATTAAACACTGCTTAATGTAAATTAGCTCAATAATTGTTACCTAACAGACGGAGACCTACTGTAGCCTTTTATTAGTTCTTTTAATGACTCTGTGGAGCTTGTCCCTGCTGACCTGCTGGACCTTTGACCACGCTACTATTTTTATTACTTTCTATAGTTCAAACTCAGAGCAATGTACACGGTATTATTACACAAACACACACTTTGCTCCATTTCCAGGGGGGTTAAACAAGGACAGAGTCCCCTGTGTTGTCCTTACCAAAGACCTCTGCTGTACATGGACATAGTAGACTGGCCCCTGGCAACATGCAAACACACCCACACACACACAGACCCCTGCCAGACTCTTGCTGGGTGAATGATGATGAGGTGATGGGGGAAAGAGTGGGCCAACACAGATGAGGGGAAACGAAAAGAGAGAGAGAGCGAGAGAGAGAAAGAAAAGGAGGGAACATAGTTGAGGGCTCTCAGGTCAACAGCACTCTTTTAGCCACTAATGAGCCTCAAGCCAGCAAAAGAAAAGTAGAGAGCAAGAGAAAGAGTTTGAATTCAGCCCCATGAACTGCCCATTAACAAAAGAGGCATAAGAGCAGCAGTGGCCATACTGAGGTTTCAAACTATGCATTGTTGGGAAGAACATGTCACCAGCTTAACCGCAGCTAGATGTGCACCCATCCACCACTCAACCACACACATGCAAACATCCACCAACTGCATAAGAAGACTGCAGCATCTGCTGCCGTTTTGTGTTGTGATGATGATGTATATTGTATTTTGGAGTGACCAAAACATTACTACTAATAATAATTTAAATAAAAATGCTTAAAATCTGTTTCTGCTTTATCTTGGTGAAATATCATGTGTAGCTTTATTGAATTCACAGTAAAGGTAGAATAAGAGAGTCTATGCGGAGGGGGAGGAGGGAGTACTGGAAGGAGAGGAGGAGCTAGATCTTAGAGCTGGACATGGCATGTTATGGGGCGGGGCAGTCCTAAAGCAAATGTATGTTGATAAGACACTTGATTATTATACTAATATGTAAATCAGTCTATCTTATAATAATGGGATAATACCCAGTCCTACTAGTGCTCCGTCTTTTGTTGATGTTTAATTCAAATATTAACATACATATCATCTGAAAATCCCTTACCCTGCCTTTAACTCTGGAACAACACTAAAGGGTGAAAGCTGCACTATTTACGGATGTGAGTTTATTTTAACAAAAACGGTTATTTGCTGATTATATAAATACAATTAAAAAAAAATGGGATGAAGTATAAGAAATCAATATCATTAAGCAACAACCGTCAGAAACGCATTCAAACCACAGAAAACACAGAATAACAGGTTAATACTTCCCATCAGAATTACTTGTTTAAAAACAAAGGTTGCAGAGACAAATGATTTAAGTCTGTTTGCGTTTGAGACTGGAGGGGAAACACAGAAATCATTTAACAGAGGGTGGCTTGGATCAGCCAGGATGGACCGGATCACACCTTTTACAAAACTCAGTCAGTTCTCCTTATTGAGAAGTGATCCAAACTACAAATGAAAGAAATAGACAACAGGTTTAATAAAACACTAGTAAAACAAACTAATAAAACTGTTGTCAACATTAAACTGCAAACCTTGTGATAAAAGTGGATATGCTGACTAATTTGTTTCGGTTTTTTAATCATCACCATTTCAAATCATCATGAAAAGTCGTGCCAAGATATTTGTTCTAAAAAAAAAAAAAGAAAAAAGGATTTTAACAGATTGTTTATTGCAACGGGACAAAGAGCGAGTGGATTCTTTCTAAAGTCCATCACCATCTCCTTTGTTTTGGGCACATTTATGTCCAAGATTAAAGACTAGCACCACTTAGTTAGGTGTGATACTACAGGACCATGATCAAGGTCTGGCCTTCTCCATGAGGACACAATGACAGAATCATCAGCAAACGTAATAATGTGACTTTCATCACGTGCACATCACAGCACAAATAAAAGAGGAGAGGGTGCAGCCTTCGGGGGGAACTGGTGCAGAAGACCATCAAATAAAATGCCATTTATTCATGACCCCTGCAATCTGTTAAAAAGCCCATCGGCCAGCATATCAGGCCGGAGTCAACGTTAAGAGAGGACTGAAGTCCGTTAGCTAAAATATGGGGCTGGATACAATTACGAGCAGATGAAAAATCAATAAAAGTCAGTCACACAAAGGACTTAAAACCCTCCAGGTGTGTTAAAGCCATGTTTAAAAGGGTGTCTTGTGGATCGCCCGCACCCCTGACTGACCTGTAGGCAAACTGGAGTGAAGCCAGCGTATCTCTGACACAGTCCAGGAGACAATCTTCTGAATTTCATAACAAGAGCAATCAGTGCAACAGGTCTAAAATCATTAGGTGTCTTAGCAGCCTTGGCAATGGGGACAGGAATGATAATGGAATCCCTCCAACGGTTGGAGACCGAGTGAAGCTTAAGAGACTGTGAAGAAATAAAATAACATTTCTGCCCGCTGGTCAGCACAGTTTTTGAGGATGTGGCCACTTACTCCATCAGGGCCAGGACCTTTTCTTCCTTTAACCCAGCAGAAGAGACCCAAGACCCTGCTCCTTTCAATCTTAACAGTGTTCTGATCCAAGCCAGCACTCTTAAAGACTAAAGGTTCCTCACCAAAATCCAAAACATCCAAATGTTTATCCGTTCCACGGTTGTCTAGTGCTTGCTCAAGACGGGACTGTATCGAAGACAAGTTTTGATGTAATCTGTTGGTTTCGTAGTAAAACAAATTATTAAGATGACATTTGTCATGATTTGGTGATATACACTGTAAATAAAGCTGAACTGAAGTTAAATGACTTTGTAAGAACAAAGTTAGACATGCCATTAAAGATTGGACACTTTGTTGACCGCATCTCCATCATAGATTTTGTACCCTGGTAGGAAGGGTGGAGATTACCAATACAAAGAAACTCTTCAACTATATTTAAGTATTTAAGTTTAGCCAACTTAAGTTCCTTTTTAACTACATTCTGAAGCTCATTGTATTAAAAGAAAGAAATCCTGGCCCATTAGTAATTTGTTTCATTTAAATATTTCTGTTTTCCCTCACGTGGTTGAAATGTGATTGCTACAGAGAAAAGCTTTTAGATATACCTACCAGAAAACAACGCGTCTGGTAAACACCCTTATATGGTTTAACCCCATAGAGATACTGTGAAATGACCTTAGAGAGGTTCACATCAGACATCCTACCTATGGTCTGAGCTGCAGCAGTTCTGGGAAGAGGAATGCTCCACAATCCCTCCTGGATTTTTTGGTCGATCTGATCCAGAGCTACTAAAAGCACTTGATTGAAGTCATTATCGCCAAAGGAGCTCCTCCAATCTGTGAACTCCAAAGGTTGACTTATTTTTCCCACCAGCACTTTGACTGTTTGATGGCTGTGTTCAATAAAACATAACAATTTGTTTTTTTTGGGTTTTTTTTTTTTTTAGTACATCTGTTTAAGCCAATTTGTGTTTGCTCTCACAATTAAGGTTCATTGTTCCTTAAATGATACCTGGCTGCCAAACATGCCCAGACAATGATTCTGTAATTACCGTGTTTCGCAGATTGAAGATGCTGGAATATAGTACTTTCTTTTGTCCAAGCACAATCTATTTTTTTGTTGGGTTTTTTATTTGTACCAAAAAAAACAATTCTCTGTTGTGATTAGTGGTTTTCTCCTTATAGCCCTGTCAAGAGAACAATGTTTTAAACATGATTCGGTACATGGGCCTAATATTAGGGAGGACTAAAAGACAAGTTCTTTCCTGACCTTGATCAATTTTCCATAATTTCCCATGAATCATCTTTCTTGGCTGACCACACCTTCCTTGGAAGAACATGGAGCTTGAATCATAGAGAGAATTTTACAACCTTCTTTGGCCTGATGAGCATCAACAACTCCTCATGTGGTTCTCTAGAGTCTCATTTGTGTGTTTGACATTGCTTCTGACACAGATTGATAATGAAATTTGACATCCATCTGTTTAAAAACACATGGCATTTTTATTTTAGGTACAGTCATACTGCTAATACTAAAAGTTAAGACATACTTGGCACTAAAAGTTATTGGATTGTTTTATTTGAATAAATGGCTTTTCTTCAGTTCTTAAGATCCGGGATCTCACTGGGACACAGATTTTGTTCTTCTGAGGCATTCTATAGTGAATTTACTTCCATATTTAGGCTCACTGCCCTGCTTCCTCACCCAAGGTCTACCAAGCATCAACTGGCAGACATTTACCCTAACATTATCCTGTAGGATACCAACAATTTAAAATGATGTTTTGATGATGTGCTCTTTTTGCACAGTATGTAGTGCTGAGTTTTCCCCTTAAATCTTTCAACTTTTGTTTCATCATCCCAGAAAACATTTTACCAGCAGGACAGCAGGTTACTAAGGTGCTCTTTGTCAAACTTGAGACATGCAGAAATGTTTGTTTTGGAGAGCAGCGGCATCCTCCGCGGTGTTCTGCTATGGACGTCTTGTCTGTTCAATGTATTATGCTCATGAGCAGAGGTGTTTGCCAGTTCCAGTGATGTATTCAAGCCTTTAGTCATTACTCATGAGTTCTTCTTTATCTCACTGAGGATTCTGCCTTGCGCCTTTGGAGAACTTTTGGCTGGCACCCACTTCTAGGACGAGTAGCCACCGAACTGTGCTGTCTCCATTCATAGTCAAATTTGTCTTACTGTGGACTAATGGATTTCTAAATACTTTAAGATGACTATGTTTCCCTTGATCAAATGTCTGCAGAGATGTGCTTTTGCAAGGTATGTTTTATACCAGCAGATGCGTCTTATGAACAGCAAACTTAAATTGGCCAAAGTAGCTCTAAACCACACCTCCAAACTGGTTTCATTAACTTGACTCAAGGTGTTCAAACTACCAAATAATTAGGCATTTCTTTTTGAAGTAATTAATCTATGGTTGCTTACCCCCCCCCCCTCCCCCCAACTGAATATTTAATGGATATGTTTAATTAAGACCCCAAACATAATCGTTAGTGTGTTTGTCGATTATTGTGACTCAGATTAAGATCAGATCACATTTTACAGTAAAGTAATGCAAAAAACAAACAAAAAAAAACACCAGTAGGTTCTAAAAGGTTCACATACTTTTGTTTGTGACTGTATGCAGTATTGGCTCCTTTAACTCAAACAAATAAATCTGACACCTTGTTTTTATTTAAGTTGTTTAATTTAATCCCTGAAGGGAGATTACACTGTTGCAGTATAAATTGAGATCAAATAAATAGGAAAAAGGTTATCTAATCTAATCTACAAAAAAAAGGGTAATCTAATCAACTTAGATTGTGAGCAGATCTCTCTTTTCCAATCTTGATTCATCTGCAGAGATGCAAGACAAGATGCTGAAAATCACAAGGAGAGAGAAGGCGGTGGAATGAGCGAGTAGTTACAGACAGTGATTGAAGTAAACAGAGAGAGAGCGATGATGACCGATGTCATCAACATGCTCTCCAGAGAGACGAACGCCTCGAGCATCTCTCATCCAACACTGGTATAAACACATCGCCCCGATCCCGTCGAGATGAGCAGGCGCGCGTACATGCTCGCGAGTGTTCAACACGACTGCAGCCTCTTTCCCATGTGAGAAAGATAAAGAAAGAGTTGTACTGAGGCACGCTGGCTGATGCAATCAACAACAAGACTTGCAGAGTGGAAAAAGGCTTTTAATTATGTAAGTTAAGTGTACTAGTCTTTTTTAATAAATGCAAGGGATGAGACAGCCAGACGTGGGAATAGGAAGGCAGTAACACACACACACTCACACACACACACACACACACACACACACACGCACAGAAACACACACAGCTCTGGCCTCCTTCCAGGTATTTGTTGTGACTTGGCGTCAGAAGCAGAGGGCGGCGGTGGTTGGCCTTTAGGTTCCCCCACTGAGCCAATATCTCCTTTCTAATTGGTTGTTAATGAGGGTCTGTGTGTGTGTGTGTGTGTGTGCATTTGAGTGTGCGAGTACATTTGTCTGTAAATATGACAACCAAACAAGACAAAGAGAGAGATGGTGTGCATTTGTGGGACTGTGGAGGGTGTAGCGGGGATCTTGAGCATCTGTCTAACAGACTGGAACATTTGAAGCCCTGACCTGCACACAAATTAAATACACACTATGTCTTGCCTTCATGTGGGTGACAGAGTGGGTTTTGGGGGGGGGGGGGGGGTTGAACCTCTAACAGAGGCACACACACAGCGTGGACATGGAACCAACTGCTCTGCTGGTCATGTGAATAAGAGCAACTGAATTTTGAGCACCTGCATTTTAATTAAAGCTGCAGGATCTTTGGGAGGTAACCTTGGGCCCAATCCTCCCCTTCAGCCAATCCTAATCGTAGGGCGGTACCAAATACCATTTTAAGGGCTGCAAAGCTTCAGCAGAAGACTTCTACAAATATCAAAGCTTCACTTTCTGTATGACGTAGAGAAACGGATGGAGATACTCAAGGAACATGGCCCACGCATGTTACCGAATGATGCTGGTTCATTGGTGTGACACCTTACGACAGATCAACGCAATCGTGAATTCCTGTGACCAACATGCATGCAAACAGCCAACAAAGGAGGTCCAGATGTGTGTGGTTGAATGAATGTGGCCCACATGCATGTTACAAAACGAGTATGGTTCCATGTTCATGCTCACCCTCATCCTCCATAGACGGCGCTGGAGCCTAATAACGTGTCCAGTGACCTGTTTGAGACTTGTACTGATTTGTTATGTCAGGACTAGATGGCTCGGGTGGTGACACTGTGGCTCTTTACTGAGTGTTAAGCAATGCAATAACTATAAGTCAGTTGTAGGTGGCAAATTTAGGTCGACACAGAGGTTTCTGACACTCAGTGACATTGACATGATTAATACCCTGCCCTATGCTGAAAGAGCTAATACTCAGTTCTAGTGAAATCAGAATAGGGACTAAAATAGAACTGTGAGGGATCCCACATGACAGGCCGGTAAGCTCATAAACATCAACTCATTTCTACAAACTGTCAAACACTTGTCAGAAAGATCAGATGAAAAGCATTCCACACAGTTTCTGAAAAAACCCATCCATCCATTGTCTCAACCCACTTATTCCTGTTTAGGGTCATGGGGGTCTGCCAGAGTCTATCCCAGCTCTCTTTAAGTGAAAGGCTGGCGTACAAACTAGACAGGCTCATCGCAGGGCCACATGTAGACAAACAACCACATGCACTCCGTTGGGAAATTCAGAATAAATCAGTCAACTGTGGGAGAAAGCCGGAGCACTTGGAAAAACCCCACACAAGCACAGGGAGAGTACTCAAACTTCACACAGAGACGCCGGCTGGGATTCAAACCAGGAACCTTCTTGCTGTGAGTCAACAGTGCTAACCACCAAGCATGCATTCAAGAGCTCACATATGCACACTTATGCTGCAATATATAAACAAATATGGTTCCTAATGTGCAACATGGCTCTTTCAGATATTTTATTACCAGCAGACAGAGAAAATGTGTTATGAATTTGGTTTTATTGCACAAACATTTTACGGCTAAGTTTTAGCATAACGTTGCCCTCAGGGGTACATGTCAAAAACACTCGTGTTTCTCTTTCAAGTGCAGCATATCATTCCTGAAAACACTTGTGGGGAATTATGTTACCAATGTAAAGCACATTTATTAATCAAAGTAAAATAAAGACAAACTATAGCGACCATAAGTCCAAACGGAACAATGGAAAGACAACTGCATCTTTCTCAGAGTTTTTTTCATCTTGAGCTGAGGCTCATTATCTTGTTTTTTTTTTTTTTTTTTTTTTTTTGGTGGGGTGGGGGGGTAATTTTCTGTGAGTTTATGAGCCAAATAAAGAGACTGACATTTCAGCATCCGTTTTGGCTTGGATGAAATGAAGAGCATTGAGGGACCGCCTGGCAACATATAGATCTGCTCTGATGGATGGAAAAGCTGCAGGCGAAAGGGAAAGAGAGGAAACTTGATCTCTATAGGTCAGAGTTGGAGAAGTGGCTGGGATGCCAAGACGTCAACATTTCCATTGCAGCTGGATCCGCTCTGCACAGTTTCTTTGCTCTTACTTATTCAGAACCAACTTAAATCTTGTATGATTCTGTTGCTTTTGTTTCCTGTCTTTTTTTATTCAACCCTTCAAAGTAAAGCTTAAAACAAATGCATGAATATGTAGAGCTGGAGACACAATTCACATAAAACGTACCATTTCACTAACCTGCAACCTGGAAATGTGAATCTCTACGCCTGTCATTACACATGGAGTTTAACCTTGACAAGTCTTCATTGTGTCCTTTCACTACCATCCTTTGCCCTCCTTTTAATAAGGCCCTCGTTGTAATTTAGTCATGTCAACTTTTCAGGTTCATAATCTCAATATTGCGGGCGTGCAACAAAAAGCAAAGTAGAGAAGTCCGTCAGACAGAGAGGCTGAGATCTGCAGGAAGCGAGGCCTTGGCCGCAACATCCGAGTGTCAGTTGGCCATATGGGTCAATGTGCCACAGAGGGGCAGCAGCTCACTTCACCCCGGATAGGCTCAGCCGTCAACTGAGCTAATTCCACATGGAAAGCTTCAGTCTGGCGTGTCAGATTTTTCTGGCACAGTAGGCCTTTGCTGACAGCAGTGATGCACATTTTCAACACAGTGCATTTTCTTCATTAATAATGGGATTTGGATGGTTAAAAGAACGTGGAATTATGACTTCAGTGTTCACCTGTTTTGAGGACGTTTAGTAAAGAAATTCCCGTATACATATGTTTTTATTTGTCATCCAACTAGACAAACCATTAACGAGACATATGTCTTCTTTTTTTTTTTTTTTCAAAACATTCTGAGGTCATGATGAGATGTCTGTGAAATACCACAAGCATAGAACACAAAAGCCCCCCTGTTCAACCATGTCCTTAGAAACAGCAAATGCAGCACCACTGGACGTCCACATAAAGACATTCCGGATGATTCTACTCTGACCTGGGTCTGTGCTGTCCAAGTCCCGACAGTGACGACAAACACCTACACAAGCATGCTCTCGGGGGTTTTAACTGTCACAGAATGTGTCCCCTTTAGATTAGTTTGTGCAACGTTATGATGCTACATAACTTTACATTCAATCAGATCATTTCAATCAATGGCTTCTCGCAAACCCGCCTTCATCCCTGGACCTTTCTGGGAGATGGAAAGTCAACAATGATCAAGCTTTGTTGAACCTTTATTTACAAAGTTTAAAATCAAATTTACTGCAACTGCTCCAGCGCTAAATTAATAGCATCTAGTTTGACACGGCTTAACAAAAAACAAAATAAAACTAAACACCATTCATTGTGCATACATGTGTGGTTTAAGCTGTTTTATGTATTTTAAGTTTAGGTATTTTAAGTCATTTTAATTTTATGTAAAGTTGGACATTTTAATATGCGAGTCAGTAAAAACTAACACTTCTGGAGCCAGCCCCTAGTGGTCAGTGGACGAACTGCACTTCAACCTTGGTTTCAAAAAGGACAATCAGAAGTTGACTTCGTTAAGTGAGAAAGTTCCTTGTTTTGTTTAATGGATTTTTAGCTGTATGTGATAAATGCTTGTTAAAATGATGCTCATCTGTGTATCATTTGTTAATAAACCATTGTATATTATTGTATGAAGAAGGAAGAATAAAGAAAATAAAAAACCTGGCATCAGAAATCGGCTGTGGCTGTCCTGATCTCTGAAGGTACTGGCATAGGCCACACAAAGAAACGGTACCAGCTGACCTTTCCTCCGCACCTAAAAACACACACAATTAAACTGAAGCCAAGAGGTGCCTTCAGGCTTCATCGTCTCTCCCAGAGCTGTGCTGAACAATAAAAAAGGCCCAAACAAAGCTGGGGCGGACTGATGTAAAAAAACAAAAAAAACAAAAAACACCACCACGTGACGGCCCACGCATGCACCTACACACACACGCACAGATACTTGCAATCACGTATACCGTACACACGCATGAATAATTAAACAAACAAACATGCGTTAATGAACGCGTGTGTTTGCACAAACACACGTGTGCACGGATGTCATAAACTCTCACCAGCACAACACAGCATAAATGCCCATCAATAAATAATTACACTCTTCATTAGATGCTGCGGGTCAGCAGTTTGTGAGCGTGCTGCAGAGATTAGTCTCCTGAACGACAGCGCGGCCTTTTGTTAAAGAAGCTGTTGGCTTTTGACCCAGTTAAAGAGCTGAAAGGAGATAGAAATTTGTTGTTATGAGAACACTGCCCATGAAATCATTATTGATATTAAACGGAGACAAGGAAGGCATACAGTTGTAGTGATTAGCTGCATCAACTTTAATTCAAGACGGACTTTCTTCTTGATTCATTCCAACAGTGGCACTCAGTCAGAGTTTAAACAGTAGTATCGCTGTTGATATTTCTGCCCTTTGTCAACTCGGAAATATCTTTCAGGGTTCTGGTGGGTTTCTGAGGAAAGAAAAAAAAAATACTTACTTCCAATCCAACTCATACAGCTTAAAGGCTCAGCAGCCACAAGCTCCAAAACACTCCAAATCCACAATGAGCTGACACTCTCATGGGCCCTTTACCAGCCATTAATCTATTTTGTCATGTGGTGCGGTTCACAATGAACACCACTGTTCATTAGATTTAGTTCACAGGCAGCATTCATTCTGAAGCTGGATTTGAAACATCTCACATAGAGTTTTCTCTTAATTAGGAAAATTTCTCAGCAGGGTGGGCACCACATAACACAGCCGGAGGGCAGAAAAGAGAAAAGATTACAGAGCAAAAACATATGGGAGAGTGATGCAGCTAAAAAAAGAGAAACGTCTTGGTTTATTCAACATTGTGCTGCGTCATGCATCACAACTTCAGGAGGCAGAGAAATAAGAAGGAAATGAAAGGGCACCTCATTGGCGTCGAAAGCATTTCCCCTGATGGGCTGTATTTTCAGCAGCAATTGACAGCAATTTACCTCTGAGCAGCACATACACTGTTTTTCAATGGATTATGAGACAAAATCTTAAGTTAATTGGCCGCCCACTGAGGAACACTCTCCACAAAAAAAGTTACAAATTTTACTTGAATAGCCAGAGATGACTCCATATGTTTAACGTCATGTTTCTGCTACACTTCTACAAGCAACATCAATGACAAGTTGAAGCTCACTAATTGGAAATGTAGGCTGAGTAGCTCTGTAAAGGTGTCAAGGTTCTTTTCATCAAGATTCTGGAATCTCAAAGCAGCACCGAGGAACTTCTAAAGGTTCCCCCCAACTGAAGCACTTTTGAAGTTCTGTCACTTCTACAACACTGTCACATAGGTAAATTTTACTTATACGTCCAATCAATGACATCATCATCAAATGCTTTTTTTCCCCGAACGAAGGGTCGAGTTCACGGATTCGCCCCACTGTTATTAACACATGATTGACAGATTTACATCATTAGCCAGCCATTAGTGTGCATGATGTAATTACAGCCTTTACAACACTAATATTCCCCAACCAGCAAGACTAAGGCATGATGCAATGAGGATGTTCCATCCTCTGAGACCCACCAGTGATGAGACCTAAAACACAACGGGGAGATGGGGGATGCAGCAGTGGGGGGCACAAATGTGTTCAGCCACCAGTTGCCACAGAAATAAACTGTAATCCTAGCAGGCAGTGATCAAGATAGATAAATATTAATAACCCTATTATACCCTGAGAAAAAAAAAAAAAGAGAGTACGTGAGAATGGTCGAGTCATCCAGAGAGAAGGGCAACAACAATACAAGAAAGTATTTTGTTCTCTGTTATTGCAGGAAATTCTCACTTTCACATCCATACAAATTGTAAAAAAAAAGGCTCATAACCAGTTTTCATCTGCATTTTTTGTTTTGAAGGCTAAATATGAGCGCAGAGAATAATGAAAATAATAGAAGTCTGAACACATACGTACTGCATACAGAGATATGTTATCGTCCGTGTCGCTCTGTCTGGATCAGACTCATTTGTGATGCCAAGGCTGTAGCGTAGCTGGGTTACCCTGCACACTGAGCTGTAGCGCTGGACGGCAGCCCACAGCCTAAGAAGGTCACCCACCACTCAGTTTAAATCCCAGAACACCAGGATTGGGCTCCTCTGGATAACGAGTGGACGGAGGGTGGGAAGACGCACCCTCCCTGGACTGCAAATGTGAGAGAAAACGCTCTCGGTCCCGTGTTATGCAATTTGATCCGCTATTCAGATTGATCAAGCACAACAATAGAGTCGTTTTTACTCTGATTACAATTCAAAAACTAATGTGACCCAGCGCTATTCCTTCATAAAAGTAGAACATAAAAGAAACAAAGCGTTATCAGACTAAGAAAGAATCAGACTTGGTGTTGAGGTGACTGAAGTCAACAGTATGAAGACATCACTTTGTCACACGTGACTGCACATCTGCGGCCGGGGTCTCATGACGGTATACCACGCGCCTTTGGCAAAGCTGGCATCCAAACATGATTCTTCTCCTGAATCATGACCGGGAACACATTCTACTGCGATCATTTATTTTCCCTGCATTTTTAGCACAAATAAAAGCTGCTAGAGATGTTCATTTTCACTTTTTATCATTGCGTATGTTGATGATGCCACTGACATCCCGCTGCATCATGTCTTAGTCTACACCACCAGGGGGCTTCATCGGCCAGTCTCTCAGAAAACCGTACGGCGTGAACTCGGCCTAAGACGAGCGTTGTTGATCCCACGTAGTGATTGATGGATGGGTTGGGTTGATCTGAACTTGTTTAAATAAACAATTTGCAGATGCAAGTGATGCGTGAATAAGCAGAATGTCATAAGGAAAAACAAGACAAAAACTACTAATGTAACTAATCTGAGACACTTCCGGACTATTTAAACATTTGAAAGTCAGCAAAAGCATTGTATGTGCCCTTTACACCAAATAAAATGGAAATTATTTTGACACCAATAGAAAACCAATCTTAGTTTTGATTGTGATTACTTGCAACTAAAGACACGTATGCTCACATGAGACATTTTCTTTTGTTAAGAGGAGATATCCACATTGTCACTGCGCAATCAATTACTTCTGAAGGAAACATAATTACTTAAATCACCAGTGTGTTGTAGAGGGGCTCGAGCTGACTGTCGTATAAATAAAGGCCGCCTGTGTCTGACAGGTCTAACTGTTGGTGAGTCAGTATGATGGAAAAATCTATAACGTGAAGACAGAAGAATACACATTCAGCGCAGAATTTGGCACCGCTGTAAATCAGCCTTTAGAACTGCTAGCTAAGCATGCATAAAGAAGACCGCTGTGACAGCCCAGTAAAAAATGGGAACCAAAGTTCAGCATGTAACCGGCATCCAGATCGCTAATGGTATTCTCAATGGCTTCGGTGCGTTAAACCCTTTGTTTATCTGTTGGGGTTTGACTATGGTAACACCAAAAAAGTATTCCTTCACGGAGGAGAACCACTTCGGCGATTGAGGGAAACGGATGCACAAAAGCTTCCCCCGTCTCTAACTAAAAGCTTTTGTTAAAAGGAACCATTTATTGGACTGAATGTAATGCAATATTGTCAATCCAAAAGAACATTCTCTCCACAAAGTCTATTTTTCTTTATTTAGCTAATCCCCACATGCATAGAGTGCACATGTGTACTGAAGGTCCAAGCTGGATGATGCTAGATTGGATCAGCTCAGCAGTGAACTGCATGTCCTGATACGGTTGGTGACCTTTGCTCGTTTGTAGATATGCATTCGTTCCTCTGTTTTAGGCCTGCGTCCCTTTTGAAAAGAAAAGAAGTTGGGATGGGGCTTAGTTAGGGTCAATAATGAGTGGAAAAAAGGCTGAATCTTTAAAAAAAAATAAAAATTTTTTTTTAAACCATGAGAAGGATCAAAGTTTCTCAAAGAAAAATTCAAGCAAACTTTAAGGGACATTTATCAATAGCTGATATAACCACATGAGCAAGAAATCCCTCTGGGAAGCATTTGTTAAGCAGTACAAGATGTACAAGATGAAGATATAATCACAAATGCAACTTTAAATGGTGCAAAAGAAGAAGCCTTAATTTAACCTTGACAGGGAGCCAGTGATAACTTCTGCAGTCTCGAATGTTGTCAGTTTAGGGAGATGCTATTGTCCTTGCATTTCTTTAAAAAAAAACAAAAAAAACACTACATTAGGAAAAGTCCAATTTTCCCATCCAGCTTAATGGAATAGGTCAACTGCATTACAATGACAGAGCAACATTTAGGGAAGAAGCAGGTTCGGACATTGCTCTACCTGTGACTAGTAGTTGTTGAAGGACACCTAAAAGACCTCACAAGCTCGGCATCTTACACAGATTTTCATCGTTACAATATAAGTTGCTCAGTTATGACTTAAGTTTTTTCCTTAAATGTGTTCAAAACAGTGACTGAATGGACAGTTAAACTTGTTTATTGGCTTGTTCACTACTTTGAATTGAAATTTGAACAACTACAAATTTCCTCCCAGCCAGCATGTGTAAGTGGGGTCCATTTGAAAAAAAAAAAGGATGAAAAATTGGGCGCCGTATGGGATTGTCTGCTGCCCATGTGGGTTTGAATATGCGGTTTGCCCATATGGGACCCAAATAAGACCCACTTTGGGCCAATGCCCAGTCGCCCACCTTAAGACCACTGCAAAAGTTACAAGTAACCCAAAGGGATTTATATTTCTTTTGTTTGTTTTTTTTTGTTATGCGTTTTTTTTATGCACCATTGCAGATTGACGTATCAAAATAAGCCACTAAAGAAAAATACGAACAAGTAACACTAATAAGAACTGTGAATAAGATCGTCCCTTATAAATGGGCAGTTGGAGTAAATTAAGCAATTGGCCCTAATTAAGGAAATGCTGTAATCATATTCATCATTAGGAAATGTCTAATTAAGAACTTATTTTACATCTGATTTCTCAGCAGATAATTATGTATAACAGTAATCAGAAATATCAATATGCAATTACAATTAACCTGGTTTAAGCACAATCAATGAATATGGGATGCCAGAATTCGTCAAGCTCAAACGAACTCAAACTTTAGCGCTGGGAATTGGCCAACGTACATCGTGAACAGATTGAACCCGCTGCTGATGAAAACTAAAAACTAAAAACTAAATCTCAGTCTCAGTGCATCTATCTGCACACATCTCCGTATACAACACGTCCCTTTACTTTCTGTTTTTGACAGTAAGGGACACTCGAGAGCAGGAGTTGCCCACGCAGCACACTTGTTCACATGCTTCATGGGACTTGCAAAGTAATCTGAAAAATTAGTTTCTTTTCCCAGTTATACAGTTTTCATGTAGTTTCTTGTCATTGGCTAAAATAGATTTCAGATGCTGTTCAACATGATGAAATTTGATAGCTTCCAGGTACAGAGGAGTGTCTGAGTGTTGACTGACTGACCCGACCTTGTCTCTTGAAATGAGCTGGTATGAAATTTTCCACATGACACTAGCGCAGAGGCAACGAGCTGTCACGGGCCTCGTCAGGAGACATTGAACATGCCCGTATGGAAGATGATAAATTCATCAAAGTGACATCTCAGAGCGAGCTGAGCTGACACGACCTTGATCGATCGCAGGCAGAACAGATGGTTATAAAGGACAATCATGTAACTGTACACCTATTAGCATAATCATTTGCATATACAGTCAACATAATAGTGCAAGGCTACATGGTGTCTCAACAACACCAGTGGGAATGTGGTAGAAATATAGTGCTGATGCTTTTACAAATAAAATTCAATGAGAAAATACAATATGTAATATGCAAAATGTGGTTTAAGCATCTACAAATTAGAGATGCACCAACTGTAATCTAGTCCCAGGGGTCGCTAGAGATTATCTCTCTCATCTAAACTGGGAACCTCTCAGTATTTCCCTGGAAGAGCTGAAGGGATGGATGGATGGATGGATGGATGGGTGGATGGATGGATGGATGGATGGGTGGATGGGTGGATGGGTGGATGGATGGATGGATGGATGGGTGGATGGGTGGATGGATGGATGGATGGATGGATGGATGGGTGGATGGGTGGATGGATGGATGGATGGATGGATGGATGGATGGATGGATGGATGGATGGATGGATGGATGATACTGAGTCTGATTTCCAATCTTTTTAAAGTTTGGTTGACTCCATAAGAATTAATCTGCAAAGAATCCAGATTAAACACATACAGTGGCATCATCAACCACTAAACCATAGCAGAGGCTGTGTGCTCTTCAAGCTTCATTTTTAGACCATTAGCCTTTGTTGCACTTAGTCACTGGTGAATTTCTCAGCCCTTTGATGCCTTTACTGACATTCCTTCAAAAAAAGACGAAAAAAGAAGAAAATCTTATTTTGCACTACTGTTGATTTGATGCGTTTTCTGACGTTAAAGTCACTGACTTATCAATAGGGCTTCATTATTTATCATATTGGAATTCAAATCATATTTTGAAATTATGTCATAAGTAAGTGACTATGGAAGCGGAGGCCACAGCAGAAAGTCAGACCACATGACTTTCATATAGTCCGATGGTGTTTCTGCAAAGTCAGTGAAACAAAAAAAAAAGAATTCTGCAAAATTGCAACAAAAAAAAAAAAAAAAGACCTTTTCATATATACAGGTCACATGATATTTGATATGATAAGAGTCACAGAAGCTGAAGGCTTCTTCCTGTTACAGCGGAGTTGTTGCTTTCCACAATCACCTGGTGCTTGCTCAGGATTGTGTCAAAGAAAAGCTTTGATGCAAATTTTTTGGTTTCCTTAGTGAAGCAATATTTATTGTCATTCTAGTGCTTTAAAATAATATTGTCATGATTTGACGCTATATAAATAAAGCTGAATTGAACCGGCTAGACTGGGCCCCGTGTAGCAGGTCAGACAGGTTTCTGCCTTTCATAACTTATCAGAAATTGAGCAATTAGTCCCAAAGTTTTAAAGCCATTGCTATGATTTGAAATGGTAGATGACGACCTCCCAGAAATCCCTCAGACATGCCTGGCTCTGTGGATAAGGGGATTTTCTTTTCAGAACTTATTGCAGATGTCTGTGTCTTTTACAATTAACAATAACAGCAGCAGGAGCGGTTGCAGAAGCACACAATCTACAATCTTGAAAGTTTGGAGGTTTATGCCACACAACTTATTCGCAGTCAAGTAGGAAACTCCGTATTCAGACGTCACACCATGCACCTCACTGACGATGGCTGTCCACCACCAACTGTTCACACGTGTTTATGTGGTTGTGCTCCAAAACAAGTTGTGATTCGGTTTGCAAATTCAATGTATGCACTAGCTTCCTAATATTGGTCAGAAAAATTGCAATATATGACATTTTGCAATATTTTACTGACATCAGCCAATCAACTGGTGCATCGCCACTAAAATTTAATAGATGCAGCCACTGGGCTTCCTCCCGATTCCCATTTTTTCCCCATCTCCAGCCGACTGTTCATGTCCTTCATTCCTCCCGAACCTGCAGCCCATCTCTCATTAAACATGACTGTCAGCGCCCATCACTCTTCTCTTTATCGCTGCACCTTCCATTGTCTTCCTCTCACATTTTATGTTCATATCCCACCTGGCTACCAGCTCAACACACAACTGAAGCACAAAGGAGTGGGGAGAGAAAATGTTAAGTATCAAAAAAGTCTTTTGTACAGAAAAAGGGGAAAGAATCTAGAGAAACAAAAAATAAAAGGGTGGAAAAAAGGTTAAAGGCAATAAAATTAAAAGACAATATGTAAGAAGAAGAGCAACAAGACTGATGAAAAAGGAAAGAGCCCAGGGAGGACTGGGTTAACAAAATAAAAGGAGCTCTTTATGCAAATGATTGTACAAAAAAGGGAAGACATGGGTGAGAAACAGATAATAGAATAGGCAGAGAGAAACCGAGATGGAAACAGCGAGGTGGAGAATAGTCCAGAGATTTATGGCAGGTTGTTATGGAGCACCGACTGAATAACAGAAGGTGAGACCAGGTGAATTATTCATGACGATACAGCGAGTGCGAGTGTGTGTGTGACATGTGGGTGACGGGAGTGGCTGGAACACACATATACACACTTAAGTTTCTCAGACGCCCTTAGGCCAGCGTCATCTATGAGTAAAAGCAAAGACAAGCCATCCACAACTCAGAGATGGAATTACGGCTAAATAAAGCAGATGGGAGCTCGAAGAGACAGCTGTCTTTAGACTAAAATAGAATAAAGAAACGACCGAACAAATATTGAGAAAACTCACAGAGAAATGTGCTTTCATTCCTCTAGCTTCTGTTAATGTCAGTTCTAAGATTCCCATCTTAAGTATTTCATATCCCCAAGTCAATTTATTATAATTTATGTCTTTTAGTTCCACATCTGGTAGTTTCACATGGATCATTAGACACTGTATGTATGCAATTCTTACCATTTTACTACAAGCAGACCTTAGACGTGTAATTTTAAAATAAATATCAGGTGATCAAGATAAATGTGGAGCATTTGCTGCCCACAATCGCCTACAGTACTTAAGGAGCCAGTCACCCAAAAGCCGATGCTAAACATCTAGGAGACAAAGATGTCTCAACTGACCATTCAGCCTCTCGTTCACCTGCAGCGACGGTGGCGTTAAACACTCCAGGCTTTTAAAAAATGTGATCAAAATCAAGCAAATTGATAATGCTGTATACTTGTTTCCTGTCCTGAACTTCTGCCCACGAACACTCAAGTTAAAGAGATTCTCAGTCTATCCTGGTCATATGAAGATGTTCATATGTTCCATCACACCACAGTAAACGTGCAACGTTAACCACACTTTGGCTCTGCAATATTTAAGGATGGGCTCGGGCTCATTTTTTCTACCATTGCGCAGGATAAATATTGCCACTAGAGCTTTTTCCTTTTTCATATCTGAGGCCTTTACAACTAAATGAAATGACCCTGCAGGTCACCTCGGATCAACACTAGTGAGTTAGTACATTTTCTAGCACAACCTAACCGCTGTTTAATTTGATTAGATACAGTCAGCCATTCAAAAAGCCTTGTCCACTTAGATTTATAAAACAATAATTATTACAGAAAAAAGAAACTGCATCTTAAACCTTAACGTGGACATTTTATGCTTATTTTCAGCCATCAGATTTTAGCTGTGCTTCAAGATTAACTGAGAAAGCCTGTGAGTATTTGTAGAGAATCTGATTGGTTGAATGGCTGGAGGCTGGCCGTTACCCAAAGCTGATGGCTCCCGTGCATATAGATCTCTAAAAGGCTTTTCAACATAGTGCGTCAGTCATTCCATGTATTTTTTTATATCCTGTAAAGACCTCGACGCCTCAAACCCTTCCATTTATGTTCAAGTCAGAATCCGATCGTCGCACGACGAACTGTGTCAACAAAGATTACAGCCAGAAATGAATGTTTAGTAAATACTATGCCCATTGGCTGCTACTCCAGATTATGCAGACTTCCACCCTTTATATCTATGTTTTCCGTAGACACCTGTGTTATCAGGTGTAGATGGGGGAACGCCAACTATATCAGAAATGTCTGCAGCCAAGAAAAAGAAAAGCTAGTGATGCCAATAATCGCAGCAATTGTGGAGTAAATCAGCTAGCTGATCATGTTTTTTGGCCAAAATGCTGAAGCAAACAGTTTTCTTTTCTCACCAACATGAGACAGACCATAAAAGATTGAGCTCCATTAACTATCATCAACTAACTATCGTCTTTGCACTAAAATGCAACATGCATGCTGGCTGCCAACACAACACAGTTTACTTGCCACTTGTGCTTCAGATTCTAAGTGGTTGATCCACTGAGACAGAAAATATACACAATCCACAACAAATCAAAAACTAATTTTAAAAACAAGAAGCTCTTCCTCTTGTGGACAGGCACTCCCCTTGAGAATATGATACAAGGTCATTTCCATCATCTATGATGTCATAGAGAGCCAGTGATAAAAAAAAAATACTCTCCAAAATGACGTACATGCAGGACTCTGAAACCCAATCATTTCCTGTACACGAATGCAAAAATGCTTTTATCTCACCGTTTGAACAACCTGTCACTTATAAAATAATTAATAATCATTTTCAATCATTTTCTCTACCTGCTTTATCCTTTGCAGGGTCACGGGGGTCTGCCGGAGCCTATCCCGACTCATTAGAGGCAAGAGGCAGGGGTCCCACTGGACAGGTTGCCAGTCTATCACAGGACCACATACAAACAACCGTGCACGCTCACACTTACACCTATGGGCAAAGTGTCCGGAGGGAACCCATGCAAGCATGGGGAGAACATGCAAGCTCCACACAGAAAGACCCACCGGGCCAGGGAATCGAACCAGGAACCTTCTTGCTGTGAGACAGGAAGGTGCTAACCACTAATCCACCATGCTGCCCTAATTAATAATCATTTTAAACATAATACATAAGTCAGAAAACATGAAAAAACATAATATGGACAGTTTTAACTGAAGCGAGAATGAGCACAAAATCCAAATTATGAAGGAAACGCGTTAAAGACAGAACACCTCTTATACTCACCGAGTTGATGCAAGCCAGCTCCTTGTTGAGCAGCCAGGGCAGGGAGAGCTTTCCCTCTCCTCTGTAGCACGACTGAATCCTCTCTTTAATCTTCTCTTTTATCTGCCTCATTGTAAACAGACACAAAGCGGACTCCTTGGGTGGCTTGGCCCTGTTTTTCTGACCCTGCGCAAACACAGTGAAGAGAACCTCCTCGTGCTCTTGAATACCAAGAGAACGTGCCAAACGGGCTCCTGGACGGGTCAAATAAGCATCCTGAACCAAGCGGTACTCCACTCCGTCCTTGGTGCAGCCGATGGGGAATTCAACATAGGAGTAGAACTTGGGATCGTCAACACATAGACGGACAATCTTGGAGGTGAAGAACTGTTCGCTGTTTGCGTCTGGCGAGGTGAGCTGGGTATCAAGTTGTAAGGTCAGATAATACACAAACTGCTCACTGTTGAAGCCATAGATGTAATAGATGTCAAATGCCGGGAACTTGGAGAGTGTGTCTGAGGGAATCTTCAGCTGAGAAGAGACAAATTCATCCTGGTATACGAAGCTGAACATATCAGCATTCTCCTCGTTGGACATCAGCTTGCGACTTGACAGCGTGGGGAAATACTCTGATTTCCCATCGATGGGAGTGCCGACAAAAAGTTTGCCACCTCCACCGAAAATATCCGGAGAGATCACCACCCCCGACATAGTGCCTGCCTCAGCAACGCTGGATAGATAATGCTCTTTACGATGGTGCGGCTCACCAAGCTTAAATAAATCATCCAGACGAAGAAACTGGCATATTCCCTGGGAAGTACTCCCACATGCAATTAAGCGGTTGTGGGCGGCATCGAGTAGCAGGAGTTTATTGACATTTGAAGTCTGCACCAGGTCGTGGGGGCAGGACTGGACACCAGGCGGAGGGTAGCAGCGAGGGTTGTCTGTGACGGGGCCGGTGACGTGGCTACGCAGCTTGGTCAGGTTGCTGGACAGCTTGTAGATCCAGTTGACAGCACCCAGGTAGACCTCTCCGGTTTTGTTGTGGACCACCAAATGTGTCAGACCTCCTTCCGGGGGAGAGAAGGAGAGGAAAGGGGAGGCAGGAGGAGTGGTAGAGGTGAGGCAGGGGAGAAGGGAGAGGAAGGTAAGGATGAGGAGGGGCGGGTTGAGGTGGGAGGGCATGATGGTTAGGGACGGGGGCACGTGAACAAGTGGGTGCTGGAGAGTATTGTTGGGACTGTAATATACTAAAGGTGACCAGTCAGGGACTTATAAGACTTCACAGTACAGTTGAAGAAAAAGACATCCACTTCTCCTCCTTTTTTGCGTTTATATTCTCATCCCCTGATCCTCAGCCTCATCTGCCACCAGACCTGAGAAAGAAAGAAAAAAAGGAAAGCAAAATGTGAGCAAACACACACCAGCACATAAACGCTGTTTTTCTTCTCTCTTTTCTTTTGGCGTCTCCATATATCTGACAAGAAGAATTACTTTGTAATAAAATGATGAGGCACTAAATTTTCACCCACAGACTTGGACTTAAAGGCTTTGAAGAAAGAAAAAAGAAAGAACAAACGAGGGCCCTGTTGGCTTTGTTTTATTGACTTCTCAACACTTGGCTCGCACTGCTCCATGAGTGCATCTTTTTTAAAAAGACGGGGCTAAACATTGCTACTCTGCATATTGATTGTCTGGAGGTGTTAAAAGATTCACAAGACACAGTAAACGAATACCTACACAAATACACACCTATAAAAAAACAAAAAACAAAAAAAAAACAAACAAAAAAAAATGCGTTTTTATGTCTTCATTAGAAAGTCATTTAAAAAGAATGATATTGATGTGCAGCATTATGACAGCAGGTAAGCATCCATAAATTACAAACAGAGCTGCATCGAGAGTCCAAAGCGCATTTTCTACTGAGCAACCGAGCAGAGAGATAGAAGGACGGACGGAGAGGGAATTAGTCCGACCTGATAAAGCGCGAGAGACCGAGGGAGGGAGAAAACTGAAAGCCATTTGGCTTCATACCAGCTCAATATAAAGGGCGCAGAGATGGTAGGACAGATTGCCATAAAAGTAAGAAAAACAGAGAGGGAAAAGAAAGGGAGATGGACCATTCATCTATTTCCCATTACAATCGTCCATTCATCCATTTTCTACAACCGCTAGTTCAGACGGAGGGAAGCCAGGTCCCTTAAATGCACTTGGGAAGATGTAGAGTCTGCAGAAGTGACATGGCTGCCCCATATACCAAAGCAGGAAATGGTTTCATGCTGCCGTTACCATCATTGTTGCGAAGATGATGGATGTTACTGAAAGGTGACAGACAATACTTGCGGAAGACAGTTTGCAAAGCATGAGAAACATTTTCATCTAGAATTTGCTGAACAGCAAGCAAGTAGATTTATTTTCTTTAAAAGGAGGGAATATTATGCTTTTCCATTTATTCCTGACATATTTACAGTGCAATGATAAATTATCTTAGATGCAACTGAAGAAGCATCCCCATGCACAAAATGCCTGAATTATTTTTTGTTTTGTTTTTGTTCCTTATATGGTCACATTCTCCGAACAGGATGCATCCACATAATCTTGGGGTCTCACCAAGTGCAGAAGCCAGTATGTGTTGCAGCCACTCTAGTCAGAGCGTGGCTCCACCAGAGGCACCGCGGCGCCTTTTAGAAGCGTCCAAGAAGCAAACGCCTGCTCTGCTCCAATAAAGATACAAGTCAAATTTACTTTTGTGCTGCAGTCCAGCTAAACCGAGTCAGTTCACATACAGCAAACGGCAAATCACAACTGCATCACTAGGGTTTCCATTTCTTGGGTGCAGATGTTTTCTCACTCTGCATTTTACTGAATGTCCCACATTTACAACTGTTAATACAGGCAGACACAGAAAAACATGCATAGATGGTCAGCCACCAAAATACGACATAATGCCTAATGTCATGCAGCTAATGAGCCCAGTATTTACTGTAGACTGATGTTTAGCTGTAATCTTTGTTGCTGTAGGGTGTCTGTCCAGCAGCAGGAGTCGTTTACTTCCAACCTTCAGGAAGCTTCCTGGAGTTCAACCAATCAGCAAACGCGTATCCAAACGTGCTTGTTCTCAGGATGGGCCTCCTCTTTGTTATGCTGAAATAATTGCAGCTTTTAGGAGACACGCTGGTTCCAAAGCTTCTCTAGACATACTGGAGATTAAAATTAAATGACAAGAAGATTTGAAGACTCTGGCTGCTTAAACCTTCCAGTTCCTACACTTCGCTTGAGTAAATTCCAAATACTTTCATCTATTCCCTGTAAACTGAAAGACTGCGCACGAAAGCGAAAGCTTGACATGCCAGCAGTGTTTTCCATGTATGAGATTGCTCTGTTGGCCAAATGCAGCAATCTTGATGACACGAAACTTGTAGCAGGAGACGAGGGAAAAGATGCATTTGCTTTTGACGAGCTGATCACTTAGCAGGATATGTCGTTTCTGTCTATAACTGGCACAAACAAATAGTTTTTTTTCAAATGCCTCCCGCATACAGTTCTGTCCTAATTAATCGGTTTATGCACTGCTATTTATGAGGCACAAGGCGAAGCTTGTTTCATAATGGAGATTGGTCAGCTAACTATTCTCGTCTCCTATTTCTGCTGCTGCTCCTCAGACCTCCCTTTCATTACATTCCTGTCTCTCTCTTCTCTCAGACACTTCGCTCCTTATCAATAAAGTCTTTCATCTGCAGCGTAGCTGCGATTACAGTGGCCCCCGATGACGAAGCTGCCGCCCGTCTCATCAGGACAATACGGCCACTGTTAGCATCCTGGATGGACACGCACAAAATGTAAACACACATGTACAGTATGGAGTTAAAAGCAGCCTTTCGGGATTCATCGTGCTTCAACACACGCACTGAACCCTTTTACTGACTAAAAAATGGACTGGCAACGCAAACTTCTCCACAAAAACTCAACACAAGCAGACACACACCTGAAGACATGAGAAGAGACATTAAACATTCACTTTCTTTTGTAAATAGCATGATAAGAATGGCTATTTTTGCAGCTTTACTATCTGCCTTTCTCTGATGTACCATAAAAATGCTATAAATAAGTAAGATGCAATTCAGCACACGTGGACTCAGCGGCCATATAGATTCAGTAGCCGGTGGAGCCGAGTGCTGATGATATCAGGAGTTGTTTGACTAAACTGGGACAAAGAAATGAGAGGAAAGACAAAGATGTTTGTGAAGTGAAAAGACAAGGTACCATCTCTTTGAGAGTCAGAATTAGATCAAAAGTAGAAAATATTTCTGAAAACAGGAACAGAATATTCTAATCAGGGAACAAACGTCCTCTCTCTTGTGCTTCATATTCAAACAGCCTCACCATTTCACGACAACACGGCAGTGTTTTAACAAATCAATAAAGCATCATTAAATATTGTGTTCATTTTTTTTTTATTGTACAATATCAATCCCTTTGATGACGTAATGAACTCCTGCTTTTGCCCGATGACAGCGATACCCCCCCGGCCCGCCCGCACCGGCCCCGAACAGAAGGGGTGTAAAATGAATGGATCGATGGACATTTTACAGTTTTTATTAAGTATTTATCTCACAGACATAAAAGTTCAGTCTCCCTCCAGAATGTGTTGTAGCTGCATTTGTCCATATAAACACTATATTGTCACCATAGAGGCTCTGAAATTGTCAAATGGCAACAATTTATTCCACCATTTGGGTTATACACGCCAGCGACCCAGCACATTATGACCAGAACCCCCTCCACCCCCTCCACACCCACCACCCCCACCACCACACATTTTCATTTCAAAGTCCAATTCATCACTGGGGATAATGTAGCTGAACCATTAAAAAAGGACTTTAGACAGTTCTAGAGCCTTCAGATCTTTTGATAATTTCGGAGAGCGTTTTTGGACCGGACACTTTACAACTGTTGTAAAGTGGATCGGGTACGCCTCCCTTTCACAGCCATTTCCATGGTTACAGAACGCACTGAACCAATCACAGCAGGCGGGGGTGGGCTTTGAGCCTCGACTCAAACTGAAGTGTCCAACGGGCACTTCTCAAACTAACCAACGTGGCTGCAGAATTGATGGGAACACCTTGGAGAAACACGTTTTCACAAGAAAACCATGCTTCGAATAAAAATCATTACCTTACCAGAAAAAAAAAAAAATGTCCAATTGACTAAACAGTTAAAAACCTAATGACTGAAAAATGTCTGATTTACATTGTGACGTATTTTGTTGCATCCCCCTTAAGTGGATTGTTCAGGAAAAACTTTAAATTTATTAAATATTCAATACAGTGCCTGCATGTGCGTGTTTGCGGCCATCCCCAAGACCAACTGAGACATTAGATGAAGCTGGAGTGGCGTTCAGGTCCATCCTCTGTTGATTTATTGCTGTTGGCATATCGACTGCGCACACAGCCACAGGCCTTGGCCAAACACTTAGGCAAATTTATACACACCACTTCTTTAGCATGGAGAGCACATCCATGCCTGCCAGCCTCACTGTGCGTTTTTCTATATATGCAAGTGTGCATCCTGCATCTTTCCAATCTTATTTACTCCTTAAAAATACGCAGACACACGTCCAGACACATCCTGTCCATAAACTGTGTACACGAGGTATAATTAAAGCCTAACAACAAATCACACGCAAAATAGATCCGTTTACAAAGATGCCCTTTCCATTTTAGACAGTTTTTTTTTTTCCTTCTTTTGATAAATGCACCGGAGAGAGAAAACAGTTGAGACATGAAGTGGCTAAGACTACTTGAAACCTTGACCTACATTTCTTACCCTGTTGATTAAAGCAAGTGAGCCTGGAGGGCTGGATTTCTACGTATAATCACCAGCATAAATCGTGCCGCAACACTGTCTGTTTTTAAACTCATTGTTAAAGTTCAAGTTATTTTACACCTTACAGCAAAAGGTGATGTTATTCAATCTTTAACCCTTTTCGGAGTTGACCTTTTAAAGCAGTCAGGTTCCAGCTAATAAAGACTTTTTTTTTTTTATGGTAAACTAATAAGGAATTACTAAATGGCTGACATTATATGTATTAGTATTATTTAAAAGTTCCTGCTGTCAGTCTGATTGTATTGCTGCAAAAATGTGCCGCAAAACTCAAAAAGTGAAATTATTTCCTTAGATGCCACTGGAGAGACATGTGGTCCAAGCGCGCATTCGGGATTTGATCAAATCAGTTGACATTTTAACTGCTGGCTTCTTGCAACAGATGGCTGAGAAGTTGAAGTCAGAGTGCAGGTCAGAGGAGGACATTGGAGAAGGAGATGAGAACAAGGGCAGGAGGGCAGACGCGCGCCTGAACGTGAGGAGATTTCCATTTGGAATCCATTTTCCAAAAAGGCGCGATATTGACATGCGCTAATGCTGCAGACACAAGTCAAATCACACCCTGCTCCATAACCCAACGAAGCCACGGCAGGAGGGGAAAGGTTGATCCAACAAATGGACAGCCCGCTAATGCATTTCATAAACAAACACTAACTGCAACCACCACTATTGACAATAAGTGCTCATAAAAGGCTTTTAGTCATGGAATGGGAATGCTCCTTATGCCAATAAATGATCAAGGTGGGACCGATTTGGATATCTGGACTTTCTTGTCTTTGATATCAGTTCTGACATCAAGATATGACCGGCAAAAAAAGTGGAGAGAAGAGACGCATGACAAGGAAAACTGGCTTCATTTGTTCAAAATCACCAGCAACAAAAGATCAAGTACGGACTTTAACTTGGGTACAGCTGTCGAAAAAGAGAAAGCCTTTACTGTCATTTCTGACTAGTTTAATTTGGACATGATATTTCTACACACTGCACATGTCGAACGCTGCGTACATGATGCAACTCATCACCAGGTGGTTAATCTATCGGCGCTGCAGTCGCTAAGATGAAGCCGTTGTTATTCGCAATAAATAAATCAGTAACACAGAAAAACCCCTCTCTTTGGGTCAAGACTGGAAATGTACAGGGTAATGTCTAAAGCATCCAAATGTGACAGGACAAGAGGTGCTGTGATGTGCAAGTTGGTTTTTTGTGTTACAGAAAAGCAGAAAAGGAAACAAAAAACTGCTTTCGGCTTTTCCTTTTAGGAGTCTTCACAGCAGACTTTTGTACAGTGCAGAGTTTGGTTTTAGGTTGGATGCCTCTCCTCCACAACTCTGCAGCACCATGACTGGGATTGGGACGGACACCCCGAGAACCCCGCAATGAGGGTTCTTATTGGGGGGGTTCTCAGTGGGGTTCAATGACGCTTCATCATGCGACAGGGATGGGATTGAGCAGGTGACCTTCCGGTTGGAGAGCTACTGACTATCCATTACCCCACAGCCATCAATTTATTTTTACTGATATAGTAGCTTGGCTGTTATACATAATGTTCTATACATCATACTGGACAATAATACATTTCAACTTCGCAAAAAACTGCCCCCATCTGGCAAAGAGAAACTACTAATATTTGTGTAGACCTTCTACTGAAACTCCAGAGCCAATAAAACGGTATATGGACTGTAAAAAGTCCTAAACCCTTTAAGGAGGCCACTTCACAGAAAGTAGGATTTCTTTCAATTACACTGCAGTTTATCAAATATAAAAACGGTTGATACGGATGTCCACAGAAAATTAAATGGAGCCACAACTAAATGGAATGAGCATGTGCACTTGTATGTGAATCCACAAGAAATAAGTGTTTGTGCAAAGATGAAAGAATGTTGTTTGAGCGTGCATGTGTGTGCGTGGACGTGGGCTGCAGCAACATGCAGGGGAGACACAGTGGTTCATTTACAGCTGCATTCCACAACTGACACTGACCAACACACAGCTGTATGCACACGCACACTAACGCGGTAGGAAGCACAGCAACCGAGAGCTCAGCTTCAAACTGCAAGTACACACACACACACACACACACCTCTCAGTTATATGGTAAGTATTAACCATATAACCAATTGTTTGTTTTTTGGTAAGTGAAATACACACTGGTTTTAGGATTAATAAGAGGAAGCAGGCAATTATATTAACTTCACTCGTGTCATCAAAAGTACAACACACACACACAGACACACGCACACGCACACACCAGAAAAAATAATTCGGATACATAAGCACTGCCGCAGGTACCGACACATACGCTCACGCGTGCACATCCACAGAAACGGACACACGTACACACACTTCCCGAGCGGGCGGGCTCAGCTCAGCCATCACTCATTCGGGGAGAGCGCGGCAGAAATCCACGGTGAACAGAGTTGAGTGGATGAGCCTTAATCGTTCTTAATCTGACCGAGTCGCCACTACAATACCCTCAGTCTGTGTCCAGGCTCTCCACGGTGGAAGGCTTTGAGGGGTTTTAGGATAAAAATGTATCGTAATCCTGACAACTGCTGCATGCTTTCATTCCCCTGCTGCAAAAGACAAATTTCACCAGCAACAATTATATCAAACTTTGGTTTTGTGTATATTTCACCGACATTAACCAAACCTGATCTAAATGTTGTAAAAGGAGGCTTTGAAAGTTTTGTGGATTAATGATGGTTTATTCATTTAGGTTAATTTCACTCTGACACAGTTGCTCTTAAATACTCCAGTCAAACCCAAATTACAGGCACACTCTATATTCATTTGTAGGTGAAGAGGAAAATCATTAAAACACTGTGTTTTGTTTTCAAAAATGAAAGTAAAAAGATTAGACTTTTCTCTCAATGAAAACACTCATTATGATGCTGTGAGTGGAAACATCTGCTGTCCGGGCCTTGGCTGTGGATTTCTGAACCCAGACCCCGACTGAGAGGAGCCCATGCAGACCTCGCATTGAAATGCATCGCAGGAAATCTGATAACAAGTGACCAACACTAATGCAAGGTCCAAATACATCACAAGATGGATTCAGATCCAGTCAGGCTGAATCAGGAGGTGGTCCGGGACAGTTATGTCCACGTTCTATATGTAGTCCGAACATGAAAGCAGCTTGGTACGGATTCAGGGAACACCTAAACAAACTAATCTTATTTGAGTTTGCACGCCACTGACCATAAATTAAGCTCTCTGCAACTGGACTTTGTCTTTGTGTTTGAAAGGAGCCTACCTTGGGTTGAACACCTTCATTTGAATTGTACACATCCTTCGCTAAATGATGGTTGGAGGAAACAAAAAAAAAAAAAAAAAAAAGAGAGAAAAGATCCGATACTTTCATTTCATTGCACATCTGATTCACACCTGGCATGCCAACACAGGACCTAGAAAAATGGCCAAAGATGTTTTGGTTATCATTGAAAGAAGCAACAAAAAAAACACATGATGCACTGTGTGTGAGCATTTCTGTCTTTTGATTTACAAAAGATCTCTCTTTTGCTGGTTTTACAGTTTCATTTAGTGCTAGTGTGTAAACGAGAGTGAGCGAAGCAAGAGATCAAACACGAGTAAATCATGGACAGTGTCATGAAAGTGATTTAACCTCCATGCCCACAGGGGGACCCTGAGCTAAAAACTGCTGAAGTCCCTTTGTGCTGCTTTAATATTATTTTGTGAAAGTCCATCTGTCTGGAAAAGAGTTCACACTCAGCCAGAAAACAGCAACCAAAAGCTCAAATCAAACTTTTGCAACTATACCAATAGTACACTTTTATATATCTCGTAACACTTCTACCATATCATCCAACAAAAGAGAACAACACTATAATATACTCCACTATAATTACATATAATTCACGTTTTATAAAGGTTATTGAAAATATGATGCGTGTTTGGCTTCTTAATCTGCAGAAATGTCAACAGCAACTTTTGTGTGCGGCTGTATTACAAATATTTAGATCCATCAGCTGGTACCTGAAGTTTGTGTGGGAGTGTTTCCGCATGACCAGCTCTCTAGTACCCTCTCCTCAGCATAAAGGGTGGCAGAGTGGAAGCAGAGAAGCTGTTCAAACTACTTTGACACCAGTACAAACATATTCAGACAACAGAATTCTGAATGTCAGTTTTGGCGAGTTGGTTGTGTCACATGAAGGACGCCGAATTCAAGGACGACATCCACCTATGTGCAGAGATTCATTTGCAAAAGAGGCACCTAACGTCTAATACAATTTTCCTGAAAAACAGGACAACAATCTCTTCAGTGTTTTGTCAAGCTTGACCAGTATTATCTGACATGAAATAGTAAACCTTTATAATGACTGTTCCAAACATGATTGACGACTATTTTTTATGAGTTGAAGGACGAGGAGAAGTGGCAGGAGCATAAACAAAGTCCTTTATTAAAACAAAAAACAATGCTGCAAGAGCAGGGATCCAAAAAACTAGAAAATAACAAGCAACAAAAGACTCAAAAGGAAACAATGGCGTTGTAATGGACGGGGTGACCCACAGAACCAGGACCAGCAGGGAGGAAGGGAGCGCCAAAACAATACGCACACTCCCAGCGACCGACGAGACACAGGTGCAAACAATCAGGGACAATCGGACAATGAAAGTCAAACCAGAACCCAAACGCACTGGGAACCAGGATCTTAAAATAAAAACAGGAAACAAGTCAAACACACGTCCAAACCACAGGAAGCAAGAAGGCACCATAACGACCTAGACCCTGCAGGTAAAACTGTGCTTTTTATGCACTTTTGTACACACGCAAAGTCTGAATGATCGAGTTTGTCTGCAGGGACCCTGTCCACACCATCATTTAACTACAATGACATTTTCGAGTCTTGTCAGGGGATTATAACAGTGATTTACTCTAATGCAGTCGCCCAAAGTGTTACCATAAATTGCCATTTCACCCAAAAGTACTTCAACTGATGTTGTCCCCACTGATAGTTTACACTTCTGGCCATCTAATGAAGGTCCTAGGGCTGTTTTTACTCCAGAATGTTCCTTTAAAACTACTTTGAATTGCAAACACAGACACACAGACACTATATATGAGATTATTGCAGCTACAGATGCCGTTTCAACAAATGTCACACACCGCTCTCCTCAATAACAGTCTCCTTCAGACAAAAAAAGCAAACATTTCCTGTGCTAACTGCCAATAAAAATACCGTCACAAACTCTGCATGTGCACTAATTAGCCATCAGGAGAGTGTGAGCAGATGTGGTGAGCGAGAAACACTGTGACAAAGGTGTATGTTCACTCACCAGCCACTTCATTAGGTGCATCTGGTATATCTAATAGAGTGGTGAGTGGATGTATATAATCCACTCACCACTCAATTAGAAATACCGGGTGTACCTAATAAAGTGGCCACTGAGTGCATGTGCTGGCAAACAAAAACAACAACAAAGAGAAATGACTGCATCTGGATCATTCCCACGATGCTGTTGAAATCACTGCAGTAGAGCGTGTTGGTGTTTAGTTTCCAAAGAGGTGGCCCTGCAGCTAAAGCCATTTAGAGGGGCTTTAAGTGCCTGAATAGACCCAGAAACACAGTTCTTTATCAGGCAATTTGGCGTAGATAATCAAAGCTGGCTACCCACCACAGAACAGCAATTTTGCAGTTTAAGTAAATTAGAAGGACGAGAGAGAATTGAAGGATAGAGAGATGGACAAGAAAAGAAAAAAAGAAATGTAGAAAAACCCAAAGCAATCTTTAGCAAAGACAACCAGAGATCCATTTTAAAACGTTTACAGCGCTTGCAAAGTGCACAAGGTGTTTAATTTATTGCTCACAATTTATTTTTTTTTTTCCATCAATCTTCACACAGCACTCAAGAAAACACATTTTTGAAGATATTGTTAAAAAAAAAAAAAAAAGCACTTACTGGAAATCTTAACTTTAAGGGTAAAATTATTTCTTAAAAAAAGGAAGAAAAAAGATTTTCTCCTCTGCTGCTGGGAATCCTCCGGTGAGTTTAAAGGAAACTGGTACTGCGGCGGTTCGCGGTGTGAAGCGGAGGGATTGAGAATCAGCATCTCTAAATCTGATTCTCTGGTTCTTAGTCGGAAAAGTGTGTGATGCCCTCTCCAGGTCGGGAGTGAAGTACTGCCTCGGGTGGAGGGATTTGAATGCCTCAGGGTCTTGTTCACTAGTGAGGGAGGAATGGAGCAGGGGATTGACAGATGAATCGGTGTTGTATCTGGACTCGTACCGGTCTGTTGGGGTGAACAGAGAGCTGAAGCAAACAGAAAGACGCCCTGTTGGTCATCAACTGTGGGTAGCAACCAAAAGAACCTGACCATGGATGCAATACCTCGCAGGGCAGCTGTACCAACACCCAGGAGGAACCCAGTGTCCACGTTAGTAGAACTCAGTTGGTACGGTTGGTGTTCCTCCACATCAGGAGGTGGTTCAGGCATCTATTGAGGATGCCTTCCAACCAGGCAAAGGAACAGAGGTAAACCCAGGATGTTCTGGAGGGATGATATTTTACAGCTAGCCTGGGAACGCCTTGAAGAGGGAGGTCTGCGCTCCTCTGTTTAGGCTGATGAACCCATGAGCTGAACCCAGATAAGCAGAAATTATCGGATGGATGGAATCATTTTAACTCATTCAAAAATGACTAATAGTTAGAAAAGTAAACACACCGTAATTATCCCTTATGACAGCCATGAAGTCTCTGTTTGACCTGTTTCATTATGACAGAACTGAGTGTTTTCTCAGTCAACTCCTACAGGATGTAAAAGAATCAGTCTCTTTACCAGGTGCCCCAACAAACTTCATCTGAGTCAAGTCATCACATGTTGTCTTGGTTTCGTCTTCCACATGTCACATTTTTGAAAGAAAGGGTTGCATTACAAGCTGGGGTATTGGGAGAAAATGTTTGTTTTCTTGGCAGGGAGTATCTTGCATTTCTGGCACTTGACCCAAATCAACACGTAAAAGTCAATAAATCCCAATCTCAGTTTGTTTTTCAGTTTGGTTCAGAAACAATTACAAGTGCAGCAACACATTTTTACCTAATGAAATGTGTCAACATAGGCTGTTCTGAAGTCAGTCAATACCTTCAACAGGTTAAAAAAAACTTCTGCTGCAGAAAGTCACAATTAATAGCCTTTTGGCTGGAAAGAACGCCTTCTTGACTAAAAAATGTACAGGGGCCATCAGCCAAATGCCCCCATTAGCCACTCTGGCAGGTGACTAAACACCATCTGAATGTCCTTTATGGTTCTACAATTCAAGCTGGAGGGTGAAACGGAGCAAACCCACATATTTTGGAGTTCTGCCTGCTGGGAAGAAGGAAAATGTTTTCACAGGGTGGTAAACTCCTGGTGGACGTCATCCAAATCTTTACCATGCCGATTTTACTCCTGCATAGTTTCTAGTAATTTTACAGATCAATCTGACGCATCCGGCCCACTTCAGTTCATTTGAGAATGAGATTAGAGATGACGACCCCTGGCAAGTGACAACGCACACCTTCCCTACAATAGTGTGTAAAAATTAAACTGAAATGAAGCATCTTGGGCACAAATAGTGTTATTGTGGGTTGGGTTCTTGTTTGGTATTAAAAAGTGACATGATGACCTTCTTAAAAAAAACAAAAAAAAACAAAAACAAAACTTTTCCATATGATGCACCCAAAGACTGTGCAAGACTGTGTGGCACATCTGCATTGACATGCACGACAGTGAACAAGGGAGCTTCGCATGCATGTGCCTGAGAGGGGTGCACATGGGCTCCATAGACCTCAGCTGTGAGGCTCACACTTGAGGTCTCTGGCATCCCGGAGATGCACACAGGAACTAACGTGGTCGCATCTCAACTAAACTGTCGCTACTGAAGCACCGAGTTCATTTTTTGTTTTGATTACAGGCTGCCCTCGTGATCACATGTAAGTGCATATAGTTACGTATTCTGCAAACCTTTATTGTATCTCTGTACCCTCGCTGTCATTTACGTTATTTATACTTTCAATCTCAAAACCTGCATTCCTAAAATGCGACATTTCTTTGGCACACTCTTCTTTTTTCTGCTCTCTGTTTCTTAATCTCATATTTATGATCGAATGCTGTATATTGTAACAAAACCAAGCAGAATGGCAAGCGCGCACACAGTCACACATACGCACACTCGGAGAGATAATGTATCTGCTCTTTTTGCAGCCTGCATATGCAAAGCTAAGCGAGGAGAAATATCACACTTGATTAAACGCCGCCTCTTGAATCAGCCACTCACACACCTACACAGACCTACACATATGCACATCTAAAGCTATACCTCAGGGCATGAACAGATATCCCCACACACAAACACACACACACACACACACACACACACACACACACACACGAGAACAGCCAAAGCCATCGCTCTGAGAAACGAGTGTGTGCATGTCTTTCTGTAGATATTTGGCGTGTGTGTGAGTACTGTGCATGTCATCTATCCTTATGTCATCTCTCCTCTGATGTGACCTTTACACACAGATATTTTCTTCCCGCCCTGCCAGCAACACTGCTAACACAATTACACTGAGCTAATGAACACAAGGCTCTGATAAACTGGCACACACACACACACACACACACAAACACACTGCCTCCATGCATATCAATCTCCCAGTAAAGGCTACATTTGCATCTTTAATATAAATGAAAGTGCTTATTAAAGTGCACACAGCGTTCAGATCAGATTGAGGAGGAGCTCATTTAAATCTGCAGTGTTTAACCCCTCACACACCCCTCCTCCTCCAATTAAACCACATTTCTTTCTTCACTTGTGTCCACGAGGGACAATAGCAATGCGCTTCTAAGATACTTTTACAAAAACTGAATCCAATTTTACATATTCCAATTTGCTGTTTTGTCCAGCTAAGAGTAAGAATAAATTAAAATATTGTTGTCCTATTATCCGTGTTAGCTTTTTTTTTTTTTAATGGTTGTGATTTAATAGCTTGTAGCAGTACAATTCAACAATATCAACCCCACACTAATCCGACATTGATAATATTTAAAGAGCTGCAAGCATCTACATTTTACACTCTGGGTTATCTCAACAAGTCTGAGAAGCTCTTAACCTGAAGTGATTCCAGTGTGACACTGATTAGATTTCACACCGGTATGAATAAATGTGATTCATTAGTACTAACACTTATATTTGCAAAATGAACTCAAAGGGCCTTTTTCACAGTTATATAAGAACAACACTCTTCACGGATCGGTTGCCAGGCTTTTCTGTGAGGAGAGACTCGTGGGAGGCAAAGTAATGACATCCATACAAACAAGAGCGTTAATAATGGGGCATTTCTTTACAATGAAAATAACCTTGACTATAAAGCAATCACCTTTAAGCATGCTGCTTGCTTCAAAAGGATGTCGTATTGTTTTATTCTCCAAGTCTGGGTTTGTTTCTTACGGTGCTCTCATTCAAACGCCTAACAGAGACCAACTCAGTTAAATCTCTCAAACCTCTTAAGTTTCATAGACGTCGGAGCCAATCGTGAATTTTTGATTCTTAATTCTTAGATTCATTCATACATTTACCTTTAAATCTAGGACGTTGGAGAGTTTCAGAGGGTAAAAAAGTCACTCCTCTTCACTCTGATGGGCTGTTATCTTAGCTTGGCATTCCTTCAGTACTGTGATCACCAAGGAAACCTTTTTAAGATGTTTGAAGCTCAAGAACGTAATATCTGAGAAGTTAACCTGATTGTCTAACTTTTTTTGTTTAAACTAGCCAAATTCAAAACTTCAGACAAACTGGCTCTGATAAAACACAACATTTCTGCAATCAGCGTCCAGAGAAAGCCTTTCTAGCCAGTCCTCACTTCCTGTAATAAAATACCCTTATGTAGTGTTGTGACGGTGCCGTCAACCCTCGGATGAGGAGGCCAGGAGTTCTGCGTCAGAAAAACACACTTACAATTAGGAAGAAAAAAGAAATCGGAACCAACTCGTATCTTTGGATATCCTACGATTTATATTTTGGATACAAACACAGCTAAACAATTTGACAATAAATCCGCAACAGACCCTCTGTCACTAATGCTGGAACAAAATATTATTGAATACGAGTCTGGAACCTAATTTGTCTCAACTTGGGGGCCCTGCTGCAAAAACAATGAAGGAATCCTGCTCCAGGTCTCTGCAAATCAGATCTGGATCTACATCTTTGACGTGAGGTTACAGTCACAAAGGAAGAGAGCAAATTCTTGAGGCGTCTCATAGGCTTGATTGCGATTGGACGAGGTCCTGGGTTTGCCGTGTCTGGTTCTGATTATCACATCGTAGACCTGACAGCATTCCAGCACTGCTGCAGGGCTGGAGCCTCACAGGAGGAAGGGATTTTAACTGTTGTGCAAAATGCTGTTCCCATCTTCAGAGAATTTCATTTGACAGAGTAAAAGAGAAACTGATAGTGATTTTTAGACCTTCACTCAGATGATCAAATTTTAAGACCCTGATAGTGGGAAACATCGGCTATCCACTACAGAAGAAACCAGACGAGACAGTTGAATCCCAACAGCTCCACGGCGGCTGCTCCGAGGCTGAACCCGACCTTTGACTTTTCTGGGGGCAACTGAAAGAATAATTTTACTACAAGGACCAATTAAGTACCACAACAGTATTATTACATGTAGGACCGTCAAATAAGTGAGTGATACTTTGAGGTTCATGAGCAGTTCAAGATTTATTCATCACCAAAGTTAAAGCTTTCAGTCTGCTACACCTGCCTTTCCTCCCAAGACCAATGCAAACGCTCTCCCTTTTACTGAAAATAATGTTTTTGTTTGCAATTTAAAACGCAAGCTGATAAACCACAGGGCGCTGAAATAGCAGATTAACTAGATAACTGTTAAATCCATTTAATTGTAACCAGTTAAAACTGTATTCAGATTTGATGTTCCCTGCCAGTCCATTAAATCCAATACAATGCAGATGAAACAGCGATCCCACAGTAATCCCTCTCGGGTATCGCTTTACAAGATGTTTCATTCTTGTCAAGTCTGTTATTAAATATAGCATAATGTTGATGCTGCAAAATAATGACTAATATGGGATGTTAATCAGTTTTATCAGAGCTTTTAATCTATTACACCAGAGATCTCAGCCAGAAGAACAACATTTGAATGATAAATTGTATATCGTATGCTAAATGGTTTGACATCAATCAATGATATTGAACAGGACCAAACCATAAAAAGTACCAGAACACCCGAGTCCATAATTTGGGCCCAATTTCCCTCCTTGGCCCTTCACCTACCCCTTTCCTTTTCCCTAAACAGTCCGTTAGTGGTACAAGTCTATGTGGGTACCGTTGTGTCTCTCTTTGGGATTTTGCTGCGTAATAAACTATAACATGAATTGTCTTCTATTCCACACTGGTCATCCAATATCATCTTGCAAGAGGAACCCCAACGTGACTATCCTTTGTGTTTTCCACATACCCCATGTTTGAGTTGTGGTCCTGAAAAATCTCCGTTTGGAGGGCTGTGTTGGTCTTTGCTCCAGTCCAGCCCCTCACGTGAATGTGCAGATCTTAGGGACAGGGCTAAGGGATAGGAATGGAATAAAAACCCGATACTACACGATAACAAACTAACACACGCTTACACCCCGATATAGACCCTTACAGATCAAACTAATAAAGTCCCACTAACTCACGCTTCCCTTTTAGAAATAGGTTTGCATTGAAGCTGCTCTTGTTACCATAACATCTTAACCCAAACCCTCCAGCCACTCGCTGACTCAGCCATGTGGACTCAAGGGTCACCTCACAGCTTCGTACGCATTTCTAATGGAGCTAGAGATTTTCACGATTTGCTCTTGTTAACCTTAAAGCACTATTTCAGCTGGGTGCAGCAGCACAGTGTAGATTTTGGCCGGCATGCGTCTATAGGGGGCACATAAATAATCAAGCACATATGTTAGCTGTCCTGGCTGAAAGAGGCGATGGAGCTCTGCCTTTTTGTGTTCTTTCACAGAGAACGAAATTACTTTGATGAAAACCAAGTTCAGTGAAGTTTTAGGGTTTTATATTGGTTGTTTTTATTGTAGCTTAGGTTATTTCACAAAAGACCATGACTACCTTGTTCACCACTTTAAAAAAACTGTTTTAGAAGAACAGCATAAAAGGTGATAACTGTGTAAAAAAAATAAATGGATAAATAAATAATGGGGAAAAAAATGAGTTTTCCAGTTATAAACACAGAGTCCTAAGGTGAAACACTAATATAAACTCTATATGGTTTTTGTGAACATACTTATTAAATGTTTGTACTAGCAGAGGAAAAGTTAAAGGAGTCCTTGGATCTAATATCTGGTCAAACTTTCTTTGACTTCAAGCACGCACTTTCAACAGTTTTGAAACCGACCGGCTCAATCTTCAAAGACGGCTTCTGACCATTCCTCTTTCCAGAACTGCTTCAGCTCAGACGGTCTCAGCATGTCTGGTGTGAACGCCTCTCACGTCATCCCACAGCATCTCTATGCAGTTGAGGTCTGGGCTCTGACCGCGACACTGCTTTTTCCTGTTCTGCAGTGGATTTACTACCATGTTTAGGATCATTGTCCTGCTGCGTCGTTCTTCTACTAAGCTTCTAACTTATCCAGCAGGACATTTTGATAAACTTGGGAATTAATTTTCCCCTTAATGACTACAAGTGATCCTTCCCCTGATGTAACAGAGTAGGCTCAAATTACGATGCTGCCTCTTAATACTTGACCACTGGGCACCCGGTTTGACTTTTGTAAGCGTTGTTCTTTCGATACCACTCAAAGTGCTGACTAATATGCTCATACGCGTCTCAAACAAATGGGCCTCTTTTATCAGTCTACCAGACACCCATTCCCTGTGATGCTGTCGATTTTCATGTTCTTTGGTTCTATTTTTCCGCTTTAGGAGAGCAGCATCTTCCCCTGTGGACTTCTGCCATGCCAGGCTGCCAGTCCAATGGCTCCGGTTCCAGTGATGTCTTCAAGCCTTTAGCTGTCAGTCCTGGGTTCTTGGTTTCCTCACTGAGAAATACGTTGAGCCTTTGGAGTCAACTTGGCAGGGCGCCTACATCTAGGAAAAGCAGCCGCAGCCACAAGAAATTATAATTATTTCTGTTTTTTATCAGCAGAAGCACATTGTGCTTGTTTATTTTTTATTTTTTACTTAGATGAAGATCACATCACGTTTAATAGCAAATTAATGCAGAAAAAAACATTTTTTCCACAGGGGTTGGATACTTTTCCCCTGTAGTATAACTACAGTATGTCTGTATTTTTATGTTCCACATGCTGCTTATTCCGATGCATTACTTTTCCGTGAAGATACACCAACAGCTGGAACCAAATCTGTAGTGTGAGACAACATATTTCGGCCGACTAACCCAGATTCAAATTCTGATGAAGACAGACAAGTTTAAATAAGAACAGCTTTCAAAAGGTGTTCTCAAAAGTAATTCTATCTGCTTGAAAATACTGATAAAAAGGGTCAGAGTGGAAACACACACGCCCTAGGCATTGCTAAAGTTACCGGCTGTTACCCATCACACACTGAGCACATCAGAAAATGAGACCAGTATTCAACAGTGAAATGTTGGGACTGCTCATATCGTCCATCCACAGAGACAGACCTGCTGCTGCTGCATAAATACTCAGTCATACTAGAAAAATAAAAGTTCCACTTAGTTTCCTTTCAACGAGGAATTCCAACAGTTTTTCCTTCAGGCATGTGTTGGGGACACCCCTGGGCCTGAGGGTCAGAGAGAGCGTGAGAGCTGAGAATGGCATGGCGGCGAAAATGAGAGGGACAGAAACACAGACAGAGACTGAAGGGATCATGTCTCTCTGGAGCTGCTCCAAGGCAGCAATCCAATACTGTAAACACGCCATCTCCCCTTAACCTGGGAGATGCAACCCGCCGGGGAGGTCGCCCAGAGAAGGTTATCAGAGGACTTCATGAGGCCGTTTCCAGCCAAGTCAATCTGAAGTCATCTGGTCTCCTATGAGGTTATAAAATCTTACTTTTCTGAGGCTGTTAAAGATCCCCTTGCTCATTTAAAAGTCCAGAAAAAGGCCAACATCTGGGAAAACTGTATCTTCAGGAGTCAGAGGGGTATATGTGTGTGTGGTGTGGGGGGGGGTTGTTAAGCACAGAGGCTTTCCCTATCCTGTCCTCTGTCAAACAAAGAAATACAGTACAATGTAATGTCAATGTGCAACAAAAAAATAAAAAGGAGCACTGTGACGTCTAGAGAGCTATTCAGAAGGCTCCACCAGCATCTGAGACGCCTCCAGATTCTACCAAGTAGGAGTGCTGGTGTCCGAGAGCATTTACGTCGATGCACCATCCGATAACATTTCATTGTCATAAAACAGAATCCGACACGACCCAACAACTTCCTGCTGTGAGTCGGCAGGTAGAGAGGCGGTGGCACATGACTTGCTGAACTGGCATGACGCCGGCAATATGGAGTTATTTCGAGCTGGAAAAATCCTAGCAGGAAAACCGCGACATGCTTATTATGCAAGGCTGCGGTTTCCGGAGGTGGAACGAATGTTGCTGAATATCACTTGAACAACCGTATAAAGCTTTTAAGAAGTTATCACGTTGGAGAACAAGAAGTTCATTAACCCTTCATAGGACACTCGACACAAAACGTGGAATTCTCTGAACCTCTGAAACGTTTTTCAGAACCGCGCGAACCCCACAAGTACCAGCACATCTCAGATTGGTACTTGTGAACCTTCTAACACGTATTCCACAAACACAAAATGCACAAATGAAGTTTGTTTTTGGTTGGTTTTTTTTGGGTTTTTTTTCCCCCATACTCTGTACAATACTTTAGGTTGCAGAAAATACATAATTTATATTTAACTTAATCTTAAATGTAATTTTCTTAACTAATTTACCTGTGCTGGGCAGTTCTGTGTAGGTTCTGGTCATACGGTTTAAGAAAACCGAACAACTACCAAAGGGTAGTCTCTCTGAAAGGAGAAGGTGAAATTATGACCATGTGACCCCTTCAAGACAGAAGGCCGTTGGTTTCGTTGGCCTTTGTCTTTTGTGGCTCTGTGTTTCTGACTGTAATGTAGGATTCATTAAATAAATGGTGACTTGTTCTTATACTCTAAATCTGAGCCATAAAGTCAAGGTTATAGAAGATGAGGTTGATGGCTGACTTTTCTTCATTATGAACATTCACCTATCTGATTAACAGACAAGTGACTGGTGGCGAGTGATATATCAGATCAAACAACTATGTGTAAAAGTCCATTTCATTTTTTCAAACTTAATGAGACGAAGAGTCCTACTTTAAAATTTCATAGCTTCGCCTTTGTCAAATGGTTGCACTGCTGAAACTTTCAATCTGAAAAATAAGTCGTTTCATGTGCCAGGGCTTTTTGGCACAGAGTGAGAGGCTGTCTTCCCTTCCAGCACATACTGAGCATCTGTTGCTGGTGCCAGTGTTAGAAAAGTGATATCTTCAGTCAAACACCCCGAATTGCAAATTTCAAGTATTTTGGAACAATTTCAGTCAGTTTATGAGTATGACTTTCAGTTCCTGAAACTCGGCACTGGCTAAGTACAGTAGCTTATAATTGGCACAGTTTGTCCCCGTCTAGCACCACAAAGCAAACCCCACCATCCCCACCCACATAAAAAAAAACAAAAAAAAAAACGCTTAAAGCGTCAGAAAATGACCACATTCAGATCCCCGGACATTTCTTTGAATTGTAGCTTAATGTCAGAGCTTTGACCTAAACACAGTCTGTCAGGTAGCCTGTTTTTTATTTGACCTAAAAGACAAAAAAAAAAGGTAGAAAATGTAGAAAAACGCATAGAAATACAAAAATGCTGTTACATGTCCGCATCAATTGTAACAATATAAAACTTGTCTGAGCAAGCACCAAATTAATACATCTATAAATTACTGAAATAAAAAAATAAATAAATAAATAAATAAATTAAAAAAAAAAAAAAAAAAAAAAAAAAAAAAAATCACACACACACACACACACACACACACACACACACACGAAGCTCTAATTTGAGCAGCGTAAAAATGAAAATTTTGACTCTTAACACACAGTTGTCTCTAGTTTCTGTTTAGTGGGATTGTTCCACAAGACAAGTAAGTTGGAACCCATGTTTAACTATGAAGTATCAGACCAGACAAATCTGCCTAAAAGGGACTTGTCATTAAAAAGTGAAAGGCTGGAAGGAGGTAGAAAAAAAACAAAACAATGGCTGTTCATGTGATGCAGACTAATTATGTCTGCATGACCGTGAAAAACAAAAGGATTGTGGAAACAAGTCCCATTTCCAGCGATAAAAATCGGCTAATCCGGCTGTGCTGGCCTCTCTCCTCCGTATCAGCCCCGCCGGTTTCTCTAAGGGACCTCTGGAGTGTGGTAACACTCAGGTCCATGACTGACTCACTCTTGCAGAGAGAGCCAGATGTGTGAGCTGATATACTTGCTGCATTCAAGCAGTAATTTCCTTCATGGTGTCATTGTAGCTGATGTCGTCATGCTGGCGTTTCATATAAACAAGACATCGCCAGCCTTAAGTCTAGCACACAATCGATGCATTAATTGTGAACAATTTCATCATTGAAAAGTAATCATGTTGTTTCAGGACATAAGTGTTGCTTACTTTACGTCTAGAAAAGTAACCTATGATGACATTTTCAAATATGCAAGTGCTCATGTGAGGAGGTTAACAGAGCCCGAGTGGAAATGTCTTCCTGCCTCTGCGTGTGCGTCTGTGTGTTCACAGGGGCGTTAAGCTCTGGCCATGTAGCCTCGCTGAATTTTTTTTTTTTTTTTCCACCCTACAAAATGTGGAAAAAATGTGCTGAGACTCCAAGCGTGAAGCAACGTGCCAGAAACGCTGAACCAGGACAAACACATAAAAATCCATGGTTCCATTAGCCATGTTCAGGCTTAGCCTGGTACATCTCGGTTTGGTCGAAAACAACAGCTGCAAGTGAAAAAATACTAATGAACAGCAGTCAGTGTTTTCAGCAAAAATACTTCCTGATGAACAATCATAACAGCGTGTATGAAAGTTCACATATTCTGGTATGATTTCTTGAGGTCTTATTGAAATGTCTGTGGTCAAAATACTGCAGACGTACAGCACTAAAGCTCCTCTCTCAACCATGTCTTTACAGCTCTGTTTAAAGCAAATGGTTGTAGGAGGATGAGGAAGACATGCTTCATCCTTCTCTTTGACGACATGTGCCGTTTTATGAACGCACGTGTGTCCTTTAAGACTGCACCAATCAACCGTGCAATTTCTTAAAACAATTACTACAGTGCAGGAAGGAGAACACTTGCAAGTGGTGCGCATGCCCTCACACAGCTGTGACAGTTTACAGTGAAACCCGTGAAGAGCGGTCCCAAGCAGAAAGGGAGGAATGTGACCCCTCACCCCTACCCATGACCCTCTGCGACCGCTGCAGCAGCCATATCTGATTGGTCTGTCTGGCACTATAATCACTTCCAGAAGCCAAACGGGGCCGCCAAAAAAAACAAATGTACGCAAGGGAGAGAACAGAACAAGAACAAGCTGTTTGAAAGCAGAGGCGCTGCAAAACACAAAAACAAACAAACAAACAAAAAAAAACTAACTACAAGCCACTAAAGCTGAAAACGGAGTCAGATGCCAACGTCTGGTCCCATTTCGTAACCCCACTAAAGATAATCCAAATCATTCGATCATTGTGAGTTTCAGCACTGGGCAAATGCAAAGCTCAGACAAACAAGTGAAAACTGAGCTAAAGTGAAGCCAAAGAGGGACAGAAAAAAAGCGATTTTTGGGAAATACCAAGTACCCAGTTACCACTGTCAGAGGATTGAAGAGGGTAGTCGTGAAAAATAATCACAAGCATGTGTGCAGGCCTCTACAAAACAACTAAGGCTTCGATAGTTGCTGGTCTGTAGTGTGCAAGTGTCATTCAATGCCAAGAAGGAAAGACATAAGCAATGGTCTTAAGAAAAAGCTGCTGTACATACATCTAAAAATGATTGCAGAAAAGTGGAGCCGCTTGGCATTAAGGCCTAGAAACATTTTCAAAAACGTGATACTGACAGTGGAGTGGTGACGATTCGGGGCTCAGCCACAGAACTTAGTAAGTACACATTTGTTTTTAAGTAATTTAAAAACAAATGTGAAGCATTCTGTCTGATAACTAAAGCGTCGTCAAAGTCAGGTCAAGCAACAGAACAACGATCTGAAGCACACCGGCAAGTGTGACAGAATGGCTGGAAAAAAAAAAAAAAAAAAGACAGAGGTCTACAAAAGTCCCAAAACCTCAAACTGAAGCAACGGAGAACATTCCTCCATAAAAAGGGGAATCTACAAGCAACTGAAACATGGGGGGTACTTAGCATTGACAGTGTGTAAGTAAATATGTAAATAAATAATTACACAGTGAAAAATAGGGAATTTATGTGCCTGAGGTTATATTTGCTTTACACGCACACAAAAGCACAAAATAACGATTAAAAGACGCGGTACTAACGTTTGCGTAGGAGAGTACGTGTGAAGACCGCATCGACCATGTAATGAACATGAAGTGCTTTACGATCATCTCCAGAGTTTCTGAAACTTCTCAGAACAGAAGGTTTTTACAGCGGGTGAGAATCTGTGTCAGAGAGAAAAAAAAAAAAAAAAAGGCACTCTGTCAAAAACGTACATGAATATTTACTTAAAACAGAGGACACACGTCAACGAGAGCTGCCACAACTGACAGGAGTTTATACACCGTCAACATAATCAAAGCCGATAGCTGTAGGATTAACTTCCAACATCATTACTTTTGTCTTTGGGTTCTTGGTTTAATGAGCAGCAGGAACGATGCGTTTCTCGACTCCATCCCCGTCTCTTCAAGGTTCAAACAAAAGTAGAAGTTGTGCAGAAAATGTGATTTTAATTTAAGATAGTGCTAGGTTTACCAATCTGAGAATCCGTTTACCATCTGTTTCTTTTGAATATAGTTACCATAAGAAGGTATCACAGTTAATTTGACAATTGTGTTTTGACGTTTTAAAGGGGGAACTTATAGCAAGCTTCCAAAAGTGAAACTTAATCACACTGTAAAACTCCACCGTTTAATTTAAGATGCGAGGGAGGGTTTTTTTGTTTTTTTTTCCTTTTTCTTCCCCAGTTTACACTAAACGTCACTGCCAGAACTCCACTATATGGATTTGTGATGATGAACTCAGGCTTTGCAATGTTCTAGCAGTATGTTACAACCACAACAGCCACTAAGTCACACTTCAACTGCACACGAGCAGCGATTCCTCACTTGTTCTGTCCCTCAAGTTCTCCCTTGTGCACATTTTATTTGGTTCTCAGCATCGGCCCGTACAGGAAAAACCCATCAGTAATCCCCTGCTGCTCAGCTCCGGAACTGCCCGGTTGCCCCCACGGTACTCGTATGTAGGTCACACCTACAGCGACACAAAGCCGAACACCCGCATATTCAGAGACGTAAAACACACCTGTCCATGTCCAAAGGGATCGTGATGTTGCGCATGGAGGTGGTTGGGAATCGTTCCGTCTCGGTCATGCACATGTACACGCAGCAGCGGGCCGTGTGTGACAGGGAGATGACAGTTTTTATCGCGCCCCGTAGTTTAACCCCTGCTAATCCCTTCAGAGTGGCAGAGCTTTATGGTCAATTCACACTCTCTCATGCTTTTATATTTCCTCCCTCATGGTAGCCCCAAGAGTAATCCCCACAGCCGCCGTGGCAAAACGTCACACACACAAACGGAACACCCTCGTCGTACACAGCAGCGCTGAAGGACTTGGGAAAAATATGTAATTGGAACATTTTTGACAAATATTTTAGGCCATTATCCTGTAGAAATTCTACTTCGTAATCAAGAACAACCCCACCTCATACTCTGCCTTACGGTGCTTTTGGGTGATAAAATATGGTAAAACAACAACTAAATAGAATGTGACCTGGCTGATTTAAGACTTTAATATTTCTGGAAGACAGTCCAGTTATTCTTTTTATTATTATAGTTAGAGGTAGCTGTGGTCTGCTGTGTACAGTTGGTGATTATGTTGAGGGTGTTTGTTTTGTTTGATCATTCGTCCAGAAATCCAAAAAAGGTTCCATTTCAGATGCGACCAATACCAGACAGAATGTGTCCGATTTATTTCTTTGTGGTTTTAAAAGACTATCAAGACTAGACTTCTGGCCAAGCCTGGACAACACAACAAAAACTGTCAACAGCACTTCTGCAGCTGCCAACAGGGCCATTTAGGTTAGCATCAGTCAGTCTTCTACTGTGAAGCATCTGCTCAGCCAGGTCCAGACTTCTGGTCTGCAAGGTCAATTCTGTATTTTTCCTAAACCTAACAGAGCAGAGTTGTTGGACATCTGGGATGTAGCAGCAACTAAAAGCAAGAAAACAGAGCTAATATGGGATAAGCATGCCGCTGTAGAAGGGTAAAGTGTAGAGAAAAGTAAATCAAAGTCTCATCTTTAGCTCTTTGGATGAAAATGCGCCATCAGACGAATGGAGCCACTGAGTTTTCTAAACTCCAAAGTACACTGCTGGTGCACACTGAGTGCGACAAAATATACCATGTAGAATACCAACAACTGCACAAAACACAAGGAATTACTTACCCCACCTTTACTCTGTTAACCTGTTGCAATGATCGCGTTAAAAGCTTTCCTGTATCACCTGGTGACAGGTCTCGAAGAACAAGAAATATTTGTAGCTATAGCGATGATTAATGGCACAATTCTGAGATCCATATTGTAAAAAAGATTGGGGTCCACTGAATAAATGGAGTCTTTGCCTTGTGAAGAGGAGAAACTCATATTCACACACTTGGTGATGAATGACAAATTCATTGTTCATGAAAAATACATTTGGCTTTTAAAATTCAATTCAGCCACTTTCTTTTGGCGCTTCAAGAGAAGCCATCATCGACATTGAGGAAACAGATTATTCAGAAAGTAAAAGCTACAGAAGGGTTTAATATTGATAATTAGTTGTGTGGTAAACGGGCAGGAATCCAAGGTAATCCCGCCTAAAACACCAGCATCTCAACTACCCACATGCAGACAATACAGGTGCAGGTATGATAGACGGCAGATATAATCTGAAGCAGGACTCCTGAAAAACAAAAAACACAAGGAGGCCAGTCAGCTACATCAGCACACACAGGCGCAATGAAACGTGCTCAATAGCCGCATAAACTGTTCGGTTTCCTCGGTTTCACAAGAGGAAAGAATTTGAAACAGTGTGTGGAGAGGTAAGGCATGAAGCACACAAACAAATCCTCAAGAAGAAAACCCCAGAGCTGCACACACAAACGTGCACGATACTCCGCACAAGTTATTTCCCCAAACCACATACATAAACACTCAAACGCTCCCACTGCCATCCACAAAGACGCGCCAGCTACAAGCAGAGTGTAGAAGTGTATGTATGCGGGGAACTCTTCCATTTCTCTCATTAGGGAGAACGAGCCGCCTGCAGCAAAGCCTCCTGGAGTCAGTCTGTTGAGATCTCTAAAACCAACAGTACTAGTCAGTGAGGGGGAGGGGGGTGAAACAGACATAAACAGCATCAACGCTGCAAAAACAGATGAGAACGGGAAACTGAAGAGACAGCGGAAACATGAAGATGGAAAAAAAAAGAATACAGATGGGGAAAAGAGTATCTTCAGGGTATTTAACTTCACTGATGTTAAATATTACTGACTTTAAAAACTGTGACTCTTCACGTGGAATTAATAATGACAAAAAACCCCATTTAAATGTTGAGCAACATGAATTAAAAGGGAAAAGGCACCGCCTGAGTGATGGTTTGTGACATGTTCACCAACAGCTGCCAAGGTAAAGAAGCTGGGATTTGCTGCTGCTCAAAATCGCAGCTTTTCTTGAGCATCAAAGCAGGCTGATGCTGAGATACGGGCTCGTCTTGTGGACAGCAGCTCTGCGTTTGAAAAACTGATCACAGCTCATTTCCTGTCATATACAGATTTATAAAAAAATACAGTCAGACTTCCAATCCAAACATTTAGACGCCAGAAAGATTTGTCCAGGAATCGCATCCGTTTTAAGACGGAGCTAAACAAAACGAGCGTTAATTCATGGAGACACGCATCTTATTTGAATACCATGCTTTCAGACATCTTCATGCTAGTCTTGATCTTTAAAATGACGGTTCTTCGCTGTCACATTGCAAAAAAAAAATTCTTATTAAATAAAACAGTCACTTATCAAAGCACCTTAAGCAGGAATTGCAATGTTCTGAGCGTGTCCGTGTGCACGGACGGGTTCGGCAGATGCAGATCTGTACCTGTCCATATGGCTCGCGTGCACCATGGTCTCGTTGAATATTAGTACCAGTCAAGGCTTGCTCAACTTACGTTTTAACCAACCGTACAAGTCACATGCTCACTCTCCAATGAAGAAATCAACGTCACCCCCCCGAGACCCGGGCAGGCACTCGGAAATTTGTAGGCCCACAAAGAATTATTCCTGCAGAAGTTAAACAAATTCATAAAAACGGGACTTTACACTAAAAAGCATACCAGTTTCTTTGGCTCTTTCCTTTTTTCGGGGATGCCAGAGCAAATTATCGTGCTCCACACAAGTTTCCAAAGTTTACCATCAGAAACCTTTCTTCACAATTCATCCAGACTTGTGTCCTGGCTGGAGCAATGCAGGATTCACAGTCGTGGGAGGACACTCCAGCACGTCTCAGCGCAGGGTTTTGATCCGTGAACATTCTGGTTGGAGGTCAGGCCACATACCATGTTGGTATGGAATTACATAAATTGCCCACAATGGTTGTGCTCAGGTTCATTGGTGATGAATGACAATGGGCCCAAAAGGAGCGTCTTCTCTGGGTCTTTGGCCAACCACATTAGACCCCTGATGAACAGTTCACATGGCTCTAATATGGAACAAAACCATTTTTTAGCTCATTCCCATCTTGAATAAAAAAATAAAAGAAAACATTGTTGTGAAGGATTTTATTTGCCTCATTGGGAGACTGGACTTGTGAGGGCTTCTCGCTCCCACCTGTACAGAAAGAGCCGCCAGGTGTGGAGCTCATAGCGCTGCAAAGAGTGTCATACATGTTCGGTGTTTCGTCACCAGCTCAGGTACTGATGAAACTCCATAACATACAACCACTAAGGGGACACCAGTTCATCTTGAGGGGAATTTCACACTTATAAATTTCATGCTAAACCATCTCTGAAAATCACAAGTTGCAATTACAAGGCGGTCCTGGAGAAAAACCTATGGACCACTTATGTTATGCTGCAACCATTAAAGTCAGTGTGAAAATTTTGCTTTGGTTAAAATACCAAATACGCGAGGTCCCTTTTCTTTTCAGCCAGAGATGGCGCCAGTTACTCAACCTGACTCCGTCCCTCTCCTCAGCAGAGCCTCCATCTTTTGAAACCAGTGCACCAGCTGTGTACCACCAACTTCAGAGGTACAACAAATGCAGGATGGAGACCACTCTGATCTACGTCTGTTACGTCACAGCACTCTGCACATCCGAATGTCATCAGGGATCACTCTCAGTTCTTGATTTGGTAGTCCCTCCAGACATCAAAATAAATGCACTCAACCACAGCAAGAAACTATTTTTCTATGAAATTCTTATGTTAATAGTCTGGCTGGCCATACCATTCACTTTTCCACTACATGGCATTTTAGACGGCCTTTCAGAATAACAGTTTGGCTGTCGCTCTGCCTACATCACACGCTTCGTCTCTTTTCCATCTTTTAGCCTCGTTCCCTGGAAAAATAAGCTGAATCAAGAAGAACCAGACTAACTGGTTGCATCAAAGAGGAAAATTGTTAGGATGGTTGGCCAGGAGTTATATTAATATATGATAAATAAATGCCAGGAATCCAGTTAAACAGCATAATACAGTAGAATCCACAAAGCTGTGGCATACTTTACTACATGTCAGATTTACTTCACGTCTCCAATCCCATCAGTCTAGAATTGTATTTTTCACTTACAAAACACACCTCCGTCTGTTGTGTTTCGACTGTAACGTACATCGGCCTGAAATTAGATTGAAGCTGCTAGTACGAGCACGTTTGAACTGGATAAATGAAAAGGAGATGAAAAGCTACCTGGTGTATCATGATGACAAATATGACAAATATTGTAATATTTCCATGGTTACATTTAAATATGTGGAGATTCTTTGATGTTTCGTAGCATGTGAACAGTGTGAATATCCAGAATGAAAGAAGGGAGAAAAAGGAGACAAGAAATCAAAAAATGCAAGAAAACAATAGCACACAATCTTTGAGCTGTGAGGAAACGAAGCCAGACCGGCACAGAAACGGAAATAGACAACCCCATATAGCAAAGGTTTTTTATTAAATCATCCCTCAAAACAAAAGCTTCAATTATTTTGCAGCTTCCACCAAAGTCAACACTTTCCCTTCAATTTCCATCCATTTGCCAACCTTGTATGTGTCATCTTATTACGGATTCCCGTGCATTTAAACCTCATAAAAGCTGAGATTCACAGTTGTTTTTTTTTGTTTTTTTAATGGCTGGCGAGATGCCTGAGCACCGGCACTTTCAAACCCTAAACCTCGAGTTTCCTTAAATGCATTTAGGCACGTGTTTCTGTGTTTTGTCTGTCATGTATCTTTCTTTCTGACAGACTGCAGGGCAACATAAAGCTGCCAGAATAAGACAAACGAAAGAAGACAAACCGAGCTGGACTGACAGAGCCGTGCTCTCAGAGGCTTCAACTGCAACAAGAAAGTTCATTTCTCTCAACGACAAAAGCAAAAGCAAAGTCAAAGCCATTACAAAGTAGTTCAGGGAAAGTAAATGTGTTTTTACAGCTCCACATCTCCTCGGGCAAGGAACGGTTGAAGGAGCCGGGAGCCACACCGGATCATTTCAGGACCCTTTCAAGCGGACGTCTGCTGGCATCTGCAGCGTACCGGCCGCGATGCCAGTAGGGTTGAAGCCCAACTACATCTGGTCTAGCCTAGTATACGCTAAGTCAGTCAAGCTACAATGGTTACGGCGACAGATGTAAGGGGGGCGGGCTCCAGCCAGCTTCCAAGGCCTGCTCCTGCCGTCCATCTGCAACATGGTGACGAGCAGCACGAATGAAAAAGAGGCTTCAAGAGCAGTTGATTTCCCTGGAAACAATCGCCATGTTGCTGCTCATGCTGGTGCAATTATTTATACAAAAAACAATCCCAAGCAATCAAACGCTAAAGCGTTCAATCTGCTTCCACTGCAGATGTTTCAGCGGGACGCCAAACACACCTGCTCTGACGCCCTTGAGCAAACCTCTGAACCTGGAAGCAACACTTCATGCATCACATTTGGCTCTGTTGATCTCACACACACACACACACACACACACACACACACACACACACACACACACACACACACACACACACACACGACCAATATTATGGCACTCCTCTTCACACAAGCAGGTTTATGTTTGGCTAAGCACTTAACAAAATGAGATGAGTGTGTGGACGGACACAAGTGTGTGTGTGATGATTAGGGGAGTGTCATTGTCCTCTCTGACTCAGCACTTCTGCGCTGACTTCCTGTCATCTCACCGCAGCAAAGCCAGGAGGACCCCTCAAAGTATTCAAAGCAAAAGAGATCAATGACGGTGTACGTTTACCTCGTATATCTACACCTGCAGGTGTATCGTTTGTCTGCAGATTTCACCCATCCCCCACCCCCATCGTCTTTCTATGTCGCTCAGTTTCTTTCATTCGTGTAGGCTATCTGGGACCTGGTGAGCTGAGCGTGGCCAGCACAGTGGTAATCCCAGATTACTGGAGTGTTATATTTCTCACAGCACAATAAGCCAGCAGAGTAAGGGCCCGCCTGCAATCAAAGTGATATCGCTCCAAACTTCCACAGACTCCGGCTACTAAACACACTGAATTCACTCTGATTAAAATGAGTCCAAATCCTGCTGGAACCAACCAGCTCTGACAGAGTTCTGCTGGAGAAGCTCATGGTGGACCATTACTGCTGCTGCTCATACAGCTTGTCACGAGTTATTAGGGGCGCCAGCTCCACTACCCACAATCCACTTAAGTCTGACACCTCCCTTGTGTGTGGTTGTTCCTTCATCAGTACATTCAGTATAGTTTGATTGTTTGTCAACCTGCTTAAATAAGTTTAGGAATCAAAGGTACTTAGTTTTGGTTAAGAGAAAAAAAAAAAAAAAAAAAAAAAAAAAAAAAAAAAAAAAAAAAAAAAAAAAATATATATATATATATATATATATATACATATATATATATATATATATATGTATATAAAGTCTCTGTCACGGGTAGAAACCAAGGAGAGGGTGATTAGTAGACGTGTACTCACTATGAAGACAACATCGTCCAAGTGCAGTCATCAAACTTGGCAGAGACGGGAGCACTTGTGCATCCGTGTATGAGTCACTCTGCTGCTAAGTCTTCTCTCACCACTTTCTTTCCAACAACTCTTTCTCTCCTCACTTCTCTGATTTCCTAATCATTTCTAAGAGGACTGGAATAAGCGTTGCACAACCTCAAGCCTCATCTTTTTTGGGGTTTTTTTTCCTTCACATTTGTGTAAAACTGACCATCCTGTGAGTTGGCACATTTAACAATCTATGTCCTTATATCTAGAGGTTCTGATTCTCATTCACGCCGCTTCACACTTGGCCCTGAACTGCTCCAGTGAGAGGTGAACATCCTCATGTGATGATGTCAGCTGGACCACATCATCTGGAAAAGGCAGAGACAAAATTCCGACACCACCAAACTGGAAATGCGCCACTTCTTGGCTGCACCTGGAAACTCTGTCCATGAAAGTTATAAAGAAAACTGGTGACAAAGGGCATGTTGGGCAGAGTCCAACTCCCACCTGGATAAATCCATCTTACCACCAGTAACAAGGACAAAACTCTCACTTTGTTTGTACAAGGACTGAAGGAACCTGTGGAAACAGACGCAGTAGGACTCATGGAGCAACTCCGCAGAATACCCAGAGGGACATGGTCAAATGCCTGCAAGTCTCTACAGGAATCCCCTAAGAATTAGATTTGGACCATCAGTCTGGATTTAGACCAAGAATACTAAAGCAAAGGTTGCAGAATCCAGATTTCCCTTCAGCGATGGCTGTAGAATAAGGTCATAGATTCTTACTGTCCAAAATAGTCATGTGTCCTTGTATGATCCTTCCTGGTGGAACAAGATTTAAAGTCCCCTCCCAATGTCATATTTTCCTTTTTAGGCATTTCCTTTCTCCATTTCCCTCCCACAGCTCCGCATAGCTCAGTGAAGTCTACCCAGAAGTGCCAATAACAGATGACAGATCTGGATCTGAAAGCCATCTACGGCAGGAGCAAGTTCGAAACACTCCAATTTTGACCTTGGCCCAGAACTAAATATAAACAAGGAGAGCCGGGCGGTGATGGGAGGATGTGTGTGCACGTGTGTGTGAGAGTAAGAGAGAGCGATAAAAGAGAGGAAATGCACATTGGACTGATGCTGCAAAGAGCAGGAAGTTAAGGGACTTTGCTTGGCTACGTATGGAGATGTGGGTCATGGATGCACACAAATACATGCAGCAGACACAGTGATTATTTTGCAGCCTCTGACTGCTCTGACAGCACAGAACATAAGGCAGAATTGGCCGTTTGGGACAACAAACACGAGCTCCACGCATCGCAGAAGCAGCAGAAAATGGGTTACTGAAATCCTTAATTGCTGACAAAATGGTGAAATTATCCTAGCTCACACCAAGACAGCAAATATAACGTGCACGCCGTTCACCTCATGGGGAAAATTCAAACAATGGTGCTAATGACAGTCAGAAAAGGTCTTCACAGGTCCCACTGTGAGCTCAGGAAGTGAGAGGCTGATATCAGGCAGCGTGAGGGCGGCTGCCGTCGCCGTCTGAGCTCCCCTGTCACATCTGCACAGCGTCCAGGCTTCTTTTCCCTTCACAAGAGGAACTATTTCAATCTGCCTGCCCCGTTTGATCCACCATGGCCTTTCACTGCAGAGGCTGCATCAAAAAGATGCCACACTTAAAAGCACCGTCACTTCTTTCCATCTCTTTTAATTTTACTGCCATCCCCTCATCCACAATCTCTCCCTCTTTGTGTTTCATTCAAACTGTATATTTTAAAACTTTGTCACTGGTTGATAATGCACGGATAGAAGAAAATACAGAACAAATTGTTTTGTCTCTTAAAGAGCCACATGAAAAGCAGCACAATGTCCTCCGTTATAAGAACTTAAACACAAAGTGATGCTTCGTACCCTCTGCCAACATTATGAAAAAGTCCAAAGCTGTTTTGCCACCATGAGGATTATAGATCCTATCACTATTGCTCAGTCCTGGTCCACAGGGGTCCACTGACCAGAAGCTTTCATTTTTGTCCAATACAGCTGATTTAAAAAGAAATCAGATCATGGTCAGCGCATCATCAAGGTCCACACGAGTCTGTTGATGATCCATTCATTTGACTCTGGTGTCCTGGAGTGGAACCATCTAAAACATGCAGGCCAGTGACCCCCAAGAACTGGAGCCAGGCTTCTTTACAACTCCCAAAATGACTTTACCGTTTTCTCTTCATCCCTGGGAAGAAAATTTATATATTTTATACATATATATATATTTTTTTTTTTTTTAAATTTCAATGCCTCTACATCTTTTTCTGCACAAAATATCCCAAAATGAGGATTTAAATATTTTTTTTTCCTTAATTGATTTATTTATTTAATATCTTTTATATGTTAAAACATCCGTTTTTCATTTAATTTAAGGAATAACTTTGGAGTCCAGTCCTGAACTCTTGTGGCCTCACAGCACGGTGCTGCACACAATTAATCCAACTCACAGAGGTACAATGTACATCATAATAAAAGGTGACGAAGAGAGAGGAATAAAGGAAGAGAAAACCGATAAAGTGACCGAACAGGGGACAAAATAAGAGTAAAACTTGGACAGTTAGCCTCCACGCCTACAGGTGGACATGCTGAGCAAAGAATTGCCAAAGTTTCTTTTTTTTGTTTGCAACTAATGTCAACAAGTGATGTTAACCATGATTTGGTACAAAAGTAGTATCCTCGCTAAGGTTTAGGTCCACATTGTACAGTTGTGGGCTTGCATTTACTATCCTGAGTGCATAAGAGAGTTTATACTGACAAATCTGTCATCTCACAGTGCACAGAGGTACCCGGATGGTTCACTCATAACAGCTAGAAAACGATCAACATTTCATCCCGTCAATCATCGTGATGCTGCTGATGTAGCGGAGGTGGTGAAACACACGTTAGATTTCATTAAGAGAGGATAGAAGTCAGTGTCAGGTACCACCGATGCCCAAACTCATCTCTCATGAAAGAGAACCAAAGACAAGAAAAAAAAATGGGTTCATGTCGTTTGAAACTTCCGATCAACGAGAAGTCGAAGCTGGACTATAACATATGTTATGTGTTGGTAACTCTGGTGATTCTGGTGGTCATTTCTAACAGGGCTCAGGAATATCTCCAGTTTGGAACTCAGCCTAGGTTCTTGAGGTGCAAAGATGGCCGGAGTATTTCCATTTTGTCAACAAATACATGGAAAAAAAAAAAAAAAAAAAAAAAAGTGACATGCTCAGAATCGATGTTCAAAGAAAGACTGGAGGGGTTTTGAATGTCAAAAATCATATTTAGGACTAGTAATGAGGTTAGAAATATTAGATAAAAAGAGCTGCGGTGCTGTCAACATCCCTGAGCTCGGAGGCATCTGGGATGGACCATCACACTGTAGAAACCTGTATGTCATCAGATGAATCAGTATTCTTGATCTTTTTGGAAGAATTTGGCACTTTTGTGAAGCCGTTTTACAGCTACACGACTTAAGATGCACTCGCAAGAAAAATGCTGATAAATAAAACTTAAAACCAATCGTCAGTTGATATAATCACTGTCAGAATGTCTTAAATGGTGTAAGAATGAGCCGGAATGTCTCAGAATGGCATAAGCCTTACTGTCTAATCATTTTTGGGAATATCCTGGAGGGCTGAGATGCAAAACATGATGTTTAATAAAAAAAAAAAAAAAAAACATTAAAAGATCATTTCAATACTGTCTGTAATCATATCCGATAAACACTGGACTTTTTTAAATTTCCATAAAATTCCATCTTTTTTCGGATTTTTGCTGAACATTCTTGTCATTGGCTGCACCTCAAAATTCACACTCACCGTCCATGATTGTGGTCATATCCGTGAATACTGGTGTCCATTTCAAACACTCCCACTGACGGTGAACTAAATGACGGATAGCCCTCCTGAACGTGTCCATCAAAGCCTCGTCTCGCGGTTGTAATCAAATATGCGACATAGTGGGTATGTTTCGTTTCACTGATAACGCTAACCAGGTGCGCTCCGATCGCATCTGCGCGCTTTGATTTGAAGACGTCGGTGACTACGTTATTTGAGCTACAGGCCTCTGTAAGCTCATCAGATAAACCACCTTCCCAAAGCAGTTACATCAAACTGCATTGTTAGTGGGATTAAAACTGGCATTCTGCCGTAAAATATCAGTTTACTTGGCAGTCTAGTCATCAGCGGCTCAACAGGAGAGAGTATGCTTCTCACACTGCTGGGCTGGCACTTCAGCTCCCACTGGGGTCAAAACAGTATTTAAATGGAGATTTCTGAGCTGACTATGAATAAAAACCCTCGGCTTAATGTCGTTTTCATTACATCCTGTGGATATTTCATGAAAACATGCCCGTCCTCTGGGTGTCTCTCAGACTAAATAAGTTTGAACTGCTTTATTAATATACTTTATTTTCATTCTGACTGCCTCCTCTGCTGCTCCTGGCCTCATCTGTTACAGAAACTCCACGTTGGAAGCGCCTTGACGCAGACTGACTGCAGGGTGCGTTGTCGATTGTCTGGGGCTCTCATCTCAGCTGGGGTCCGAGCTGCTGAGGGCTCCGGCACCGCCCCCACCTGAGCCAGCCACACACACACACACACACACACACACACACACACACACACACAGGTGCTGCTTTCACCCACGTAAAACCTTTCCAGCTACGACCGAGGCGGTGGTGAGCCCACAGAATCCACTCTCACATATAATGCAGCTCATAAAAGTCAAAGTGAAGGAAGCTGCAGAAAGTACAGACATGTTCAGCAGTAAATTAATCCATGAACACAAAACGACCCGTTCTCCTCTATAACACCTGACTTTGATTCAAGACTGAAGGACACTACTATTATAGGTATACCAGAATTTAAATTTCAGAGAACTGCATGAAACTGTCTCTGTCTCTTCCCAGCGAACGAATACCAAAAACAGCATAATTAAATGTAGTTTTACTGACTAGAGATTCACAAAATCCAATAAACCATGAAAGCAAATTCTTTAAAGATGTGTGGAATGCAGCCCGGCACCAGAGGTTGACAGATTTGGGTTTTTTTAAATGCCTGATACTAATTTTCATTTTTAGAAATCAGGGAAACAGATAGCCAGTTTATGGTGTCACATTTTTGCCTTTTCTTAGCGAATATCTGGCCTTATTTCCTTTTTCCTTCTCCATACAATGGGACATAACATCTTTAGATCCTACGTAGGGATTCCAGGTGTTTTACTCCCGTGGTTCAATAGTTTGTGGATCAACCTTCGGCAGCAATCGTTTGTAGTAGTCGTTTCCTGTGTACTTGATGCCTCTCTCACGTTGTTGCTGATGAATTTTGGCCCAATTTATTTTGTTTTATTGCTGTTTTGTGCAGTCAGACATGCACGTCTCTCTGAGGACCCTGCAACATCATTTCAGTTGGGTTGACGTCTTCCTGCAGAGCCGCCTGCTTCTTAGGCGGCTACATATTCTCAGGAGTTGGAGTCTGACGATTATGAATAAAATGTCCAATATTCAGCCTGCTTATTTGGTCCACCGATTGATTGGTCTACCTCTGAACAGCACAGCCTCCAGCACCCAAAGAGTGTCTAAACGGCATGAAAAGATGGATCATAGAGAGCTGAAAGAAGAGGACTGTAACCCCTAAGAAGGAATTAATAATAAAAGAAGCCAAGATTATAGTAGGTAATTAGGTTAAAGGCAGCTCAGAGCATTTACAGCACACCGCTATGACTCATTTGGGGCTAAAACCTCTGGAAACTCTTTGTGCCTGTAGGTGGAAGAGGAGCTAATATGTCCTTGGTCATTATGTCAGTGTAAGCATGCATGCAGTCACTCTGCACATGACCCCCCTCATCCCCAAAGTGGAAGCAATGCTGAACGCTTCTGCCTTATTTACGGGTCCCAGCACAGGCATACCATAACACGCGCTTAAAAACAGAGAGGGAGAAGTCTAAATTCCCTTCATCTCCTGGGATCTCCTCCAACATCATCTCTCACTCCTGAGAAGGATGAAAAGGATCAGGATGTTCAGAATATGAAAGGAGGCTCTTTCTTTATGTGGCATAAGCACACAAGCTAAAGAGATTTTTTTATTTTCTTTTTTTTCCTCTGTGTGCTTGGCAGGAAGAGCGGTGGCTCGTTGCCCGTAGTCTCCTAAAACCTGCCCGTCTGCCGCACCTACGCATCACAAGTCAAGAGAAGAAGTAAAAAACAAACTAGAAGGTGATAGAAAACTGTCAGCATGTTGCCGTGACTCCCAACATGATGTTGGGAGCAGAAACAAAAAAAAAAAAGAGCCAGATCAATTTGTGTTTCCAAGTTGATTTTAGTCTCACTGGCTGCGGCTCTTTTCAGCAAAGATTTGCCACAATAAATCCAAAAGCGCACCAACACTCCCACTGAGGCTGGAGTGCATGTGGTGCCCGTGAGCTCAGCTGAGGGCTTCGAGGCTGGCACCTCAACGCGAACACTCCCGCGGTCTGAATTGAATCGTGCACGCATTAAAGCTCGGGCATGTGAGAGATAAAACGCCAACCAAAATCCGCAGCTCCTTGACAGTGAAGTCGTGCTATCCTTCACCTTTAACAACTTGAGCAATTGCACCAAAGGAAAAAAAAGGTGAGGTTGAGTGTAATTGAACATCTGGAGACTCGGCGTGCGTTTGGCTGCTTCGCCCCGTGTGCGCAACAAAAGGCAAGTGATCGTTTGAAGCGCAAAAAAAGGAATAAATACATTTTCCTGGAGCAGAGACTAGTCCATGTGAGCTTTTGCTGCAAGCGAAGGTGGAAGTAAAGGGCTTCGGTGGGAAATAAAACAAAAAGAAGAGAGGAATAAAAGAGGACGCAGAAGCAGATGAATGCCACCAACATTTAGGATGTAGGACACCAAAGAGAAGACGAAAAACAAAACCCTGATCAACAACCACAAAAAGTTTGGCGGTACTTACTGATTAAGCCTTCCTCTGCATTCTCCTTCCTTGGCATCTTTTTTCCCCTTTCTCTTTTTTAAGATTTCAGAGTTGCAGCAGAACAGAAGACGTTTCCATTCCCGCTGGGTTAGTCAGAGAGCAACAGCAGCAGCGCCGCTTCCAAAGCTCAGCTCTGCAGATCCGTGCGCACCGGAGAGCAGCGCTCAGCATGAATGAAGAAGAGCCGCAGTTGGACTCTGGCGTCCCCTGGTAGACACCGAGAGGGCGAGAGAGAGTGAGGAATAGAGAGAGAGGAGAGGAGGGGACGTGTTGGTGACGGTAGCGCGCCCCCTGGTGGCGCAGTGTCGTTACATCGCGCAGACAGACGCACTACTGCGCGGCGCGCATGGGTGGCAGCATTGGACCCGCTTCGGTCTGTGCGCCCTCCTTACACTCGACTTGAGGCTCATAAATGACGCGACACGGTTGTCTCGGTGAAATCAGATTATTTGATTGATTGTCAACATACACACACGTATGTTCTGCTGGTCTGGTCGCGCCTGACACCGCATAAAGCGCGCAGAGCCGCACTGTTTCTGTTCTGAGTTTTCACATTTCACTGACATGGTTGCATCATTGTGCATGTGTGTTTTCAGGGTGAGTGTGTGTGCATGTATACTCTCAGTACTTGTGTGTGTGTGTGTGTGTGTGTGTGTGTGTGTGTGTGTGTGTGTGTGTGTGTGTGTGTGTGTGTGTGTGCTCCATCTTTTCAGTAATGTTCAGCGCTGAAGGTCAGGTCCCTTGAAACTTAACAAATCATCTCCATCGGCAGCGTTGGCCTTGTGCGTTCCTTCATTAAAGACCGCAGCCTGCTGTGGCTAATTTACAGCATATTGTAACTATGAAACATCTCTTTTTCCCTTTTAGATAGAATAATGCCTGAATACTTTAATGCGTAAACGAAAAAAACAAAACAAAAACAGAATAATAACATTTTTGTAGGTGGATTTAAACAGATGTAAAGTATACAGTAGCCATGTGCAAAAGTTAGTATTGTGTCTTTTAAGTCTTTTTTTTTTGTTTGTTCAAAAATATTTAACAAATCGCCTGACAGTAGTTGGTTTGAGCATTGAGCAAACACGTCCACTGATGGACAGAGACATAACTTTTTTCACCCTATTGCTATTTAACAAAAATTAAGCCAAGAGGGGACAAATGGTGGGAAATATTAAGTACCCCCATGACCATCTCCCTCAGCAGCAACAACTGAACTACTTTGGCTATGACGTAAAGACCATTTCTTATTTCTTTCCCAATTTGCATTATGTTGACCCTCAGAGGTGCTCAGCTAATGCTTTTTTAGCACTTAAAACCAGTATATTGACCAGCGGTTTGTTAAAGTGGGTGCTTTTATTAAGGTTTGCACAGCTGCTGATTATTAGCCCTGGCTGAAACTCCCTCTCTTAAATCTTATTGAAGCATTAACGTGGTACTTAATATTGCCCACAGGATTATCTTCTTGTCAGCTTTAATATTGTTAAATTAATAATAGCAGGGTGCAATAAAACTATGTGTTTTGTTCATCAGAGGTGTAGTTGTTTGATACTGAAACACACTAAAATAGGATTATAAAAAATCTGGAAAAAGAAAAATTTAAAAATAGGGTTAAATGTCTGCTTCCATATCTGGTTTGTTGATGGACAGCAGCCTGTCCAGTGTTACCTGCCACTGGCCTGGTGACAGCTGGGATGGGCTCCAGCCCTCCCTGCAACTCTGAAGAGGACAAAGTGGGCACAGAAAACGGAGGGATGGCATGACTGAGGGAGGACAGGTACATGTGGCTCAAGGAGTGTCCTCTGCTGTCGGGATCCTGTTTAGAGCTCCCACGATGACTTTGGTCAGCGGTTGCCCGTCCAGCTGTTGCGTAGCCTCTTCAAAGCAGACCAGAAGCGTCACCTTTACGAAGAAACGTCTCAGTACAAGCTGATAATCTCCTCCCCAAGTGCAAACACAGCTTTCAGATCTCCCTTGATCAGCAGGGTATGCAGTGTCACATCGCAGGTAATTTCCTTTGAACATATTTGTAATCTGCTGTCGTGTGGCAGTAGATAACACGTGGCTATCCTCATAAAAGTCAATAATGTTCCTTTTCAAATCCAACTCGTATGTGTCCAGTATCTGGTGTAACAGACGCTGGGCAACGTTTTGTTTGAAGCATCTGAATCAGAGAAGTGATGGGTGTGTGCGTGCGTCCGTTACACTCAATTCCCTCAAACAAGTCTGAGATGTCCTCTGGTGGACGACCACCAGGTCTGCCGACCTGTGCAGTGTTGAGGATTGTGGTAAATGCTGGTTATTTACTTCATCTAGGAATCTGTTAAATGTCTGGAAATCAGTTTTGGGTTTACCAAGAACCCAAGAAAGAGGCCTTCTCCTTTTGAGCTGCGTTATTGTTGTGTTGCTTCATGCGGTTTTCTGCTGTCAGATACTCGGCATAAAAAAAACAAAAAACCCGCTGGGAACCGACTCGGGTCACTTGTAAGTAGCTGCCTCGTCTTAGTTGTAGCTTGTAGCTGCATTTCCTCTTTGTGGTGGTTTCAGTGACATTCGGCAGAAATCTGCTTCGTTATTCCTAATCTTTGACTTCGACTTTGTGGTCTCTCTAAATTTCCCTCTTGGCCGCGGCTCAGTAGTAAAAAAAAACATGACAGGTTAACCTGGACCATGTGTGCACAATCTAACGTCACACAACAGCTTTCCCTGCTTCCTCCACACTCAATGGATACAAGCCACATCTTAGAAAGACTGTCCTGCAGTGTCGAAACCTGACAAATGGAGCCCATCAAAACTGGAACGTCACCTCTGATTCTGGGACAAGAAACAAAAGATAAAAATGTGGTGCAAACTGAAACAAACGGTGGCATCCTTACTCCTGCCTCTGATGTGTGGTCAGCTGGAACAGCTGTGGAAACAACTGCGGAGCCCAGTTTGTGGCGGTTCCTGTCCCAGCTGGCAGTCTCATCTGAACCAGTGGATCTGATCTGGCCTCAGGACCCAGCATCGCCCCCTGGTGACAAGCCGCAACCCAAATCATGGAGTATTTTCAAGATCTCAAATGTATTTAATGAAAAGACTGTAGAGAAAAGGTAAAATAAAAAAGCAACAGAAGCAGTTCCAAAAAGACTCAAAAATATTTAGCTTTGGCTGATTATCCACTAATTCAACATGCAGAAGGGTTCTGTACTAGGACGACTATTTAATCACTTCATCAAGCATTAAACACAACGCTGACATAACAATCAAAACAGCTCAATAAACAGCCGTTTCCAGGTGTGTTACTGAAAAACATGAAATAAAAAAGTGCAACAACTGAGAAGTATTTCTAGAAAGACTCCAAAACACTGAGACTTTTACCTTTACCTGAGGCAAATCCCCACGGCCACTGAAAACAGGTCCAGGTTCTTTAGGGTCCTCTGGGTGGTCAGATTCTTCCAAGACTTCTATGAGAGGCAGGGCTGGGAAAAACTCCTGAGGTCACTGGAGGAAAGGGAGGGAACACAGAGCTCCAATCAAGGTTAAGACAAACAAAACTTGGAGACATTATTTAAGTTTTCAACGATGTAAAATGCAGCCACGTTGGAGCCAGAGTCAGACCTGGAGTAGGAAAGTCGTCAGTCGCAGGTACCGTGACAACCAGGATCACATGCCAACTTCTCTGCTTGGGACGGCTGGAAAAGCGATTCAAGCTGGAAAATGTTAGTGTCCTCACAACCAAATACGCAGCTCTTCTGAGACATTACGGAAACGAAACCAAAACACTTGGTTCGACTCAAACGCTGATGCCGTCTCCCCTGGTGCGCGGTTAAAACATTTAAATGAAGGCATTTGTCTCAACGCTGTACTCACTGTGTTGGCTTCTCCCGTTCAAGAGAGGTCTATGTTTTTAACTTTAACTTCACTGCTGCATAAACTGGAAGAACCAATGAGGACAAAGCTGAGCTTCACCAACAGCACGTGTTTCCACAGGAACTCCAGAGCTTCTCCGTCCGTCTGTCAGACTACACGAGCAGCAGCGACAGCTGACAGAGTGGCGATGGTGAAGGAGGGACTGCCGAGGTTGGGAGTGGCGGGTGGTGTAATCTGGACATGCAACTGTGAAGGAGCGTCTGTTAACCAGATCTTCAACTGTGGCATTAAAGTGTGATGATTTAGATGATGATGGTGGTCTCAACTGGACAGTATATCAGTGAACTCCATTTACTTTGGACAATTTGTTTGTTGAGAATTATAGAAATAAATAAATATAATTCAATTTAGATTAATTACATGAAAATTGAAAAACAATGTTTGTATTTTAGTTATATTAATTTAGATCCCAATTAAAGGAAAATGTTTCAGTAACAATTATTTACGTACTATTTTGGTTTTATTTCAAAAGGCGTTTGTGGTTTTTCAAGGCTTGAGAAAATGTTTTTAATTAAAAAACAATTAGATCATCTAAACTTAATTCAAAAGATATAAATTCTGTTTCTACAGTTCACAGATATCAAAAGCGCTTACAAGGACTGTCCAAGGAGAGATTTGGAGAAGAAAAAAAGATGGATCCGACCACAAAGGGGAGTGATTTGTAGGTGTGTGCTCGAGCTCGAGCGTTGCCCCGTCTGCAGGAGTCCGTGCAGTGTTTCTCCATCCTTGGCCAGGCTATGACCTCTGCAGTCCCCTTGTGAATATTAAATGTTGATATTCCTGCCCATATTCGTGATGACTGGGGAGTTTTCACACAGGACAATGGAGAATCAGGTTCCTTCACTCCACTGAGGAAAAGGATGTGGTTACACAGATGATACTTTGCTGCTCACATTACTGCACGTGCGCATGCCTTTGTGCATGTGTCCACTTTTGTGAACATTGAACATCCTTTCTGCCAACTCCAAAGATTCTTTCCCCCCTTTCTGCAGCAGATAAATGTGTTACTATAGCTATCAGGACTCAAATGTCAGATTAAATCTTTACAATTCAAAACCAGCAGATTAAATGCTTCGAAAAAAGTACATCATTTGGATGATATTGTTTGATGTATTGTTCACAATTTTAGCCTGGCAACACTTTAGGTTAAAATAAATGTAGCTACTTTGGAGTTAATAGTCCGTGGAAGAGGAACAGCTTTAACAACGCATACAGGACACATCTGGATCTGGATCTGGATCTGGATCTTGCCTCATCAGTAGCTGTGGGGAACACGATCACATATCTATTTACCATTGCTGATTGAAATGACTTGAATTAACACTGCTGCTAGTGCCATTTATCACCTCAAGCTTTTTCAATAAACTGAAAAAAATTGATACCAAGCAAAACGCTTGTTTAGGTAAACATATTAGAGCTTTAAAAAAGGGGAGACAGAGACCCCGATTTCCTGCACATACATTTCCATGTTTTCAGCTGACTTATGACTTTTCTACTGGGGAATGTGTGACTTCATACTCAACAGGAACATTATTCTTACCCAAGTTGCTATGTCCACTTGTCCAACTGATGGCATTGTGGAAGTACCAAAGCATGCAGTTCCTCAGATGGCCATTGGGGGCGGGCTCCAATAAAATTATTTACAACCTGCCACAAAAACTGAATTTACCAGGCAACTTATCAGCTCAAATCTACATCAAGACACAAATTTATGCATAATTAGTTACATGTTTCTTTTCTTTTTTCCCTTTTTTTTTTTTTTGCAGCTTACAGTGTTAACAGCTAGTTGTCATCATTTTAACCACTTAGCATTTTAAATTCAAAAGTACTTCATCAATTAATTAAAGCAGTAGTTTTCATGATTTAAGTGTCTTCAATGAGTCACTGTAGATGGTTGTAGCTGTGGACAGGAAGGTTCTCATGTAGCGATCTGAAGGATCTCCTGTAGTGATCCGTAGCAGCCTGAAGGATCCCCCGTAGCGACCTGAAGGATCTCCTGCAGCGTCTGTGTTGCAGCAGATCTGAAGAACCTCTGACTGAAGACACTCTGTTGATGAGTCACTGTGTTGTGAAGAGGATGCTCAGGGTTGCAGAGGATCTTCTTCCTTTTATGAAGTATCCTTCTTCACACAATCATCTCCAGAGGCTCCAGAACAGTTCCCAGAACAGATCCAGCTTTCTTTATCAGTTTGTTGAGTTTCTTTAAGTCTGGCTCTGATGCTTCTCCACCAACAGGTGACTACAGATGTGATTGAACTCTCCACAACAGACTTAAAACGATATGCAACATCTTGCTGCAAATGCTGCAAGACTTCCTAAGTTTCCTTAAGAAGTCAAGTCTGGTCTGTCCTCTTATAAACAGCATCAGTGTTGTGTCTCCAGTCCAGTCTGTTGTCCAGGTGAACACTGAGACACTGCTTCACCTCCTCCACTACCTCTCCCATGAGGGTAAAACTATCTGACTTAATCCTGGAAAAGACATGGATTTCGGATTTACAGTGAACTTGAGAAATGAGCTGTGAATATGGTGCTAGGAGCATAAAACCATGCTGTTAATCCGCCTGACCGACTCTGGGTTGGCCTGGAAGGATCTGGGGGTGGAGGTGAGGACCAGCTCAGTCTGTGAGGTTGAAAGCAACCACCTTGCCCCACGTTCGTCTCCTAGCCGACCAGCAGCAGGGAGGCTGAGCTGGTAGCTGGAGTGATGCTCTGGATGTGCCACCGTCACCTCCACCTGGGAGGGGTTTGGGCTGCAGCTGCAGCTGCAGCGGGCTACCCCTGAAGACCCACCTGACATATCGTGACCAGCCGCTAGGATTCCTGGTTTCACCTGTTTGACCATTTTTATATTCACCAGGGTTGAGTTGAGTCTCTCTTCAGAAAGTTTTCTTTGGAGATCCTTTTTTTTACACAGCAAATAAAAAAACAAAAAACCAGCTAATTACTTCACACAAAGCTTTTTGTATTCAGCAGGTGCTCATCACACATACAGTGATGATCCCATCAAGTCTAAGGTCAAATCCCAATGGTACATGAACCGGAAAATTCAAAGATCGATGCTAAGATGTAACAACAACAAGAAGAGCTTTCATTCACTGCCGGCAGACGACTCATTCACACACTTACAATAGGAAAAAAAAGGGGAAAGCATTTTTTTGATAAAAATATGGTCGTTGTCGACATAATGGCTGTAAATTCGGACCCAACACAATGGCGCTCCTTCTAACAGGCGTCCCAGTGCGCCGCTGAACATGGTGAGCCTGAAAATGTGTTTGACCAGCGCCACAATCGCTCTCCTTCATTTTGTGTTTGGCTTCTATCTTCCTCCATCTCTGCCACCTTCCAACAGAGCCTTGATCAACAACGTCCATTTCATTCCACAAACGCTGACGGATGCCAAATCATAATTAAAATCTCCACAGAGAGCTGCCTTAAAAGAAGCTAATTAGCCATTAAAATAAAAACTGTTTTTCCTCTAACCATTTTTTTTTTCTTTTTTGGCTTTTAGAGACACATCAAATCAGCTTCCTTAACTACTGGACATTTGTGTCAAGGTCTGTAAGATCAGGAATTTTTCTTTTTTATATGCTTTGTCTGTTTGTTTTGTTTCAGATACTCCCAGTTTCTCCCACTCTTTTTTTTTTATCTTTAATGAGTGACAGAATCAGATTTTCTTGTGATGTTGGACTCAACTCAGAGGGTAAATGCAGCAGCAATTACAGAGAGACGGGAGGCGAGTGCATGGAGAGGGAGACATGAGCCGAAATGGAAAAGACTGATAAAAGCGAGCAAGAGAGGACTGCCGGCCATCAGGAAGACGGAAGGAAAGAGGGAAAGAAGGAAGTGGGTTGTTTTAGAGCAGCAGCTCAAAGGATGACCAGGCTTCTTTGCTCTGGTTTTGTCCCTGCTTGATCTCCATCTCACACACGATGCACACACACAGCACAGGTGTAACCGCACACACAGGGCTGAAAGGCCGCCCCTTTTTAATGTCTGTAATTACAGCCAGACCAGTGAGGAGCAGCAGGAGACGGCTGATGTTACGGCGAACTCGGAGGTTTCAGCAGTTGAAAGCATATGTGTTAGCGAGGAAGCCAATAAATAAAAGCCAAATAAAGAGCAAGGACACCGTCTTTTGTTTGTATTGTTTTAAACTGTCATAGAAAAAGGAGCTGGGCCGTTGATGCTGGTAATCTGCAGCACTGCAGCTTCTCCTTCCTCCTCTCGTTAGTGCAATTTCACTTTATTCCCGTAGAAAAGGGTCCCCTTTGTGAATTCTGCATTTTTATCGATTTACTGGCACGTTTAAACAATTTAAACTGGAAATAATCACACACACATTAGAGATTTAAGCTTAAAAGGGCATTTTCCCAATATCACTATTTATGTATTCGGATGACATTCAGGACTACACGATGTACAAAAAAAAAAGTTTTACGCTTATTATTTAGCTTAAATTTGCAAAATGCAAGACTTTATGGGTCACTTGAATTGATGCTTGCTGGCTGAGGTTTAGAGTTGGTTCAACCCATACGTGATGTAAGAAAGTCTGTGAAGTATAAAACTTAAATCAACGTATACTTTACGAATGCACATTCAGAAGTTAGCAAAAGGGCCAGAGCTGAATAGGAAGTGAGAAGAAAACGTTGTACGTTTGGGTTCAAGGCACGTGAACATCATCTGAACCTGTTTGAGGTCACATGACAACCTTCAACCCTGAATCCAGCTGCAAGCGAAGCAGCCGCATGCTCACTGGAATGCAGTTGGATCGTGAAGTTGCAGTTTTGTTTCTCCCCGTTTTCATTAGTTGTTTGAGCAACGGCAGCTGCTTCACATTTTCACTTCAGGCAGCCGTCATGCAGATGGTTGTGTCATCATTTTCTTCTCACCTTGTACATGCTGGTTAGATCCAGGATGGAGATGCCATCTCGAGTTTTAAGATTATGCTCAAAACCAAAGTTATGGCCACCCCTTCAGTGCCGCGACTGTTACAGGTGTAGGTTTCCGAGGGGTCTCCCCTGGTGTGCTTTTGTATCTTCATGTGCGTACATTGTGCTTTTTTGTTTGTTTTTTGGTTTTTGGTCTTTCATAGCAGGCAAACCTGGGCTAATCCCTGTGAGCTTGTTGACGTCTTCTTCCCAAACTGGACCACGAAGGTGGCTGCTCTTCATCATCCTGGTTCTGCTGAAGGTTTCTACCCGGTAATAGGGAATTGTTCTCCATGTTCACCTCACACATACTCAGGACAGAGGACTCAGAATATAAATGGATTACAAGGAATTGGATTTAGTTGGAATATAATTGGATTACAAATGGACTGCATTAAACTAATTTACTTTCTGTGAAAAGTGCCTTGAGATGTCTTTGTTGTGAATTGACATTGCACAAAGGAAACTGAATTAAACTGAAAATATTCATGTATTTCTATGGACATCGTAGGCAGTACATTGAAAATGTGTGTTGTTCAGTGTAATAGATATTGAAAAGGTAATTATAAATTGGCCTTACTTTTACAATAAAAGTCCAAATACTTAATTCGCAAGCACTCTAGAGATCCATTTTTGGTGAGAAGTCCGCAACTTTTTAACACTTTATGTGATGCAAAATTCAAATCTGAATTAATAAATAAAAACCGGTCTATCCAGAAGCACAGAAACATCCACGAACCATGACATATGCACCTGCATGCTTAGGATGAGGGTCCTTTCCTGAGAAGCAGACATTTGTCTGCAGAAAACACCTGCAGCAACGTTTTACCATCTGCAGAGATGGGGACTAATTATACGAGGGAAGTAAACTGGACATGTAAAAAAATGTCACAATAGGTGCATTTCCACTTGCAGGAGATGGAGGTAAACCTGCCAGACAGGAACCTCTAGTAGGACCGTCTTCTCAGCCCCTTCAGCCGGCCCAATAAAGGTTCCTGAAAGCCGCTTTTGCAGGGCCGTTCCTGGTAGTCGTGCCAACGATCCGGCCCGAAAAATCTACTAGAAACGTGGCTGATGAAGAAAAATGGCATGAAGCTCCTCAATAATCAGATGAAAATAGTTCACTTTGACTTACTGTTGTCATACACGTTTCAAAGAATTCATGATCAAAATGTTCATCGTGCAACCGCTCGATTGTTCCTTTATACAATATGCTGTAAATCTCAGTACATTTGTAGTGTTTTCCAAGTTTTTACTTTTTTCTTGTTATCAAACACCTGAAAATATGTAATGTAGCAATAGAAGTTCTTGTTGATGCCATCAGTAAGTTTTTAGTAAATAAACATTCTTAAGAGCTGTTTGTGTTTTGGAGGAGATTTTTCTTTTAATGAGGAAGAACTCGCGCTGACATGTTGAAGTCTAATTACAAATATTCTTCTAGTTCACTGAAGGTAAACGACATCAATGAGTCTCCCAGAAAGTGGATGACATTTTCTTCAACATTTATTCCAGCTGCATGCATACATTTATGAAAACAAACTTCAAATGGCCTGATTTAGTGTTTAAATAAATAAGGTCTGAAAACTTCAGCTCATGGGGGTGGCTTCGGAGTAAATACAAATGTAACCCCACACATTGATCCAACTCTTAGAAAAAAGGTTTTTTCAGTTTGTTAACTTTATACATTTGTAAGTACACTTCGCAAACACTTTAGTAGGTACAATAGTATAACTCAAATAGTTGTGAACACAAACTTTCAGTGGCAAAAAATCTTAGACATACGTCAGTTTTCCCAGTTTGTTATGGAAATGTATGAATTGTTTTATTGTTCTCTGAATGAAATCCTAGAGCTTAAAAAATGGACTTGAATAAAGAAAAAAGAAATCATGAAGTCAATTCATAAACCAAAATGAATTCTTGAGTCAAAGTACTTTTGTCTCAAAGTAGCCACCTTTGTCAGAGACAACATCTGAACCCTGACCATCTGGGCTCATACCAGAGGGTCCTGCATGGTGCTGCCGACTGCCGTGATCGCCGTTTTGGTTCAGGGGAGGGGACTTGGGGACTTGGACTCTGCCCAAGTCACCAACCCTGGATCCAGCAAAGCAGCCCCAGACCATCACGCTTCCTCCTCCATGCTTGACAGTTGCTGTCACACACTGATCTAGAACTCTAAAATGTACTTTTTTTTTGTTTTTCAGTAGCTCTACCTTTTTTTTAACTTCTGGTAGTTCACCACTTTACTTTGTACCATTTTAAGCTATTATTACATTTCCACTTCAACAAAAAACTGTGAGAATTGTGGTTTTCTAAAACCTTACTGCTACAGTATGTGTAGGTATATATATATATACAACATATATGTATAAAAATTGCATACTCATACATTTATTGAAAATACCAGATGTACTTATTGAAGAGGCGGGTGAGTGTTATTATTAATAACTCAAAACTACCTTTTTTACTGACCTCTTCATATCACATTTCAGTGCACAGCAGCTTAATGTGCTTTCCAGCCAACTTAAATGATTCACCCAGAAGGACAACTACACTGCTAGTTAGGATGTGTCTAAACCTGAAATATGTTAGGTGTTTTTGTTTTTTTTTTTGAAAAGGTGACAGTTATGCACAGAACATGGTCATGTACCCTGTCACGGAGGAAAACCTTAAGCGTGCCATGAGTTGTACCCATAAGTCTACTGACTTGCTGAGCTTTATATCAACACATCTTTCCCCTCGAGTCTTGCTTTTAACATTTCTTTGGAACTGAGAATAAAGAAGTGGCATGACATAAATATTATACCACAACTCCATTAGCCAGGATAAGGAGGATTTTAGATAAAATAAATGTTTGTGGGCGATAACGAGGGAAGGAGTATGTTGATAATATAAAGAAAAAAAATGCTTTCGATTATAATGACTGGAAGCAAAAGCTTTTGTCTGCATTTCATGTGAAGTTTCACCATGAGCCACTGTCCACAGGGGTTCCACCATGAGCAATTATTTTTCCAGGAAGGATTCAGCTTCAAGTTCAATATCACTTTCCTCCCTCCGTTTCCCCCGTGTTGTAACGCTCCTCCTTTATGCTTCCCCTTCTCCTCCCCCACCTCTTTATCCCCCCTCCTGCTCCGGTCCAATTTGGGGTGGTGAGGTGATGGTTATCTAAATGCAAAGTGATGCTGTAATAGCGCTCACCGAGGAGGCATAAATGACTGGTGAGACCCGGAGATAGAGGGGTGGGGGATGGGGAGAGAGGTATAAAGTGGGTGGGGGGAAGGGGGGAATCAGCACAGAGAGGGGAGGACGAGGAGCTAGTGTGAAAAGCTGAACGAGAGAGAGGGATAGAAAATAACCCAAGAGAGGGAAGGCAGCAAAGACAGCAAAATTGAAAGATGAATGATGGGAAAAGGAGGAGGAAGAGAGAAAAGTGGGAGGCTGTGAGATGGAGGAAGAAATGGGGCAAAGGATAACAGAAAACAGGTGTATGAAATGGGTGTGAGAGGACGACAACAGGTGGAGGAGGAAAAATTAAGAATATAGGAAAACGGAGGAGTAAAGAGAGAGAGAAAAGTCAAGAGCAAATGGAATTAGGGTGAAAAAAAAAAGCAGCTTTGTTTGTTCAAATGCCAAAAGCAATTTATGTGTGCATGAATCTGACAAGGACCTCTTGTGGTCATGTGAATAATTACTGTTGACTCTTAGAGGAAGAGGAGGCAGCACGGCAATGTTTCAGGGGAGAAAAACCTTCCAGGAAAGAAGCTGGAAAAAAAACGATCCATAGAGGCGGAAAAGATCCCTGATCTTAACACACTCCTGCTGACATGATTATCAAGATTTACTCACTTTGAAGCCAACATAATGCTTAATGGATTCAATAACTACAAACACGTCAAAGATGTTGTTTCATCATTAAAATCTATTCAACTCAAAAGTTCATCTTTAGCTTTCTTTTCCTCTTATTTTGACATGTTTGCTAGAACATCACCAAAAGGACCCCAAACCAGCTGAAGAGTTCGGTAAGAACGGGGGCAGGGGCATCTGTATGCTTCAGATGACCAAAAGTAACTCCAAATGAAGTCCAATTCATTCATGTGAAACGATTATGAAAATTAGTATAACTGGCCATTCATTAAGGAAAATCCTCCAGTGTTGCATCTGGTTTCAGCCTGCGTTCCGACCTGCTCTGGACGCAGCCGAGTGTTCAGGTTTCACAGATCAGAAGGTTATGGTGCGAGTCCATCCACCTGTACCGAACAACAGAACGGCTTCTGCTCAGGTAGCAGGCGGCGGGTTTCCTCACATATACTGCTCGCTTCAGATCCTCAGGCTTAGCGTCAAGACCGAAAATGTCTTTTGTGATGGCACCAGCGACCAAAATAGGCAAAGCGTGGGCTGTCACATGTCACTGCGAGTCTCATCATCAAGTACAAGCCTACATGTAAGGAAATTTAAGAGTCGGGAATAGAGAGATGTAATACATACAGTCTTATATGTACCAGCTATCAGGTTTAGTATGTGTAGGGGGTAGAGGAAGGTAGACTGGAGGGTTTTGTGTGGACTGGATGAGGTGGCTGAGGGGCTGAGGTATGGAACAGTGGGTTAGGTTTAGGGTTCACAGCTGCTGAGGTTAGGGTTAGAGTTAAAGTTATTAGTACGATGCTGAGGCTTAAGGGATGGATAAGGTTGGGGGTGCTGTTCAGTTAAGGTTGAGGTGTTTGAGGTTAGGGTTCAACATTGACTGAAGTAGTTACCTTTATGGCTGCTTGTTTTTACTTCGGATCCGAGACTGATTGTAAGTCGGTGGTTAGTTTGAGCGGTGGTTAGGGTTTGGTTTGGGGTTTGAGTGTTGTTCTGGATAGTTTGGTTTAGACAATGGAAATGGTTTGAATAAGAGCCAAACTGGCCTGATCGGTATTTAAACTTAGAGTTAATTAAGCTGTTTAGGCATTCGTTTCCAGGTGGTTGCAGTTACGCTACAGTTTCTATTATTTTAGCATTATGATCATGACTTTGTATATCCAAAACATTATTATTCTTTAAATAGTTTTGGTTATGACTTTTACGTTAGAATTTGCAGGTAAAGTTTCTCATTTATTTAATCCTATTATGTAAAGACAGGGGGAAAAAAATCAAAGATAATTTTGTTTTTGTGCTGCCATTGAGAAATTAAAACATTTAAAAAAATATATACTTTCACCATCTCAAGTCAAAGACTGACTCTTTTGCTGGACTGTTGTTATTCCAAGCATCGCATTGTCTTGTCCATTCACACACACACTTTTCTGGCCTGGTCCATGTTATAATCCCAGCAGGTGAGTGTTTTTCATGGACACCTGTAGCTTTCGGTCACTCGGTCCAGCCTTTGTTTCCTCCATTAGTCTGATTTTTACAATTATTTTACAATTTAGCTGTGAGACTGGTTTAAAGGCTGGGCAATGTTCATGATTTTCTTTCTTATATATATATATATATATATATATATATATATATATATATATATATATATATATATATATATATATATATATATATATTTTTTTTTGTCTTTGTTTTAATTAAATTTACAAGAAAATATAAAATTTAATTTTGAAGAGATTAAGCAAAACAGCATAACCTTAGCAGCCATTTTTCTTTCATCAATTTACTTTTCCTAACTTTAACTTTAGAGGTTTTTTATGTCATAACGAACAAAACCATCTTCAGAGGAGTTCAGGAGAAAACATGCAAATTAAATTTGATTTTGGGACGCGGTGACATCTCGTTGTGACACTGACTGTCAAGCTCTTCAGTGTCTTGTCTCATATGCAGGAGACTTGTGAAGGGAGGAAGACGGAGCGAGACGGGAAAAAGTCAAATGCAGAAAGAGAAGCTTGTCATGTAGAAAAGCTTATGTTTAGCTATGATAACTGAATTTATTCTTTTCTAGAATATATTTATCACTTCTATACAACTGCCTCAAATGCTCACAGATTGTGGAAAATTACAGACATTTTGCTTTTAATAGCAATGCCACAGAGGTTTAAAGCCCAGGTAACACAAAACAGATGAGTAGATGTGTAGAAAGGTACAAACACAAAAGCAGATGGAGATTCACATAGTGAGGAAAAATAAATAAATTCTGCAGCCAACACTGAATATATGTCCTCCATCAGAAGCCATTTCTGTGGACAAAAAAAAACAGAGAGATGGAGGAGTCGATTACAATCTGGATATACCAAGATCAAAAGGGCAAGAAAGTGAAGAGAACAAATTTATGAGGGGGTTATGGGTATTTGTTAGAGAGAGAGAGAGCGAGAGAGCGAGAGAGAGAGTGAGTGTGTGTGGGTTTAGGAGGTAGGAAGACACGACTCTAATATCATCTGTCAATCAACAAACAGAACTGGAAAAAATCAAAATGAAAAGAAGGAATACGATATTAATAAAGCCTTCTGCAAAATATTTAGCTTCAACTTATAAATTACCAGTCACAGAATTGTTCCACGACTGCCACCGCAAAGCCGATACCAACAAGAAGGTGTGCCAGCAGCAGAACCGGCTTCACCGGCTGCTGTTTTCGATTTGTTACTCTAAATATCATCTGTAATCATGCTCATTTTAGCAAATAGTACATAAATACACAAACCCATTGCAGCAACTTTAATACAGACATACAAGTTTTTTGTAGCTTTCAGTGACAGAATTGTGTCATTTAACGTAAGAGTTAATTGCTATAACTCTTCACATAAATAAAAAATAAATAAATCACACTTGTCTATCCAGTAATGGAGGTATAAGCCAAAAAAAAACAAAATCTGTGGAAGTGGAGCAAACATGTGATTATTGCACATGTTGTATTGGCTTTATTAAGTTATTAGAGGACATGCCTGTGTGGTTTTAACCTTTAGAGCTCTATAAAAAAGAAACTTCAGCACCAAGTTTACCTACAGCCTGATACGCTGTTCATTTTTAGCAAGTCACATATTTCAAATAATCCATCTGTAAGGCATGAATTCTTCCCATGTTTCCTAACGTAAAAGGGCTGGAATCCCTGAATCCTGAATCACAAATCAAAGTGTTCAGATGAACACATGAACTTTATTCAGATGTTCATAAATATTTAAAACTATCTGTGGTCTTCTAGTTGTATATGATCATTGGATATCACAGTTCCATTTAATCCTGGGATTGATGTCAAGAATGGACTGCATGATGATGAGACCCTCTGAATCGCAGGCTATGACACCGTTATCAGCACATACAGTAAATAATCAAAAAGAAGAAAAATGAACCACACTTTGGTGGTAGGTGTGCCGTTTCCCAAAACTAGAAGCGGTGAAGGATCGTGGTCGTGGTCTTGGTTAGGGAAATAAGGCAATGGTTTCCTGACAGCTCAAAGTCGTGTAGCGTTTACCAACCCTCTGCTCAAATGCCTCCAGCAGACCCCTCGTGACCCTGAACAGGAAGAAGCGACCACAGGCGGATGAATGGAAGTATAGGTTTATGGATGGATGGTCAAGGTATGAGATGTACTTAGACTTTGACCAAGGGTTCGTAGTATTCAAGCAAACATTGCATTTCACGTACGTTTCACAAATTCAGAATAACATTCATTCCTGTTATGAGAGATTTAACTGTTAAGTCAACACATTTTTGATAGCAACTTAAAGTTCAAGACAAACTTTGTAACTCTGTGAAATGTTGGCACCGATACGCAACCACAGAGTTACACAAGAGTTTTTCTTTCCTTCATTTCTTCTTCAGACCTCAAATATTTTTTTTTCTAAAGATTTCACACCTCCAGCTTCTTTGAATATGAAAAAAATGGGTGAAGACAGCACTGAAAGCACCAAGACCTCAAGTTGATATTACTTTCCTACGTACTTCTGTACTCCATTCAAAGCTCTTTCCTTTCCTGCTATAAAAGTCCACAATAATGTTGCTTCACCTCACCGTAACTCAATAAAAGCATCATTTTTATTGAGATGGCATTCACAATCAATTTATTTTGTGATTCTGCGTGCGTGAAGAACAAGTGCTTCTAGCGAGGTGGAGGATGTCAGGGTGAAACTGGAAAAAAAAGATGCATTCACTAAAATGGAGAATAATACTGCTAATAAAATGCTGCACATGGCTGCCACTCAAGGTAAGGTTGTCCTTTCACTTCTTTTCAACCTTCCATCAGGAGGAGAAAACTGATTTTTGAGCATAGAAGCTGTAGTACTCTGTAGTTCATATGTCTGAGATGCAGCAGCTGTACCTGACACTTCAGTCCAGTTGTTTAAGGAGGTGAATAAGCCACGACGGAAGTGCAAAGAAAAACCAAGCAAAAGACATCACACTCTTTGTTCAGACTCTAAATTAGTGTCAAAGGCTTTGTCTGCAGAAATTTCTTAAAATTTGTAGAAAAAAACAACAAAAAAACAACATAAAACTAAGGAAACAAACACTTCCATGTGAGCGGCAGTGCCACTGCAGTGTTTCAGTTTTTGTTAAGCCTACAAGCAAAGGAGAATGTAAACTTCTAACAAAGCGTAAATGACTGAAATATAAATTTGTTCCAAAACGTCTGAACAGCAACAGAAGAATAAACAACAAGCGCAATAGAACATGTTTTGAAAAGCTGTTTTCTTCCTTGCAAGGCCAAGTATTCCAATATGCAGGATTCGCACCAAACCAAGCGACAGACTCGAGTCTAGTTTGGTTCGCAGTGGTTCACTGTACACTTCTTTGTGTTTCAGGGCCAAGCTGCAGCTGCCCAGAATGTGTTACTTGTTGTTTATTGCTTTCACAGACATTCAAACAGAAAAACCCAGCGATGAAGGGCAGCCTGTTGCAGTACAGACAATCTGAATTTAGCAGAAAGCCTAAATTCACAATGCCAAAGCAGGAAAAGTTGGGACAGCATGAAAAATAAATACAGCATTTCATACATTTACTTTCACTGAGCTCTTTTTAACCCCCCCCCCCCCCCCCCCCCCCCCCCCCCCACACACACACACACACACACACACCACCACCACCACTTCCTGTGGATGTGTGACATATGAAAACGGAGCTATGAGATTTTTCCTACTGAACAATAAATGTCTTTAGAAACTTCGGGGGGGGGGGGTCCCCTCCAAGGCAATCCCTCTGAATTTGAATTGTTGCTCATATTAATCCCTCTTTCCAAATTGCACCATTTACCCTCAGGTCCCATTTCGGAATTATCCCTTTTTCAATTATTTTCCAATCCTTTTCTAATTTCTAGTCACTATCAGAAATATCAGTGGGGAAGAGAGAAGAGGAGTGAGGGCTTCATTAATTGCTCTGATGTGGATTAGATGTGAGCATCCTCCACCCCCTATCCTCCAACCACATTTCAATTAATAACAGTCAGCCAGGAATCGCCTTGAGATATGCTTGCAAGATGATTGGCCTGTCAGTCAAAACTGCTAGGAAGTATTTACAGTTTGTCATCGGTTTCCTCTTTCTGCTTCTCAACATCACTCAGTCTTGTTTATCTCTTATCTTTTTTGACTTATTCGCCTTCTCCTTCTTGTCTCATTTTCATCTTCACCTAGTCATCTTCTGCCACACATCATTCACTTTTTTTTTTTTTCCTGTAATGTATGGTCAGGTTTGAAAAGGATGATCTAAATGTGTTTCTCAGTTTTCTTGCAGCCCTTTCAAAAGGTTCCTGGTTAGTTTAAAACTTCTTTATATGATAACTTTGGCAAGTCACAGTTGGGTTAGGCTTAAAAGCTTAACTGGAATACCTAAAGATATAAAGAATGTGTTATATCAGTAAATGTCCTCACAATGATAGTCAGACACATGCAGATGTGTGTGGATCTGTTAAGAGGTTCTCTCTTTCCTTGGATAACAGTCATTTCTTCACCACGTTTTAACTGTGAAGTCCACAGTCAGGTCTCAGCATAACCTGTTAATCGAGGCACGAGTCCACTGGAGGTCAGCAGCTATTTCACTTTTACACCTCCCTCTTTTAGTTATACTTTGTAAGATTTTCCTGTGCGAGTTACACCAAATACAAATTCCATCAGGATTGAAGGGACCAACATTTTGGTGTTTATTTCTGCAACCTATTCCCATTTTTAAATATATATCCTTTTTGTAACCATAAGATTTTAATGATTTCTATTCTGCTTTTCATGAAAATTAAAAAGATGTCAGTTAATCACCTTCCTACTACGTAGCTTCATTCTTTTTTTAACGGGTAAATAAAACATTGTCAGAATCCAAGTCCATCAGCAGTGGTGCACCTCAGGGCTGCGTTAGCGCACCAGTCCTTTTTACTTTTAACACAAATGACTGCACTAACAGTGACTTGAATAACTTTTATTTCTGATGACACCACAATCAATCAGTCAGCTACATAAGGGCACAGACCTCCCAATGATCTTCACTAAGGTGAACACATTTGTCCAGTGATGTGATGTCATCAATAAATTCATCCTTTAGGTATCGATTATCCAAATACTGAACTGTTCTCAAGTGAGCCAAGAGAGATAATAAATCCAGCGTGTCCTGGGTCTACTGCAGGGCCTCCTCCTGGTTAGACATGCCCAAAAAAACCTCCCTGGGGAGATGTCCAGGAGGTCCTAACCAGATGCAGGTTCTATTCAGATGACCAAACCACCTCAATTGACTCTTTGCATAAAGTGGCTCCACGACTTTACTGAGTCCCTCCTGGATGTCACAACCAATGACCATAGGTGAGGGAATGAGCACGGACCAACTGGCAAACAGTCTCTTGGCTTTTGGCTCAACTTCCTCTTTACCACAACAGACCAGTAGAGAGTTCACACCACTGTGCACACCTCACTGATCCACCTCGTAATTGATACATTGAGGAGAACACCAAAGAGCGTGTACTGAATTCTTGGTCGATAAGGGGACCACACTTCTGAGTTTCCACTTTGAAAACATCAAACGTATCCTACAGGTATCCCCACTTGGATTTGTTTATGCGTAAAGGTGAAGGTGATGGGGAGAACTGAAAACTTGTCCATCGATGAGCAGTCATAGGGAGTTTTGTCGGATTGGTTGCACAATTCATACTCCTGAGTACAACTGCTTACTTTGTTGAAAGAGGTGTAGAGTTTCATATGGTACATTTTACATTTTTGACCTATTTGTTTTCCAACCTTGATGACAAAATACTAAATGTCTTGAGGCTATATACAGCGATACCAGTGAGGTGTTTTTATGGTGTTTTCATTTATGTTCATGTAATATGGGTCATTTACAATGCAGCTTATGCTGCTGGTTAGGTAATAGGGCAAATGCTGCCTTCTTCTAATGTATTTCTTTTTTATTTATTATTTATTCTATATTTTTCAAAGCTTCTCTATATGTAACTATTTTTGATAAACTGCACAAATCAACTTCTCTGAGCCAAACATAGAAGTGCTCATCTTAACATAAACATAAAAAGCACTACCAGCTGTTTCTAGACTATGGTCTAATTATTAACTTTGCTTCATAAATGACAAAGCATTTAAATAAGTTACTTTTAGAATCACTTACTTCTGTAATCACTGCTGTAAGTAAAATGTGATCTGATCATCATCTATATTAAAAATATTTATAATAATAATATTTATAACTGGTAAGAAAAATATATGATCATTTCTCATATCTTTATTAAACATACACCATTTAACATTTGCAACCCTGGTGGAAAAAGTGAGGCAACCAACAGTCTAATTTCTTCAACAAAAGATAATTGGAGTCACATCTCCACTCATAACTCCAGTTAAGGAAATAAACTTGGGGGTGTGGCTTTGAGCCACATTGATTAAAACACACAAATGGTTTAAGTTTGTTATCTATAAAAGGGATATCTGTGAATTGTGGCTCAAAAGGAGAAGATCTCTGAGATTACTTTGAAAACCTTTCGACTGCTTTTGAATCGATGTCTTCAAAGTTTTGAAGGATCCATCAGTTCAATTAGACAGTTGTAGTCTTGTAGTCTTCTCAAAAGTAAGCACCCTGCCAAAATGACTCCAAAGACTACAGAGAATCCTCTTTGACGTAAGGAAGACAAGTAACAAGTGAAGACATCACTGGAACTGGAAAACATCCCTTTCCATGCGTCTACCTTACGCAGGTCGTTGAGGTTTGTACAGATGTGATCCAGATCTAACCAAAGCACCTGCCAAAGGAGCTTTGATCATCTATCAACTGCAAGGGTTTACTTCATTTTACTGCCAGCACTGTGGATGTTTAATGGGCTCCAATAAAGACATGAGGACTTTTAAATGTGTAACATCAGATTAAAAAATGTTGCTTGTCTAAAATCAAATTTATGGCAAATTAATGCAGGAAACCAGCTTGTTATTTATTCCTGCAACTTCATCTTTTCCTTTTACTACATAACATGACTCAGCTTCAACAGTAACTCCTCTAGTCTTCCACTTGGAGTTGTAACATTTGTTATCAAGTCTGTGCAGATGTTCGGGAAGTTATTCAAAGCATTTATTTAAAAAATCCTCAATTTTCCAGGGGTGTTTTGTTTGTTTCTTATTTGAAATGTCAGAGCATCTCCTAAAGTTTCCAGCTCAGAATTCCACGCGGCCCAACTTGTTTTTCTTGTCTGAAGTGTCGGGGGGCCAAGCAGCACTTTGGTGCACTCAGCTCAGGTCAGACATGCGAAGAAAATCGATGCTGGGTCAGTTACACAGGGCTGGAGTCCTTGTCGTGCTTACTTAGACTTCCGTTTCAGCTACTTCCCTGTTTTTCTTACTGGTGTCCACAAATGATAAAGAACAAAAAAAAAGCATGTTGTCACAGGTTTAATAGATGTGTTTTACTGTTTTTGTTGAAATTGAACCTGCAACAACACAATTTTTCTGCACCGTTTTCTCCATCTGCAGAATTACGACGTCAGCACGAGCCTGCATGGAGCTGGAGAACACTTCTGACACATGGTTATTCCAGCAGACATGGTTGGGAAATGGATTTCCCCACAGAACTCCAAATGGAAATGACAAGCAGATAAATAAATGTTTGGATTTTGCTTATTGAAATAACCGTCTTCTTTTTCCAACTGTGACAGATTCAGTTTTCATTTCTGCCGATAAACACAAGACACTGTAGAGAAAACTCATCTCTATAAATTATTCCCAAGCTATAAAACGCTAACCTAAATGGAAAAGAGCATCACTGCTGGTAAAGAGGTTGATAGATCCTGACAGTACGTAAGAAACAGATGAAGAACCGCTTAATAAAAAAATGACACCATGTGTGGAGTTGGTCCATATAGTAAAGTGAAATTATGCCATATAAAGAGCGCCACCCACTGGGTGAAATTAAAATCACTTAAAAGGACATTGACACTCCTTTCAAACACAAACCCCGCCTTTTTTTTTTTTTTTTTTTACTCAATCTGCAACCGAGCAGAAGAGAGAAAATGTGAACATTCGAACAAAACTTTAAAAGTCACACAAAGGAACCTTCTACCATTTTAAGAGCAGAGGTTCGTCCGCAGGCGTGGATGTTAAGTTGCTTTCACAATGCCGTCCAAGGTTACTCTGGTCTCTTACTCTGTAACTCTTTCACTTTCTCTTCCATCACGACTTTCTTGAATCTCTAAATCACCTTTCATGATGTCCACTGCAGCTCTGTCAGCTAGTTTCATTGCTGCTTCTGAGTGACGTGGTGATGTAAGCAGTGGTGATGTAAGCAGTGGTGACAGTAGGCCGGAAACGCCCACAACACTTATCGGTAGAAGATTCTGACATGCAATACCATTCTGGTAAAAGAAAAGAGCCGCTGCATCGCCAAAACGTAAACTTCAACTAATAAAAAAAACAAACATCTGACAATATTTTACACCTCATTGTCTCTGTACTAACTGCTTCTAAAACGCCCTTCATATACTAAACTTCATCTGAAACTCGTTCATTTCTGTTATGAGTCTCAAAAGCTTCTTGGCGCTGCGCCGAGCTGAACGCACCACAAGGCCAGCTGTGCTGTTTTACACTCCGCACTGATGTTAAATATTGTTTATTTTGGGCAAATGTTATGTGACGACATCTTATCCAATTACAGATAACCGAACAGATGTAAGGCCTGTTTAAAAAGTGATAGAACTGGAATTGTTTTTCTACTTTCGTAGTACAATTCTGTCTCCGGGAGGCTGTCAAACTGCTCCCTCAGCCTGAATTTTACCTTAAAAAAAAACAAAAAAAACACTGTGCAGCTGCAGTTTTTACAGTCTGCAACTCTAAAAACTATCTGATGTCTCCTGACCAGCTTGTTGGTTGCCTAGCAACAAAGGTGAAGGAGCGCTGTGAATTCATTCACCTGTCTTTTCTTGTCCTCTCCAGCAAGTTCAGGCAAACGCTTACCTGGATCCAAACACCATGTAGAGGTTCTGGGAGAGGCTGTGGGATGGGAAGTCAGAAAGGGAACAGTTTGTGGTCGTATGTGTTTGGGAATTCCGTGATGTCTTAAGCCTGGCTCTTTGTAATTTGGTGCTTTATTAATATTTGAGTGGAAAACATTTGTATGGTAAAAATTTGCTTAAAAACCTTGTGTGTTGGAAAGAACATTCCTTATGGTGAATGGTTTAGGTCTGGAAGTGCAGTGTATTCGTATGTAATAATCGTGTTTTTATCATTTTCATGTTCAGATCAAATGCAAAACCAACTAGATTCACATCCTGCCTTGGTCATTATCACTGTGATCCAATGGCTGCCCTGTCACGCATCACATCCATCCAGCCATCATCGTCCATACCTGCTTATTCCTATTCAGGGTCACATGGCCCTGCTGGAGCCAATCCCAGCTCTTTTCAGGTAAAAGGTGGGGTTACACCCTGGACTAGTCGCCATCACAGAGCCAACCCTAACCCTAACACGCTCGCTCCAATGGGTAAAGTTTAACCTGACATACACGTTTCTGAACTGTGGGAGGAAGCCGGACTGCCCGGAAAGCCACCCCCACAAACACAAGGTGAACATGGAAACTCCACACGAGGAATGTCTCTGCCAGGTTCGAACCAGGAACCTTCTTGCAGTGCTGCATCAGTGAGCGCCCCGTCATCTCTGAATTGTCCGAGTACACGCACTGATCTTTCATTGCACGTAGTTAAAGTGACTTCTAGCTTCTCCCGTCTCCAGTTTAGTGTTTCATTTGCATGCATACAATTTTACACAACCTGACATGTTTTGGACTGTGGGAGAAAGCCGGAGCACCCGGAGAAAAAACCCACACAAGCAGACAGAGCATTAAAAGGATTTAATTAAGTGACAAAAATTGGATCACTTTCAATCCCTGGACAACATCAGAAGACTGGGCTGCTCCTTCATGGTGGAATACAATCTAAACCTGCACTGAACCCACACGAGAAAAACCTCATATCTTGTGTTAGTAACAACATCAAGAGCAACAGATTACCAGTAATGAAATATTTCTTTTTTTTTTCATCTATTTTTCTTTGGACTGCATTGTTGCAAGAAATAAAGTCTTCTTTCACCGGAGCACCAACATTCAGACTTCCCGGCTGACTTCCCAGCCTGATCGCTCTTTGTAACATGGTATAAACTGGTGAAAAAGAGGCTTGAAAACACTTTTCAGAAAACCTATGGCTGACGTCACAGTAACTCTTCACCAGTAGCCTTAAGAAACAACCGGGGTGGGAATCCAAAGCTACTTTGGCTGGTTTTTGCTGATGGTGGGAACAGGACACCTGAGAGTTAGATGACACTTCCTAAAAGTAAACAAATATTCCTTCAAGCTGAAACTCATTTATTTAACATTAAAATAAAAGTCATTTGTGTTGCATTAAACTACATTAGATTAAGGATCACCACCATTCAAGCCTCTTTTACACTAAGATGAACACTTCAGAGGGTCCAGCCTGCTCCTCATTCTGGAATCAGCTGCCTGCTCCTCATTCTGGAATCAGCAGCCTGCTCCTCACTCTGGAATCAGCAGCCTGCTCCTCATTCTGGAATCAGCAGCCTGCTCCTCATTCTGGAATCAGCAGCCTGCTCCTCATTCTGGAATCAGCTGCCTGCTCCTCATTCTGGAATCAGCAGCCTGCTCCTCACTCTGGAATCAGCAGCCTGCTCCTCATTCTGGAATCAGCTGCCTGCTCCTGTCCATATCCAAATCTCTCAGACTTCAACTAGGTGTTACCTCAAAAGAACTGGTCATTTCAAAACATGTCCAACTCTCTTGCCCACTGCCACTTCAACCATTTTCTTATTTTTTTTTTTAAATTTAAGTGATTTTTGGTTTACTAAATTACTAAATTACTTGAGATTTTTTGTGGAGTGTGTCAACTATTTAATTAGAGATCACAGCTACCCGTAAATACTGATTATGTTCTAGTTGTTTGTCGAGGAATATTGTCTTGATTACATGCCTTTATTCTATTACATTTTCTTTAAATCTCTTTTCCCAAGTTCGCTGCATTCCTGGCCTACGTGCTCCTGATGGACTGTGGAGCTGTTACATGTCAGTTATATGTCAAATGATCCAAGAACTGTAGCACCGACGCTCCAATCACACTCAAGTAAATCAAAAAGGTACAGAGGGAACTATCTGTCAGCTTGTTTGCAGGAAAATTCATTTTGAACATCCAACCTACAAAAGTAAATGATGATTTTTGTATTAAACGCAGAAGCACTTGACATGTGAATAAATGAATAAATCTTAGAGCACTTTGAGTGCTGTTGTTAAGGTGGGAACCAAGGTGTTTAATCCACAATATCTGCTCTTATTTAAAGAAAGAAGCTGCACCAAGAAAGAAAATTTAAGAAAAAAAGCCAATATGCATTAAAAAAAAAAGCCAACACAATCATAAAAAACAGTCACATTCTCAGAATAACTGCTCAGCTGATTTGCCTGTCACTTTTCACCCCAACAAATGCAACCATCATATTTAAACAGTAGAAGCGTTTGACAAACCGGCTAATTGTTCTTAAGTTACGTTAAGAACTGCAAAGACACTTCTCAACAGAGACACTTTGTGAGAACACTAAATAAACCTTATCTGGAAAAAGGCGTGGAATCGCACTGATTGACGAGCCAGCTGTGGCCTCCAGCTTTGGGATGGAACAGCAGTCACACGACTGAGCTCAAGGAAGCAAGACTGCAAGGAAAAAAATTAAAAAAAAGAAAAGACGCCTCAGCCCATCTCCTTCTGGTCGAGAAACTCGGCACTGTTCAGCTCTCTCCCTCACTCCCTCACACTCCTTTCTTCATTTAAAAGAAACACATGTAGTGTCGACGCGTCCAAGTATGAAATTCAATTCTCATCCCCCAAACTGTGTTTTTATTAAAGCCTTTACTATCACGGCGAGCAGGCGGGCCTGGCCAGCTCAGCTTGGCTTGAATCATCTGTGCAAGTACATACTGTACAAGCAGGGAGGCGATGAGGGAGTGCAGGGAGGAGGACGAGAGACAGAGGGAGACTGTGAGAAATATACAAAGAGATACGGTGCGAACAAGGCAGCGAGGGATTGGGGCAGTCAGCAGCAGCGCCACAGAGGGGCTTAATTTGCCCAAAAGGCAGCTCAGCCTCTTATGCAATTTAGCCAGAATGTGCTTGACTTGAGCTTGGGTTAGCGCCCCACCACGCCCTGGTGCACAGAATCAATTGCACATTGGGCAGAGAATTGTGCTGCAGTCCTGTTTGCTCTTTGTGTGATATTTATCATCACTAAAATAACCTCCTCAAACTCGACAACATGGCAGCAACACAGTCATCAGACAGTTTCTGAAGAAAGTTTTTCATAATTCTAAATCCACAGTCGTCACTCATTTATGTGACAAATTCAGAGTATTAACATACTATTATTGTACTTAAAAACTTAAACTTTATTATTCTTGTCATTATTTATCTCACGAAACAACTTTGCCTCTGCTTTTAACCATCACTAGTCACACTAGGAGCAGTGGGCTGCTATTTTCCCAGCGCCGGGGAGCAGGCGGGAGTTAAATGCCTTGCTCAGGGGCCCACAGTGATTCACTAATTGTTGCCAGCCCAGGGACTTGAACCCACCTCTGTAACCACTAGGCCATCACTGAGCCACCAAGAAAGAAGTGCACCAATCCGAGCGGCACTGCAGTACCGGGTTGATGCGTGGATTGAAAGGACGAGTTCCTTTTTCACTTCCTGCTGCCAAAAAAACGCTTAATACATCATCCTCAAATAGAGGACGTATCAGATATTAAACTGATAAGAACAGATACTACACTTGATCTTAGCCAAAAGGCCGAGAAGCGATGCAGTAAAGGCAAAGACAATCATCACCGTTCTTGATAAGGACTCACTCCAGGGCCCGGATGCACAAAACTCTCCACAGATCCATGACTAAAACCGCGCACACAGACTATATTAAAAGACCTGAACAAACCATCTGTGATGTCACTCATGCACTTGTTTTTGAAGCCCGTCTTTTATTTATATGAGGGTTGTCACCTTGGTAGGAGCGGACTCCACCCATCCTCATTTAATCCAAAAGTGGACAACAGCCTGGCAGTCAGCTGAAATGTGCCCACCTCACTTCACCTCACAGATCATTTCATAACCATTTTAAAATACTTTGAATGTTGGGTAACATTCAACCTATCCTCTTTTCAGATGTTGCTACCAGAACGACATATGGGGCCGGGCTCCAGCTGAGCTCCACCGGGGTTACGTCAGCCGTCAGTCGTCACTAGCTGGACAGCTGAGGCTGGCCGCCGTCCGGCTAGGTGGTTGGCCTGGAGCAGTAGGTGGCAGCAGACGTCTGAGGACTGACACCAGCCAGCGGCCTTTGCCCCCAGTCAAAGGCAGCCAGCTGGTCAGAAGATGTTGCACCTTGCTGAAGACTGCAGGCTGGGTGCAACATCTTAAAATTTCACCCCACGTACCGTTTTCACTGACATGAAACCTAACTACGACCAAAACTATTTGGTACCTGGCTGTAAATGTGATTATTTCAGCTGTAAAGGTGGTGACTTTAGTATGGTGGTCCGTAGAGGACAACTCTCTTTTGGAGCCCTAGTGGTTGCACAAGGAACTGCACTTACCGCCGACCAAATGCAAACCCTCGTCTACACAATGATGAGCTGTGCTTATGTTTTTGTTTGTCTTGTCAGATTATTAAAGCCGTGCTTGAGACACTCCATCATAAATCTCAGTCACTCTTAATTGTGCACACTACACGCTCCTAAATGTACACGATCATTTTTAAATTTGCATAAACAATCGCCTACCTGGCAATTTGCATAGAAACAAAACAACAACAAAAAAACACACACACACACTAAACAGATGTGAAAATCAACAGCAACAAAATTTTCCACAATGTGAAACTGAGACTCTTTGGTGAAACAGAGATAAGAAAATTGAATTTATTTGGTGACAAAAAACTACAAGAAATGAGCTGCTGAAAAGAAAAACACGATCAGCTGTTTAAATTCAGACCAGAGGACCCTGCAGATGTAAAAAGACGTATTCAGATTTCAGTTGAGTGGTCAAATTGTGCATCGGTTGAAGGCTTCAGCACAACGGAAGGAGAACCGGCAACTCCTGTGAAGAACTGACCTGCATGTATGAACGGACTGGGGCGCATGGCGCTGGGCAGGACGGACAAACAGGCAGCGGTTAAACATTATGTCTTTCCTAAACGGGCCTACTTTCCACTTGCCCTTAGTCAGTCTGGCTGGGGCTCAGCAAGTCTCTCTGCTTGGACCGTTTGCACTCGTACAGATGAGTCGCTGATGCTTGTTCTTCATGGCGTCTTGGCTAAATCATATTTCACAGCACTTATTTAAAACTACCATTTCCCCATTCGGATCAAGAGGACTGAGTTGGATCAGGTGTATTGATCCTATTCTGGAGAGATCTAGCATATTAAATGCCGTTGATCTTTACAAACTTAATCGGGGGATTAAGACACCGGTTTAATTGAGCGGCTTCGTCGTCGCCACACATTTAACATTTCAGTTTTGAGCTGCACTGTGATTTAACCCTAGAGGGAACATTTATGATACAGTTTGTGATTTTTCACTTTTTTTTCTTTGGATTTGCAGTTCACTCATCAGCTCTTGAGTCATCTTTAATTTCTATTCAATTCTATCATTTTCAAACTGTTTCTGTTCATCCAGTGGTGCCTTTTGAGGCGTGAAATAGAAGAAGTTGAAAAAGAAAGGTCCAACACCATTTTAGATCATTCTTCTTTTCGTCTCCTGCTCTTTCCTGACAGTAAATACACAGTTGGGGTCAGTTCACCCTGTCTGTGCCTCTGAGAAAACAACGCATTGTGGCTAAACTTTTCTGACAGGCCTGCCCTTTTTACACGTGGCAGACAGAGGAAAAAGGAAGACTGAAACTCTGGCTGGGTCTGTGGCTTGAGCATAGTGGTGGTGGGTCAAGGGGGGACAATGCAAATGAGTGAGGAGGAGGAAAGGCAGCAAGGGATGGAGGAGAAGTGAAAAGATGACAAAGGGTAGAGGAGAAAGTTGGTGTGGGCTGTGTGGCCGCCTCATTTCTGTTGGAGCTGCTGTCGCTGGTAAGCTGAATTTCAGGCCTGCAGGCGGTATAGCTGACAGACTATATTTCTGACCAAAAGGCTTTGTTGTCGAGACGGTCTCCAGCATCATGGTGGTCTGACTGGCTGACGAGGCTCTTGACAGGTGCAAAGGTTGCTCTGGCTGTCACTGTGGATGGCTAGTTGGCTGTGTGCATTCATTATTTATCTTTTGTTTGTGATGATGTGGGTCAGGCTTACCTCTTGCCAGCTGGGGCTGTACACAGCCAGACAAGCAGAGCCTTCAAGCTACAGCCTGCAGCAAAATAGCAGAAGTTGCACCATAAAAAGGAATCCTAATATTCTAAAGTTCTGCCTTCTTCTGCTCTGTGTTACATTTAGCCCTGCAGATAGAAGCTATATATTCCAACCCCAGGCTCATATTTTTAGAGAATAGTTCACAGTTTTGAGAGAGGTTCTTAGTGTTCTCCGTTGGAGACTCAGTACGAGACTCACTTAAGTCCCCCACATAGAAGTGGCCATGTGTGCATTTCCTTGATCGACCACTAGCTGCTCCAAAAGCAAGGAAATCTCTGTTGACTCCTCCCCCCAAAACCAACCTGACATCCATCCATCCATCCATCCATCCATCCATCCATCCATCCATCCGTCCATCAGTCCATCAGTCAACCTAACAAACATGTTTTTAGAGTGTGGGAGGAACCGGGAGTACCTGGAGAAAACCCACACAAGCACAAGGAGAACATGCAAACACAAGACTGACCACACCGTCGTCATTTCAGCATCAGACTGAATCAACGTCTGACTCAGCAACATAGCAGCAAACGGCTTCAAAATTCAAGTCAAAAAAAAGGATCAGTTCCCTTTTTGGACTCATTTTAGCAAATTTTGACTTCACAAGGAAAGTTTTAAGGGCTGTTTTAAGTTGTTTGGGCAGATTTTTGTTGTTTTCTTGGTCAAATTGCACATAGATGTTTTTTATGATGCAGTATATAACCATACAACCTTGATATAAACAGCTAATGTGCAGAATTGACTCTCTCCCTTTCTCTCTATCCTTATTTCGTGACTTGACTTTACATTCTTGGCTGATCAGAATCTCCCATCCTTCTCTGACATCCTGCATTAATTCAAGATGAAGTGAAGAGCTGCGATAGAGATTTCCCCCGTGGCAAGATGGAGATGTTTTGATTAATACCAGAGAGACCATAGGCAGATGGGGAAGAACACGGGAGGGGAGGACAAGGGGGCAAAATAATAGGATGAAGCTGCAAAAAAGACAGACATAAGAAGGTATAGTGTGAAATAAGATGATGTAGGTCGAGGTGAGGCAGCAGCCTAACCTGTAGATAAGGATGTCATGGATATCGGATTTGGTTGAATAAAAAAGGTGAAGAACAGGAGGGAAAAAAAGATAAGAAATACCTAAATGGAGAGATGACTCATACATATTCCGACTGTGCGAACTTGAGCAACAAGAGGATTCTGGGAAAAGCTAAAGGTTAAGTTCTGAAGTATCTGCAACATGACATGTTTAGCCAATTTTATTTGCATTTAAGCCTCATTCTCTTCTCATCTCTAAGTCAAGGCCAAAGCAGTGGTCTTTCAGACAAGTTTGCAGAGTTTGCTGTGAAATCCTGTGCAGCTGTTCAGTGCACTCAGGCGACAAGTCCGGAAAACCTCTGCGATTCCTGACATTTTTACCACCAGCAGGTCAACCATGTGAAAGCTTTACTTTTACAGTTAGACTGGAGTAGACCTTTGGACAGATATTTTATATATGGGAGAAACTGCACCAAAGTGATGCAGTCTGTAGGGTTCCCTAGTTAGGCTGTGCTTTTCCTTTTCTATGAATTAGCATTGTGTGAAAGGGAATTACTTGTATTTAAGGACCATTCCAGAGTTAAGATGAGAGAGCGTCCAAGTAACATTCATTGCCATTTTGCTGCAAACAGATATTGGTACTCACTGAAAGCGGCTCGATTCACAGCGTTTTGGTCCCAAACAGAAGCTCACTGTCCTTACCATCCAATAAGAGACCCAGGCCTGCTTTATATCTGGAATGTTCTTTAATTACAACGAACCGGATTGAATTGGATTCATCTATTGGACTGCGGAAGAACTTTCTAACACATCACCTGGGAGTTCAGTTGTTTCTAAAGAGCAGATTTGATTGACAGTCACTATGAGTGTGTCACCATGGAAACATCTGGAATGAAACGTCACTCCATTGGAACTCCAAGATTAGGATTTGTGCTTGTAACGAGTGATTAGTGGGAGTCCCGCTGCTGAAGTGGATCAAAACACACACTTTAGGCAAGAACTTTGAACAATATCTGTTCTTGTCTTAAAACAAAACAATCCTTTGATCCACTTCGAATGTTGACTGCTATAGAAAGAGAGAATTCCCAAGTGAATCTGCAGAAGCTGCCGCGCCTGACTTTTACCCACAACTGCAGTGTTTAGAGTCTCACTAGCTTCATGGTATGAACAAGAAAACCAGTGTAAATTAATGAAACACAAACCCGCCCAAAGGTCCCCCAGGACCCCCAGAACCCTGACCCCGCCCTGCCACCAAGGGGCACCAAATGCGGACCAGAGGGAACCCAAACACAAAAAAAAAAATTGGTTGACCCAGCTGAGCTGTAGGTTCTCTAACATATTTGGACCTGAGAACATTTTTTTTGGTATTCTTGTTCTTTTGGTTCACATGAGAATATAGGAATGAAAATAAAATCATATATTAAATGCAGACATTGTCAAAACTGTCTACCAATCACCCACATAAGTTTTTTTTTTTTTTTTAGTAGTTTCAATACATTTAAACATTTTCTTTAAGTACCCTGGGAAACTAATCATTACCACTGTTTTGATTAAAAGCTGGGCTTAACCCTTCATTTCTTCTCCGTGAGCATCTCCTTGGTGGATTTGCTTTTGTATTGATTATCATGCTGAAAGAGCCACTTCTGATTCCACTTAACCTTTTAGATGGATGGCCTCGCGCCGTCCTCAAGAACTCTTCGATCTGATGCTGAACTCGGTGGGATCAATGAGCGTAAGCTGCCTAATCACTGAGGCAGCACAGCGATGAAAACAGGACTGCTGAAAGCTGTCAGTGTTTTCCTCGTGGCCTCAGACAACGAGCTCGTTACTGTAGATGACGGTGCTGCATTTGATGTCACAACCAAACTATGCTGCTTTGACTCGACTCATTTATTTATTTGTACAGACTCCTGTTTGTTTTTTATGTGAATGAGTCACAGAACTTCTCAAACTCTGAATCTCCGCGCTGCCCGCTGCGAAGTTGAGACTGAATTGAACAGAGGCTTCAGTGCAATGTTTGTTTTCTCAGCAAAGCAAGTTAAAACTAAACGACTTCACAATTCATATTCGTATTAACTGGTTTGTAGAAAAATTGAACCGTAATTATTTTACTTGTATATTCAATTGAGTTCAAATTGAATGTATATAGATTGCATTTAATTGGACTTGAACATTTCTATTTCTTGCAATAATGTGCCCTGAATTTCATATTTTAGGTAGTGTTAAAATAAAGATAACTGATCCCAAATCATTCCAAACCATTCATCCCAAATCATTGGCAGTGTGAGATTCTTTGTATAACAGTTCTGGACGATGCTGCAGATATCATCTACAGACTGCATGTTCGGTATAACTGCTCTCATTGAGCAGTCTGATGGAGGAGAACACAAACTTCTCTTAAACGACAGTCTACCTGTTGGTGAAAGCTTGTACTCGGAGGGAAGGACACGGGTTGGGTCATCTAAAATTCCCTGTTTCTAGCACAGTTATTTTAAGACCGACTCTTCATAAATAGTTTGTAGGGGGTCATCGATGTTCCTCTCTCCCAGAAACTTTCATTTTCACCTTGTGCTATGTTAAGTTCAGTGTCAGGAATCTAATACTGTAATCCTGCATGCTCCTACTGCAACACCGCTTAGACCTTCTTTTTTTTTGTATGCATTTATCATTTCCTTGAATTGACCTGTTAAATACAGGAATATTTGACACCAAATTTTTTATCTCGTATTCGGTGGCCACAGCAAGCCCTAAGCTTTAATTTTTGTACGAGAGTGAATAAAAACTAGTCAGTTCTGGGATACCACGACTGTCACAGTTTGCAGCTGAAGCTCCCGAGCAGCATCAACTCCACACAGTTTATTTGTCTAATGGTCTCGTTGATATGATTGTGTGATGAGGAAGGCAGTGGACCTGCCTGTCAGAGCGAGCGTGCTCAGTCTCCCTCGTCTCCAATCCAGCTCCAGGAAAATGCCAGGTTGAGTTTTCAGCCTGAGTGCATGGGATGCGCACAGTGAAACCATCGGCGTCAGCAGAGTCCAGTACTTGAAGCAGTGCCAGTCAAACCGCTGACAGACTAGAGAGATGGGACCAAGAATCAGCTCGCAGCCGGGCCAGTTACTCAGCAAGCACTAAGTGGACAGAAATTATCTCAAGCAATTTCTTGCCTTTTTTTTGAGCCATTATGAGACAAATGTATATTTTGGAAGTGCTTCTCACGTTTTTGCACTTCAAAACCACATTACAGATCTGCTTCAGAGACATTTGCTTGTGCGCCATAACTAATCCATAAGAACCTTTTAATAGTCAAACAGGTCAGCTCACATCTATAATCCACCTTCTGTTCAATATTTAATCTATGCTGTTTTAGCCTCACAGTCCGCAGCTCTGAAGCGAGGAGGACTGGAACGGCGGCCACTTGTTTGTTGTGAGAGCACTGCGGCGGTTGCAATGTAGGACGAGGACGGCGTGGAGCGATTCACGTGAGTCTGGCGAATGTACCGAGTCCAGACCTTTTCTCACTCATGCACACACAAAGTCCAGATCAACCTCTCGCTGACAAACTCCTCCAGCTCTTCTGGTGAACAGTTGGGTATAATATCAGCTCCATGTCCTCGGTACGTCTCACCAGACTCCCAAACCACCTGAACTGGATGCTGTCTACGTGGAGGAGCTGTGACTCTACCCTGTCGCTACCAGAGACTCAGCCTTTATTCCCATCTCCGACGGAGAGTCCAGCCACCCCTGTATTCACCATCCCGTTCTTTCAGTTATGGGCTCGTGTCACGGTACAGACTAAAAGTCTGACGTGGATGTTGGCAGTAATCCCTGGGTGGCTGTTCCCGGCTGAAAAATAAACACAAAAAAACGAGTTCACAGGCGAAATGACGCCTCTACCGGTGTGAATGCTCTGCTTCAGATCGTGTTCAAGCTTCAAGCACAGCTCCCTGTACCATCATTCAGCAACTTTTCTACACCCCTGCAAAGATCTCGGTCATACTGGATGAGAATAAGAAGTAAAAACTATGCAGAAACTCCAAACTTCATGCGACTATGACCGGCATCCTCCACCAGCCTTCATGCGATTGTTGCTGACTCCGACTAGACCTTAATTAGATTAAGGTTGCTGTTTACACGGCAGTTTCTTTACCAGAGTATTGTCTTAATGTGATTATGATGGGAGTGCCCATGTAAACGTAGTCGATGAAAACGTAGGTGGTGTCACAGAGTGTTCTTTATCGTGGTTTGGGGCTCTGCCTTCTGCTCCTGACCGGCGACAGGACACGTGCACCTTCATGAGCCACCTTCACCCTTCAATACTCATTCATGTGTAACTATTAGGTTGCCATACGTACGGATTTCACGCTCCGTTTCCTGCAGCAGCAGTTTGGTAACAAGGACTCGGCAGTCCGGTTCTTTGAATTCTTTACATCTAATTGCAGCGTTGTAAGCGGATCCGGTGGCGTGCAGGAGGTCGTAGAACTCTGCTCACGAGACTTGAGGCTTGACTTCCAGAGCATCTCCACTACCAAACCTTTTCAAATGTTACCCTCATAAATACTAGTCGGGAAGCAGAAAGTTTGGAAGCCTGAGAGATTGTCTAATGAGAAGCATCTAGTGTAAGAAGCTACAGATAAAAGCACGTTTTAGAATAAAACTGCAACAAATGTTGGCATAATAGTCATGAATCCATCTTTCAAATGATGGCCACTTAGTTTCTGGATTAACTTCACCCTGTTTTTCCCCCAAAGTGTTTTTATTTATTCATTTTAAGCTTTAACGAGTTCTACAATCATGACAAGATAAATCCTTCATTAAAGATGAAGCACACTGGGATGAAACGTTTTAGCGCCTCACAACTATAAAAGATCACATCTGTGATTCTTAATCCTCTGTTTTTAATTGACTGCTTTGTGTAAATAAAAACACTATGCAACTGCTGATGAGTTAATGCGCTGCTAATTTGCTCAAAGCATTTTTATCTATTCCAAGTTGTTTTCTAATGATTATCTATTAATAACTTTGTATGCAAGTGTGATTCTTTGACAACAGCTTAAAAAAAGCTTTAAATTCTTAACTTCCATACTGGTCATTTGTACCTGACATTACGACAGAAACACGAGTCCAGAGCTTTGCTGATGCCATCGGTGTTTGTGAGAAGATCTTTGGTATCTTTTCCCAGTTTCACTTGCTGAGTTTCAGCATTTTTACCTCATTAAAGCAGCGACCAACAGCAGCTTCTGCAGATACTGTGATTTTCTATTCCTCTGCCGTTTCTTCATCTTTGTCCTTTTTTCCAAATGCATTCAAACATAAAGACCTTAACACCCCCATATTCCACTTTCACTTTAGGTTTTCCCACCTTTTTCCAGATTTCTTCCCTTTCCTACCCACTTTTTATCCTTCCTTCTCTTCTCCTCACTACTCCCTCTCCCAAAACAATAACAACAAGCTTAGTGATTCAGCTCGCTGACCGGCTCATACACCAGAAGAAACTGAATCCCACAGCTCAGCACCGACAGATAATCCTCTCCGCGAAGCCAGCCTTCCCCTTCTGGAACAATGCTCTCATTTACACCAGAGTGGCCATCAGCGCTGTGCAGGAAAAGGAAGGGAAGATGGAGTGAAAGACGTGGAAACAGACTGCAGCGAGTGTGGTACCGAGGATGATTTTTGAGGACACCAGAGGATTTAAAACGACAGCAAAATTGCCAAAAAACTTTTTCCGGTCACAACTTCACTCTTTTAAACTTAAAGACATAAAATTACCACGCACCACGATTGCTGCCTTAACTGGACTGCCATGCCCTTCTGCCAACAATGCAGCTTCTGGACAAGTCGGAGGTTGAAAACTGGGAATGGAGAAAGCACATAATGTGACCGTGGGACCCTGGAAACCTCACGGCTTTGCTTTCGTCCTGACACTCCGATCACTGCCAAGACAAACAACAGCAGCAGCTGCGAGGCCCAAACAAGAGGATGCATTATTAGGCTGCTCTTCAAAGCCGTAGCCACGAGCTGGACTTTGTCAGATCACAGCAGGGCACGGACGACCCCGGCAGGGAGGTTGTTCTGAGGCTTCATCAAGTAGAAATCTGTCAACAGCAAAGCACACGCAGTAATGATAACCCCTCCGTCTCGTCCACCACCTTCAGCTCCATGTGCGCTCCTGACTCTTCTAAAGAAGGTTCCTTTATTAGTCCAGAGAATACCGGTAGGATATCACATTAGGACAAATCCCCGCCCCCTCTCTCTCTTTCACATATATATATATATATATATATATATATATATATATATACACATATATATATATATATATATATATATATATATATATATATATATATATATATATATATATATATATATATATATATATATATATATATATGAAAGAGAGAGGTGTTTGTTTTACAAAAAAAAAACACCTGGTGACAAATATCTGAGTAAGTCTGATAATAAACTGCTAGACTTCTAGACTTCAGTGAATTTAATTATCTTTGCTTGCTAAAAGGGTCAAACACACATCTCTGAACAGTAACGATCTTTGAAGCTGCGTAGAACCGCAGAACCCAAATGTTCAGACCCAAACTTAGTCTTGTAACAGGAACTGATGATATTTACAAAAACTTTAAAAAAAAACAAAGGACGAGATATGATGAGGGAGTTTCTCTACTTTGGCTTCACCCATCGGATGCAAACCTTGATGCAGTTCCTCAACTTGCCACCAGGGGCTGGATCGAAACAGTGAGCCACTTTCATAAAACCAAAGTTAAACTATCTAACTTTGGAGCAGAAGTAAACATATTCCCAGGCTGGACCGTCTTTGACCTCCATGGCTCTTAACATCGATGTATGCGTGGCGCTGTCATCAATGTTTCTAGTTTGCGCTCAGCACGCTCTTGACTTGAGGTCTGAGCTGTCTTGTAAGATAATATGTTTGTGTCTGTACCCGCACACCGAGTCTGTTCAGCCTCAGGCTCGTGGTTTTGTGGATTCTTACCTGTGAGGTGCAGAACCTTCTCTTACCACTTCAGCTCATGTTGAGGAAAAAAAAAAAGAGCTTCTTCTCTGGTAAATTAAAGATGACTGAAGTTCTTCCACTGCTTCTGATGCTGGAGGGAGCATTAGAGGATCGGCCTTGGTATCTCAGTCTTCCATAACTTTTATTCAGACTTCTGACTCCAAATGACCAGTTTTCTGTCAGTTCATATCAGTGTCAGCATTACAATTTCAGAATTTACTGTGTGTGAGAGAATATGTCTAAAGAGAATACTGAGAAACTCTAGCATCAAAACCCAAAACAGATGGATTTATAAACACCTCCAACCAAAGAAAAAAAACAAAAACACTCCATGGATGTCAGACAACCATCGCTGCACTACGTCTGCACATGAGTTCAAACTTTCAGTCCTGCAATCACAGCAAGTTCTTCAAGCTGGTCCAGTGATTGCAATCACCCGTGGTGATCTCACTGATTAGGGTGTGGCCAGAGGCTGCAGCTCCTGCAGCCTGGAAAGACGGGCTCTGCATCATCGCTGCGCTGGTGGATGCCGCTCATGCTGGATGTCCCTGTAACACGACAAACACAAAGACTTGTTCTGGTGTCAAGCATCCTGCAGAAGCACGTTTTTAAATGGTGAAAAAAGCGTGTCTACATGGCAGTTGCGGTCAGCTCCGCCCCTCGCTGCAAACATTTCCTTGCTTCAAATGTCAGCTGGGGCCTGTCGTTGGAAGGTTTGCAGGCTGGCTGCATGCTGAGCTCTGGTCGCCCCTCTGCTCAGTTACCTGTTAAACGCCGCTACACTGTTGTGTTGCTTCTGATTAAGGTGCAGTCGAGGTTAAGCTTGATCCCAGTTGCTGTGTCCTGAAAACAAACAAAAAACAACGAGCTCTCAAACCTGTTACAGGTCAGTTGTAACAAGTGTCACATTCATCTCACTGAGAGCAGGACACATGTATTTCACCCGACACGCTCATTTAGTTCGTGTTTATCTTCATTTAGTCCCATGCAGGGTGCAGCCTCAAGATCAAAGACCAACAGGAAAATAAAAGTTAATAGTATTATTATTTATCCAGCAGGATAATTACACAATCCAGAAACATGCACACGCTCAGTAACGCGCCCACAAATGTAAAAGATTTCCATCCTGGTGTGTTGTAGATGAAGTGATCAAGTCATCTCCTTTAAAATATGATTTTGTGGTGGAAGTGAATTAATTAATTAAAACAGTTGATTTAGAGAAGACTAACGACTTTGCAGGGTTAATGTTGAAGTTTCAGCATACTTCAGGTTTTTTTTCTAGATTAGATTTGGTTTCGGTAGTGCCAGTTAAACCTGCGGCTACGCTGACCGTGGCCGTCTTTTTGGTTGGTCCTGCTTCCTCCTGGACTCCAGAAACACGCATGTTAGGCTGATTATTGATTCTAAATTGACCGCTGCTGTGAGTGTGCACGGTTGTTTGTATCGTGACAAACCTCGTGATGGACTGGCGGCACGTCCGGGATGTGTCTCACCTGATAGCAGCCGGGATCGAATGGCGCTCCTGTGACCCTGAACGCGATGAAGTGGTTATAGAAAATGGATGAATGTTGATTTTTTTTTTTTGACACATTTGTCTTGTCAGCAGTTAATTGTTTTGACTGATTGTCCCTGTTTTAAGGGAAAAGCATTTTCCCTTCTTGTCGCCCATCATCTCTTCTCGCTGCCTTGAACTGGTGGTGAGAAAAGGAGCAGATCCAGGAACGAGGATGTCTTACATGCAGGGGTGCCTTGGTACCCTAATGGACGACATGCTGCATTACCGCAAATGTATTATTTAATGCCAATTAGGATGAAAGATTACCCTGTATGACAGCCTGATGTTTGAGAGCATGCGTCAGTGTGAATAGTTTGCAGCAGAAAAGTCTGGACAGCTTCTGCACGCGTAGTGACCTTAACAAAACCACAAACACCTGCTACATATAACTGAAACAAAAGTGCAACAATCACACATCGGCTTCGACCGCTGCTGCGCTGTTGTTGTATTACTGAAGCTGCTATTTCAGGCTATTTTACAGCTCAGTGGGTCACTTGCACACAAAGCCCCCAGTACTGTAATAAAGAGCGGTAGGGTTATTTTTCAAGGCTTTCTTACAGGAACAAACATCTGGACGTGTTTGATGTTCCGCTTCACAGCACCTGAGACATCATAATTCATAGTGGGATGCAGATAATGTTTATTGTCCTCTTTTGAGAGCACTGACTCGTTGACCACATGGCTTGAGAGCCGAATGTTTACCTACAAAAGTACCAGCCCTCTGATTGTGACTCGTTGTTACCTCTGCTTAGCTTCACCTTCGGAGTCTTTCAGACCAACCCAGAGCTGGTTCGGGGGTCTGTTCAGTGAATTAACACCTCAATAATCCAGATTTTCTTTAAAAATAACAATTATTATTATCTGCTCGGTGTTTATTACAACTCAAGTTCACAGAAAGTGCTAACCGGTAAGAAGCTGAAGGCATGACCGCTGGACTGCAACATACAGGGCCGGAACAAGGATTTTGGTGGCCCTAGACGCTCCAAGTGCAAACATAAAATCACGCACACTGTTTACAACTGAAAGAACCGACACATGGGATAAAGATGGACGAATGAATTCTCAACAAATCTCTTACTTTATTTGGGGGAAAAAAAGATTTGCATTGACTCTAATGAAAGGGTTTTGGCGCAATATGTCTATGTGTTCAATAAATTTAACTGAACGCCAGTTGGGACCCTTTTCATCATCTAAACAATGCCAGGAACTGGCCCTGGCTATGTGTCACTGACACATAAGAAATCCCCTAATTACACACAAATGTTTAGCTTTATGTAACTTTACCTGACGAGGTAAATAAAAGTCACCCAAGTGCAGTTGTCATCAGACTAAAAAGGCCAGATTTAAACCTTTGGCGATGTCTGAGGTGACTATAGACCACCAAGCTCACAAACGGGCCCTGCAGAACCCGCTGATTTGAACTGAATGGTGATGAGTGATGGGGCCGTGTGTCAGGAAGCATTTTTTAAATTGTATACATTTGACCTTTTTTGCTGATGCTTTGATTATTATGGTGGTTCAGAGAATTTCTGTATCAAATATGACACATTTGTCTTCATAGGGTTAAACCACTGCCATTGAAAATGTAGAACTTTAAGTTCTGTTACATAATTTATTTCAGACAAGTGAACAGCACTTTTTTGTAAGACAGAATCAAGTCCTGCTGGCTATCTGACTTCAGGGCATGTGGAGCGTGTTCTCATTTCCACATTCTGAAAAGTCTGAAACTTCTATTTCTTTGCTAAAAGTTCCACATGCTTGGAAGCACATGTAACACAGCTTGGAGCGCTTAACTGGCTTCCTTGGACCTGATTGGTTCGGTTTTATTTATATGAAGTGATTTAAAGCAGCACAACTGTCAATTTTGCAGGAGTTTGCAGTTGTGCAGCAGACCGGGAGGCAGGGGTAATCATTGGTAAAGTCCTTTATTTGGAACCAAAGATGTTGTCTTGGGAGGATATTCATAAACCAAAACAGTAGGCGGAGACGCAAGAAAACAGGGAAAGTCAAATTCACATGCATCTGAACTGTCAGTGCGCTGCATCACTATGAAAGCATTTTCACAAATAAAGAGTTGAGAAAAGTTCCGCTTTTCAGGACTCGACGCAACTGCCAGCCATTCAAATTGCAGCTCTGCAGCCTGGTGCTTGCCAGTGAAACAGATCTGTGACAAACCGCATCATACCCACTGTCAAGCACTGCTGCAACGCTGCTCTGTGAGTGGAAAGGCAGTGACACAGCAGTGCCTGCAGGGGGAGCTTCTGAGCTGAAAGGTTCCTTTGTGCTGCTTTCAAAATCACTTAAATTTCGACACCTACGCAGCGTTCCTGCTGTTGAATCCACCTGTCGTCCATTCATGTAACTGCAACTTTGATGGAAAAAACAAAAACATTAGTTTTATACAAGTAGGAGCAGATTTGTATGAAGCATTTCTGTCTCAAAAAAAGTTACACGGAAGATAAGATACTTTTTCTTCACATTCAAGAGAGAATGGTGAATAAACAGAAGAATAAAAGACAAAGGAAAAACCTGGCGATAGAAATTAAAAAAGAAACTTTAAATCTGTGTATATTCATGACAAAGTGGATGAGAGGGCTGCTCCCACATTCCTCTGCTGATGTTCCCGGTTTTTCTCTGCTGTTCCTGCAGACTCTGACTCCATTAGACAAAGGGTCATACACCCTCTGTGAGTCACAGACATGATGTGCGTGTCCCTACCTGTCAATCAAGTCTCCATTAGTGGCTACTTGGCTGGGCAGCTTCAGGTCCAACTGCGGTACGAAAGGATGGAAGATAACAGTGCGGCGTGTTTAATATACACAAATCCCTTCTTTCTCTTTGTCTCTCCATCATCCCGCTCTCCCTCTGCCTGTCTGTGTTTGTGTGTTCAACCCGTCCACGGGCGCAGAGGCTGCACACATGGAAGCGCGGAGCCCAACCCACACGTGCGCTGCACCTGTGACAGTGTTTCGCTCAGAAAAAAGCTTATGAGAGGCACTTTTTTTATTTCTCTGATAGGTTCAGCTTGTGACGAATAACGTTTTCTCCCGAATGACTTCAGATTCCTGCTGAATTTAAATGCCATGTAAAAGTGGAAACTCATTTTATGGACTTAAAAGCATTTTAAGTGATCGTGAGTGCATGTGTGTCCCTCGCTGCCCCTCCACCACCCCCAGGAGGCGGGTCGTCATGAATCATGTCAAACCAAATCTGCTGTTAAAAGAAAGCCTCTTCACTGATAGGAAAGTCTCTCTCTCTCTCTCTCTCTCTCTCTCTCTCTCTCTCTGTCTCTCTCTCACACACACACACACACACACACGCACACACACACACACACACACACACTCTCGTGGCTCCTGGCTGCTTTGTAGCCAGCAGAGCCAGCAGCAGTGAATCACAGCGGTCATCACTTGCTGTTTCATATGCCGAGCATGACAGACACAGATTAGTGGAGCGCTGCTGTGTAGCTGGCATCTGCTCCTATATTCTCCCACTTTCCTCTTCTTTTTTTCTCCTCCCTCTTGGCACCGTTCTTGTTCTTGTCTCCTTTCCTACACATGTGCTCACCTTTATTTTTTAACTGTCCGTTTCACGCATCAATCCCAAATTAAATCAAATTCTCCTTTCTTTTCTTCCTCTGCGCACATTTTTCTCTTTATCTGCCCCCCACTATGTTTTCCAACATGTCTTTGGTGCTCCGTTTGTGGGGGTGGAGTCACCCTCTCCGTTTAGCCCCGCCCCCTCGTTGTTCTGACATTTTCCTCTCATAAAGTCGGTGTTAAAGCTGTGTGCCAACCCCTTTTGAGGTGCTGTAGCCAAGTATGATGTGAAATTTGAAGAGACAGAGGCGGGGAGCATAAGTCCAAGGAACTGGGTCTGTGATGTCACCGTACCCCACAAACATGATGCTTGGTAATTGTGAAATTCTCAGACCTCGACCACCCAAAGAGGATTGGTGTTAGATGAGAGTTTTCAGTTTAAAGTCACTTCAAACATGCAAATAAAAGTGTGCACGCAAGAGATTTTGTTTTTATATTATGCTCCTTCTAAACTGTCATCATTAATTTCTTACCGAGTTCCAGCCTTTTGATGAAGTTAAAGTTATAAGGTTGTTATTTTAGACAGCCAACACTTAAACATGATCTGCAACTGCTTCATCCAACCGCTGTTCTGTTGCTGCTTCCAGATCTTCACAGAAGGAGCTCCACGGACTGGTCCCTGCTGTATCCCTGCAAAGAGGCAACCCAAACACGGTACCACGTCAGCCGGTGGCCCCTCGCGTACCTTCAAAGTCCAGCTGCAGGACCAAACAGGCTGCCTGCCAGAAGAACTGCCTGCAGAGATGTTGGACAGAGAAGGTTGAAGAGCCGCAGTCACGGGGGTCTGAGTGAACTTGACTCCACTGCTAAAGATGAATGGAAGTTGGACTTCTACAACCTCACACCGATTTAAATCCATCAAAGCGGTTGGCTTAAAGACATCTGCTGGAAATATCTGGAAATATCCATCCCCCCTCCATTGTTTGGGTACATGCAGTTATTGTGTGATGGATCTTCACTCTCTCCCTCCCTCCTCTTTAACACCCCCTTTACTCTGCTCTGGACCTTTTTTTTTTTGCATTTTTCCTACATCCTCATTTCTTCCTGTTTCCTTTTCTCCCCTCTGATTTTCGTTTCTCGTCTGCGCCCGTTGTTCTCTGCACTTCCTGAACTGTCTTCTATTACATATTCCTTGCTTTTATTCATGTCTTGTTCTTAAATCTGCTCTGTGTGCTCTGTATCTAATATTCTCTTTTCTCTACAGGTTGTTGTTTTTCAAACAGATTTTCCATGAAACCATGTAAGTTATACTTGTTATACGTCTTCTTCTTTTCATTGCATTTCTGTTGCCCAACACATCCTCCTTTTCCTTCACATTTCTTGGGTCTCCTGCTCATCCTCTACTTTGTATTATATGTATTTATATTGTTTGCTCTGCTTTACATCTCTTTAGTCAAATGCAAAAGTTACTCCCTCCTATGTCAATACGATGTCTACTCAGAACATAATAAAAATCATGTTATTGTCCTGGTATTAGGCAAATACAACCTCAGATGATGAACAATACAGTAAATAACTTATTTCATTGTAAGAACAAGTCTTTGATGTATTTTGGCCCAAAACCTTTCAGAGCTTTAAAGACTTATAGTATTTTAACGTCTACTCTCTGAGACACAGGGAGCCAGTGCAAACACCTCAGAACCGGGGCGAAGTGATCTACTTTCCTAGTTTTGGTAAAGAATTGAGCAGCAGCACTTTGGCTCAGCTGTAGCTGTCTGATTGACTTTTTAAGCAAATCCATGAAAATTCTGTTACAGTAATCGACTGATAATTGAGTAATTGACTGAAGATAAATGGATGGATATGTTTCTCAAGATCCTGCTAAGACATAAGTCCTTTAATCCTGCAGATCTTCTTTAGATGGTAGAAAGCAGACTTTATAACTGCCTTTAAATGTCTCTGAAGATTTAGATCTGGGTCAGTGGCTACACCCAGACTGTGGGCCGGATATGTGGATTTTAGCTGTAATTACTGACGCTGTGTGTTGACTCTCAGTTGCTCTTCTTTGGGTCTTAAAAACAACAACTTAACTTTTGTTTTTACTTTTCAAATGAAGAAAATTATTGCACATCCACTCATTGATTTTATCTTTGCACCTACTCAGCACCTGGGCTCATTGTTACCTGGCAACATTGTAATGTAAAGCTGTGTGTCATCTGCAGAGTTATAGTCATTTATTTAGTTGTTTATTATAAACTGAACTATGGAAGCGTGTATGTTAAACAGAAGGGGACCCAGGATGGAGCCCTGTGGGACTCCACATGTAGTTTTTGTCAGTTTAGATGTATAGCTACAGAGTGACACAAAGTATTCTCTGTCCTTTATTTAAGGCTCAAACCAGTCAATGTCTGTCCCAGACAGTCCACGCCAGTTTTTCATTCCCTCAAGTAATAAACTGTGATCAAATGCTGCACTGAGATCAAATATAACTAACACCGTGGTTCAACTACAGTATGTCTTTAGTTGAATGCCATTAAACACCTTGACACAGGCAGTCTCATTGCTGTGGTTTGCATAAAAAATATAAATGAAAACGTGGGCAGCACGGTGGCTTAGTGGTTAGCACTGTTGCCTCACAGCAAGAAGGTTCCCGGTTCAATTCCCGGCCCGGTGGGTCTTTCTGTGTGGAGTTTGCATGTTCTCCCCGTGCTTGCGTGGGTTTCCTCCGGGTACTCCGGCTTCCTCCCACAGTCCAAAAACATGCAGTGTAGGTTAATTGATCATTCTAAATTCTCCCTAGGTGTGAATGTGAGTGTGATTGGTTGTTTGTATGTGGCCCTGGATAGACTGGCGACCTGTCCAGGTGTACCCCTGCCTTTCGCCTGATATGCGTCGGGATAGGCTCCGACAGACCCCCGTGACCCGGAAACGGATAAAGCGGGTATAGATAATGGATGGATGGATATAAATGAAAACATCATAGCAGCTGGTCAGTGTTATAAAAATGAATTGTTGAAACAATGCTTTTTTGATAATCTTACCTCTGAATGGAGGAATTGGTAGTAGTAGTGGCCACATTATCGTTTTTCTTTTTGCCTTTGTTTTTGTTAAACGAACATAGTCAAACCTCTAGGATCAGATGATTTTTATTATGATTTGACAGAAAAACAAACATCTTTCTCCATCCCCTCTTTTACCTTCCTCCCCACGCCATTCTGACAGCCCTATAAGCTATATTTCAGTTTGAATTAAGTCAGTATGAATGTTTTGTGGAATAGTGGATCAGCATTCGAGGACAACATCAAATATCACATCACTGTTATGTTGTGACCAAAGATGGCCAGTTGAAGTAAAAAACGAAGTCCCACTGCCCGTTTAAATTCCAAACAGATTACTTTATAATTAAAATCAAGGATTCACTCTTAGTAATTTCTTCATGGAATTGAAGTTTGTGTGATTAATCCTCGTGTTGCTTGCAGGCTTCCTCGTCAACACTGCATGTCTGAGTGGTGCAGAGGCGATAATAAGTTCTGTTAATCAGATTGAACATTTTTATGCGTCCTGATGATTTTTTTAAATTCCTTTTCAGATATTTGCCTTGTCTTTTCTGCTGTTGTTGATCTTGAGTGTGATTGTCGCACTATGAAATCAACAGAGCAGCGTAGCTCAGTGAGGATGACACAGTCTGGTTTGAGATGTGTTTGGGTGCGTCAGTTAGAAAGAGAAGCCAAGACTGCCATCTATCGTTCCCACATGACCTCAGTCAGAGCACACATCCTGCTGCCTTCAGCCGAGGAGCCACTCTCAGAGCAAAGCTCTGTGCAACATCTGCATGTGCAAACAGCAAATCCTATAGCCAGTCTGCAGTGGTCCACACACCAAGAGGCCAAGTGGCCACAGCCCATGAAATAAATAACGATAATAATAAATAAATAATAATAAAATAACGAGAATGCAGCCAGCACACGCAGGACTGTGGTGGCCCTAAATAAGATTTTGTTTGTGGCCTTAAAACAAACATAAACACAAACGTATAATAGAGATGGACAAATCAATGATCAACAAATCTCTTATTTTATTTAGCGATGAAAAATATTATTCGACATAACTTTCATAAGAAAAGGGTTTTGTGGTGAATATATTGAACTGAGCCCTAGTTGGGACCCCGGTCATCATGCGGCGCCCTGCAGCTGTGGCCCGAAACAAGCACACTGAGCGTTTATGGCGGGACGCAGCCCTCGAGTCTCCACTGTGGAAAGACTCAATCTTCTCTTTGTTCTGACTGGATGCGTCCTGAAGTGACGTGGATTTGTGAACTGCCCCTTGATGCTGTTTGGTTCTGAACATTCAGAGGAGCCATCAGGCCACAGACACCTGCTCATGTTTCAATGTGTCTGTCTAATCGTTTCTCTTCAAAAACCTTCGGCTCACCATTTTATTATAGAGATTATTAGTGCTCTTTTTGTTAGATTTCATTAAATAATTACTAAGAGATGTGCAGTGTTTTCTCCGAAGTAGCTAAATTAGTGTTTCTTTTTTTCTGTTTTCTCACTTCATTTACGCCCAACTGGTAGTATGAATAATTTAAAAACTACTGTTTTAACATGCGTTACCTTTATTCTGAAACCAAATCCATTTAAATACACTTTGCAGTTGCAGAAATATGCTCATTTTCAATTAGTTGTGTAATCGTTTAACAGAAATCTTAATTGCTTGTATTAGATGAAAAATGTTGTGAATATTTTAATAATGTGAGTGGTGTGGAGGGTTCAAACATTCACGTATCAAATATGAAACATTTGGCATTATAAGATTAAGCCTCACTTTTATTTTCTTGACAGCTGTGAAGCTCCGGGGCTAAAGCAGTTGGCTAATAATGAGGTTTGAGATGATGCAAAAAGTGTCTGAATATGTTCAATAATTCAACAGTAGACAGAACTAAGGAGCTGTATACACAATGATTTAAAGTTACATGACAGCTCTGCGATAATCCTTGGGAAAAAAAACCCCCAAAAAAACAAAACACACTGAAAGAAAAACTTTGTGATGGTAGACTCAGATTTCTTCAAAGCGGTGCGGTGAAGCTGTTTGCCTAAAGATCTGATGTGTGCTGCAAGATCGAACTACAAAGTGCAATGTGATGTTTGGCAAGTGTGAGCCTCTGAGTCAGAAACCAATACATTTCGTACTTCTAACTCAATAAAACTCTCCAGCAGAAAATTGCATTTCTCCACCATGTGTTGAAGCTAGAAACTATCAGGTGAGTTTTGCTTCAATTTCGCTGGATTATGTGAGTGGCTTAGTTGAAAGAAGTTGCTGCAAACTAATAGCAGAGCGCTCTCCGAGTACAGGTTTGCAGTTTTAAACAGATAACGGCGCCTGTGCTGGGAGCTAATACGTTGAATTCCAGGTATTTTGTTACAGCAGATCTTCCTTTGTGCATTCACACTGCTTTGGATGGGCAACATGTTCAGGTGCCATTCCACGATGACCTTAATAAGCTTCATTTTTATTTTTTTTTTAAATCATGTCCGTGGTTTGACGATATCCTTAAAAAAAAAAAAGAAAAAAATGGGAATGCTCATTAGCAAGTTTTAGAAGTTGCTCGTGTTTCTCCAGCTTGAAAGATATTTCTCTTATTCCTGCAATTGTATTTTCAACTTCTGTTACCTACTGGCACGTTGCCGTAGCAACCTCTTGTTAGGCTAGAAAAATACTACAAGGTTTTGATAAGACTTAGCCCCAATTAAATCTGCCCACACAAATTTAGAAGGCCAGAGTGGAAATCACGGAGACATTTTTCCCCAGGGCAGCTTATGCCAGAAATTTAATATTGCACATTTGTCTGAAATGAGACTTTAACAAAGTACAGCCTAACGCGATTAACTGTTTGAATAGATTAGGGCAAAAGCAGAAATATTCTCTCCCTACCGATGGAGCTGCGCATGAGAGAGAGTCTGTGCATGTGTGATAAGTCAAAGAGATGCCGAGTATCTATGCAGAGGTTTATTTGTTTTCTTAAAAAGGTATTAAATTTATGGTCTGTAATAATGTTATTTTTGTTGAATAGTAAGGCTTAAGAACGATAAATCCGTGGGGTTGAAACAGTAAGATGCCATGTTTTACAATCTTTTTATTATTTTAAATACTTATGCCTAAAAGTGAATTTAAAGTTGTGAAATCAGTGATTTGTAAATAGTCTTAACCTGGTATCCAGGCATTGATTCTGCTACGACTCCCGTCAGGGGGATCGTGGGGTTCCTTCCTAATTCTCCTGCTGAGAAGTCGTCCCTTCCTCTATTCCTGCCCTGTGCTCGACCCTTGGCCCGACCCGCACCAACACCCCTTTAAAACAGAGGACCAGGCTGGAAATGTCCCCCTGAGGAGTGGGGCCCCTCTCCAGCTTCACTTTATATCAGCCAACATCACTGCGAGCTATCGCGTGATAAAATGCCTCACGTTTGTTCTGATCGCCACCTTACACCTAAAACCGGAGATATGAGGAGCGCTGCCTAAGTCAAGTCTCTGCATAGTTCTCCTTTACGGACCGAACAATAACTCATACAATCATCACGTGGAAGGTCGGAATAATGCGGTGAGAGTGATTATGAAATTGCACATGTCAAAATCCCTTCGAAATGATTCCAGTTCTGTATGAGGAAAGTGCCGGTAATCTAATCCTGCACCCCCCTTTTCACCGTTTGGATCAGCCAGCCTGCTCCCACTGAGTATGACGAGCAGAAAAGAAGCTCCAAAGTTTCCCATTTGGGACAAACTGAATTGAAAAATAACTGATATACCCCCATAAGGAAGTGATACTGTACCTTGTTGGAAGTGCAGCAGAGGTGTTGCCTGAGCTGATGATGTCACAGGGGAACTCAGACAACAGAAACACATGAGTACAGATTCGCTGGTACGTTTCCGTTTAATAAAGAAAACACAATCACACACAATAGTCACTGAAACAGCCTGAAACTGACTAAAGTAATAACAAATATAGTGAATTTACTGAAAATGGGACAACCAAACACAGACATTGCTTTTGAATTGTGTTTTAACAGAATCACAAAGATAAGACATAGATTATGGGACCCTCGACCCGAGTCCACTACTTTGATCCAGTGATGAGTGCACCTGTAGACTGGTGTTCTGGTTCTGTCTGTAGCTGTCTCAGGTTGGAAGGGTTCCTCTTCCAGACCGCATGTTTCAGATGTTTCCACAGATGTTCAACAGGATGTAGATCAGGTCTCATAGAAGGGCACTTCAGATTAGTCCAGTGTTTGGTCCTTCGTGTTTCTTGGCTGGTTTTAGTTGTGTGTTTTGTGTTTGCCAATATGCATTTTGACAAATTCCAGTGTTTTTTCTGATGTTCTTCCAACAGTGGAGTCCTCCTCGATCATCCACTTTGGTTCCAACAGTGATGGATGGTGTGATCTGACACTGCTCCACCTTGACTTTGGAGTTCACCTTGAATCTCTTTGGAAGTTGTTCTGGATCATCTCTTTAGTTTGTCATCAGTGTTTATCCTCCTCTGTTCTGTCTGCAGTCACAGATGCTGTAGTTTGAAGGCAGGTAGAAATGTGAAGGAGTCCAGAATATGCTTCTGCAGACATGTATCGATGAAACAGATTGTCCTTAAATCTTGACCGTCCAGCCTCGTCTTCATCAGATCTCAAAGGATTTTATTATGTGGCGATGGAATTGCATTCTTCATGACGACTGTGAGAAAGAATGGTTTCACCTTCATCCGTCTTGCGCTCCTCTCTTCTCCTGGATCTCCTCAGCATCTTTTCTTTCTTGTTGCCATGGTTACATAGCCAGCGTTGAAAATGCCAGATCTACCAGAAGAATTTCTTTAATAAGGATAAAAAAAAGTAACCTTAGCAACTGGAAAATCTGGCTTAATATTGCACGGTGTAAAAGCGGCACGAGATCAAGTGGGTCTTGGTTTAAAAGTGCCAAACATGGTCCTGCCCCTCCGCTCATATCTTCTGGTTTTTACCTGAATGAGAGAGAAGACTGGTTTTTCCACTTGGCGTTGTGTCAAGTGCTTGTCTGCCAATCAAGGGACCATGTGGGAGGCAAAGCGGATACTCTGTCATATATCATTAAATATGGCTTGGTTCGAAACTTGTGCACATAGCCACATAAAATTCAGTCTTGTATTATAATTGGATAAATAATGACATGTCCAGAAGGCAGTTTGAGGGAGTTTGAGAATGGCTGCTAGCAAATAAATAGATGTTCTGGCTCCTGGCAGCTTGCTAATGTGGGTTGTTTGCGGGTGCAGCCGAGCAGAGACAATACTGCAATCTAACTCTTGACCGTGTTGGCCAATCTATCACACACAATGCAGTCGGAAGTTTTATGCAATAAAAATATGGCTCTAAAGTTTCCCAAAGTTGAGCAGGTAACAGGAAGATGAGGTTGTTCGGGGAGTTCAGGTTGCGTTCCCAAACGGCTGTTGGTTATTCAGCTCCCTTTAACAAACACTGACGCTCACTAACAGAGATCAAAACTTAACCATTTACTCATTAGGAGTTTTGGACCGTTCATCAATGAAACCTCATGACACATTTTTAAGGCACACTACTGAAATACTCGTGTTAGTGTTGTAGAGTCACAGGTAAAAGTTCATACTCTCTTTAATTCCTATGAATGTTTGTGGAAAAATATCACAAAAATGACCTGATGATAGTTGGTCTTGGTGCTAGTCCGTCCGTCCGTCCGTGCGTCCGTCTGCCCGCCCGCCCACACGCCCGCCCGCCCGCCCGCCCGCCCATCCAACCAGGGGTAAACCCTCGACAGCTCACCAGTTCATCAGATACCATGCTATTATTTATTTAACCAAAGTGGAAAAAAAAAAAAATCACGTGGTCAATACTAAGTACCCCCTCTCACTGTTGAATTCACTTCAACAGGACCAACTTTGTGGACGATACAAGACCAATTCATGCTGAATGTTTATGCATAGCTCCATCTTGTCATAGACCCTTTAGGTATTTTTTAAAGCAGAGAAGAAAGAGGACGTCTGTCCACCTGTGTTTACGTCACTCAGCATCGCCGCACTTTCAAAGACGTCTGACCTCGTGTTAACGGGGGAAATCCGATCTATCCGCTTAGATGGATTCAGGACTTGACCTGATCAACGTCCCGGCCTGAAGCCAGCTGAAATGCTGCCGTGGGACCTTCAGAGATCTGTGGTGAAGCGAAATGTCAAAAAACCTCAATGAACGGAAGCAACGATGTAAAGAAAAGTGGGACAGAATTCCTCCACAGCAACAGACGGTCAGTTTTACAGGGAGAAACTTCTTCAAGACATCTTTGCTAAACATGAATACTTATTACTGCTCTTTTTTTTTTTTGTTATTTATTTTTGTTATATTATATTAAGGCACAGTGAAAAAAGTAACAGTTTTTATTATTTTTCCATGACAAATAAAGCGGATGAAGGGAGAGGCACCACGTTCTGCACCGAGGCTCTCCGTCTGCCTGATGCTCCACCTGAACATGAAAAAAGCTCCACAATATTTGTTGGGAGAATATTCTTGAAAATGCCAAAGTCAACATCGCCAGCTGATTTGACTTTCTTATTATATTCTGAAATTAAAGTCGCCTGCTGAAAGGCTCATGGGAAATTGCTTTAGAATACATAGTGGGAACACCAAAACACTGCAAGGAACACGTCTGAATGCTAATGTTCCCAGAAAGGACGGCACCGAAGAGCCGAGAGACGAGCAGGCCTCCCAGCACGTGGCTCCGCTTCATTGGCACAGTTTGCATCTTTATTGTCTTAATATATATTAATAGTTGTATTCAACAATCTAACCGATAAATCTGTGGGAGTTAGTCAAACAACAGAGAGAGAGAGACCTGCGGCACAGTGACTGCTAAATGTGCAGCTTCTGATATAACTGCAAGTGGCATTTAAGTGCAATAAGACGGACAAAAACCAGTCAGCTCAGTCTGGTCAGTCAGGACAAAGACCAGTCAGCTCAGTCAGGTGAGTCAGGACAAAGACCAGTCAGCTCAGTCAGGTGAGTCAGGACAAAGACCAGTCAGGTCAGTCAGGTCAGTCTGGTCAGTCTGGACAAAAACCAGTAAGCTCAGTCAGGTCAATCTGGACAAAGACCAGTCAGCTCAGTCAGGTCAGTCAGGTCAGTCAGGACAAAGACCAGTCAGCTCAGTCTGGTCAGTCTGGTCAGTCAGCTCAGTCAGGTCAGTCAGGTCAGTCTGGACAAAGACCAGTCAGCTCAGTCTGGTCAGTCAGGTCAGTCTGGTCAGTCTGGACAAAGACCAGTCACGTCAGTCTGGACAAAGACCAGTCAGCTCAGTCTGGTCAGTCAGGTCAGTCTGGTCAGTCTGGACAAAGACCAGTTAGGTCAGTCAGGTCAGTCAGGTCAGTCTGGACAAAGACCAGTCAGCTCAGTCTGGTCAGTCAGGTCAGTCTGGACAAAGACCAGTCAGGTCAGTCAGGTCAGTCAGGACAAAGACCAGTCAGCTCAGTCTGGTCAGTCTGGTCAGTCAGCTCAGTCTGGACAAAGACCAGTCAGCTCAGTCTGGTCAGTCAGGTCAGTCTGGTCAGTCTGGACAAAGACCAGTCAGGTCAGTCTGGACAAAGACCAGTCAGCTCAGTCTGGTCAGTCAGGTCAGTCTGGTCAGTCTGGACAAAGACCAGTTAGGTCAGTCAGGTCAGTCAGGTCAGTCTGGACAAAGACCAGTCAGCTCAGTCTGGTCAGTCAGGTCAGTCAGGTCAGTCTGGACAAAGACCAGTCAGGTCAGTCTGGTCAGTCTGGACAAAGACCAGTCAGCTCAGTCTGGTCAGTCAGGTCAGTCTGGTCAGTCTGGACAAAGACCAGTCAGCTCAGTCTGGTCAGTCTGGACAAAGACCAGTCAGGTCAGTTTCATGATTCAGACCGGACCTGGACAACAAGCATCTTTCAGTCGGTTGTCCAAATGCTTTTTTTGAGCCCCTGAAAATTAAGATACTTTGCTTAAAATAGTCATAATTCCTAAGTGGTAAATGTTATACATTTGTGAACAATTAGAAACCTTAAACTGGTCCAAATGCTTCTGGAAGTATGTGATCGGCCAGTAGATGAACTGCCCATCATTTCTGTTTCAGCTGTAACAGACATTCTCCGTCCTCCACCTGCAGCAGTAAAACAACCCAACACTTTCAACTAGAGGTTTCTGGTCAGCAGTTTCTAGTGCATTTGTCTGGTTGCTGTTGGCAACCATATGATGTCAGGGAGATTTTTTTTCTTCCAATTCCCTCACTACCTTCTGCGAGCTGATAAACGTCAGGAATTCATATAAAGAAACTAAATTATTTAAAATGTTCCTTAATGGCTCGTGCTGAACAATCAGAAGAAAGCTTTGTGGAGTCGTGGGGGTCCGAGTCTTCTGGGCTTCAGACACATAAACAGTGTTTTCATTAAAAAGAAGAGCGGGACACATTTTGGATCAAAGGTAGCGTCGTTAAAACTGGGGACATCAAAGTGCAGAGCTGGAGTGTAGTTTTTCACTCAGTCCCACAGTACACAGCCTCCTCATGACTGATGCTCGCTCGTTTCATCAGGGTTTCCTACTGTTTTCTGTCGTATTTCACAAAGGTTCTCGCCCTTAAAGGCTGTCTTTTTCTCATTCAGGAAGAGATGTAGTGATCTAGAGCCGTTTGGAAATAAGTTCATAGTGTTGTTAGTGTTGGGATTATTGATATAAAAGCTGGCAACATCCCCGCATCCATCGATATTACTGCAGGCTTTATTTATTAATTTATTTAGTTCCACCTTGGACAGTCCTAACAGCCCTGGAGAGTCATGGCAGAATCATCGGACCATGTCGCAAACATCTCTGGGAGGGAGCAGCTCACAAGGATAAACTGCATGCAGGCGTGATCGGCTGTCCCCAGCGGACGCCGGGTCACAAATTCACAGTGTGAGCCTCTCTGACAGAAACACTGCACAAGCCAAGGATTTTGCTGTGCCTAGTGGGGCGAGACACAATGATGAAAATTTCTAGGAGTTTTTGACGTTGAAGATTTATTAGCCTCCGTAATGAGGACCAAACATATGGATTGTGTTGCCCATGTTACCTTGAAAAAATATGGTATCTGCAAGCATCATAAAGCATCAAAACAAATAACGGAGGAATTCCTGAGGCATGTCTGCAGGGCAGAGGAGCATCTCCTCTACTGCTATAGAGAGCCATCTTCTATTGATCGAGCAGCAATCTGTGTGTCACGGAGCATGAGTAAAGGTGTACTGAACCTTTCAATTACTGTATGAATTAAAGCGCCTCAAAGCCGAGAATTCAGTCTTCTACTCAAGGCTCAAATATTTCTCAATATGGAGCACAAGAAGATTTCTTTCTAAAAGCATATATCAAAATAACACGGAACAAAAGGAGGGACACATTTTGATTTTATTAATTTATTGACTTCTTCCATGCTACAGGAACAAGAAAACGTGTACGAACGCTTAGAATTCCTCATTTTTCCCTCTCAGATACAGAGAATTAGTCGGGTTCCCCGGGATTCAACCGTGATCTTCACGCTGAATTACCAACGAATGCAGAAGCAACTTCCTCTTGACACCACCGGACAGGCGTGCAACCAATCAGAGGAACCAAGTGTGACGTAACCAGGGCAACGGCCGGGCTAGTATCAACAAAAGACATCTGAGATGGCGTGCGGTGGAATAGAAAGGAATGCTGGGGAATGACTGTTGTTTGGTTTGCAGTGTAAACGTATTGATTCAAGGTGTTTTTAGCAATTCTCAAAGCCGTCTCTTCTATGAATCATGGCATAGATCCGGCCCCCGCCCCGGTATGATTGGTTTGGTACATTGTGTACCAGGAGGAGTGGCTGTGAATGCCAGGTGGAACAGACTTATGTCACGAGAGAGAATGTTCACAAAGTGAACGGTTACGGCCAGTCAGGCTAGGACCAGCTACTTTACGAAACAAAAATGTACCCGTCTCACGTGTTTTTTGAACAGACCCGTTAAACATTCACAGTGCTGGTGGGAGCAGGTGAAGTAGTGAAGAAAACATAATTTAACTGACACACACTGACCACATACGGCATCAACAGTCTGGTTGCCAGGGTGACAGGTCTCACTCTAGATGTCACTGATGACACTTTTGTGAGGAAAGATTTCACTTGCGCCTTCCTCAAAGCAGAGAAAAAAACAATACCATCTTTTTGTTTTATTATTTATTTATTTCCTGAGTCAAACCACAATCTTTGAATCTTAAAGCCACGCTATGTAGCAACACCACTTATGACCTCGTGGTAGTTGTTGTTTGGATGACACTCAAAATGGTGCTGTGGATTATAGGCAAACATTCAGTTGTGCCAGACAGGTCTTGCCACAACGAACCCGGTCTCAGAGGTCTTGTGGTTTGTGCAGATGCAACTTCCCAAACTCAGTCATGCTGATTCTTTGTAGAAAGTAGAGGCTTTCTCTTAGCAGATCTCTCTAACAAGCCTCACGACCCTTCTCACCCTGATGAGCACCAATCGCTGCCTCTGTAAGATCAGTGCTGATGTCTTTCCTTCTTGGCATTCTGTTAACACCTGGACGCTCCAGAGAAGCTGATCAAACATCTGCTTTGAAAGAGCTGTTCAAATCTGCTCCAGAAAATGACTCAAATTAAAAATTCAAAATACAGTTTTTGCTCTTTTCTGGAATTAACTTATAGTTTATGTGTGTGCAAATATTTAAGTGTTTTTTTTTTACATTTAACCAATGTTAAAACTCTTTCTAATGGATGTGGTTCTTGAAAATGGTATCATTTCTTAATCAACAGTACATATGTTGCTCCATGAACATTAAATTGCAGGCTTTAACTGCTGACGTCTGCGAGCTTCTGAACATGTTTTTTTTTAAATAACAAGTTGTTTAATCAGTCTGTCACGGATCCTCATCCCCACTGGCACGATGCAACGAAAAGTAAAAGGTCGCTCTACACAGAGATGAGAATGATCTTCAGGTACAAGCATGGCTCTTATCCCTGTAATATCTTCTCATACAAGCTCTTCTTTTGTCTTAACACATAAAAGCAAATGCAGAAATATTGGAGCAATATTATTATTTAATATGCTTGGCAGACCTCTGTGACCCTGAATAGCAATAAGCAGTGATGGATGGATGGATGTCACTTTTCTTTTGTCATGCAAATGTGTCCCTGAGTTTTGAGTAATCCAGCATAATAAATGAACAAAAGTCACTCGCACAAACAACTCAGACTCTATAGCAAGAACTGGATAAACGCTGGGTAAAGCCGCCTCTCGGTTCTTTGCAGACCATTTTTAAAGCCCATTGTTTTGAGCTCTGATCAATACCATGCTGGTAGATGACTCTGTCCAACCTGGGCCAATTCAAAAATGAGATCATGAAAGAGCAAACAAGCAGGTGAAACATGCCCACCTGAACTCAGCTGGGTTTTTTAGCCAGGGTGGAAGGGCTGCAAGGGCTTGAGGGTGACTGGAAGGGTTCGGGGTGACTGGAAGGGCTCAAGGTGACTGGAAGGGCTTTGGGATGCTCTGGCTGGTGCTCTGGCAGATGCTCTGGCGGACGCTCTGGCGGACGCTCTGGCGGACGCTCTGGCGGATGCCCTGGCTGACGCTCTGGCTGACGCTCTGCTTGATCCTCTGGCTGATCCTCTGGCTGATGCTCTGGCTGACCCTCTGGCTGACGCTCTGGCCGACGCTCTGCTTGATCCTCTGGCTGACGCTCTGGTTGATCCTCTGGCTGATGTTCTGGCGGATGCTCTTGCGGATGCTCTTGCTGACGCTCTGGCTGACGCTCTGGCTGACGCTCTGGCTGATGCTCTGGCTGACCTGACCGTTTTCAATATCCATCCATCCATTATCTATACCCGCTTTATCCGTTTCCGGGTCACGGGGGTCTGTCGGAGCCTATCCCGACGCATATCAGGCGAAAGGCAAGGGTACACCTGGACAGGTCGCCAGTCTATCCAGGGCCACATACAAGACAGACAAACATGCACACTCACATTCACACCTAGGGAGAATTTCAGAACGATCAATTAACTTACATGCATGTTTTTGGACTGTGGGAGGAAGCCGGAGTACCCGGAGGGAACCCACGCAAGCACGGGGAGAACATGCAAACTCCACACAGAAAGACCCACCGGGCCGGGAATTGAACCGGGAACCTTCTTGCTGTGAGGCAACAGTGCTAACCACTAAGCCACCGTGCTGCCGTTTTCAATATCCTTCCAAGTTAATCTAACTTTGCATTGTGAAAATTAAATATTGGCTAAAAATAGTCAAACATTGAGTGTTTTCTGGTTTATTTTATGATCTTGTGAAGCACTTTCCACTGTTGAAAACAAATAAACAAGCCAAAAGAAAAATGAACAATTTCAACATTTCATCTCACATGAAAATACTGAAATATATTCAACAATTCCCCAGCGTTAAAACCAAGTGGTCTTCATGCTCCTCCATGTGCTCGCTGGATGGTGTCGGTGGAAATACAAACACGGAGGTGCTGCGCCACGCTGTCATGGAGCATGTGGCCCAGATAAACGCCTGGACCTGGAGATGCTCAGCAGGAAGAGATTTGTCTTGATTTAACAAGGCTGTTGGAGAATAAATGTGTTATTTTTCCCAGATTTGTTTTCCTTCCCGAAAACTCCAGTCCACAATAAAAAAGAGGCAGCAAGTCTGGACTGACTAACAAGGTGCTTGCCATTTAACGTGAGCCAGCTGACAGGTGAGTCGCAGAGTGTTTGTTAAAATTCAACAAGAACGGTGGACAGGGTTGGTCTCCACCGATTCGTCTGTCTGTCTGTGACACGGGCATCCGGGATGCTCCAGACCAGATGCTGGCAGCTTTGGAAGAATGAGGCCTGTCGCTGACGCTCGGGGAATTTCATACACGTGAAAAACAGTTAAAGGTCAAACCAAACTGTCACACCTGTCCCCGGTGATCTGATTGGTCCAGACAAGAACTCATCTACAATAATAAGTAATTAGTCTCACTTATTTCCTTCCTTTTTCCTCTAATACGGCGAATGATCATATATAATGTAAACAAGAAATCATAACTGCTTGTGTGTTATCAGCACAAGCACTTTGTGTTTATCTGTTATAGAGAGTTTGATTATTATCATACATTTTATAGAAAATGTATGTAAAAAAACAAAACAAAAAACCTGCTTTTTTCAAGGTGTTCACATACAAGTTATTGCCAGTGTCAGATTCGTCACTTTTACACGTTTCAAGCTTCCTGGGTTTATTGAGCGTCTGTTTGCATGTGACCATCACCATCTCGGGACCTGCAGCACGCCGACATCTGCGTTTCCTCCAGCACATTTACACGGGATGCTTTACTGTAAGTTACAGACATTGTGGTGTCAAGGCTTTGTGTTTTTGTAAAACAATGACTATTTAATTAACATAAACTTTGAAACACGATCCGAGTCCACGGCTGGTGCACAGTTGGAGAAATATTTACATCAAAGCGTCTGCTCATACTTTACCGTTGGACTTCAGTGACAACACGTCACATTTTGACAGCTGACAGAACCTGAAATAACCTGTGTTTAAGTTACCATGGTAACGGTAACTAAGCAGAGCAGCAAAGGCTTTGTGAGGGTCACGCTTGCGTGTAAGCTCGACTGAATGAAAGTTTCTTGCTTCAACTTTATGTTGTTGGTCTTCTACTGTTCAGGATTTATGTTTTTATGGGTCTTTGTACGGATAAGCTTAATTTTCCAAACCATTTTGCAATGATTTTTAAACTCATCGAGTTACTGAGTTGTGCGGCTGCACCGGATTACAATTATCCCATGAGATCTGTCTTTGCTGAAAAGGATAGGTGGGACTTTACATTAAAAATCACAGACGTGGCACATTTGCCCTGGATTAGTATTGCAGATTATCACAGGTCCCCAGGGATACTAATCCTGTGGAAATAGGACATAAACCCGGCTTTTTGACTTCTTGTGCCTCTGTGTGTGTCTATTGTCCTGCTTGTCCTCATTTCTACTTCTACTTTTTCTTCATGTTTAATGTTTCTGCACGTTACTCCTTCTGTTCCCTAGTAGTTTGTTTTTATTTATTTATATTCCCAGATTTCCCATCTCCTGGCCTCCTGCACTTGAGTCCACCACCCTGAAACGCGACAGACGGCATCAACACTTCAGAACAGCTTTGCTGCATGTAAGGGTTAAACAGATCCATACGTTCTTAAATAAAACTCTCCAAATCACAAATGATTGTTTCTTTTTTATAGTCTGTCAGAAATGTTTGTCAGTAGTTCACTTTTAGAGGTGTTGGAATGTCGTTTTGAATGTTAAGTGGAGCTTTCTTTCCAAAGTTCCGGCTCCACGCAGCTCCTGGTGAAAGTCGTGCTGACACGTCCATATGTTGGTTCTTTATTCATGAGCGAAACGAGGGAGACGGCGTCCTGACTGCTGTCTGGGTCCAGACTTCTGAAACTCCAAATCCTACCGTTCTACTCAATAATAGAGGGAGGAAACTAAACTATGCATCTTAGTGGACTGAAAAAGGTGTTAAATTCAGGTGGATGCTGAAAAAGTTGACGTGCATCCACTCTTGACTTGTGTGGGGGAGGATGTTTGTCAGATGCAGCTGGAGATGGAGAGCAACATGCCGATGCTTCTGTCTGACATCAGGCAGCCATGGCTGAGCATCCCCACCTTGAAGCTGCGTGCACCGGTGACGGTTTACTCATCATGTGCACTCAAAAAAGAAGCAGCGGGTGTAGATAATGGATGGATGGATTCTAACAGTCAAGTGTCAAATCAAGGGAAGTAATCCATCGAAATGCAGGCTGAAGCGAATGTGACATGGGTGGTGATCTGGAACGTTTATCTTCTTTCAGCATTTAGCGACACACTGTTGTCTGTTTGCACTCGTTTCACTTCAGATCAGTGTTTACTGCCATTTTACTCCAAATGGAGTGTGGAAAGAAGGATTTATGGTTACTTTACCAGGGCATTGTAAAACAGCACGGGCCGATTTGTTGTTTGCCCCGAAATTCATCATAAATCATAGTTATGTTTCAGACCGATTGTTAATCTTAATGCAAATTAGTTTAGTTTTTGTTTTTTAATCATAAATTCAGCCCATTTAAAGAAAGACGACTTCTCTCTGTGTAGTTTGCTGTAATTGCGTGCACCAAACTTCCACGGACCACAGACAGCAGAGGAGAGATTTGTCCGAGGAGCTTAGGAAAGAAATTACAGATACGCATGTTAACGGCTCTCAGACCAACTCCAAGCAGCTTCCAAGTATTAAGTAGCATAAAAAGTCCCTGGGACTGCAGCCAACCTCCCAGGCTGCCGCTGAAAGGCGAAGCGCAACCCCAGGTTGATCAGCAGGACAGCATGGACGCCAGATAAAAAGTCCAAAGTCGTTGAAGCTGAACTTAAAGGTCAGCGTACGACTATCTGATCACACCATCTGTCACCTTTTGAGTAACAATGGGCTCCATGGAAAAAGACCCAGAAGGACGGCATTATCAAGAGAAAAACATTTGAAAAGAAAGAAGAAGCCAGACTGGAATTTGTCATAATGGATTTTGACAAAACACAAAGTAGAGAATGTCCTTTCCTCTGATTAAAACAAAACTGGTACTTTCTGACAAGTCAGAGTAGAAATGTGTTTTTCTTCAAAGTAAAGACAACCTGGTCTACAGGGTAACACGGGGGGAGCTGCTCACGTCTGGGGCTTAAATCAGGTCCCAGGTCACGGGTCTCCGGTCTCCTAAAGCGTCCAGGAGCCAATCATCTGTCACAGGTCAGGGATGACCTGAGCTGGAAATGACTTCAGCCCTGAAAACCGGATGCTGATTCCTGGAATCAATCCAGCTCTTCAATGAGTCTTTTAAAATCCATCCCACAGCGCTGCGGTACCCGTTTCCACGGTAGCGTAACATGACAGAAAGTTGGGTGGAGCTACATTTGCTTCTCATCGGGGCCTGTGATGTCACAGTTCACAGCCAGTCTGAATTCGACTGAATGAGATATTTTCAGATTGCAGTCGCCCTGAACAAAGAGACGGGGTGTGGTATGTCGGAGCTTTGAAGTATTAGTCACCATAGAAACCCAAATAGACGCCCTCTCACACTGAATTTGATTAAATTCTCTCCATAACGTGCTCCTTTTACAGAATAATGACCATGTTTGTACTGTCAGTGTGGGCACATTAACAAGCCAATGGTGTGGTAGCGGTCGGTACTACGTGCCTCTGAGCCTCAAACACCCGCAACACACTCACACTGGTTTTAAAACCATTTCCACTCCATAAAGATTCTTTACACAAACTCTTTGTCCTTAAGAGAGAATAACGACAAAAGGCAGATGAAAGGAAGTCACCACATTTAACTGCATTAAGCTACTTAGTACCAGACACATTAGAGGGAGAAAGAGGGGATGAAAAATACGGATGAGAAGGGAGAGAAAATGACAGCACGGCACAGAAAGAGGCGAGCGAGGCAGTGATAAACCGGAGGATTATTACAGAGGGATTAAATCATTTTCTTGCTGAACGTTCGCCCGCTCTGTCAAACAGCTGAGGTTAAGCAAACCGTTCTCTTCCTGCCCTGTTGGATGCTGCGCTCTCTCATCCCCACAACCATCTTTTCCTTGCCTTTTTAATGGCATTAGAGGGGGAAGCCTTTAATCGGAGGGGCGATGCGGTGAGGAAGGCCTCGAACCATGAACACACACACGGATACAGACAAGTGCTGAGCAGATGGATCGTCGGGCTAATAGATGTCAGTGTTTCTGATAATCTGATGCAGGAGAGAGATTGCAGAAAGACTCATTGATTTCCCTTGTGGCAAGCGTAGATAAGTGTGTGTGTGTGTGCGTGTGTGTGTGTGTGTGTGTGTGTGTGTGTGTGTGTGTGTGTGTGTGTGTGTGTGTGTGTGTGTGTGTGTGTGCGCAGACAGATGGAATGTCTTGGAAAAAAAATATCACAATCAAATACCTTCATCAAAATCGAAACTGACAGTTTCAAACAGTCACATTTCCGTAGTTACCCAGTTATTTCTGGTCTTCAAGTTTCTGTTTTTACAGTATAACCGGGATCAAACCTGGATTTCCACTACTGTTGGTGTGAAAGAAATGCGTATCAGTGTATTCAAATGAGAAGGATCATTTATTAACTTATCTACAGAAAAAAACTCAAATTTAACCGCAGATTCACAGCAATAGGAGTTAAATGTCTTCACAAACGCCTCGCACAGATGACATTTTATCAAATTGGGCAGACATCGAAAGAATGTCAGGGCGATCAATTGGGTTAAGTATCCTCAACTATGAACTTGCTCATCAGAAAATACGATACAAGGCTTCAATTGAAGGCAGCACCTAAACTGTTCGACATTTTGGAGTGACTGCTTAACAGCCAATCAAACTTCAGATGTCAATACGAATCTTCTGTGACGGACTGGTGACCTGTCCAGGTCCTACCCCTGATGACAGCTGGGACAGCATCAAGCAGACATCTGTAACCCTGATCAGGATACAGCGGATGGATGGATGGATGGATGGATGGATAGGTGCATGGATGGATGGATGGATGGATGGATGGATAGGTGCATGGATGGATGGATGGATGGATGAATGGATGAATGGACTAATGTATAGATGCATGGATGCATGGATGGATGGATGGATGAATGGACTAATGGATAGATGCATGGATGGATGGATGGATGGATGGGTGGATGGATGGATGGATGGATGAATGGATGAATGGTGTGATGGATAGACGCATGGATGGATGAATGGATGGAGCCACTTTGCCATTGGGAAGAGTAACAATTAGCAAATGTAGGTTAATGCTCATGTCCTGGGAGTTAAAAATGAAAACAAATCTTACTTTCTGATTTAATTTATTATACTTTAGTTATTTTAGTCAAATGATTTACAACCAGCAGCACGGTGGCTTAGTGGTTAGCACTGTTTCCTCACAGCAACAAGGTTCCTGGTTCGATTCCCGGCCCGGTGGGTCTTTCTGTGTGGAGAGTGCATGTTCTCCCTGTGCTTGCGTGGGTTCTCTCCGGGTACTCCGGCTTCTTCCCACAGTCCAAAAACATGCACACTAGTTTAATCAATACGTCCAAATTGCCCGTAGGTGTGAATGTGAGTGTGCATGTCTGTCTTTCTATGTGGCCCTGCGATGGACTGGTGACCTGTCCAGGTAGATCCCTACTTTTCGCCTGCTATGTGTCGGGATAGGCTCCGACAGACCCCCGTGACCCGGAGACGGAGTAAACGGAAATAGATAATGGATGGATGGATTTACAACCATATTTCTTTTCCCTTAGATTTTCCTGCACTTAGAATGACCATTATAGGTTTTCTTTCTTAAGGCGCTTCCTCCAGTTTTACAGTTTTCTGTGCATCAGTATTGATGATGTTCTTTTAACTTTTCATTTGCCAAAACAGATAAAGGGCAGAACATTCTGGAACATTCTGAAGTTAATCAATTACCTTCCTTTTGTATACTCAAACACTCATCCACTAAAGTAGTCTGGAAAGGGTCCCTACAAGGTACTAACTTTTTATACGTGTAAAATGTGTATGTACAGGATTCTCCTCCCACTTGTTACTATGTTGACATAAATCTGTCCAAGTCCGTCAATAGAGACTAAAGCGGGAATGTGTGTGTGTGTGTGTGTGTGTGTGTGTGTGTGTGTGTGTGTGTGTGTGTGTGAGGCTCAACATGAGAGGCTGTCAGGAATCAGTAGACAGATGTTTTTCCAGCCAACACGATTTTTAACTTTGTGTTAAAAACTTAAATCTCGTCTCATCGCCACCTGGAGGCCTTCAAAGGTCATTGCAATGGTGGTTCTGAGGGCTTATTGTTTATACCATGTTTGGTGTTTGCTGCAGATACTTTTAGGATGGAAAAAAAAAATCTTATTTTAAAAAAATCTTAATTTATTACTGCTGAGACCCAAGAATATGTATTACGAGTTGTTTTTCCAGCGTCTTATTTCCACTGATGATAAAAGATAATTCAAAGTTTGACAAAAAGTGAAGCCAATTATTTTGGGGTTCACAGTCTCGCAGTTGTTTTGAGGGCAACAGTAGGCAAGCTCAACTCCAAAGGACCACGCTCCTCAGCTACAGGGTGGTCTTTTAGTCCACTACATATCTGCCAAACTCAGGCACAAAATAAACCAATGTAGTGTTTTTTTTTGTTTTGTTTTCTCAACTTGATGGAGCCCTAAACTGTATTCAAAAAGACATCAGATGGTCGGATTTTACATTATGGAGCGTCATGGTGACTGTTGTGACCTGGTTACACCCATATCCTCTTCATTTCAGGTAGAATATGAAGATTAAATCAAAACTGAGGTTTCTTACTTCTTCCAACACTAACTTTTTGCTCATGCACACACACACACACACACACACACACACACACACACACACACACACACACACACACACACACACACACACACAGTTACTTGAGTTAATAAATTGCAGAGATGCTGGCGTACACTGAGCTGCGTGGAGCTGCGTCTCCGACGTTCCCACACACTCCTAGTTTTACATACAACTTGAAACCTTCAGCAGCCTTAAACAGATTCTCTTGAAGCTGCAAATAAAGAGAGATTTTTGCCACAACCTTCGCTTCGTTAGACAAGTCATGACAGGCGTGGGTGTTAACCTCGACACACACGTGCAGCATCTCTGAACGGTTTCTAGCCAACACCTGAGCACTCGTCTTTCTCCTCTGTGTTCTCCATACGACCCCCCTCCACCCCAGCCTCCTGCATCTTCTGGCGCTGCACCCCCCCCTCCCCTCGCTGCAGTGGTAATTGGGTATGACACAGGATCAACAGGGAGAGAGAGCGAGGATGCATTTGAATGCGCCGACTGTCGTCTTCGTCACTTCTCTCTTCTAACCTGCTGCCTCGCAGCTGCCAGCCCACTGCTGTTGCCGTAGCAACATCTGCGTGACCGCATCCCCCACCAACCCTCCTCCACCTCTGTTTTTTTTTTCTAAATCAAGATTGGCCCCAAGTGCCTAAAATATGTGTGTGTGTGTGTGTGTGTGTGTGTGTGTGTGTGTGTGTGTGTGTGTGTGTGTGTGTGTGTGTGTGTGTGTGTGTGTGTGAGGTGCAGCATTGCAGCAGAGTGTTGCCAGCCCACTGTTGCGCTCTTTGGCAATTACCGCAACATCACCGCAGATTTCAAAGCTACAACTCAGGAAGAATTATCCTGAGCAGAGAAATGTAGCCACTTGAGTCCAACTCATTACATTAAGCCAATCAAGAACATCACTGCACACCTGAGTGAATCTTATTGTTGTTTAGAGGGAACGTCTGGAGCTGCAAAGTTCACACAGCTGCCAGAAGCTTTCCTTCATCACAGCTCTTCTTCTGTTTATGATAGTTAGAGGTGATGCAAGATAGTTTTGCTTCTTATCTGTGGTGTTATGATGATGAGGTATGGCGGCTGACTCTGGTCACTACGCAGGTTTAGAGCTGACGGTTTCTTCTGCTGCTTTGGACTTGGTCGATCATGCAGTCATGATCCAGCATCTGCAGAGCAATTTGGGGCCGTTTGGATCAGCGCTACAGTCGTTTACCTGTTATTTTGTTGGCAGAACTTTCAGCCTCCTAATAAACAACTTTCAGTCTAGCGGTGTTCCTCAGGACTCAGTGCCAGGACCACATTTGTTCTTATTATAAATGTTCCCACTCAGGGAGGATCATACGTCTTTTAATAATGGGTTCTACCACTTTTATGCAGATGATATTCAGCCCTACTTGTCCTTTCATGAGTCTGAGAGAGGCGAGTTAGAAAACTCGCTTAACTTTGGATGAAGAGTGGTTAGCCAACAATTACCTAACTGAACTCTAAAACTGGGACACTGATTATTATCCCTGACACAAAAATTCCTTTGATCAAGCAGCACCTTGGGTCTCTGAGCTTCCTCGTCACGTGGTCCGTCAGAAACCGGGGTATTGTTTGGCCCATCACTGTCCGTCCAGAACCACTCAAGGGAATTGATCAAAAACTGCTTTTATCATCTGAGGAAGTGTTTCACACACCGACTTGCAGATACTTCTACATGCTTATATTCCTTCTAGACTAGACTACTGTAACTCTCAACAACTGTTTTTTAAACCGACTGCAGATTGTGCAGGATGTGGCAGCCTGGCTGTAAACAGGCGCATCATAACGGTAAAATCTTATCGTCTTTTTACTGGCCAACTGTCAAACAACCCACAGTTTTAAAAAGTTTTAGTACTGACATCACTAGTTAAACCAGGGGCAGAGGGCAGCCATTACTTCAGCGCCCGAGGGAGCAGTTGGGGGGTTAGGGGCCTTGCTGAGGGGCCCAGTGGTTCACCTGTTGTCAACCTGGGGTCTTGAAGCGGAGTCCTCCTGGCCCAAAGCCCACCTCAGTAACCACTAGGATACCGCTCTCCTCAACGTATACGGCAGTATTCCTAAGCATTCCAATGCACGTGTGCTGCTTCCTCCTGGAGAGCGTTTCTAAAAATGTCTCTATAATGTCATTAAGGGAAGAATTTCCTTGTAAAGGTCATATTTTGCAGGCAGTGTTCATCCACAGCACCAACAGCTTCAGCCTCTATTTTTCAAGTGGAAGTTTATGAATGAGTATGTTTTCCATGCTGGTGGATCTATGGGAAATTAAAAAAAAAAAGCAATTTACTTTAAGACATATTGGAAACCAAAGTATTTTGCTTGTGAGTGGATGCAGTTTGGGTTTAGTTGTGGGGACTGGAGAGTGTTTTTTCTGAACGTGGTGCAGGACGCTGCTGGATTTACAGAACAGAGCCTAAACTGCAAGTGGCAACTAATCTGTGTTGGGCTGATAACCGATATACGTGTGCATTTTAATGCAAACATCATGGACACAGTGATCACCGTTTCTCAGTTTTGCACTTTTATGCCGTCTCATGCAAAAAAAAAAGAAAGAAAGCCATGGAGTCAAAAACAGGTCAGTGACAGCTTTAACACCATTTCTTTTTCTCGGCTGCAGATGTTTTCTGACTCAGTCAGCATTTCAGATTCTGATTCAGACAATTTTATTCATCCCTGGAAGGGCAACACATTTACTGCTCAACACATCTACAAATAAACATGTCAAAGCTTCTTCAATACACAAACAGAGGTCGGGTAAAAGCAGCCCAATGAAACAAGATGCAAAACGTAACAGGCAATGTGTAAGGGTACAATCATTAGAAATATCATCTACAATTACTGCTGTCAGAATTTTATAACCCGATAGCAGACGGAATGAAAACTTGGACTATTGGTTAAGTTCGCCCCAGAGGTACATGAGATCAGACGCCTGAACGCGTCGCCACAAATTCATCAGACAGGTTATGATCAGTTTGGTTTGTTTTTGTTGTTTATATGTTGAAAATGTTTGTGTCTTATTGGCATTCGAAGCTGCGCCTGTCTAAGAACTCGTAGCCCCGCCCATCAGCAAGCCTACGGGCATTTCAACCAATCAGAAAATACTTCAGCCAAATCTGCCGTTTCAAGGAGGAGCCTGTCCTTTTCTAGGATTCTGGGTGTTGGGAAGCCGGCAGCGATTATGTTGTGTCCGGAGCCGCTCATGAGACCTGGTGCAGGATTTTGGAGCAGATGCTGAGCTCAGAAGTGTAAATCTTGTTTCTTTGTTCTTTTGGACACCAAATAATAACATTGTGTTTTGTTTCATCCATTTTTTAAAGAATTAATAAGCTTTATTAGAAAGCTTTTCCACCAGAAAAACGTTTTTTTCCTTGACACTCGTTTTATTTTTAATCTTTGCAAAGGTCTTCTGCTCCTCCACATTTATCCATTTGTAATTATAAGCAGAGCTCAGTAAAGTAGTTATCTCGTCTAACCACCTCTGTGGCCGCTTCCTTTTTCCGTGGAACATCAAAACCTAGTCTCTTATTAAAACTGCCATGTGTTATGAAGTAAATGTCTCTAAGATGACAATCTATTGAAGGATTTCAGCAGAACCGGAACCTGGCTTTCCAGTGCTGTTTAGCCTCTAACTGCGTTGTGTGTGATGACAGTCGGCTGCAGTGGATGTAGACACCATTTCTGTAGCAGCTTCATCAGTATGGTTTTCTCTTCCTCTGGTTTGCTTCTTTGAGCATCTTAAGAAAAACACAGCGCGTGTTCCCATCTACTTTTATTTGTATGTATTAAAGCCCCTGAGATGAGGATAAAAAGTGCTTCTGAACTGCCTCAAACTAGATGAAACTTGCTGCTGACGACTGGTGCAACATTACTTGTAAACCTAATTTTGTGAAATCACAGGAGCTGCTACGACTTACGTGTCAGTATCTCATGAACATACTGAGCTGTATAAATAAAGTGAAAAGTTTGTTAAACAAATAAAAGAAATTTAGAAGGAAGATAGACTAAAGGCCAACAAATGAAAACCCGTGTGGAGCACAATGCAACATCTCAAGATTGATGCATAAAGTAAATGAAAATGCTGTCTTTTTTCCTGTTTTTTAAGGTTTCACCTAATTTTGTGTGGAATTTTTTCATCCGACTTGTCTTGATGGTTTTTTGTTGAAAAGGGAACAATTTGTTGGGGTTTGCTTTTCTTATTTACCAGACAAAAATGTATTATAGGTGTGAAAACACAACCTTTTAAAACCGAGTTCCTGAGTTTAATCCTGTTAAAGTGTAACTCTTACCGCAGATGTGTAAACAGGGGACACTGTGACATCACACTTGACACACAGTCACAAGACTAGGACAACAGAAACAGCATCAGTGGTCTACAAGGTTGTGTGTGTGCTGCTGACTCTACTGAGCTTATCAATACTTTCACCTGAACCTTTGTCACGAAAACTGGGTCTCAGACCACTTTGAAAGAACCTGGAGTGCTGATGAAGACAAATTATGACCGTCTGCAGGACAGAGCTGCAGGAGCATCCAATATATTGGACTGTGATGCTCCTCTGTGAGCTTTCATATGAGGAGACATAGTCTGCAAAAGAGCAGAACTAAAAGTAGGAGGGGCTGCAGCGCCCGGTTGCTGCAGACGGCGTAATCCTGAACATACAAGTTAACTGAGATGAAACGTCTCCAAACCATGTCTTCTGTCAACTGTTATGAAGATTTCTGGCATATTTAATGGAATATCATGAAGTACTGGGGGAGACAAATCTGTCAAGAGTACATAAGGAGGGACTGCGGTGCATTCCCGGATCTATGTTCCCGGATGTGTTACTGTGAAGGAACGTCTCTGCTCCTGGATACTGAACGGTTTTCTTCATGTCGTCTACCGTGTTCAAGTGGTACTGCAGGCTCCAGAAGAAATGCAATAAATTCATTGAAAATTCATAGACGTCACATTTAAAAGTGAAAGAAACAGAAAAAAAAAATTACAAGTTAATTAATGTTGTAGTATGGAATGAAAAAACTAAGAGCACAAGGCTGCCGGTGAATAAGAATGCTTTAATAAAGTCTTATTCAGTCACACATTTGATGCAGTAAAGTCATGGACAGGATTACTGAAGTTTAGTCCTGTATCGTTTAAAAAATACAAAACCATTAACAGTCAAAAGAAATGAAAGCGAATAAGTTCTTCCTTTCAGTCCGAGTTCAAAACGAAGATGCCCCTTGCGCTCTCCATTCAGCACGCTACGTTTCTTTTCATCCTTTCGAAAGCAGCAGTTTTGGACGAAAAACGGACTTAGATTCCCTGGATGGAGAAGTGACGCGGAGCACGTCTGCATCTCAGCTCCCAGAGATGCTTTATGCTGATCATGTAAATGACTGAGCTGAAGGGGCACCGACTCCGACTGGCAATCAGGTGTTACACCCTGTTTTTTTTTAGTTTCTGAAAAGCTTCCCTGCAGAATGTAGCAGTGCAAACTAATAGTGCAAGTTTAACTCATGACACCACAAACTGCATAAGAAACGTTCTTTTTTGTAGTTTTTTTAAACAAGGCATGCTAACAGCAAAGCATTAAATATTAAAAACAGGAACACAGCAAATGCTGCTCTTAGTGCTTCGTTAAGTCTTCATTAAATAAAAGTTTTACCCTCGTCCTCCCTCTCTTCATCCGTGGTTGACCAGAAGGTTCTAAGAAGAAAGAAAAGAGAAAAAGAAAAGAATTGAGACAGTTTGCAATGATGCGACACAAAGAGCCTCCCTTTTTGTGTACGATTTCCTGCTTTCAACTGCCTACATCCGAAAGGTCAGATCCAGTAATTCCGGGGATGATTTCTGTAATGTAGAGAAAACAACCTGTTGACCTCAGATTACCCCGCTTCAGATCACTACTCCCGAGGAACCATCGGAGAGCAGCGCGTCATACAACTGACCGTAGAGTTTAGTCAGCGATCAAGTGTTTGAAAGGTTTTTCAATGTTATCCGGGAAAAACACACAAACACAGCGGCAAGGAACATTTGTTTTATAGCTCATCCATTAAATCTAACCATTCATGATGTATCAAGATTATTTTATCAACGTCTATTTCAGATTTCAATATTGAAAACTAGAGATGAGGAGAAAACATCAACCGCTCCAGACAACTCCAACCGCTCCAACAATCGTTCCAATGTCTCAAAATGAACCGCTTTTACTTTTGACCAGCCCCCGTGTACGAGTTCATTGTGTTCATGTTTTTTGTTTATACAATTCATTTTCCAGGTTTGTAGGTTTGCATTTACTCAAAAAACCCCCCAAAACAAATAAAAAAAAATAAAAAAAAAAAAACCAGCAACAAAATAAAACCAGAAACTTCTGTAACAGCTTTCTTGTGTGTATTTTATGGTTGTATTTGTATGTACTGAGTTTACACTCTGCCCCCAAGTGGATGCTGCCGGTATCACATGTACAGGCCACGCAGTAGTGCACCAAGAAATGTTCCCAATGCAGCTGGTTGTGTACATGCACGGTCTCAAACGCTTGAACAGACTGTAAGTATACTCAGGCCTAAAAACGCCCTTGAGAATATGCACGTTTTTTAAATAAAAACACCATGAGCAGGCTCTGACTTTAACCCTGACGAGGATGAGGGAAAACACTTCAGAGGGTTTTAGAAGATATTTCAACCACGTGCAAGGAGAGGGGAGTTGTGGATTTTAAACAGCAAGTCTTATATGACACCACGCATCCTTTTAAAAAGGGAGTGGACAAAGACGCCTTCAAACAAGCAGATCACCCCGTGATTCTCACATAATCTTGAAACTGTTCGGTAAACTCGTAAAATCATGAACATGCACTGCTTCTAAAACTCTCTTGTGTGAAACCTGAGGTCACGGCGAGGACAGATAAAAACAGCATTTTTTATGCTCCTGGAGGGAACCGGGGGCTATGAGAAGATTAGATGTTTCCACATGGGCGGGACATGATACAGTTCAGGTGGTGGACTGTCATCTGCATAAACCGACGCTGTCAATCAGGCATCATGCATTTGTTTTAACCTGGTAAGCAACGACGGCGGGCGTAAAGGCAAAGGCTTTTGAATATACCATCAGATGATAACCCAGAGTCTACTTAGCTTTGGTTTTCAAATCAGCTATTGGAAAGACTGAGATTCCATGTTTAGAGAAAACTCAGTAGTGCTTGTAAGTACTGCTCAAAGCTCTAAAATCACAGAGAGAATTACAGAACAGGGTGATCAATATGGCTCAGCCCGTCTTATCCCTCTGGCTTCTCTCTGCTCACCACTCAGTCTCCTGCCATTCACCTGTACTCCTGATTTTGTTCTGTTGAAAGGCTTACTGTTCTTATGAAGGAGAAATCCCACATGTTACAGCCTTTGGGACAGATGTTATTGACACTTTTAGAGGAGGTCAAGTTCCAGGCAAAAAAAAAAAAGTAAAGGATACACAATAAAATAAATAACGCAGTTTCCCTTAATGGTACAAGATCCGTTCTTTCGACTTCACCACGACAGCCACATTTATGATGCACAACAATTCGTCTGTTCATGCATCAATTTAATTCTCTTTTTCGTAAATCATGCACTGATTATTTCTAGAGTGTAGCAGAATTTTGGGGTACAAATAGTTAAGGTGTTTGAAAATAACAGATAAATGTTTTTCAGCAGTTTGTGATTTTGGGTCATTTTGACTTTGACTGACAATAAAGAAATTGTTGACCGTTGTCAAGAGATGTAACAAGCACAGCTGATGCTTCAACAACATGAAGGCTGTCACATTTAGATAAGTGCTGCTCTTTATTTACAGTGAATTAAAAAAACCATACAAAAAAAGAAGCTAGACAGTCGTTTGTTATATAGTATGCTGATGCGGTTCTGCCACCAACAAAGAAATGCCAATTTACCAATCAATCATCCTGACTGGACCAATTGGGATGGTTGACACCTCCATGGAATCTTCACAGCCAATAGAATCAATAAGCAGTTCATCAATCCACGTCACTTTAGGCACTTTCCGATCAGAAGGAAGGGAAGTCTCCTGTCACGACGTATGCCATCCTGTGTGAGGTTCTCTTGCAAACAGAAACGGTCTGGAATCCAAAGTGATTTGAGTATTCCACTGGAATATGATTTATGATGCTCAACCACCAAAGGAAGGACTGAATTCAGAGTTGGGCAGCAGAAACATTCTCGTCTTTTTTAAATATCTTCACTTGGCTGCTTGATATTGGAGTTGTGCTTTTGTTAAGGATGTAATGATCTTTACAGATTAAAGCAGAGCTATTTTCCTTAACTCTGTATTATCTGTCATTACACTTCAAAAGCAGAACCTCTAGAAATAACCCTAATATTACTAAATCTACTCAAATTGTCTGATATTAAGTAAGAAAAGTTTTTGGGTTTTTTTTTCCACTAGAAATCATAAGATTAGCAAAATAAAGAGCACAAACAACGAAAACAAGTGTTCTGCTGTGTACAACCCACTTCTGGACCATAGAACTCCCTACAAACACAAAGGACTTCCCACCTGCTGCTCTAAACTACGACCACTCGGACTTCTAGTCCCTGAGCTCACATCACACAGGCTACTACACAGTGTATTGGTTTTAGTTTAGACTTTTACAAGAACCCCATTTTCATTTCATGCAGTTTTGGCGAGCAGATCAGTTAGAAACAATGAGGGAACTGTAGAGAGAAGAAGGGCAAATCACTGCTTAAGAAATAAAAGAGAGAGAAAAACAAATAAATAAGAAAACAAGGGAGGCAGAGGAGCAGAAGAGGTCTGCCTGTTCCCCATTCTGCAAAACCCAGCCTGAGAGCCTTGACTTGATTGGAAATCCATTTTATCTGATGACTGCTTGGCAAATGGTGATAGGTGAGGCTCTGCACTTGATAGGCCTCACCGCTCTACTGGTTAGGGATGGAGAGAAGGAGATGGAGGAGAATCTGGAGAACAACACGAACTAGAAAGACTGGCCCCTCTGACAAGGTTCATTTCAGGCTCCAACCCTCAGCTGGCCTCCACTTTGATCAAATACTCAGGATCTAAAATTGCTCGACTTAATTCAGCTTCAGAAAAATGGCAACGGCAGTAATGAACAATCAAATGTTTTTGGAAAGTGGATCGACTTGTGCCAGAAACACACCAACACACCACGTAACTTAAAACGTAAAAAGATCCAGCATTTAAACACTCAAAACCCAACTCTCAGCAAGATGAATCAGTGTTTTTAGCTTAAATCCTGGGATTTTCCTGGAAAAAACAAACTTGTGTTTATTGCATGCTGGGAAGTGTTAATGCGTTGAGTGTTATTGTCTTCTTGATGCTTGAAGCATAGTTAAGGGAGGGAAGAGGATCCGGGTTGGGGGTTTGGGGGGGGTGGGTGGGTCGGTGGGGATTGGGGTTTGGGGGGGGTATGGGGGGGGTGTAGCACCTCCCAACCACATGTCAGTTCATGTAAAAAGGGACAGGTGACACTAAATTGGGGCTATAAACACGGGACATCTGGTGAAGTGTCGCATTTGGCAGAATGTTTATTGTCTATTGATAACCATTGGTGGTGAGCAGTTGAAGTAATGGCTGGATTGGAAAACTGAGAAATCAGAGCTTTGCAGGAATCCAGTCTCCTTATGCCTCGTTTCCACATGCCCTCTGTAAATCTGGAGGAAGTAAGTGAAACACCTGGATAATAGGACATTCAGAAATGAGCGGCAGTCCTTTACAGATGATTTGATTGTTGACCGCCAACACATTGCTGAGGAGCACTGATGTTCAAAATACAAGCTTGAAGTTGTACAATTTCATGTCGTCAAACAATGGAAGGAAGTTTGCAGGTGAGGAATATGACGCTCTGATAAACACTAGATGGGAAGTTTTGCAACTGTGTCAGTCATCACAGAAGTTGCCACGGCAATATACGGAGCTCCAGACATATTGCTCAGCCCCCCCCCCCCCCCCCTGCCCCCATTCCAATCATTGTAAAACTGAAGAAAGTTTTGAATACTTCATCCCAAAAGTCAAATATGCTGGAGGCAGCACCATGATGTTAAAGGGACTGCTTTGCTGCCTCTGGGCCTGTACAGTTTTCCATCACTGAGGCTAAAAGTAATACTTATAATTATATTAAAATATATATATATATATCTACTGGATATATGAGGTCTGCCTGCTGAACATCTTCAGGGTGAAGCATGCTGGTTGAAGAGCTGCAGAATGATTTTAAAGAAAATTCACCTTTTCAAATGCTCCTATCAGAGTTCTGGCATTTTCGCAATAAAAGTTCTATGAAATGTCCACAAAATAATTATAAAGTATATGTATTTTTGAGTTTAATTTGGCTTAGTTTAAGCTATTCTGTTACCGAGGAATGGTTAAAATCCACAAGTCTAATCTACAGGAAGCTGTTCTTTGAGGATTTACATGCTATTTTATTACTTAATTTCAATGCATAAAGGCATTCATGAAGATTAGCAAAAAATATCATATATGATTAGGTGTGTTTTAACGCGCCCCAAACAAACACCTGGATCCAGGGCAGATTATGCAAAAATCATTCAACCAATTATTAATTATGATACGAAGCTCAGCTCTAACCCCTCGCTCACACGTATGCGTCGTGGTGGCAGCAACTTTTCACAGAAAGACATCGGCATCCGCCAATCATATTACAGCTTCATAATCCAAGGAAATCATGCATCAAGGCTGGACAGTTTCAGGGCACACAGTTTACGTATGTGGCCATCGGGACGAACGTGATTGGTTGTTTCTGGTATGACAAAAGAATGTAGAGATGCACCCACTGTGGCGCAGCGGTGGCATCTGTGCGAGTCCCTGGTCAGCCTATAAAAGAGAACGTCCACCTAAACTGAACCTGATAAAAAAACCAGACAGCTATGTGAACACATCATAGAAATGATGGGAATCTGACACATCACAGAAAACGGTATTTAGCAACCAGCTGTTACATATGACAAACACAAGCCTGTAATTGGCTCCACAGATGCAACAATGTCAGAATGAGCACTCTGCAACAAAAACCCACTGAGCCAGCAGTCAAAGAAACAGCAGAAAAGGGAAAAACAACTTCCCTTTGAACAGCACAACTCTAAATTAAGTCTGACCTTTGGAGCTTTCCCATTATAATTCATATTCCAGCACAAAACTCAATTCATGTAGTCCCAAGGCCAAAAAGGGCAAAAATCCTTTTGACATATCAAAAGCATTTTTGCCCTTTTGGGCCATTTCTGGCATCTAAGAAAAACACTATTTTTGTTGTTTTGACTGGATAACACTCAACGTGACAGGGATTTGTGAACCGCTGTCGAATCTATTGGCTGTAAAGACTTCATGAAGTTGTCAGTCATCAATATTGGTCACGAGGTACCTGAAATGTGGCCTTGCACAAACACCAACACTTCAACAAAAGCCCTTCGTGAATATTTCTATTAGCTATTGGATAAACCTGAGTGGCACAGGCATGCTTATAGATGCAACATTCCTCTTAAAAACATCTCTAAAACACCCTGTTACACGACGGGAAAATCAACCTTGGTACAATAAATAGTGAAATGTGAGTGTTTAGGATTTCACTACAAGAAACCAAACAGATTTCTACTCTAAAAATATGATATTTTGTCAAATGGAAATCAATTAAATTGTCTTATTTATGCTGCGTTTCATCTTCATTAACTGGAGCCTGGCAACAAGTACACTTATTGTTTGCACTTCTTCTCTCTTCTCACATGTGCGCCATTTATTTTGATACCAGATTTATTCAAGACGAGGCAGGTTTATCAGTAAAGCACAGTACAAGACAATTTAAAGTGCTTTACATAAAAAGATCTTAAAAAAGCATTACAAAATAAACATTTTTAAAGCAGAAATTAAAGAAAAACATACGTTAAGAATAAAACAATGAGATGCATAAATTAAAGGTTGAGTGCATTGTGGGAATTTACTGAAATGAACAGCAGTAAAAAAAATAAAATAAAAATAAATAAATAAATAAAAAATGTCAACCTTGACTTAAAGCAAATGACAGTTTTAGCAGCCCTGGTACATTTTGGGACTTTGTTGGCACTGCCTCATTGTGATTGGTTCTCACTCTGGGTACAGAAAGTAGGCGTGGCCCTGACGACCTGAGGGTTCTGGTTCATAATGGACCAGGAGATCAGAGATGTATTTCGGTTAGAGACCATTCAGCGTTACAGTAGTCCAGTCTACTGAAGACTGAAACTGTTTTTCTGAGTCGTGCTGAGACATCAGTCCTTTAATCCTTCATATGTTCTTTAGGTGATAACAGGCTGACATCACCACTATCTTAATGCGGCTGTTATAAATCAGTCGGTCTGAGTCCAGAACCACTCCCAGATTTCTGGCTTGGCTATTGGTTTTCATCTTCACTACTTGAAACTGAGTTCTGAGATTTAATCTTTGTTCCTCGGCAAAATTAGTATTATTTTTGTTTTGTCTTCATTTAACTGAAGAAAATTCACTTGTTAATGTAATAAATGCATTTTATCAATGTTTGAACTGGATTAAAGTCTCCTGGTGAGACGATTATATAGATTTGTATGTCATCTGCGTAGGTAACACAATTAGTTCTTTTTCAATATTTGAGCAAATGGGAGCATATAGATGTTAAACAACAGAGGCCCCAGAATTCAACCATGGGGCACTCCAAGTTATTTTTGTTAGCTTAGATTTGTAGTTACCTAAAGACACAATAGTCCCTGTCTTTTAGATAGGACTCCAATAAAGCAAGTGCTGTGCCAGAAAATCCCACCCGGTTCTTCAACCGGTTTATCAAGATGTTCTGGTCGACCGTGTTAAAAGCAGCACTGAGATCCAGTAAGACCAAGACTGAAATGTTGCCACTATCAGTATTAAGCAGATGTCATTAAGGACCTTTACAAGAACTGTCTCAGTGCTGTGATGTGGCCAGAAACCATACTGGAAGAAGTCAAAACAGTCATTTCGTGTTAGGAGGTTGTACAGCTGTTGAAAAACAGGTTTTTCTATGATTTTACTTAGAAAGGGGAGGTTTGATAAGAACCTATAGCTGTTCATAAGTGACTTGTCCAAACTATTCTTTTTTAAAAGTGGCTTAATGACGGCTGTTTTTTGCCACTGAAGAGAGATACCTGAAAGCAGAGACGTATTTAAAATGTCTAGAAGATCTGAGGACATACAATGTGCGAAACTTAAAAAAAAAAAAAAAAAAAAACTCGGATGGCAGTATAAAGGCAGCAAGTGGCAGAATTCAGGTGATGTATGATGTCATCCAGGATCCTATGAGTGATTGGACAAAACTATGTTTCTCTAAGTGGACACAGAGGTGGCACATATCCTGCATCTACCATAGGCACACTGACTGTCTGATTTTATGAATTTTGTCAGTAAAGAAAGAGGCAAACTCATTGCAGACATGGTGGGATAGAAGTTCAGGGTCCACCGACTCTGGGGGATTTGTTATCCTGTCAACAGCAGTGAACAAAGTGCACTATTGTTGTTGTTGGCAATGATATCAGAAAAATGTGATAGCCTTGTATTCCTCAGCTCCATATTATATAGGCTCAGTCTCTCTTTATAAATGTCATAACGAACCTGTAATTTAGGTTTCTGCTGTGGTTGCTGGGAGATATTCATTTTAAACTAGGCTCATCATTTACGAGATGGAATCTTAAAATAGGTCTCATTAGGGAGAGATTCAGAACATCACGCTTGCCAACGTTTACGGTAACATATGACAGATAAATTCAGAAAATTAGTTTACTGCATAAAACTGAAGCACAGAAAAATATGTTAGATGTAGTAGTTAAAAAAATAAAATAAAGATGCTGACAGATGTAAAGAGATTGTTGTAAAGACTTTGGAATATTGTAAATTAAAACATTTACACTGCCTGCAGCACAATTATTTAAAAAGAAAAATAGTAATAATAATTACCCAAGTTCCACGAAGTGAATGTCTCAATAAAGGTTGTTTAAAGGTGTTCATAAAAAGTCAACAGTATTTATTTCACTATTTATTTACAAGAAGGCCAAAGACAAAAACCACAATTGACTTCTTTAGGAGTACAGACCGAGAGTTGGAGTGCAGTAACAACAACAATAATAATAAAAAAAACAGCTTTGAACAGCAGAAAAAGAGAAGTGGAGTGACAGATGGACTGAACGTCAACAGGGCAAAAAATAGCCGGTAGGAAGCAGACTTGTCCGATAATGCCATGGCTCAAAGCGACAAAAGCCTGTGAAAAATCCACCTAAAAGCTCCGCTGGTATCCTCTCTTATCCCTGCTGGTGGTCTCGCTTCCACAAAACGTCTTCCTACGCGTGTTCGAGGGTAGGGGGCATAAAATGCTGACCAGAACACTGGCATGGCGTGTGCCCAGAAGAAAAAAAATTATGTGTTAGTGGCTTAAAACGCTATAGAGCGCTGTGTTGAATTATTACTGGGACCCCCCACTGAAAACTGCACAAAGAGCATGATAGTCGGGGTTCTGGTGGCGCGCGCCAACAGGAGTGGCGGCGCTCAGAAAGGCCAGCGGACGGCGACTGAGGGGCATAAAAGCCAGTGAAAACACTTCTTTCAGGAGTCAATACCCTCAACCCCACCCGCTGCCTCCATGTCTCCACACGCCCTCCCACCACTCTCCCATTTTTCTGAAAGCTTTGAGGCATCTGAGGGCCACCAGGGGCCATGAGGCAGATAAAAGAGGAAACACAGGCTCTAGATGAGGCTTGATGTGGTGTTCGATCGCACATCGCAGTGCAACAAAAGACAGGGAAAGAGAAATACAAAGAGAAGACAACGAGAGGACAACGGTAACAGAAGGAGAGGTGACAGATGGAGAGCAGCATCACATCTTTTTAGAAAAAATGCAAAACAGAAAAAGACAAGAAACAGACAGTTAAAACTTTAACTTAACATACTTGAGTGTAATTTTATTGTTCATGCTGAGGAGAAAAAAAAAACATGCTGGGAAAAACATCAGCCATGTGAAGAGAAGCTGGAGAAAAACAATACAAGATATATTTTTAGAACCATTCATGTACCTGTCAGTGCTAAATACAATAAAAAACGGTTCCAAACGCACTTTTAACTTCCTTCTTTTTTCTTACACAACTTTAAAACACGATTCAATAACATTTTAAATCTAGACTTATTTCAGATTTGTTTTTATCCAACAATTTAGTGCTAATTAAAGGTGAAAGAAAAAAGTAAAGTGGGTAAAGTCAACAGGAGATTGTAACAATAATTTCCATCCATCCATTATCTGTACCCGCTGTATCCTTTTCCAGGTCACGGGGGTCTGTCGGAGCCTATCCCGACGCATATCAGGCGAAAGGCAGGGGTACACCCTGGACAGGTCGCCAGTCTATCCAGGGCCACATACAAACCACCAATCACACTCACATTCACACCTAGGGAGAATTTAGAAAGATCAATTAACCTACTCTGCATGTTTTTGGACTGTGGGAGGAAGCCGGAGTACCCGGAGGAAACCCACGCAAGCACGGGGAGAACATGCAAACTCCACACAGAAAGACCCACCGTTGACATCACCACATGGCCAAGGAAGCACTGTGGGAAATCACATGTTCCATCTGGAAACACTACTCTCTCCCCAACTGTCGTTAAATTTAGAAAAGGAAGACCACATATTTGACTTGAACGTCTGAAAATTTAAAATCCTCGACTGGAACAGTTTACAAAGGCGTGGCTGAAGTCGAGGGTGTGGTCGCTGAACTGGCCTGGCCTGCACCCAGTAGGGTGGCGAGTTCAGAGATGGCAACCGTGATGAGGACGACGAACAGCTTGACGTATTTGTTCAGGAAAAAGGGGTCAAAATAACTTGAAATTCTTTATGATTTTTTTTATCCTCAATGTCAGAACACCTTTTAAGTTTGTAAGAAGAAATGAGAACATCATAAAGTGGTCAACCTTTCAAAATTATGGTGTCGTTGGCCTGAAATTAAGAAATTAAATTAACGACAAAAAAATATTTTTTTTTCAGATTTTTTTAACTTTCTCTGATTTGGTGTTGAAGGCCATATTTAAGACAGTCAGTGGAAAATAGCCAGTGACACAAAAAAAACGCTCAGATCATATAATTTTCTTAAGATTTGGAGCTCAAAATGATACGTTAAATTTTGGTAATCACAAAGCCTTAACACAAATATAGGCACATAGATGGGAGGAGGAAGTTCAAAAAGAGAAACAAGCTTTAATTACACTGGATTTCTGATGCAGTTCATTTTAAAGTTCTCTTTTCTTTTTTTTAACTAAATTTAAGGGTTTTAGTATAAAAAAAGGATGGAAAATAATTCACTACCAATACAAGTAAAAATACAGCGCTATTATTTTGTCAGAGTATGGAATAGCAAAATTAGAAAAATATAATGCACAGTGCACAAAATACAAGACAGATGAAAAAATATTTTAAAAAAAGAAAGGAAAGAAAAGGAGAGAAAGCGAGAGCAGATAATGACTCTCTGTCGAGATCGGTTGTGATTGTCTGAACAGTGATCAATGCTCACTCGAAAAGAGGCAACACTGATGGTTTATGATGGAGGAAAAACTGCCAACAGTATGAAAATAAAATCAATAAGTCAGTTGGAGAAAGGAGACGGAAGAATGGCAAAAGTAAAAAAAAAATAAGATGGGTATACAAAATGACAAACCGGAGACAAAACAGAATAAAAAAAAGAGATGAAGACCAGAGTAGACACAGATAAAGGTAGAAAATAGAAAAAAAGACTTTCAGACAGACAAAGAGGCAAGATGAAAGGTGACGGTTTAAAGGAAGTAAAGGCAGGGAAGCAGATTCAGATAAAGGAAAATTCCATAAAGACAGCAGGGAAAAAGAAAGACTAAAGGAAAAACAAACTGAAGACGCTTTAAGACAAACTAAGTACTGAAGTAAACGCATGTATGGGGCGCCGACCGGAAAGCAGCTCACGGTGAAAATGGCAGCATTTGTCACATTTAGCTTCAAACAATGTATAAAGAAAGAGTTTGAATTTTGAGTCACTTTTTAGCACATTTACAACAATATTTGTTGTAAATCTAAATCTAAATCTACACATTAAACCTAAATCTAAATATAGATGTTAAGTCCAACTCTGAATGTTTTGGATGAAACTCAATATTTAGCCATTATGCAAATCCATACTGCCGGTAACAGGAAGTACCAAAATAAAAGCTCAGACTGTGTTTATAGACTCAAATTATGAATTAAAACCAACTTATTGGGGGAAATGTACTTGTGCATACTTTATTGTTATGATAACTTCCTAGCATCCTGGATCCTAACCTGTGCGATGGATTACCTTTTGATTTCTTGAACATACATCAACCCAGTCAATTAAACAAAACCAGTTAAACACGGAGCCCTTTTGATTTTTATCTCCACCCTCTTTTTCACTGAACAAGCTGAGACTACCAACCGTGTGTATTATGTTTCTAGTCAAAACCCGCAAAAACTTCAGCTTGTAAAAGATCAGCCATGCTGGAAACAAATCAAAACGTACCATTCCGACAAGTGCATCGTCTGTGCAGACGCTCCATGGAAAAGGCCTCCAAATCAACATGGTTCCACGCTGATAATCACTTACTATGACTAAACTGGCACACAATCAGCTGTTTAAGGTCACCTGCTGGTGGCCAACATGCTGTGGAGTGTAAAATGGCACAAAAATACTTTGCATGGAGTTTTGATTTGTTCATCTTGGCTGGTCATCACTGTACAATCACATTTCTGGGTTAAAAATCATTCTCGTCTAAGGCTAAATGGATTCAGGACAGGTGCAAAGCAGAACGGAACAGGAACTGTAGTCTTAGAGCGAACAGAGGCGAACATTCTCTGAATGCTTCCACCTCCTCACTGCGCACATCTGTACAGTCAGTTCACTAATTATTGAGGCAAAAGCAGTTAAGCTGGTGCAAACAGGGCAATGTGGAAATTGCCCAGTTGGTTAACTGGTGTTGTTAATCAATAATTAACCATGCCAACAACGAACAACAACCACCATTTGAAGGGTATCACACTGCCACTTTGCTGCTTGCATCAAGATAGGGTTGCAACAACGGCGGTAGTAGCTGTTGTACATGACTGCAGATTACTGAAGTGGCACAGCAGATGATTACGTTCGGAATTTGCATGTATTGTATCGGGGGAAGAGAGAGACGAGAGTAGAAAGGAATGAAAGCTGGAGAGTGGCATGCAGTTTGGTGCAGTTCAGGACTGATTGGGAGCTGAATCAGAAACTCACTGCTTGAAGGTACTTGTTCTACTGTGGCTCTAATCACTCAGCTCATGTTCCTCTAATTCTTTCTAATGTGCCATCATTAGAAGGGGAATTTATGCCTGTAATAAAAAGCAGTAGAATGGATATGGCAGGAAATGGGGAAGATGGTTAAAACCTTCCCCTCCTGAGTTGGATTTACTAAAACTAATAAGATTTATGAATGTAGCTTTACATTTAGGTCAGAGGAGCACACCACATTTATTCACATCACATTTCTTCTTTTTTTTTTCTTCCATGCTTTAGATGCTTGTCGACATGTCACAGTATACCAATGTACTACTTCTTGCGAATGTCAAAGAAAATCAGCATTTTCTCCTGGTTTCACCCACTCATCTACCATTTGTGCTGCCGCCTCCAGGATTCATTCACTGTGTACTGCAGCCATCAACTACTGCAAGACAGGTGATGCAGCAGAGTTGAGACCTAACATGCACTTTTTTCCTTCGAAAGTTATTAAACGTACAGCAAGCGTTTACAGAGAAACAGCAGGTCTCATTCATGAAATTTGAACATATAATCACCTCCTGAGTAAAAACCTATTCCAGACTCACGAACGCTGTGTAAAACTCAGATCTGATCGTAGGAACGTGTTTAGTTCATGAATGTAAGAGAGGGAAAAAATAAAAAACGCTCACTGATCATCAGCAGGGACCCCAGTATAACCCAACCTAACCTGCACTCCTGCCTGTGGACATGCTGCCTAAAGTTGGACTTGTAGATAAATAAACAAAACAAACTGCTTTTAACACACATTTTAAGAAGTTATGGGTAGGATTCAAAATTCAAGCACAATCATGGCTACTTGGAGTCTGTTGGGCTGCCAACTGTTGTAGCGCCAATGAATCAATCTGTAGACATTAGGGACATTTATTTATTTAGTGAACTGGAAGCAGTTCCTGTCTCACATGTGTGCTCCATCTGATGCTCCCGAGCTGCGTGAAATTCCCATCATAAAGATAAACACGCCATTTTTCAAATTTATTTAGTATTGTTATTTATCTTTGACGCATATTTTATAAAGGCAAGTGTGTAAAACAGAGGTCTGTCTGGAGACTGACGCAGAAACAAAACCATGAAAATCCGTTACAAACACTGAAATAAGATATTATTCGCTGTGATTAAGCACTTTTATCCAGGTTTGTTCAAAACTGTGTGCTGAGCCGGAGCACAGGTTCAAGGACTCAGGAAGACTTTTGATTTTGTCTGATGGCAGTCAGTAAATGCAGCACAAACAGAGAGAAACTAGAATAATAAAAAAAAAAACACTCAAAATTTACTGTCAACTTTAAAAAATTTAATTAAAAATTCCAAATCTTTGCAAAGCATTTAAAGCTACCACGATTAATGTTGTGAGACCCAAGATTTTGACTTTTAAGCTTCATCTCTGTTCTCTTGAGGGAACGAGAAGTCACAATAGCACAGAATCACACATGGAAAGTTAAAAGGGTAAAATAAATATATTCTGCTCCATTCTATATGAACTTTACAGAGGAGTTCTGCACTTTGAAAGACTTTTTAAAAACACTTCTGACTTCAGTGTGCTTCCTTTTTTTGAATGTAAAAACCTACTACAACTCGAGTTGTTAATTAGGCCAACTTTAATGAAAGCTCCGAGACAGTTTATAATCTGTAGTCATGCAGAACAGTGACGTGAAAGGAGTTCAACAAGTTCAACAAGTTCACTCCATAAATTTATGTCAAAACTTAAGGAGAACATACTTAGAAAGTGTGTGTGAGTGTGCGCGTGCGTGCATGCGTGTGGTCAGCAGCGGGCCCAGCAGGCAGCCGAAGCCCCTCATTCTTCTTCATTAGTGTTGACTGCTCAGGGGCCAACTGTGTCTCCTTTTCTCTGTGCATCTCTTCATCCTCCGTCCATCTCAAATCCTTCATGAACATGCATCTTATTCCTTCTCGGCCCCATTCACCTACCCCCCCCCTCAAACACCAACACCTGATGCCTCACTTTCATTGGTCCGACTCACTGAGCAGCCTCACCACCTCACCTTCCCTGTCATGTGCCTCCACCTGTTCTACCTCCTCCTCCTCTCCATCATGTTCTTCTCCTCTCAATGGATCTCCCCTATTTTTACCCCTTTTCTCAGCACTTGGTTGCTGTCATGTTCTTTTTCTTCTCAAGTACTTATTTTTCCCCATTTTCTCATTTTTTTTGAATTCCCATTTTTCATTAAGTGCTTGTAACATCTCACCTCTCTGTCCTCACAATAAAATCCATTTTTTGGAGAGGGTGGGGGGGGGGGTTAACTTTGTTAACTTCAACCTCTCATTTTGCCTGTGGATAAAGTTCATCCATCCATTAACTTCTGCTTATCCGAGATAGGGAAGCGAGGGAAGCAGTCTGAGCCATGAGGCCCAGAATTCCCTCTCCCCAGCGAAGTCTACTCGTTTCTCCCAGGAGGATTCTGAGGCATTCCCGGCCAGTTTAAAAAATATAATCTCTCCAGTGTGTCCCAAGTCTTCTTCGGGCATCCTCCCAGATGAACACACCCAAAAAACCCCTTAAGGTGGTGTCCAGAAAGCATACTAACCAGATCCTCAAACCACCTCACCTCCTCCTTCAATTGCCCTCTTATCTTGACAGATGGGTTTGTAGTCCTGAATTATCTCAGGAGCTCTGTTGTGCAGGGCCAATGCTCCTGGTAGAGTCACTCAAGGCAAACTGGTCCTAGGGGACGGCCCAGACTAAGAGCAGCTCACAGTGACTTATATGGATATAAAATATCGAGGAAACAAGTGTCCTGCTGCAGGGGCCTGGGTTACCGGGGTTACCGGGGTTACCGGGGTTACCGGGGTTACCGGGGTTACCGGGGTCCCCACCCCGGAGCCAGCCCTGTACGAGAGGCTTTTGAGCGACTGCCTCATGGCCGGGTCCTCAGCCATGGGTCCTGGCCAGGGCTGGACTGAATGTCTATGTGGGTCGGCCCTGCACCTGGAAAAGGGGCCATACAAGTTGGTGGCTTGCACAGCGGGAAAGTTTCTACTTGATTTGTCTTAATCAATGCACTTTCATTCTCAACACACGCTGGTGCTCTCTGATGAAGATTCACCTTGTAACATCTAAGGTACCAACCCACAGCCAATGACTTCACTTTATCACACACAATGACTAAACTTCAACAGCCATGCTGCTTCCAAAGGTGATGCATCTAATTAGTCGTCTGCCACAGGTTCCTACATTTCACGTAACAGCTTCAGAAAAAGATCTACCCAACTTTCTGCTCTTGCAACTTTTTAAAATATTTTGAAAAGATCCTTCCGTTTCTCTCTCATTTATTTTTTACTTTCAGTTCCTTTACAAAACATTGTACAGCTCTCTGTGCATCTACAATATGTATTTTCATATTTTATCATTTTTGTCCTCAGCATCCTCTGGGTTATTTTTTAAAATCTGTCAGTATTGTTCTCTTTCAAAAGAGTAACTGATCTGCTGTGATCACTGTACCTGCATGACTTCTTTTCAATCAGCAATAAAGCAGGTAAAATCAATCAATACCAGGTTTAAAAGTCTACTGCCGTGATTCACTGGCTTTGTGAAAGTCAGCGCACATTCAGACACATTTATTATCCATATTGTTCATAGTCTTTCTTTGAGAACACACTCATCAACGGTTGATCAAACTGTTTTTTCTTTCCTCTTATATTAGATTGGCCTTCGACAGGGGGTCTTAGTAGCCATCAAAGAAATAGTGTTTCCATCACAACTGGCTAGGTCATTTTAGATGACAAGAGTGGTCCCAGAAATACTTATCCATCCTCTTTTAGACCTTTGAGAGGTTTGCCTGCCCCAGCTACAGCACAGCCCTGCTCAAAGGTTTTCCACCAACAGGATATTGCACTGCTGCAAGAAGACCGGTGTTATTTACTTCATCTGTCACCTGAGGGATTGTGCCACTGAATTAATCTGTAAAGGGCTGTCAGATGGACAGCAAACATTATAAGTCTTTACTGGGTGTTTCACTCATCAGCAACCTTGGATGGCATAACTGTCATTGTGTCCGACAGTCCAACAGCCTATTATTGAATTTGGATTGAACTACGAGGTATAGAGGGCAACTTAACGCATCAATCATCACTCTGCTCACATGAGAAGGACCACAATTTTTAACACACTCAGTCTTATTGGACAAGGTCTTACAATGAGATGACAACTGTGACATCTCGTCACCCAGCCCTCAGACTCCCTCCTATAGCTCATGGCCAACGGGGACTGGTGGAGTTCAACGACTAGGATATGTTATTGAGCAAAGCCAGAATTTCAAAATATAAATCAAGATAAAGTAAAAGTGGGCAGGACAGAGTGAATTCTTCAGTTGTGGCATGAACTGTGAAATCGACTAGATTTTAAGTCAAATGTGGACAAGCATATTCTTCGTCCAAATGAATGTTAATTCAGTGTAGCAGACAAATGCGATAGTCCTTTTCGCCCGTAGTAGTTTGGATGCTGCTTCTGAACCGGTGTCTAGTTTGGCACCAGTCTGCATTCTGACAGCCAGGTTCTGGCCACAATAATCCTGCACCACGTCTTTGCAGGTTTAGGTTTCATTGAGCAAACAAACCATTTACAAATGTGTTACCAGAGTAGAAAAAAAGAAAAAGAAAAAATAACAGTCCACAAAAGGAGTTGTGCGTGTTCATGATGCACGCTCATGTGGGCGCACCCTAGACAAGACAAACACCCAGTCCCTTCTGCCATTTTAACACCTTTTTTCTGCACTGCAGTGCATTGTGAATGACACACGAGGTGGGACAACATACTATGTCGTGTACTACTAACAGGGGAGTTACAGGGGTGAAAGTAGTGGCATTAGAACTGCACACACTGTTTGCAGAAGGACGTAATGGGGAAAACTCTGTGCAGTGGATGAAATAAATCAGTTACGCCAGTGCTGTATGTCCACTGTCAGACCATCTAGCCAACTGACAAATGACCAGGGACATCAGGTTCTGGTCGAACCCTTCAGCTGCGCTTAGCAGGAAGACCTCTCCATCTGGCTGGCGTCTGCCTGCTGCAGCAGTGGAAGTGTCCCAAACTCCAGCAGCGACAGGAAAACCGAGGCCAGCACTGCTGTGTGTGTCCCATTGAAACAGATCTTTGTTCTGCTGGCGTTGTGTTTTAAGTAGCGTCGATGGCATAAAGTGACCAGAGACATTAAGGACTTGTTGTTCACTGTGGATCACCAACTGGAGAAAAGCGATTATGGAATGGCGTAGTACTTTGTGAAAGCACATGCTGGGGAGGGGATGTTGCGTCTTTGTGGGATTGTTGTGAATGCACAGCTGGAGAGCAGAAACAGAAAGAAGAGGGGATCCAGTGAATCTTTATAACAGAATCCCTGTGTGAAAGCGGCTAAAAATCCTTCAAAATGTCTATTTGATGTTCTGCAGTGTTATTCCTTTTAAAGATATAATAACAACTTCATCATAAAAAGAAGGAAAAACTGGCAGTGATGTGATTGCAGTGATATCAAGGGAGAAGAGAATGGACACATGGGCAGAAGGGTTTCCAGGTCTCAGTCTCAATCACCCTGCTTCTTTTCACTCTAATGTTTTTGAGCTATCTAATTCTATCTTTTCCTTGTATCTGTCTGGTTCTGCTTATCTCTCATTGTTTCTTCACTCTGGCGGACAGCTTTACTCCAGAGTAACCCCCTGGGTGTTAGACTGCAAGGCTGCTACGCCTGTAACCTTCAGCAGAGCTTCAGGTACATCAGGTTCACCATGTTTAAGGGGAAAAAACAACAGCAACGTTCCAGCTATAAACTCTCCTTGTGGAATCTGTGACTTGAAGGGTGCAGTAAGGTTATCGTCTTCCATTTCTACTCCTTATATGTCCTTAATCTGCTCTCGTCACCACATAATTCATTTTTTCCACTCTTTATCTAGTCTGTATGTTGTACGTGCATGCTGAGATTGTGGCTAAATGACTTGAGAACGCCACCAGGCATACAGGCATCATGTGTCACGTTTGTTTTCGCCCCTGAGAGTGCAGGCGAATGACTAGAGAACCCCACCGAGTTTCTGGACACCGTGTACAACATTACATGTAGCAGCGTCCATGTTGGGCTCAGCTTCCCAGTGGATAATGAGTAGAGGTTATTTGCTCGGCTCTGCAGGCTCTGTGGGATCCACCCATCATTTGCCATCAAAAACAAACTCAAGTTCACAAGCACATAAAAAGATGGTGGCGTAACTCGGCAGGGAGATGTCTGCGATATGTAGGCCTGTCCACTGGCCCGCTGCGACACTGATCAAAACAAAACACAGTTGATTCTTTGGAATGACAAAACAGGAACCGGACCAAATTCTGGCCCAGTTAAAGGAGTGTTCTGGAGTTTAACCCACCCCGTCTCTATTCATGTGACAGTAAGGAAAACCTTCGTTAAGGACCAAAATGAGGTGAATCGAAGCAGTTTGGAGTGAAAACAAATTGTGTGTTTGCAGCAGAACAGCAGGGCAATTGAACAAAACTAAAATACATTGCTGTTTTAAGCCTCTAAAAGACTCAAAAATGTCATTTCACTTTAGCAACAGTGTGGATAGGCTCCCTACTGACAGACAGGTAATTGTAACTTTGAAAGTGTAAAAAAAGCGTTTAGAATGGGCTGTTTGTTACGGCATCCTCGTCAGGACGCCATCATCTCAAGTCTGTCTTTTCTGTCTATTAGCAGTCGTTTGTGCAAGATCAGAAGTCAGTTTGTGTGCAGTAACCAGGTGGAGACTGGTATACAGTCCTTTTGTGTACATGTTTTGAACACAATTGAAAATACGATGACTTTGGTTCCTCTGAAGGGTCCCTATCCACACTACCACTGAAGTGGGTTTAAACAGCGATAAGTCTGTTGCCCCCTTTGCTACAAACACCTTTCTAACTCAAAATTGCGTTGACTTATGACAATTCAGTCCCTAACCCAAGTTTACCCTCCTAACTGTCTAATAATGGACCTAGGGCTGTTTAAATCTGGAGTCTTCCTTTAAACGCAGAGAAATTCCCGTTTGATCCAGAGCTCCTGAAAGGTGCTTGCCTAAAGTCACTGCTGCCAAAGCAGGTTTAAGCAGCTATTTCCTGAAAGCTCGCGTACTGAATCTGAGACCAACTCAGCAAGATTAGACCACAAACCACACATCATTCTTGTTACTCCATTATAACCATGAGGCTCACAATCTTATCAGCTGCTTCTTGATAAGAAAAAAGTAACAGTGTGAATTAAGCAACCTACGACAGGTTTTAAAGACGTAAAACGTAGGAAAAACTTTGAAAACTTTCCAAATGAGTGAAACTCAGCAACAGACTCCAGGAGCCAATCAAGAGCAGACAGCAATGCATCAAGATACTCAAACAAGCATGCACACAGCCACGTTTCCTATAAGATCTCCTACAGCCTTTTACATCCGTGTTCAAAGAGGATTCTCTTCAGCCCTCGTTATCGTACGCCAGCCAAGACGAGTGACAAACTGTCCCCCATCATGCACACACACACGCACGCACGCACGCACGCACGCACGCACGCACGCACGCACGCACGCACGCACATCCGTCCTTGGTAAAGAACATTATTTCATTCCATTTATGTATTTTAATTGTTTGTAATATTTTAAGATTCAGCATCTTGTTAAATCTGTTTAATCTTTAAGCCCAACCAGGGACGAAGGTCACAAATTAGCTTCTGCTAGAAACTTGGATGCATGTCAGCTGCTTTTATATTTTTTATGAAGTAATGTTTAATGCATTTGTCCATGTCAAATAAACGTATAAATAAATAAATAGCCCATGGCTCTCAGCAGAATGCAGTTTTGTGAGGGTGAGTAGACTTTGTACATCCACCGTGTACTTTCTCATCATGCACCCAAACAGCGTGTTACTCTGCCTCATCTTCGTCTCTGCTCACATCTCTTCTGCACTGCTTAAGCCCGCAGCGTCTTCTCCTCGGAAAACAACGATAAAACACGCGATAATCAGCTCGCCGAACAATGATTTTGGCAAATTGTACGATACAAATTGTGTTCATATTTGTATAAGCAAAGTTAGCTCACATGGACTTGTTTTTGTGTGTGTGCGCGTGTGTGCGCGTGTGTGTGCATGTGTGTGTGTGTGTGTGCATGAGTGGGGAAAATGATCACGTTTGGGGAAATATCGGCTGTGCAACCTTTCGCTGTTTTTGTCACGTCTTCACGCGTTTTCTTCTCCGACTCCACTTTAAACCCTTTTTGCTCCACACATCCTAAAAGTACCACTCGAATTGTTCAACAGCAATCGACACAGTTTTCCTTTTTTGTCTTTGAAAAGTTCTATCAGTATTGCTGGGAAAGTAGTTTAATGCTGGAGAACTTCCACATAACATATTCACTCTGAAAACTAATTTAATGACATGATCTTGTGTAATAAAGAGAGTGACAGCAGTCAAAATCCTCGCAATCGTGTTCTTTTTGTTTTATGTTTTTGTTTTTGTGGCACTTAACTCCTCCAAAGTAATCTTGACAACACTGCAAATGTTGCTGGAAACAATAACAATAATTTATCAGTGGAGAACTTGAAAAGAACCCATTCAGAGCAGATTCTTGTGTTATAAACTTCATGGTTCTTTCAGGGGCAAAGAGAAATCATTTGCTGTTAATGTTTCACTTCTGTGAAGTTTTTCTCACATCTGCTGTCTTTAATAGAGAATAAAGCATTAATAATTGAAGGTAAAATGAAGTCTTTTGGTTTCTAATCTTGCAAGCGTGCAGACAGAGCAAGAGTGAAGATGATGCTCAGGATCACATTTTGAAGGACTCTCCTGGTGTTTAGATGCCTGAGAGGAGATCACGGCCAAACATTTCATGTTTGACACCTACAGTGCAACAACACAGAAGTCATGTAGAGAAAAGAAAATGTATCAGCAGATGGAAAAGTAGCTAAAAGAAAAATGTTGGAAGGACGTGTGTTCCAAACAAAGCGCTTGTAAACGACCATGTCCTGAAGCGCTCTAAAAACTCCCCATCCCTCACCTGCAGACTGTCAGTGTGGATAAGAGACGACGCACATAACTGTTTTAAACGCTGGTTTCAGTTGCCGACCTGCTACTTACCACCTAGCACAGTAGTCATGTTAAAACGCTGCGTTTTCAAGGAGGCAACGTTGTGACACACAGAGGGACGTTAGGCACACAGGTTTACATGAAGTAAAACGACTGAGAGCGAAACGGCTGTAAATGTGTTCAGTTCTGCTCTAAAGCTGGACATTTTACCATGGAGGTCAAAGACCTTCAGATTTTTTTTTCCACATCTCTTTTCACATTTTGCACATCTCTCACCTTCTTTGCAGCATTTATGCATTGCATGTATTCTTTGGCCAGGTCTGAACATTTTAACGTCTGGCTTCCGTTCTCCTTATAACAGGATAAAATTTGTTCCTGCAGTCCAGGACACACCGCAGTTGTATTACGAGACCTGCAACAACAAAAAAAAAAAAACAGACACAAAGATACAGAGGAATTAAGACGTGAAAAATGACGTTTACTGCCTCCTCCTGCCAGAGAGGCTGGTGTACTACCAGCCGTCCTTCAGGCTCACACCCTCACACGTCCGACTTCTGAATCACCCATCAACCCAGCATGCATGTTTTTGGATTGTAAGGAAGCCAGAAAGCCCAGATGAAGCCCATACAGGGAGAATCAGAACCAGAAGTGACGAACACTAAGTTTAGCAGGTGAGAAGACTCTTCTGATCAGGGAGTGGGAGCACCGTTATCGCCGCTCTCTTCATTAGAGACTTTGTAGTCAAACAGTGATGTTTATTCAGTGGAGGAAACTCGGGAAAGCTGCCTCAGCTTCACACTTCAAGCTGCTTGGGTGGGACTGGCACGCACCAGCATGCACCAGCACGCACAAGCACGCACAAGCACGCACAAGCACGCACAAGCACGCACAAGCACGCACAAGCACGCACAAGCACGCACAAGCACGCACATGTGGCTGTTTGCCACAAAATAAAACAAAGAAACTGGGATTATTCCTGAAGAGGAAGACTGCATCTGGGTTTTTTAAAATGCCAATACTCAACCACACATTCACACCTCAAATCGCCGTTTACTGCCACATTGGTAAATCTGCATCAACGTGACGCCTAATTACACTTCTGGCAAGGATCCGGTCAGGCTTCGGTTACAATGCAGGGTTCCACGCAGGGCCGGTTCCTGGTATAAACGCTCTGTGTGGTTAGTTGGGACCACAGCTGCTAAAGGGGGGTCACATGATCAGAGGGTCTCAACGGGGGTTTACTTCAACTACTATAAACATAAAAACAAATTCTACAAAATCCTTTCCTGGTGAAAGATATTCAAATGTATATTTTTATATATGTGTATTCCAAATAAACTTAAACTCTTTTTCAAGGCCATTAAAATCCTACAGTGGACATTGTAAACAGCTGTTTTAATATAAATGTATAAATCACCCTTTTTTCTGTCTTTTATTAGTTACACCTCACAGGAAATGCAATATCTTTTTAATGTTGGAGTGGAATATGAGTTTAATTACCATACTTCTTTGTCACACAAGGGAAAACTTTCATGAAAACATAAAAAAAAAATTAGAATATAAAAGTCTGATTGAAAGAGACAAGATGAAGATGAGAACCAATTTGCATCAACACTGAAGGGCATCTGTTTAACAACAAATGAGCTGTATGGTACGTGTTTCATTACAAATCATACAATTAGCTCTGAATTACACTTAATTGAGTAGGTTGGATCATTCTGATCAAATATAACAGAAAAAAGGAGCTTTGAGAGATTGAATTTGCTGTGCTTAATTTGATATGTGGGCTGTATTCTAATTTCTCTTTGCCTGTCTATCGCTGTGATTGTTAACTATGACAAGCCTGCCGCCTGGGTGCCCCGCTGTAATGGACTGCGACTGATTGAAGCAGAGACGAGCAGGATACGGACGCCCACACAGGTACATGCTGGCATGTGCAAAAATACACATACAAATATCCACTGTGCAGCAGACTTTAAACATCCAAGAATCATTTTGCGCATGCTGGTGCAAACACGCATGCAAACACATCGATCTCGGCCCGGTGTGTACACACTTGCACAAAGAGGACCGTTTAACATCTGATTTAATTGAAAGCCAAATTAAAGGCTCATTTTGCTTTTGACGATGGAGGAGAGCTGACCCCATCATTTCAATTACAGCACATCCATATCCACATGCGCACACGCGCACACACACTTAATCATCGAAACTGCATCATGAATACAATAACTGGGTGTCTCAGAAAACGGGCGATGAAGGTTAAAGTGGAAAATAATCAGAGATGGAGAAGAAAAAAAAAAAACAACCCACAAGCAAATGAGAAAAAATGATGAAAGGGATTAAATGGAGCATACAGTATTGTTCTCTCAGAGGATAAAAGTCATGTGAAAAAGTAAGTACACCTTTTGTCAATATAAAGGTTTTATGTAACAGGAAATGAAAGAAAATGCGCCATCTGTGATCATCGACAGCAGCCCACCGGTGCATGGCTCAACAGCACAAAACCAGGCGGAAAGTTTAACAAATTTGTCAGAATCACAAGAATCTCAGAATTATTATTATTAAAGAAGTGTAGTTGAGTTTCATGAAATCTGAACTTTTATTTTGAAATATACTGGACGCCATGGAGCCTTTAAGGGCCTTAACAGTCACTGAGCGGCTGGACAAATGCCAACTTTTGACAACTTTTCATCATGTACACTACTGGTCAAAAGAGTTCCTTTATTTATTCTGAAGAATATTTGATTTCCGCTGTGGAGCGAATGCCAAAGACTGAGTGTGTTCAGCTGGTATCTCATTCAGTCAAACGTTTAGAGCACATTTTAGCTTATAAAATGATAACATGAATTCTCTTCTTTGCTTAAGTCAGTTGTTTATGGTTTGAGCTTTTATTTCGTTGCACAATAGGGCTCTGCATGCACTTCATTAAAAGAGCGGTAAAGTATTTTTTTTATTTATTTGATCACCTGTAAACATGTACTTGTTTTTTTTTATTTTTGTAGAGGTGGTCACACTTCACCACGGCTGCTGGCTACTACACATCTTTGGAAAACTTTTTATTTTTTTCCCTTACATAGTGCTTCTGCATTTTGTCTTAGTTTACATAAATAAACGATAATATAATATACCATGTGTTGCTGTTGTTCATTTGAGTATGTACAGACTTAAAGACCTATCTAAGGACCCCCCCTCCCCCCATTGTGTCCTGGTACTAAAATCCTTATAATTGAATGATTGTTTACCCTCTTTTTCACACGACTGCATTTTAAAAAGATGACAGCTTACGAGAATACTCTGTCCTCCCACACAACCCCCGATGGTTTATAATTCCTACTTAATCCTCTCTCCACTTTTAGTCTTCCCTCCAACTCCATCGTCTTATTTTGTTATTCCTTTTCTCAACTCCTCCTTTCTTGTCACCACAAGAACAACACAGACCGTACGACACCAAAGCGCACCATCTTTATCTCCCTCTGTCCGTCTGAGGCTGCTAAAGATAAGAAACTCTCCTTTAATTTGAAATAAATGGCCTTCATCAGGGAAGTCGAAGCCCCCCGATAGCGCTACAAGGTTTATTAAAGGCGCTTGAAGCAGAAAATTGGTTCGGCTGCAGCAAAAGCTAAAACCCTGTCCACATGCCACACCAAATTGAAGGTGAGGTCTTAAATCAACAATATTAACTGAACCGCTTAGAAAAATAAATAAAAATAAAGAGGGGCGGCGGTGGTGGGGGCTGCGTTATTTAGCCGCATGAGGCAAACCAGCGTCCCCGACAGTCTACTGAGCCATGTACGGGCTTGTTGTTGTTAATGTGTTTACGCTTCAAAAGCATTTTAATGTGCGAGGAGGCAGTCATTTTCGAACGCGTTCTCTGTGCATCTGCGAGCGCGAAAAATGACAAAACAAACATTAAGATTAGCTGTTTAATTAATGGTGCTGTCCATTACTTTTAATCTCCAACAGAGTCGGCAGAGGCGCGAGGAACACAAAGGCCTCAGATTTCTGGACAACGCATTTTACCACACAAAAAAAATTTAAAAAAGGGAGAGAAGGGAGGGAAATTAAAAAAAAATAACTACAAAAGCCTCTTGGAGGCTACAAGACTGATAGGGAAGATGCTTTTATCGGCTCTGAGCCACACTTCGCTGCGAGTAAAGAGGGAGTTTTTGTTTCCACGATAATATTTTTGGCTGGAACATGTGAAGCATAGTTTGTCCTACACGCCTTTTTATTTCAGTCTCGTCAACTACAAAGAGCTGGTATCTCTAATTAGAAATTCTTATGTTTTTACAGGAATGAAAAGAAAAAAAACAAATGTAAATCCAAAACAGATTCGCTTCAGGAGTCACATGAAAAAGAAACACTTCAGGAAAATCTTGTGTTGTCACTTTTGGCCTCTTGCCATTTATTTTAATTTTTAAATTGCAACAACAGCATGTTTAAATGTTTAAAAAAATAGTAGCAGCTACAGAAACACAAATATACATTTTATAAAGAATATCAGTCTCGGTTTTCTTGTCATATATTCATCATGCTTTTAATGTGAACTCAGTGAATTAACTTAACTACCGAACAAATAAATAACTGATCTGTTTATATTAAGATAAACACATATCCCACAATACATCTCGATTTTGTCACATGTGAGGACATCTACCAATTTGACGGTAGCATCTCAAAATAAAGTGCTGGAAATGTAAAAATATATATATTTAATGGCCTGAAAGTGTTTTTGTCTGTCCAGCTTCTGCCACAACCGTGTAAAAGTAATGAATGTATTTTATTTTTTTAACAGATAAATGCTCAGACAACTTGTCCCATGATAAAAAAGAAGCAGATGCCTTTAAATGATCTTACAGGTGCTGTCAAACCGGTCTCGTGAGGCTAACTATATTCTGGTTATTCTATTAAAATAGTCATTGTGAATATACAGGTTAGGATTGAGATCCTACACATGAAATGCATCGAGAAAAGTTCAACACCGTTTGATTCGGCATGTTGTGGTGATACTGGGAGAACGGAGTTCGGCATTCACAGATGTGGGAGCCAAGCCATGTGTACAAAGCCACAGCTCTGTCATCTCTGTCAGAACCTTTACCCAACTCCAATCTTCTATGGTCAAACTTTGGAAAAATTCAAATCTGTTGGACCACAGGACAGTGTTCCATCCATTAAGTCTTAATTAAGCTGTTTAATTAACACGGGAGAGTTCATTTGCACCAGCAGATGCTGGAAATGATAACAATGATCAAAGTGGGCTTTATTTTTTTATTGGACTGAGGCCTCAGTAACTGAATATCAGTTAACAGGTTTGAAGTCAGTGTATTGAGGATAATGTGGAATCCACTAATATCACAACAGGGTGGGGGCGGGGTTTATGCAACGACACATGCAGGAAACACACTTCAAAACAAAGGTGGCTGTCGTGACATGCTTCGTTTCTCTGAGTGGTCGGATGGTTTTTCAGCAGCGTCCAGGGACAGTTTCGTCTGAGAATCCAAGTCGAATCAGAGGAACCAGACTCATTTCTCTGTTTTGAACAGGAAAGTTAGCCAGGCTAGTGTTATGTGCTGCGGTGATGCAAGCAGTCACATGACTCCACTGCGCTGACGTTGGTGCTTTTATATGAGCTCGGCTTTAGGTTACTTCCACTTTTCCAGGTTGGATTGATCTTAAACCTAATATGGGTACGTTTTAACCCTAGTTCAAGTAGCAAAACGAGACGCGTCTCACTCTACACACCAATTTTTACATTTCTGCACTGCTGTCTCTAATTTCTCATTATTATCCTTCATTATTCATTATTATTGTTAGTATATACCATTTTTGTTTTAATCAGGCTAAATGGGATTATACAACTTCATGTACCTTTACTGCTGAAAATGAATTATTCACTACATTATATCCTTGAAAGGCTTTCCTCGCTTTTAATCTTTCTGTAAAGCTAAGCTAATTACCTGGCAGCTCAAACCTCGTACATGAAAGTGAGCGGGATATGCTTTCACAAGGACACCAAATAACTGATGTTTTTAAAAACACAATTATTGTCTTTTTTGAATAAAGCCTACCAATTAGCTTTAATCCGACTCAGCATATAACATCCAAGATGTGCAAAGTGTCGGATAGGTCCAATGATGAGAAAGACAGTGAGGTAAATAGATCTGTTCTTATCTACAAAAGCAGGAATTGACTTTTGTCATGTTAGAGTTTAGAATTCCTGAGGAGGCTGCTTTACCATTACTGTTCTGATTAATACTGGGGGGGCGGTGAAAAAGAGAAAGGCAGAGATGATAACAGAAGAGCAAGTGCAGAAGAGGTGAAGAGGAAAACAGCTAGAGAGAAAGGGTTGCTTCTTATCTCCAGCTTGTAGCTTGTATGCACCTGCACCTTGACAGCTTTTCAATTGACTGAGGGTACACATCCTCTTCTCCACTATCTTGTATTAGTGCACTCCTTCACTCATCCTCTCTCACCCCTCCTTACCCATCACATCTACAAACAGGAGGAGACTGTGCACCATATACCAGCACACGTTTGTTTCTTGTAAAATCGAACAGAGAGCTACAGCCGGTAAAATCTGGAGAATAAACAAATTCTCGCATGAAAACATTGTTCTGCATAAAGAGTTTCACATCAGGTTATTATTACATCCCATGTGTGCATTAATAAATTACAAAATGGGCAACGTCCTGCTTTCAACGCTGTGGCCATCACAAAAGTAGGGAAAATTACTGTTCATCGAATGACCACTAGGGGTTGGCTCCAAAAGCCAGAAAATCTCTATTAATCCATATGTTAAAATGTTTAACACACGAGGTGCGATGCAAAAAAAACTTGGAGTACCCAGGTGTTTAGTCGACATCAACTAAATATGTCATAAGGTGGGAATTTGTCAGACTCATGTAGACTGGAGGAGCCGCGTGGGTTCACGAGCTGAACAGCTTCCTGGTACAAGTCACGGTGTCACCGGCCCAGACAGTCTAGTGATTACACATATAAAGTCCCCATGTTTATGTTAAAGGAGTACGTTTTTAACACCACATGAAGGAAGTGATAAAATTCTGCTTCTCTCAAGATGTTTGGATTCCATAATGTCTTGGAAGTAAAGTGCACGTTTAGCTGGACAGAACAACCGTCCTGAGCAAGGATGCTGCAGTTCCTGCATTTGATGACTTTCATAATCTGGATGTAGTTTTGACATCTAAATTTACACGGCTGTCTTTGGTGCATCCTCTGGAGTAATAAAAAGGTTTCCTATCAATCTCTTACTCTTGTTAACCAAACCATATTTCCTTTTGTACATTTCTTCCAACTAACATCTATTTTCACTGGGAGTCAAAACAACAACAAGTGACTCCATCTGATCATCTAAAAATCACACTTTAAAATGACAGACATTATTTTATGATTGTATTTTCTAAACTGAGATAACACTCTGCCCCCAAGTGGAGGCCGCTGGTATCACGCGGAGTGGTCACCTCGTACTGAACTCGTCCCTCACTGAACGAGGGAGGACACTTGGACAAACTGCAAGTGTATTCCAGTTTCTAACAACCAAAAACATTCCACTGGAATGCTGCATTGATGCTTCATGTGACATCATCAGTTGCAGTGACACCAAAATAAAATCTGTAATCATGAATATTCCTAAAGATTCTAACAATGACCCCTCCCCCCTCGCTCGCCGCTACACTTCTGGTAGTTTGTCAGCTGATTTTCTTTTTTTTTTGACTGATTTATTCATTTCTTTCCCCCTCTATATATTGCAAAAATATTATTCCCCTTTTGGGATTCACAAAGTAATATCCAATTCCAATCCAATTCAATTTATTAAAAGTTTAGTGCCATGTTACGGTATAAACTTGGCATCTAGTGTAAATTTACTAAAGCAGAAACCCTATAGTTGATTTGATTTTCTCACACAACAACGGCTGCAGCCAGTAGTCTGCTTTTTAACTTGGACTCTGGACCTGGCTTGCCAATGTTTTCGGACTTTTTTTGTGAGCCATCTGTAAAGGATTGTATATTCTGACCCAAACTGGGAGGATCTGAAAAGGTGGCAATTAAGGCTTGCTCAACTATTACTGTAACAGACAGCTGGTTAAAACGCCTTGAAAACTGACCCGAGTGGTCTGACATGGGCATCTTGCTCGTCTTACCTTCATTCAAAGACTTAAAACTCTGGAGATGAAGTTGCTCCTTACACTTTCACAGGGAAAACTTATCCAGAATAAAAAGACACACTCTTGTCGCTTTCATTTCACTCCGTCTGTAATTCCACGCCTAGAGAGAGCCTGTCAGGTTAGAAGATGCAAAATGCCTCAGCTAAGTGGATATTGGTTAGAGATAGAAATCTCTGCATCAGTGAAGGACAGTTTGAGTTTCCTGAGACAGTCCACTGCTAGAAGCCTTTTTTTTTTCCTGCTGATGAATACAGAGCACCCATGTGAGGCGCCAAAAACGCTGAACCACTTTCAACCATTACAAAAATCTGTTTCACTTTGTTTGACAAAGAGCGTTAGTCAATAACTAAGCAGCGTTATCGACTAACTCACCTTGCAAAGATTGTGATAGTGCAGGACAGGGAAACGGCGGAGGAGCTGAGAGCAACAGAGGCAGGGTCATTTAAGCAAATACTCGTTTTAAACTGGGTAATTAATCAGTCAGAGGTAAACAGATCAGACAGGGAGCAGGCAAAAGAAGATAATGTAGAGCTTTATGATATACTCTAGCTGAAAATATTATATCTCGTTTTTTTTGGGACTCGATTGTGATATAAGATGGCATAACGTGAAAAAAAGGAAGATTTTCATTTCTAAGGACTTAAAAGTCTGATGTCTTCTTGTAATTGTGTCATATTGGACTTTAACATTTACCATTTAACATGCTCCCTGAGGCGTGTGGAGTCTGAGATGTAGATCTTTGACTTTTAGCAGTTATTCTGAGAAGAGCATGGTCTAATATTTAGGTGAATTTGTTGGGATGTTCAAACCTGGCAAGACTGGTAAGCTTCTTTAATGTTTTCTCTTGTTGTTTATTAAAGCAAAATATAACGTTAATTGTTTTGAAAATACCTTCCCAGATTATGGAAAGCATTCTGTTAACACACAGCTGAGTACTCCAGACCAAACCTCTGCTTTTATAGAGGTCTGCATACCTGCTGATGATCAATTAATAAAGTTCAATTGATTATCAGCACCTGACTGCTACTTAGCCCCTAAATATCTGAAGGAGGAGTCTCGTTTCCACATTTTGGTTTAGTTTTTCTTAGATAAATATCCACATGCTGTAATATGGAATTTGCTGGTGTCCATCTGAACTTATAATGACAAAGCTTTAAAATCATTAAGGACTAGATGATTTATTTTTACTGTCTTAACGTAGAAAACAATGGTATTCACAAAGAGTGTATGTTATTCCCTTATTCTATGATTATGACTACATAAACTACATATTGCGCCATGTGATGATTTAAAGTTAAAAAAGAAAGTTCTGAACTCTGAGAAGAAATGTAAATGGCATCTAACAAACCACGACTTTTAAGATGTTTTGATAGCACCTCCGCAGACAAGCCCCCCCCCCCTCCCCCCCCCAAGACACTTAAAAGTTAAAATCCGGTCATCAAAGCAACGCCCCTGCATTCCCCAGATGTCAGGCTTAGACTAGATTACAATATGAATCAGAATCTAATCCACTCCAAAACCTCTAAAAGCAGCATGTAATTTACCGTAAAGACAGTGTCATACTTCAGTGTCACCGTCACAATGTTTTATCTTTTTAAGTAAAACACCTGTGAATTAAGGAAATGCTCCTTTTCCCTGCAGGCACAAACGCCCATTTAGGTCTAGACGTTTTGGGACAGTAATAAGAGTTTTTATAATTTTGCCGTTATGCACCACCATTATTGGATTTGAAATAAAACAATCAAGATGTGAACATAGTTTAAACTTTGAGGCTTCACAAAAATATGGCATTAGGCATTTAGGAATTAATACCATTAAACAGAAAGAGGTGAGAAATGAAGGGATAGATGGATGAATGGATAAATGGGAAATAAGTTAAATGGCCCAGTGTGGCTCATTTCCTTCATTACTTGAAGACAAATGAAGCAGATAAAAGTTCTGGAGTTGATATCGGGTATTGGAGTTGCATTTTGGCAGCTGTTTAACTGGAAGTACCAACACCATTAGGCCGCAAAAGCTTCATAATCTGTCAAGACAGAAAATCAAGTTTGGCACATTTTAAAAAAAAAAAAGAAAAAAAAGCCTCTGTGACGTCAATAACATCAAAAGGCCCAAAAACCAAGGAAGAAAACTAAAATAGATAATTGTGAAATCGTTTCCAGTGGTGAAGAAAAACCCCTTCGCAACATCAACAGAAGTCAAGAATACTCTGGACACGCTTACAGACAAACAGCCGTACACACCCACACGCTACGGTCAAATTAGAAACACCGATCTGCGGGAGAAAGCCGGAGTAACCGGAGAGAACCACGCATGCACATGGAGAACATGCAAACTCCACACAGGAAGACTCCTGCGGGGCCCCGGAGTCAAACCAGGAGCCTTCTTCCCATGAGGCAACAGTGCCAAACCACTAAGAAAAACGGAAACTTAGAAAACTGTATCAATAATCATTTCTGAATTCGCTTTGGTTTTCACTTCAAACTCAGCACGGCTCACTTGGGGTTTGTTTAAAACCTGATTCCTTGTTCCTTGCAGTTGTTAAGAAAAAAAAATACTTTACCCTTATGGTTAAGAACAACTGTTCTTATTTTGTCTGCACATATGAAGACTTTTATCTTTTTTTTTTTGACAACTCGTGTCATACAACAGCAAGTCAGTGTCTGGTCTTTAATGCCAATTAAATCTGTGTGTTATACACTCTGCACTGGCAATAATTAGCTATCTTTTTCCTCATTACCCATCCACAGTGAGGAGTGTGTGTGGGGGAATAGTCTATTGTTGAATTCAGCTTAATTAAAGCACCCAATTAAAACATTTATCACATAAGTCAGGTTGCTGTAGAGAATGTATAAACCTAACTGGTTAAAAATAAGATCACCATCTCATCGTATTTATGAGACTTCTCTGCATGTAATTGAGTATGTATGAGTTGGCGAGTGTGCCAGCGGCTCCATCGTTTAATAACTCCATACTTTTGTAACCATTAATTGGTTTGTCATCGTTAAATGTGCAGGCTGTACAGGAACGTGCTTCTGTGTGCATAGATTAGCATATTTCTCAAATTGTTTGTCTTATGATAAGTTTAAGTCAGGATTTTTAGTGACATGGACACTGTTTCCGTTTTAGGGTTGAGGTTTGATTTCCGCGAGTGTTTCCGTCTCTTACCTGATGTTTGACTCTGTCTTGGAGGCAGCTTGCTGGAATTGTTTCTTGCTGTCTTCATATCTTTCCAAATTCTAAAGACATTAACACAAAAGGAAACAAACAGAAACCGTTAATCTATTTTTTTTTGTGCCTTACAGTATTTTATATAACAAATAAGCCTATTTGAATACAGAATATATTTGTCCGGATCTGCAGCACATGCAGCATATTCACCAACTTTTTTTGCAGATTTATTGTTTTTCTAGTACAAAGTGAAACATCTCGTTTTCTGAGCTATTGTTAATGCAGAAGTAAAAAAAAAAAAAAAAAGCTCAGTTTTGATTACTGGCATTACTTCCCCCCCTCCAGGAAATTGTGATTTCCCAACTCTGTCTGATGAGGTTCAAAAACTCCAGCATGCAGACGGCAGCATGATAAAACAAGCAGCTAATCCACAGCAACTGCAGCCTTTCCTCTGCTGATCCTCCCAGCTTAGGCCTTTCAGAAACCGGTAGTCCCCCCAAATATTTACCCTGCAAACTGTACCATCTTGGGGAGGATGCAAGAGAGGAAAGACAACAGAAAAGGCTGGAAGGCAGGTGAAGTTTAGAGGGGATAAAGAGAAGATAAATCTTTGTACAAGTGTAGTGAATCAACCTAACCTCTTTTTTCCCCCAAATGGAAGAACAACACAAGACATAAAATATTAAAATAATAATAATAATAATAAAAAAAGCAGAGTATTTTATGCATTTTTAAACAGAGAACAGACATTTAAACTTTGTAATCCTGATCAGATGACAAATGGTGGACAGAGTTTGACCACACTATCAGGGCTACAACGATTAATCATCGTAATCAGTTTGAAGTTGTAAAACTGCAGAAATGTCATGGACAAGGAGGTCTTCATCGCTGCTTTGGTTGCTTTTTGCTTTTTTCAGCAAGCGTCTGCATATACAATAATGCTTGGTACCATAGTTTGGTAAAACCTGCTGGGGAGACTGGACTTGTATGGTTGTATATATGTGTAATTACACATATGGATAACTAGTTATATATGTGTACTTTAATCTGTACAGCAATATCTGTGAGTAAGAATGCCTGTAATGACTAAGATTGCACAAGGATGTATATAAATTCGCATCGTGAATTAATGTCTGTGTATGTATAAACATTTTTTTAAACAGAAACGATAACAAGGGTCCATCTGGAAACATGGTTTTGAGTTTAAGGGGTAAAAGTTCATGACTTTTGTTACTTCTTATTGCTCCTTTTCGAACATGTCAAGATGCTGCTGCTACAAAAAATCTGTTTGAAAGCTTCCTGGTGAGGTATGTTCAAGCATGTCTGTTACGTGCTATAATGTTCAACAACAACGCGAGAGGCCATTTCCCAACATGCCTACTTGTGTTGACTTGTGCTCTTGTGAAATTACTTTCAATGGACGAAGGACGAAGGTGTTTAATACACACAGTTCACCAACACTGGGGGAGCTGACTGATGCAGCGCTGGCTGCAGGAGATGGAGCGGGTAGCAGATCCACGCTACCCTGAATAACAATGGGAATTGTGGAGTGGCTTCCCGCCTCTAATTCATGTACAACATATTGAAATATGACCACATTTAAGCAATACAATTTGTCATGGCTCATAGTTAATGTTGAAAACTTGCTGTATTTTCAGTGTGATCTCAAACAACCGGGTGTGAGTGCTGCAGAATGCAGATTCTCAGCTGAAGTTTCTGAAGAAACGCTGCATGTGCACTCATGTTTTCTGTCATCTTCATTAAGATGAGGACATGCAGGCTTCTGTTCCATAAATCCTACTGATTCGGAGAATTTCCGCAGTCTCCCATGTCCTTAGTCAGATATTTACATATCATCCGTCAGCTACAACAGCAGTGTAATTTCATCAGATGTGCCACATCTGCAAGGTTCTGCAGATATTCTCAGGGAGCAGTTCTCATAAGTGAGCTTTTTGTTTGTACTGCAGCAATTTAGAAGACCTGTAGGAATAATTCATCACATTTACTTGTACCACTGACATCTCAAAATTAACCATTTTACCTCTGATGTGTATTTTCTAAAAACAATCAGCTAAATTAGCCAACAAATCTTTTTTCTAGACTTTTTAATAGTGCTTAAATTTCATCTCACCCTCATTTTCCCTCCTCTTATACTGTCACCTCATTTCTGTCTACAAAACCATATGCATGCATAATTTAAGGTATGCCACATCCTATTTTTTAAAACTCTGATTTATGCGAGGTAAAATGCTGTTAGCATCTTTTCTTGTCCCTAAAGACAGTGTTTATGCATTACATCTGCCCTCAGGTGTATTTGTGAATATTTTACCAAAAGGGCTATTAAAAGATAAATTAATCAGAGACTGAACAAAGAGATGAGATGCTGCTTGCTGAGATCCCGCCATAAACCCCTGTGAGATTTCTTTTTCCTCTTTTTGTGATACAAACAGGCTTTTTCAGCTTCTTATTCCAAGATGCCAACACTCTCCAGTATCGGTAATGTTAAACCATTTTTTTTCAATTTTACTCTAAGCAACAAAGTGTGGCATTTTTAGTTGCCATGGTGACCCTTTTGAATTATTGGCTGTTTACAGAGATTCCGATTCTGCAGCTGTCGTCATCTGTGTACTTTCCTTTTTACAGCGGTGCTCGTCAGCCACCATCCCCCTCGTTTCCCTTCAACACATTTTTTTTTTTCCCCACTTCATCTCTTCTGTGTTTGTAAAAGCCTTTTCACCTCTCTGCACAGTTACAAGCTGAGATGCGGCTCTTTGAATCTGCGCCTTTATATGAAAAAGCTGCGATACTTTCAGAAATGAGTGTTTCATTTCTCTCATCCGCTGCTTTGTTGTGCCGGTTGCTGCTTGGATGTTCTGGCTGATCAGTCGCACCAGGACTGGCCAAAAGGAGGCTGACTTATGCGATACAGTTTCAACTGATTTAAAGCTGAGACCAACAGTGAGACAAACGAGACTGAAGGTAGACCAAAAAGCAGGGAGTATTTGAACAACAGAAATACCTTAAGGACCCTGATATAAGACAAGCCTGCCTATAGGAAGACCTCCTTTTGTCAAGACGCATCTTTTTAGAAAAATACTGCATGAGCAACAATCATCTTGTTGTAGTAAAGACTTTTATATCATCTTTTTTAAATCAATAAAAAAACAGTGTGTTCTGTAAATGGCTTAAAAACAAACAGCATCTTTTCTCTGAATTCTCTGAAGGGCTAGCACTCGGACACGTGTCCTGAACGAGCCCAGGCTGAATGAAACTTGTGGTGGGTGAGCTCAACTCTGGCGATTTCCAAGCCAGTTAACTGGGTAATGGGTCAAGTTAAGTTACACACACACACACACACACACACACACACACACACACACACACACACACACACACACACACACACACACACACACACACACACACACACACACACACACACACACACACGACGATTGGGGGATCAAATATTTCCCAGTTCTTTATTCAGCTGCTGGTCCCTGCAGACAACACACAGGGGCCTCAAGTACTGGGGGTCAGACATTGTTCACATCTTCAAAAGGTACTTTGCTTTTCATGCCCTGTGAGCTTAGCGAGCACACAAGTGTTCAAATATCATAAGAAAGGAAGAAAAAGGCTTGCGGCATTTGGCACATATTCAAATGACTTGGAGCATTTTAATGCAGCTAAATCTGAGTCACTGAGCAGTCAGCGTATTGACAACAACTAATAGCCACCTGCAGCCTCTAATTGGCTCTTACTTTTTTACTGCCTGCTCATTACGTTTGCTCACTCTCAACCCTGCAGAACCTCTCACTCTTTCAGTCCCAGCAATTTATTTTCCCCCCAATATGTTATGCTGGTCCTCAGCAGGAATATGTAGCTTCAACATCATGGCAGCACCAAGGAAAAGTGACATTTCTTTGGAGAAGATAATAGTGTTGTTTGTTGACATTTTGAGAGAATGGATTCCCGCCAGATCCGTTTAGAAAAAGCAAGGAGAAAAACGCTTAAGCAAGGGATTAAAAAGAAAAATAACAAATGGCATCCTCATGAATTTGGGAGATGGCAATCTAAGATAGCGAGATATTACCATAATTGCACAGAGCTAGGGAAATATGGAGCGGGACGAAGATTGTCAAGAAGGTGGCAGCAGCTGTACTTTACATCCATCAGTCATCAATAGTCAAACAGATTTCTGCTTCCCCACTGATTATGATTGCAACCATTTTCCCCTGCTGTCGACACATTTACAACAAACCTGTATCAACAGGAACGTTTCTCACACTGAGTGAACTGACGCAATTATTCACATGTATTTTCCCTGTCGGTTTCCATTTTTATTGGCTTGTTAATGTATGTGCACACACAACAAAACAATGCAAAGATGCTCACTGAAACAGAAGAAGGGCATCACTTTTTTGTGTTTCATCAGATATTACAAACAATGGTTTTCAGATGGGTTTAAAAAAAAACAAAAAAAACTTTCACACTGCTTTTATCTCGTTCTCTTACACACGCACACGCACACACACACACACTTTGATCCACCTGGAAAAGGATCCGTCTTTTAACCTACACACTCCCACTTCCTCCAGCCGACTGCTGCAGCAGGGGCGCTCGCTGCGCAGCACCAAACAGGCTTCTGTCTTGACCCTGAGCTGAGTGGGCCCACGTGAGCACATGTGTGAACCTTGACAGACCCACGATTGTGTCTTGCTCTACGTCCTATGCAGCCTTCTCTGTACAGACTGGAACACACTGTGTCTACTTCAACATTGTTCATCTGTGCAAATGTTAGACATACACTGGCAAGAAAAGATTGTAAACCCCTTTAAATTACCTGGTTTTCTAGCCTTCATTTGACATAAAATGTAGTCAGTTCTTCATCTGATTCACAACAGACAAACTCAATTCTCTTCACCTGACAAGCAACTACAATATCCCATGTTTTTATTGAACACACCCATTAAACATTCACAGCCCTGCTGGAAAAAGTAAGCGAACCCCCGGATTAATTACAACAACAAACGTTAATTGCCATCGTTATATTGTATCACTTGAGTCCAATTTATGAAATGAGCTGGAAGGCGTGCGTTACAGCTATATTAATTCAAGACACAAACATTTTAAGAAGTTTTTTGCTGATGTAAATGATGCCTACCAAATGAGGAGATCTCTGAAGACAAATGATCAAGATTAGTTGACCACCATAAAGCTGTTAAAAAAAAAAAAAAGCCTATCTTAAAGTGGTTAAGCGTCCATCAGTCCAACAATTGTTCATAAATGGAGATGATTTAGTATGGTGGTAACTCAATCTATAAGTGGGCACCCAACCAAGAAGACTCCCTGAGTACATCACTGGATCTGGGAAGCAACTCAGGTCAACAAACTACCACACGCAAATCCCTGAGCAGGAACGCAATCCCCAAGTGTTGTCTGGACTGGCGATAAGATAAACTATTCAAGAAGAAAACTCAGGAGCATCTAAGGAACAAAAAGGACACCGCATACCAACTTCAAAACATCCTCAGTGAAGTATGGTGGAGGGAGCATCATAGTCCAGGATTACTTTGCTGAAACACTTCCCAGCATCCAGGGGAAGTTTATCGAGTATCCCACTGGACAACGACAAGATGATGATACTTCATCTGAACTTTAGTAGACGTTCAGTGACCTGAAGCATGACAGCAAATCAACTGCAGAAGGACCTCAGAAAAAGAAAATCCCATTTTATGGCCAATCAGTGCTGGAAACCAGTTACTTCCGAATAGTTTGTATATTTTTTTCTTGCTGGTGCATCATCATCGAGAGGTCTTGGAGGCCACTAATAAAGCTCCTGATCAACTGTGTTTGTAGCATCTCTATAACAACTAAAGACAACATTAGAGAGGTGGATACACGTTTGATTAGGTCTTTCAATCAACCTCAAACCCACACACACAAATATAAATACATTTTATATACATTTTATATCTATATAAAAAAATATATATAAAAAATATATATAAAAATAAAAAAAAAAACACGCACACACACACACAACCAGTCAAACGTTTGGACACACGTCCTCATTTATTTGAATGGGAAAGTGTGTCCAAACTTTTGACTGGTAGTGTAGTTTTTTTTAATGAAGTGAAAGCTTGTAAACTCTGTAAATGACATCACCACTGGCCAACGTTTTTCCACCAACATTTATCACTGCACCCACAGATCTGTGTCAAAATGGCTTTTAGTATCTGTGTCTAACAGTGCCTTCATCTGGACAGTGCATGCTTAAATTAATGATGCTGGAGGCATTTCATGGCATTTGTGTGTGCGTGTGTGTGTGTGTGTGTGCGCGCGCGCGCATGCACCACAGTTAAGAAATGCATGAGTGTTTCTTTTGCCCAGGAAAAATAATGAGGCAACAGGAATGTCAGCCACAACTCTGCAATGTTTAGTAACGTTAACTTATTATGAAACACACATCTTCATCTTCAGATGGGTGCAGCCTCAGTGGAAATGCTGCTAACAAGCTTAACTAATAAGCAGATCTGAAGCCCTCGGTGCAGCATACTGAACCAACAGCTTTTCACAAGATGAAAGCGTTAAACTTTGCCTGGTCTACATGAGGCCCACAGAGGATGCATTTCCATTAGAAAGTTCAACACTGCAGAAAAGTGGGGGGGTTTAATATGGTACTTGGAAAAAAAAAAAGTTCTGATTAAAACAGCAGAACGTCTCCATCTTGTTGGGAACACACCTACACAAACAGTGCATCATCACGGTGGATGCACAAGTTCAAATATATGTATTTGTAAGTGGCCGTGTGGGTGCATGCATGTAACTAGGATGTGAGGACAAATTTGTTTGAGCCACGTCGTAGGGACAAAGTTTCAGTTGTACAAAGCTCTACATTTCAATATGAAGACATGTTTAAAGTTAGTATCAGGGTAAAGGAAGTATCTGGGAAATGTAATGTCTTCCAAAGTGGAGTAAGCAGACGTGTGTGGGTGTGTGTATGCCCATCTCTGTTTGGCCAGGAATAAAGGCACTGCCACTGGCTTGATTTTGAAAAAATAAAATAAAAAATAAAAAAGGGGTCTATGTGTGCTTAGTGTGAAGATATTTCTGGTGTGCTACACAGAAACCTTGCTGACAGTCTGTCAAGCAACCTGTCAGACTTGGAGGAGGATTATTATCTTCTTCTGTCTGCTCCATTTCCACCAGCTTCAAACTGCACTCCGTTATGACAGGAGTGTGTGTCAAAGACCACCAGAGAAGGAAAAGGGAAATAAAGATAAAGTACAAACTCTTCAAATATTAAAAAGCTACTTTTGGGGCTTGAAAAGAAAAAGAAAAAAAATCTCAAAATCAAATAAACATGACCATTTACTACATTTCCATGTATACTGTTGACATAATTTAGAAAAAGGAAAGGCAGGAATTCTTTTAAATTACAGATTATCCAGTTAGTTCAACTTCAGCCGATTTCTATCCTGAATGTTTTAGTGTACATGTAAAGTTTCATGTACAATCCTACTTTTAAAAAAAAAAAAAAAAGTTCAGATCTAAAGATTCCACTACAGCCAAATCTCAAAAAAACATATTTTACTAGTAATAAGAAGGAGCGTTTCCCCAGTTTAAGCACTTGGTATTTTCTATATTCCAAGTAAAAAATGAGGTAATTCTGACTATGACGGGGTAAAGTTTATCTCTGTGTAGCATCATCTCTGTTCATTTACGTCTGGGAACTGAGGAGACCAGGTTCAGGACTTCGAGGCAATGAATGCTGTCACAATCTCGTCTAAATTAGGATTCAAAAACCTTTTCCATTTCATGATGCGCCAGATGTTTTCAGCTGGTGAAGCGTTCCGACTGCTGGCGGACCAGTTCCAAACTAAGACTGTTCTAGATCTGACCACATCTGACTTCCTCTTTGCGTGATAGACCTGCACATAGATGGAACGAAGATCTTCAACAGAACGATTTCCAGAAGGGTTCCTAAACAGTGATTTCATTAACAGAATAATGCCAGTTTTTAATCCAGCACCATGCGAGGGCCTGAACATCACGAGTATCCAATATTGATTTTTGGACATGTTATATGTGAACACAGACTTTTCCAGATTCTGTTGATGATATTAGGACCTGTAATTGATATCTTCAAAGTCTTCATAACTTTGCATAAATGATTATTCTAAAATTGTTTCACAAATTGTAGACAAACTTTATTTTAGCTAAAAAAAATTAAAAAAAACCCATCCACCCCTATCTCTACTTCTGACGCCCCACTCACATGGGACAGGTATTACCTGCGGACCTGCGGTCATCTGTGATCGTTACAGAGGATGTTTGTGATATTAATCCACGGCACCACACAGTTATTTGCTGTTGCCACGGCAACTGTCAAAATATGATGTGTTGTCACTGAAGTGCATGATCAGATGCTTCCAGTTCAATATTTCTCCAGAACTGTGTTTAACGAAGCCATGGATTCATATCATGATTCAAACTTTAAGTCAATTAAATGTTAATTGTTTTACAAAATCTAAGGCCGTGATGGCACATCTGGGATGAAGGTAAATTATAGTCAAGGACTGACTTTGCTTATCCCAAGTAAATGCAGTGAATGAAACACAAGCCATCAGGATGTGTCTTTCTTTTTTTTTTTTTTCATCTTTTTATATCCAATAATGTCACTGACCTGTTGATGAACTAAATATGTTATAAGACACTCCTCCAGGTGTGTCTTTTTAGTACCATTTACTTTTGCCAACCTTTTGTTGCGCATATCTCAACCTTTTTGTTGCTGCTATCAAATTTAAAATTAGCCAATATTTTTAACGAAATTCTCATCTGTAACCACCCGTCAGAAGAGGAGAGGAAAGATTCAGCAGGCTGTTGGGGTTGAATAAACGGTTTTTAATGTGCTGACCACTCAGTGCATTTTATCGATCATTTTTACAGTTTTTGGGAACACAGGCATCTTTTTAAGGGAAATGGATTCAATTTTAACAAATCAGGGGTGAAACTGTTCACCTTTCAACATATTTTATTTCCTATGTCATCCATCTGTGCTCGGTGCCAAGGCTGAGATAAATGAGGAGTTATCTCATAGAGAGGAACAAACAACGCCCAGTGAAAACCTTGAGGAGGACCTACATCTGCCCAGACCGGGGAGAGCTTCCAAAAGGAGAGACATCAGAGGCAAGTAGAAGGGTCCATATTTGCCTCCGCCCCTCTCAACACCACCAATGACCAGGACCAGGGACCAGAACCTTTTTCACCCCCCCGTCCCAAAACCATTGACAGGTCACCACCCTCCATTTCTCTTCCCTTTTTTATAAATAAAAATGGATTTATTGAAGTGAATAGGAGGGAAAAACAAACAAAAGTTGGGCCCCTCCACGCCAGCATATGTTTCGTCCGTGTCCGTGACCGTGTCATTATTGTTGGGGATTTTAACATCCATGTTGACAACCCTCAGGACTAAAGACCAGAGTAAAACTCTGGACCACTTTGGGCCGACTCAGCATGTAACAGAGGCCACGTACAATAGTGGACACAGTCTGGACCTACTGGTCTCTAAGTCTCTGAGCACTTCAATGGTTACTGTGTCGGATGTGGGCCTGTCTGATCAGTCCTGTTTTCTTTGAGATGACGATTTCAGTCTCACAAATGTGTCAACAGCAGTGATCACAAAACGGTGTCCAACTGAAGACAGCAGTGAGATCTTTGACCAGGTCTGGGGGTTCAGTCAATGAGCTTCAGTGCTACGTTATGGACACTATGGTTCCCATTAAGGTGAAGGTTATTTCGGGAAAGAAGAAGTCTCCATGGCAAAACTCCACTCTGGTAATAAATGGTAATAGAGAAAACCGGTTCAAACACCACGACACAGTTTCATCCCAACACCAGTAAAGACCTGGAGGACATCTTACCCCAACTGAAAATCCAACTCTTGCTGTTTAGACATCCTGCCAACAAGTTTTTCAAAAAGGTCTCCAAGATTTTGGAGTCAGACCTGTCAGGGATTGTGAACTAGTGTTTAATGTCAGGTGTGTTTCCAGATCCACTGAAAACAGCTCTAATTAAACCTCTGCTGAAAAAGGACAATCCTGACAAGAAACAAACGAACTGCAGACCGATATCAAATCTTCCATTTCTGAGTAAGATATTTGAAACCTCCCAACAGCTAAATGGCTTTTTAAAAAACAAAGTAACTGCTACGATGCCTTCCAGTCAGTGTTGTGGTGCTGTCTAAAACGTAAGACTGCTCTGACCAAAGTGTTTAATGACATATGCTTGAATACAGACAGATGAACATTGTGTCGCTTCTGGAGCCAGCTGCAACCACACTGAGCCTGGAGAAGGATACAGAAGTCCATCTACTGTACATGGCCAGCTAATACCAACTATGCATGCAAAAAAAAAAAAAAAAGAATCTTATATACACACAGACTCACAAGATTTGCAAACATCCCAAGCTCACAGTCAACACAGCCTGTGCTGCCCGTATGCCAGCCAGCAATTGACTCACTCTGCAAACTCAACCTGTTATTATGAGGACACAACGAGCCCGTCAACTTTAAGAAGACGTATGTGTGTTTCAGATGTGTGTGATATAATCCTGTAGTGATTTAATCTTACTTACTTGTACTTATACTTGCGAGAGAGACCGAGAGAGAGAGAGCGAGGGAGGAAGAGAGAGAGAGAGAGAAAGACAGACCAGTGTGTGTGACTGAATGGGAACAGGGTCATCAAAGGCCCTTGTTGACTATGAAAGATGACATTTGCCACAAGTAAAAACAGTCAATTTATAATTTATCATCTAGTTGAGGCCAACAAGGCAGGACTGGACATGCCCAGTTTCTCGAACCCCAAAATGTCACACTTGCCTTCATTTTCTTACAGATTGGGCCTACAGATTGAGTTTATTCATTTAGGCTGATGGCAACTCTTCGAGGTTCAAGAAAATGTCATATTTTTTGTAACATTTTTACAATGTGATTTAGAACTTTAGCATCAATGCGTCATGCAGACGATGTCAGGTCTTTCAAGCTCAGTGACGAACGTAATTTGCGACTGCAATAAAGTAGAGGAAATGCTGCAGACAGAGCATCCAGTCTCATCACTGTCTTGTCCACTTATTTTTGCCGTCTCATAGCGACGGTTTTGGATTAACAGACAGTGAAATGGTTATAAATGGACTGCGTTATTTTCCTAACAACACAACAAAGCATTTGCTTGAAATGTCCTGATATTTATGAGGTTTGAGTTGTTGGTGGTAAATATGTGCTCTTCAACGGTCTTCAATCCAGGCTGCTGTTAGCCTGAATTGACGACCTGTATTCTTCCTGATTCTTCAAGCTGAAAGCGCTTTGATCTTTGTCAAAAACACTAAATCCTTTACATGGACCCAAAAAAAAAGCATATACAAATATCCCTTTAATCCACACAAGACAAGCTAAGTGTTACCTAAAGGCAGAGAGACGGCAGAGAGACGGCAGAGAGACGGCAGAGAGAAGGCAGAGAGACGGCAGAGAGAAGGCAGAGAGAAGGCAGAGAGACGGCAGAGACAAGGCAGAGAGAAGGCAGAGAGACGGCAGAGAGAAGGCAGAGAGACGGCAGAGAGACGGCAGAGAGAAGGCAGAGAGACGGCAGAGAGACGGCAGAGAGACGGCAGAGAGAAGGCAGAGAGAAGGCAGAGAGACGGCAGAGAGACGGCAGAGAGAAGGCAGAGAGAAGGCAGAGAGAAGGCAGAGAGAAGGCAGAGAGACGGCAGAGAGACGGCAGAGAGACGGCAGAGAGACGGCAGAGAGAAGGCAGAGAGAAGGCAGAGAGACGGCAGAGAGAAGGCAGAGAGACGGCAGAGAGAAGGCAGAGAGAAGGCAGAGAGACGGCAGAGAGACGGCAGAGAGACGGCAGAGAGACGGCAGAGACGGCAGAGACGGCAGAGAGAAGGCAGAGAGACGGCAGAGAGAAGGCAGAGAGACGGCAGAGAGACGGCAGAGAGACGGCAGAGAGAAGGCAGAGAGACGGCAGAGAGACGGCAGAGAGACGGCAGAGAGACGGCAGAGAGAAGGCAGAGAGAAGGCAGAGACAAGGCAGAGACAAGGCAGAGACAAGGCCTGAAAAGCTGCCTGGGTGATGGAGTACGAGGCGTATGGTTTCAGGACACGGACTGGAAGTCTGTGGCGGTTACACTCCAGTCTGACAGTTGCTCTACACAACTCCCTTCATCTACCCCAGTGAGTGCAGGACAAGCCTGAATTAACCATGGTAAACAAAACACAATACTAAGATCATACACATAATGTCCTGTAAAGGTCTTCTCCATTTGAAAAAATAGGAGAGGATTTCCCCCGGAGTCGTGTAAAAGGTCCTCTGTTGTTAAGTTCCAGCCTGGTGAGGCTGGAACTTAACTTGAAGCTACACCTTTTCTACCTGGCAAATGTCAAGCAGAAGATGAAAGGAAACGGAAGGGCTTATAAAGGCTCGCTGGGGATTCTCAGACTGGCTTAAATCTTAGCTGCTTGTTGAATCCTGCTGGATCAACCCAGTGGAGTGCTTTCTTACTTGGACCCAGATTCTTCTCAAAGAACTGTTTTGAATTTACCTTAAAAGTTTGTCATTTGAAATGTCTACATTCTACTGATGTGCACTAGGTATCCCTCATCCTTAAACAGTGCCCCTTTTATGGCTGTCAGCACAGTAAAAAAGACCTTGAATGTGAGGAGAGACATCGGAACCATCAAAGCTGAAGACCATGTTCTTTGATTTCTCCAGTGTATTTACACGTTCAGTCTACATTACTGTGTAAGAAACTCCAGACTCGAGTAGATGCCTCCACAATCACCTGGATTAGCACTATAGGAGACTGTGCTCTCACTATTTCTCCTCACTCTGTACACCTCAGACGTCTAGGTGTCATCTGCAGAAATACTCAGATGAGTCTGCAGTTGTGGGGTTCATCAGTGACGAACAAGAAACTGAGTGCAGAGAACTGGTGGACCGCTTTGTGGCACGGTGTGGGAGCAATCATCTCATTTTGAACATGAGCAAGAAAAAGTAGATGACCAAGGATTTTAGGAGAACCAGGAATAAGTCAAACACCACTTTCATTATGAAAGAAGTGAAGCTGGTGGAGAAGTATAAATACCTCAGTGATCCACCACCAGAATGGACTAGAAACAACATTGGTGCTGTTTATAAGAAGGGACAGAGAAGTCTACTTCCTGAGCAAGCTTAGATCCTTCATCATATGTACCAAGATGTTACATATCTTCTAAATCTGTTGTGAAGAGTTCAATTTCATCTGCAGTTATCCATTGGGGGAGCAGCATCAGAGCCAGAGATTTAGAAAAAAAATTGTTCTGGGGACTCGCACTGCACTGCAGAGGAAATATGCACCAATTCTTTAGATTTATTGTGTACATTGTGGATGGTTCACCTGGGAAAATAAAAGTATCTGAGCTTGCATTCATGTGGTTATAGTCGTTTGTGCGACAGTTGGACCAATCCTGTTCTGTAGTATGGGAGCAAACATCCATAGTGTGGTCAGCACTGCAACACTGGGATAATTCTGAAGCCCTAAATGAAGTCTTATCTGCTGTCTGTGTGCATGTACAAATGTGTGGGCATGTGTAAATGTAGTACCTTTTTCTCCAGCTGTGCCAGCTGCTCCTTGTAGAAGGCATCCAGCGCTTTCAGCTGCAAGTCTTTCTTCTGCAGGTGTTGAGCCTGCAAGCAGACACACACATACGCAAACTATTCAGTTAAAATACTCGGTGTAAGTCACATTAGGATACAGTTTTTACATTTCCCATTTCCAATTTCTTGAGGGGTATGTTCAGTGTTCCATGACACAAAAAAATGCAAAATTTTACATTTCATTCAGCAGACACGTTTACTCAGAGAGCAAGAACAAGGATGTGTCGACATGCGCACCCTTTCCTTTAATCCTATGCTGTGTGTGTGTGTGTGTGTGTGTGTGTGTGTGTGTGGGGGGGGGGTTTATTCAAATATAATCATAGTGGTTCTTAGTATTCAGAAAATGCAACCTTAAAGTTGCAATTACATAATGTTTTTCACCTAGCCATTGTTTATTTAAAAAAGTCATTAGAACAATCAAGACAAAATGAAGAAACACAAAAACAGAAAAAGAATGTGGGCAATTCCAAGTACCCCTTAATGCTTCCAATGCCAGAGGATTTAAGAAGGCAAGTTGAACCCAGGTGCTTCTAATACTCAGCCCTTCTGTTCTCTTGGACAGGTCGCACTGGAAAATCAGTTTCCCTTTGTGGGATTAATAAAGTATATAATATTGAATTGAATTAAACTGAGCATCAACAGGTGTCCAGATCTCTATAAAAATAGACACGAATGGGTCAGACCGACGTCATATTGAACCCTGTGGATCAGGTTTGGGAGGTCCCTGACGTTCAGTTCAGTTGAATACTTTTGGCCATATAGTGTTTATCTCTGACACTACAGACCTCACTGTTCATGTCAAATCCATGGCAACAACATCAGGGTGAAATATGCAAGTATGGTTTTTTTTAAAGGTTTTGCCAAAGGACAGTCTTTTCTGTCTAAGAAGAACATGGAAGCACAAGTGAACTTTGCCAAAGTACATCTGAACAAACCACAAGATTTCTGCACTAGTTTTCTATAATTTTTGGAACGCTGTCCTTGACCATTACAAAGTCTGGAATGGTCAAGGACAGCGTTGGAGGGGTGATGAACAGAACTTGAGCACCTAGATACTTAGAAAGGCAGGAGGAAGAAAAGAAAAGACAAATCTAGATTTTAAAAAAGCTCCAATCAAAGTTCAGCCCTCAACCCAGCTGAAATGTCACAGCAGGACCTTTAGAGTCCTGGATAACCAAATGTCCAAAAACCTCCAGGAATTACAGCAATGTTGTTGAGAGGAGTGGGTCCTAACTCCTCCAAAACCTTTTCTCCCCCTGTATGCAGAGACAAAGTTATTGCTGCCAACAGTGGATCTACAAGGTACTGAATCATTTGGGTTCTTAATATGTGGAGTGGTGGCCTAGTGGTTACAGTGGTTACAGTGGTGGGCTTGGGCGTGGAGGACCCAGGTTCAAGCCCAGGGCTGCCCACAATGGTAAATCACTGGGGGCCCCTGAGCAAGGCCCTTAACTCAATTGCTCCCCGGGGCGCTGCCCTGCTAGCAGCCCCACTGCTCACTAGTGAAACTAGTTGATGGGTTAAAAGCAGAGACTAATTTCGGTGTGCATCGTGCATACAGCGTGTGCACGATGTCCACACTGACAAGAAAGGGAAGAAAAAAAAAAAAATATAACCCACCGTACTTCAGTATGATAAATAATGGCACAGTGAAACAGTTATGTTGTATATTTAAGGCTGCATTTGGCTAATACTATGATCAGATTATCTTTTTATACTAAAAAGGGGATTAACTTTTTCACAACTCTAATTTAATTGCTGACATTTAAATAGTGTTTGTTCTCTTAACTAAAACTTCCCATTTTTCTAAATCCACCAACTTTCTGATTATTTGAAGATCTGCGTGAAATGATACACTTTTGTGTATGAATTTAAGAGAAATTCATGCAGAACAAAAAAGTAAAAGTAAAATAAACCCATAAGCATAACACTTGCTTTTGCAGCTCTTCAGGTCCACTTATGTTCTCCAACTATCGATCCATATGCACCCCTCCATTCATCCATTTTTCCATGTGTGTCATCACACAATATAACACCACATACTTTGCAGTGAAGATAACAGACGTCACTTTAAAATTCAAAACGTGCACATGTGAAACTGGCTGAATGCATGGTGATAAACATGCAGACATATTCCACAACAGCTTAGTAAGGGGAGGAAAAAAAAAGAAAACATGCGAGAGCAGAGACAAATCACAGAGAAATGTGTCAAAAGCTGTTCAGTTAAAGATGTGTCCGTTAATAAATGTAATTATTTATCTAAATAATGATATGATTAATGGTGGAATTAAAATTCTGAGACCTCAGAAAAGCCTCTGGTTTGTTGGCTTGTCTGTTAAACTCTTATTTTCTTTAGTGTTGGGACATTGGTTAGTCATGTGCTCTGGGGGTGTGGCTTCAGAGGTGGGCCTGAACAATGTGGGCTGGCCTGAATGATGTGGGCTGGCCTGAATGATGTGGGCTGGCCTGAATGATGTGGGCTGGCCTGCCCCCCCCCCCCCATTTTCAAAATTTTGCCACAATCTTATTGATTTTGGCAATGTCTCCTAACCAGCCTTTAATTTTCAGTGTCACATTACAAAAAAATATTTAAAAAAAAACAGAACAGACAGTAAGAAAGCAAGGACAAACAAAATTATGTAGAGCATGTAAAAATGAAAGGATTGGAAGAAGGAGTAAGAAATGTGATCGATGAAAACAAAAACTGGGAAAATGAAAACAGGATGGAGAATTAAAAAATGAAACTATACAAAAAAAATAAGTAGGAAGGGGCTTAATTTACTTTTAATGTAATCTATTTAATCACCAAGTGGATTGTTGACCCTTAGACCTTGCAAAAAAAAAAAAGAAATTCTAATAGACATTGAAATATTTGTCCTTCCCAACTGTCAAGATTTTAAATTTTATAGAATTTATTAACAATGAACAATCAGCACATGAATGGTTGTTTCAGTTTTTAAGCAACCCTCGGCCTGAGACTCTGTGGGAGACCAGCGACAATTAGAGAGGAACGGATGGCGGAGCACATGTGCAGGACTTGTTGAAGGTCATAAGAAGCTTACCATGTCTTCTATCTCATCTGCAGACTACAAAAGGTTGGACAACAAAATGAAAGAGTAGAAAAGCAGAGCGGGACAAGGAAAGAGAGATGGAAGGTGGAGACAGCAAAGCAAAACCATTAAGATACAGCTCTACATCATTAGTGTTTAGGTTATGCAAGTTAAACAGTTCTGACTTGTGTCTAAAGCCTGGTATATGCTTCTCCGTTGAATCGATGCCATCATGACATGCGTCATCATGCGTCGCCCGACATTTTTCACCTTTCGTCTACTAAGGAACATTTGCAATAAGAGCACATTGATCAGCTCTCTCAGAAGTCACGTTTCCGTTACACTTTTGCCCAAAAGGAAACTAAAATGCTGAACGCGAGATAAAAGGTAACGCTGCAGGGCGTTGGTGTTTCCATTGAACATTGTTTTTCGAATAAGTGTAATTCTCGTAATTCTCATGCTGCGAGGTTCTTCTTCAAAACAACGAAAAAGAAAATCTCTTCACTGAAGATGTACAAAAACAATAGTCGGATGATGAAGGCAGTGGATGATTCAAATGATTAGTCACAGACAAACCTCTTAGTAAGCAGCGTTACAGCACCACTACATCGTATTAATGAGGCCAAGAACAGCTGGAAACTAGACTTTGATTACGTCACATCCAGCGCTGGCAGAGGAAGTGATAATTGTATTGTGAAAATGTGCAAAACGTGTTCCCATTGCAGGTTTGAGATAAACTGGATCACCTGAAAAACCACCTTGTGAAGGCATAAAAAGGTTTTTTCATTATTTTGGACTTTTTTGCTGTTTTTTTTTTTTTTTTCAAATTAGAACCATTTCCATTACAGGTTTTCTTTTATGATATTTGTTTTTTTCCCACAAATCTAGGGGTGATGGAAACAAGGGTACAGAAAAATGAGACATGAGGGTAAACACCCAGCCACAGAGTTTTACGTGATTTCATGAAAGATCCTCCCGAACCTTGATACCCCCTAGTGTTTTGGCTCCGTACTAAACAACGGCATTGAGCAGACGGCGTTCCTTTTCCATCTGGTTGACGGAGAAGCATGAAGCAGGTTTTACCTGCAGTGACACCCCTCTACATTTGGAGAATCAGGGAAAACTTGTTAAACATGTTGCAGGACACCGTGGTACAGGCTGGACATATGCCAAAAACCAAATCTGCTCAACCTGCTCTGAAATGAGTTTTGAGCAGTTTTAGGTGGCGGAAATTTGCTCCTCTGTAGCCCTAATTGTGAGAATCAGTTGGCACCCCATCACAGCTCCCCGATTATCCAAAGGGAGACTAAACCTTACTTTAAAACAGTACTTTTATCAAACTGGAACTGCAACTAATTTCAACGCATTGTGTCAGGTTATGACAAAAACAGAAGTGTCCCTCTTTATAAAAAAAACTTTATGATTCAGTTCGGATTTCATTAATACGTTTAACTACTTCTCCCCATCACCAGGCAAAAGTCCACGATTATACTACCGATTTGCAGTTCAGTACATTTGTGACAGATTTAAAAATTACATTTCTACTAATGACAGTAAATATATCTTGAAGGAATTCTTTATTTTAATTTCTATGTAATGGTGCAACCACAGTTGTCGTGAACTGGCTTCAATTTATTTAACATTTCAAAGGGCATCGCTTTAAAAGAGAAAATGAATGATTTGTATGAAATAGATTCAACATATTCCTATGGAAAAGTGCAACGACCTTGTTAAAGAAAGATAAAAGGTCTTAATAATGCGTTCAAAATTTCTGAATTTATGGATTTAAAGAAAAGAAAAATGTCTAAAGTTTAATAGAAATGAGGCCACATTCTTCCCCATAAGGTCAATATTAAATGGAAATGTCAAGTTCTTACATTGGTCTAAGTAGCAAAAGAAACCACAGCGAAGTCAAAAATACTTTAGCGTAAACTGGGATGTTATGGGAACACAGAAAAACCAACTCGTGTCAAAGAGTGAATACATCACTTGGAATAGTGAAGTTCAAGTCAGGTTACAACAATCAGAATGGTTTTGGTTTTTTGTGTGTGTGAATGTCATTTCGTGTGTTTAGTAATGTAAAACCAAAGATTTTCTCCTACACAGCATTAAATATATTCCAATAAACGTAAGTGTACTTTCTCATTCTCTCTTCTCAGTTAAGTGCTCTCAAACAACCTAATTGAACCATGTTTATCCATTAACACCTTAGTCTGCAATGCAGCTGTCAGTCAAAAAAAAACATGCCCCCAATTATGCATAAAACTGTCTGGAACTACATATGTTTAACATGATTGGGTACATAAGAATTTTCTCTCACCCCTGTACAGTTGTCATGTACGTGAAGTGGCTATAGAAACAAATCAAATTATTTTTTGCTGTAAAAACTGGACATTTTAACATCTTTGGAGATTGACTCGCTTCTGGAGCCTGCCTCTAGTGGTCATTTAAAGAGTGGCAGGGCAGAAAGGTTCTCCTGGAGGAGGAGTTGCTTAAATACTGTGTGGTGTAGATGCAGTGCAGTGTGGGTGTTGTGTTAGTAATTGCAAATTAAATTAAATATTTACAATGGAAATGAGACTAGTTGGTTGTAAATGAGATGCGCCACTAAACTAACTACGCAAGCTTCAATTAACTTGCAAACAATAGTGAACCACATTTCCTGTTGTTGATAAAGCTTATGTAAAACCAGATGGGCATATTTGTCAAACTGGAAAACACAATATGCAGAAAAAGATAATAACGTCACAGTATCTATGAGAATGACAGGCTGTCACTATTTGAAGTACCCTAATGTACTCAGTGTTGCACAGCTGGTACTCTCAGCAAATTAATGCCAATCAATATTTATAATGCTCTTGTGTCGGAGGTCTGACAGAAAGCACAGTGGCTCTGAAAAGCATCAGCGATGCTAAGTAACTGAGGTGAAGAGTGTCTACACGCACTTATGCACACACATACTGAGGGAGGAAGATTCATCATAATTATCAGGGCTGCTGAACACCAAATCAAATCAGAGGCAATCATCTGTGTTTCATAAACAGACCCTAACTGAGGAGGAACCAAAGCGAGGGGGGTTCGAACGTGAAAGAAGCTTCACGGTTTGGTGAAAAGAGGCAGCTGGCAGAAGTTAATGCAAAAGAAAAGAAAGACTCAAATGATTGCATGTTAATATGTTAAGTTAGACAGGTATCGTTTTGGTGGGGATTAAGCAGCAAAAGATGAGCGCAGATACAGAAAAAAACCTTCTTTGCTTCCCATTTGTGTCTCTCTGTGTTAGCCCAGTTTTAATTTGCAGTCACAGAAGAGAGTGCAAGTGAATCAGATGACTCTTCTGGTGTCGCTCCAGGGACCTGCGAGTCTACAGTAGATAACAGCCAGCCAGGCGTGACTTCACACACAACACATCACCCCACATCAGACACATGCAGAAGGTAGGGCGCAAGCTTTCGCAATTATGTTTCCTCTCCAATCCCGGTTGGGATTCCTTATATTGTTTACCGATGACCATCATTCACCAAGCCTTAACTATAGGTCCTTTGTCTTGGTTGTTTTAGGATCTTCGCTGGTATTACATTTTCTACTTTATATTCCATGTCAAACCACAATAGTCAGGCACAATAAAACATCTAAAATTGAAATAGCTTTGAGGTGTTTACTGCACATGAAATGCTGCGCAACACTGTATTACAAGGTATATAATTACTTATAATCTAAAGACATATGTCACAATAGATAATAGCAGCAAAAATGAAAATATCCCCCTTTGTTTGCAGAAGACACATTTGGATTAATTTAGCAGCAACAAAAGTAGTGACGATGAAAACTGTACTCATCTTTGCAGAACAGAGATTCAATACAATTATAAATGTTTTAGAAAAAAAACAAATCTATTTCGATGTCTTTGTCCTTCCTCTGTACCACACTGACAGCAACAGTTGTCTTAAGGCAACACGGCGATGCAAAGACAAAGAAATACTGAGCTCAGTCAAATTCCGTCATACCTCTCCATTACTTTATTTTAATCTAAAGTCTTAAATACGTGACAGAGTTATGCATTTATTCATTTCGAAATGCCTGTTGCTTTTTTCACTCCATTATGGTATCAGAATCATAATCAGCTTATTTCTCTAAAAGCCAACAACAAAAGAAAACCAATCCACTGAGATATTTAGACATTTCACAAAGTGTGTAACACAACATGGGTGCTACTTCTTCAAATAAAAACCAAGTTTCAATTACAAGCTGGGCTTCTAATATTACAATTTACACTTTCACATCTTTTACTTGAATGATTTTATTAAATTAACATGCCACTTTAAACTTTTTGTCACACTGCATTCAGCCAAAGTGCAAGAGTGACATATTTTTATCCCTTTTGTTTCCGTCCATTTAGTGTAAAGTCACATCTTTAACAACAAAAGATCTGCTTAGGTCAGGAAGATTTCCGTTGAATTAAACTACAAAAGGATTTAATACAGTGCAGTAAACAACAGCTTAATGTCCTTTATTCAAGTCCATAATTACGACGTGTATAAAGAATATGGCTCATATAGCTAATGTCAGGATTTACTTCTCACTCGACATGGATGAAATGTTCACTTGTAGAACCGAGAAAAGCAAATTTAACATATTTTCTCATCCATTTTATTGATTATGCACATGGAATTATCCCAGAAGAACAACACTAGTAATACAAGAAGAAGCAATTTTGGAGGTCGTGGTGAGCAGGGCTGTCGTAATTAATAGAATTGAAAGTGTGATTTCAATTATGGCTTCAGCAATGAAAAAAAAAAAAAACAAACACTGTGAATGAGGAAAAAAATAAATAGAAACTGATGTGCACTCCTGCATCTCCAACGGCCTGAACTCACTCAGCCTAAATCATCTGCAAAGTGAATCAAATGTGTGAACGCCTGTGGTTCGACAGCATTCGAAGAAGAAAAGAAGAAATCAGCGAGTGGGCATCAAACAGGCTAAAGCGGTTTTAATCTGAGGAATCGACGTGGATTAAAAACTGTGTTGCATGCCAGGTTTGTTGCACGGTGGCGTCTGCAGCATTTGGAAACATAATGCATCTTAACCATGTGACTTCTAAAGACAACCGACCAACGACCAACTAACGAAGAAGAAAGAGGAGGAAAACAAACAGTCCCCAGTCATCAAAGACACGTCACGTACTTGTGCACTTACATTTAGCATTTAGACTGCAATTCTGTCTTCACCAAGTACAAGAGATTATACACACAAGAAAATACGTCTCAGTTTGCTTATAAGGCACGGCGACTTTATTTTATATCACAATTCAAAAACAAGGTGATGCAAACTAACTAGTGACAAAAGTTCTGATCTTGGTGAAAACTTGGCAGTAACTGAGGGACGAACATAACTTTTACACTGGTATTAGGGCTTTACAAAATAAAGAAAAAAAATGCATTTTGCAATATTGCAGTTAAAAATTGTGATAATGATAAGACTTGAAACATAGATAAAGAAATACTACAATATAGGTTTTAATGTCCTCCTGCTTTGCAGCAAAATCTGTCCTCTGACACAAAACGAGACAACGCAGAAACGTCTTTTATCGTTTCTGTTTCAGCAACAGGGTTTTAATTTGAATAAAAATGTAAATAAATGAAAACTATACCCTGCAACAACACCATTTTTATAAATACATCTTGGAAAATAATGCAATCGCATTAATTGCAATATTTTTTTTCTGTTTAAAATGTTGACATAGTACAGCACGTTTGAGTGTACTCACAATAGTATACCATCTGGAACATAGTCACATGACAGTGTAATAACCATCCAGGTTTGAAGAGCACAATGAATAAAGAAATAGAAACTTTTGCACACTTTTAAGCCAAAGATTTGTGCTCAATTAGCACAGTTGAGAACGGAGGCTCATTAACACTATGAACAAGTGTTATTTTTTGCCATTTCACCACCATTTCACAAGAGCAGTTCTACCTGTTCTATATGAAAAACGCTGGACAGAATTTGCTAATAAAGTGTCAGAAGTTGAGTTCAGGTGAAAATACCGTTTCCTGCCTGAACTCTTCACTGAAGGCCACTGTGAAGAGGCTGGTGTTTCTGGCTGAAAACGTCAATCGAGTGGTCCTGCCAGCATTTTCTATGACTGTCTGGATCATTTCTATGAACTCTGAAGTATATTTTCACTTCTGTTGGTTCTGGGACATAATGGTTCTCATCATTTTGGTAGTGTTTTAGAAGTGAACTTATGTAAGCAAATGAAGACAATGTATTTGTTATTTTTGCATATTACTTTCCTCAAGACCTTGTCAAACACCAGTACAATGTTGTTCTCCTTATTTATCATCTTATTTATTTAGCTTAAGATATTTCTAAGAAATCAGAACGTGAACCGAGAAAGGTGTTGTGGAAAATTTAAATGCATTTGAAGTCATTGGGTGATTTATTTAAAACCATCAACAGCACTGATGCAGGAAACAGGAACATGAAGGGGAAGAGGTCAAAAGGTCAGGACTCAAACAAGCCGGCTGAAAGGACGGTAGGCTGCACACGAGTGCGACCATATTCAAGACCACGAAAAAAAAAAAAAAAAAAAAAAAAGGAGTGAAGAGGGGATCCTTAGTGAGAGTGTGAAAGCGGCTACTGTTTTTAGGGTGGCACACTTCCTGCTGGTCACGACCTCCAGACCAGTACGCAGTAAATATCGTATACACGTCATCGTTGTTGAGAGTATGACATGCAGTTTTGAAATCACTCACACACTCGTAGATGATTTACGTTTCTGATTTACGTTTCAACATGCATGCGCCCTAGATAGTACATGTTAACCTCCACAGTATCCCAAAGCGCACCTTCCCAGAAATGGAAGTGGGCTATGGAGTGACGAGGACGGCAACTTGTGCGACTGGTCCACTTTGTAGTAAAATAGATTGCTGCAATGATACTAAAAACCCCTGCTGCTTAACATTCCTCAGCTCCAACTTACATTAGATTTGCTTCATTTGCTCTGTTGCTATGTCTGAGAAAATAACGTGCACTGCCACCTAGTGCTTGGTAGTGTAATTACAGAGTAACACAACTAGACAACTATAAACGCCAACGACGACACCGGTCATGTACTTAGGTTATGTGCCTACTTGCCATGTAGAAGCAGAAGTCCAGCTTTAATGTTAACGTGCATGAGTCCAGATTTCAGGCATCATTCCAGATTTGGTTTCCAAGCATTGTCATAAAATACGACAAAGTTACACTAAAAACAGGGAGCATTAGAAATCAGGGCCTGCTATTCCAAGTGGGAATAAAATAAAATCCTCACCTTTGTTTGAAAAAATATTGCAACCATTGTGCTCTAGATAAGGTAAGTGGGGACAGAAGCCATTACCACCACCAACGGAGCCATTATCACAACCAAACTTATCAGAATATTAACTTCATCTGTGCTTTGCACGACTAATCAGGCTTGCAGTGCAGTCATGCTTGGTGAAACATTAATTTTCCTCCTGGAAACCACTCCAAATGAATGAATAATAAAAAATGACATGGTTGGGAAAAAAAAAAAAAAAAAAAAAAAGACTGGGAAAGAAAATAATTTTGTTAAGAAGACAAAATACATAAGAAATTAAAACAAGTGCAAAAAGTAACTTCAGTTATTAAGAAGGTGTATAATTGAATATGGCAGGTTGTAGCCACGAGCTAAACAGATGATTAGCCTACAAACTTATTATATATTCTTCCCTTTCCAGTCACAGTCTGCATGTGAATCAATCAGCATACGGCTGGAAGCCGAACACATCCATGTATAAGCGACAGAGAAGAAGAAAATAAAAAAAATATTTTGTACAAGTGTGAGACGCAACAGTTAAGAGTAAGTGAGGAAAAGTTAAGCTGAACGTGATGAAAGGAAATTTAAGACATGTCCAACAGCTAACAAAAACGAATTTAACAAAGTGACAAAAGCAGGACGAAACAAAAGCCACTGTGAGTGTATGAGCATGTGCACTAAAGAGACGTGAAAGCACCTGGCAGCTTAGATAAAACCGCCTGCTTGTTCCTGAAGTAACAACGTGACTAATATATTTGTGGATCCAGTCGTGGCACCATGCAGCAAATCCTGCACAGCAAATGAACCAAAGCGGGTATTATCCAGACACCTGAGCCAAACAAAACACTGCCAACCATCAAGTCCTCATTAGAGGACGGAAACTGTCCATCATGAACAGAGATACAATGTTTAAATATGATTACATTAATATAGAAAATACTCATGAAATGTTGATTCTGACGGATGGGACACTGAATCCCTCCTTTAAACTCGAAGGGGTTAATCATTTCGGGCACACTTTGTCTAACGTGTCCTCAGTGCAGTTTAACGTCTGGTATTTAACTTTGGCAGCGTATACTAAGGAAAAGAATAAAGACTGGGACATTTTCCAAAATGGACATTAAAGCAATTATTAACAAGCATTTAAGTGCTCTGTGGTCATTTCTTCGTCCGTGTACACTGTGGTAATCCCATTTCTGTTTTTATATCAAACAGAAAAAATTACTCATATCCTGGCTTTTATTTTAAAATTGAAAATAAGAACAAGTAACACCTCATTATCTGATTTTAGTCCCTCTGCGCTTGAATGGAAATCAGTAATTAAGAACCCAGCGCCTGTTCTCATTGCCAATACTGCTGTAGAATGACCAAGAAGATACTGTAATCCACTGGTGTTGACAAAAGCACTGCTCAAAAGTCCGTGGAAGACTTGAGTCTTCATTTGTCACATACATGAAAATAAACTTAAACTGGGAAATGCTGCATTTATCTGATCTTGTAGTTTATTAAAGTTGCATCTGAGAAGTGTATTTACTGAAATTTCCTTGCTCCTGTTGCAGCTCCTCCAATTAGAGACAGGGGGCGCGTTTACAGAATGTCAATCATAGTTCCAGACGCGCTCTACACAACCCCCCCCAGCGAACATGGAGGGTGGTCAGCAGACTTTGTGAGTATAACACTACTATGCAGAGCCACGTTGCATAATAAGGAGCAGGAGTAGATGACAGGAAAGGCAGAGAAGCAAGTGTAAAGCGCCAAGCAGCAGTATTTTAAGAAACTGAGATCAACAAACACGTGAAAAATGCAAAAAAAATGCATAATCAAAAAATGCATCATCCACCAATATTTTATAATAATAATTCTCAAAAACGACATGAAGATAGTACAAACAAATGCAGGGAAACATAATTCATTTTTCCTCCTAGTTAGGCAGAGGTGCCATGATGCCTGTTTCAACAGGAGCTGTTGCAGGAACCCCCCTACCCCAAAAGCCATCTCAATTAGAAATAACACTGATCCATACATCCCGTCTGTACAATTAAAATAAAGCTTTGTCCTGGCATAATGAAGTTGTGAAACAAAATCATGTGAACTCAACAGGATCCAATAGACTCCTTTCAAGACCCCGGTAGGAGATGTGTAACGTAACTTATGTTGTTTCTGTGTCACACTGCAAGTGACACAAAAAAAAAAAACACAAAAAAAACTGTGAAGTCTTTGAGTGACCAGACTGCTCAGATTGAGACATTTACGCAAATCTGATCCGAAGTCCCATTTGAAACCACCTCCGTTTGTGCTTTCAATCTGCAAATTTGGTAGAAAAAAAAACAACCAAAACACAAACACTGATCTTGTGGCAGTGCGAACATGGCAAAGAAGCACAAAACCCACCAGTATACTGGATGATAAAGCAAAATTAAATAAATACAGCTGATGTTTGGTGTTGTTGCATTAAATTCTAGTAACAACAGGTGGAAGCCACTGAGATGTAACGGGGATGTCACAATAAAACTACACTAACACGTAAAACCAGAGAACAAAATTAATTCTGTAACAGTAGCTGGTGTAAGCAACTTAATCACAGCCTTAGAAGAAACTCAATATTATCCATTTCTATAACCGAGTCCAGTCGTTCCTCCAGTATTCAGCTTAGCTGAAAAGCCTTCAGCAGACATTCACCTTCACTTATTAGTTTCAAAGTTGGTTTGGGTTTTTTTTGGCCTAAATGTTTTAATATGCAAGAGTATTTTTTTAATTTATTTTCTTCACAGAAAAGCAAATAAAGAAAAAAAATTACAAAGAGGATGATGAACAGAAGAGTAAAAAAAAAAAAATAAATAAATAAATAAAAAGAGTAAAAATGATTGTTATTCAAGTCCAAACACAAATATCACTCAGAAAGAATTTTCACAGTTCAAACTCAGGTGCAGAAAAATATGTTTGTTTGTTTGTTGTTGTTTTTTTCTTAGACACTGCCTTTCAGATCAGCTCTTCAACATTCAGAGCAGGTTTGAAAGTTAAGCTGCAGGGAAATAGGATGGCGGCCGGTTGAGTTGTTAGTATGCGTCTCTGCCGACGTGCCACAGTTACATTGGCTGCGGAGGGCCAATTCCCTGATGCCACACAAGGAACATGAGATGGGAGCCTCAGTGCATTAATGTTAACAGTCCAATGGCTCATCAGCGCACCACATGGGCATGGGATGCTAATGTTTTGGCTTGAAATCATGTCTGGGGCAGAGACATATTAATATACACTCATGAATTTCACTCTTTCCCTGTGGGCAGTTTATGTGCCATGTTGCCATCTGATAGCAGCAGCAGTCTGTTCACCCATTCCATCTTCTCCTCTCTCTATTTACTCCGCTGCGTTTATTTAACACATAGCTCCCGGCGAGGCAGTAAATTAGCACTCAATAATAATCTGACTGATAATTACAGCCAGGCAGCTACACAGAAGAAGGATAGGGACAAAAATGGCCCACCGGCCCTTCTCCTCCTTCCTCCTCCTCCCTTCATGCCATCATCTTTAGGGTCACTGCTTTTACTCTTGCTGTTCCCCCTTTAGATTTAGCGGTTCAGTGATTCTGAGTGAAACAGTGACACAAACATCTATGGTCTCAAGTCACAGTCGACGCATTCCCGTTCATCCCGCTTAGTAAACAAGTTAAATTTAAACTTTTTCAGACAGAATACCAGAATGCTATGTTTTGCAAACATAACTTGCAAGAACTATCCACAATAATTGTCTGGCGGCTTCCTCTTTAGCCCCCGTAACCTCCCTATCTGACGCTGCAGTTGTGGAAAACAAGCTTTTGTGCACGCAGTCAACCTAATGGCTTTACATGCAGAACCATGTCAGTCCCTGCAGATTACAATTACTGATACAGCTGCAGGCTTATCTGCACCTCAGCCTTCTTCACCTCCTCCTCCTTCTGTATCCAGTCTATCATTCAGCTCTTTCACACCATTTCCTTCAATGTCACTCCTGCCATCTCCCCATTTCCTTCGTACCCTATTTTCCACAGCATTCCCTCCCTTTCCGCTTTTCCTCTTCTTTATTGTATGTCCTCCATTCCCATTTTGCCATTTCCATTTTTTTGCCCGCTCATCATCTACAAAAAAAAAAGAAAAAAAAAAAGACTTTGACGTTAGAAACATAAGTTTTAGAGCACTTACGTCTGGAAGGCAATTCAGATCTTTTTCTTTTTTTTTTTTTACAAACTTAAACTTTTCTTAAATAAAATAGTCCACCGTTTTACTTATCCAAAAAGCAGAGGTAGAAGAACATGACTAATTTTTTTCTTGTTCTTAAGGACATTTCACCCATCCCATCAGAAAGTCCTTTGGATGACTTTTGAAATGTCTTTAACCAAGAAACAAGTGCAGCTGCCTTTAATGTAAACTCTTTAAATTTAAAATACACAAAGATGTATTTACTTCTAAAACAAAAAGACTGACATATTTCCAAAAGTTAACAGGTTCTGCTTATTTTCACTTGTCCAATGAAATCTCAGAGATCTTTGGAGTCGCTTTGCAGTCAGCAAAATGCCGTTCTGAAATAATTACAGACCAAGACAAAGAATCACAAGGAGAGGCTCTTCCTGAAATTGAGCAGATCTGGCTCAAGTGTTTGCTGATTGGTCGAATCCCTGGAGGCTTGCAGAGGGTAGAGCTAATGGCTTATTATGCGCAGGACTCCCGTTTCCAGTCAGACACACATTATCAACGTTACATTTTCAACACTTCCCATAAATGACCTCAGTGGATAAATGCATCCCTCTGTACATGATCAAACCAGAATCGGATACAAAATATGAATGTTGACAGCCCGATGGACCAAAACATCAAAGATCACAGCTGGATTTCTCTGATAAGTTAATATTATGTTCATATTTGCTGTTGCGTAACCTTATGGACCATGTCGTTCTTCAGACCCCCTTCAGACCTCGGATTAAAATATGTCCCAGGAGATTCTCAACTAATTCAAGGTCTGAACACATTCCAGGATGGATTCAGATGTGAGACACATCCGAAAGTGATTGGGGACTTTTGTGCCAACATTATCTTCATAGTTTGAATACAAAAGCATTCTGGGACAGATTTAGGTACCATTTACTAAAACAAAAAAAAAGCCACTGGCTTTATCAATAACTTTTTTGATTATGTACGTCAGTGAAAAAAAAAGAAAAGTTTCATCTTCATTTTGTTATTTCTGGCTTCATTTTTCCATTTCCTGTAAGTTATGCCTTGTTATATCAAGTTGCTGCCTCGGGCATTTAAAAATTACCAGACATCTGGTGCTAGCAAGTGAAAATGATGTGCAGGAAGAGCAGGAAGGACTCTGATCACTTAAAATGCATTTGAGCACCTTTTTTAAAATGCCAGCAGTCATGAAATACAAAAAGATATTGATGATGCTGCTAATATGCTTGTCACTCTGTAGTGTCCAATGATCAAGACTGTTGTGTGTGATAATCAGTAAAACTGAGCATAGAAATGTACCAATTACAGCGTATGTATCCGTGATGCTTGCACCAAAAAGGTGTGCACACCAACTGGCATGACAACACAGCCAACTCACTATCAGCGGCTCAACTCTTGTGCCTTGTGTTCCATTACAACAGAGTTTCAGCTTTAGTCTTTCTGCAAAACCAGATGTACACTGGGCCTTGTTCATGAGATACTCTTCTTTTAAGTGTTGCAAAAAATGTATAATAATAATAATTAATAATAACAATAATAACTTCACTATTGGTCCAGAAAAAACCAACTATGCCCACTGCTGGTCAAATTTTCCTTGCAAGCAAAGAGATTTCTTTGAAGAAATCGAGGAGACAACAGCAAAACACGTATTAAGTGCTACTAGATCCACCAGGATGAAAAACACAATCAATACTTGATGTGCAGTCTAAATTTCTGCTTTGGAAACGACTAATGCCTGAAGAACATGGCCATATAAGGAAGGTCCACCCTCTTTTGTGTCGTAGAGAGCTGCCATTAGAAAAAAAACTGTTCTCAGCACCCTAAGAACTAAAGATTTTGAGCAATGTGTGCTACAACATACATTTACCTTGTTGTTTGAGCCAATGTCACCTTATCTAGGTTTTGTTGCCAACCTAAAACACTCAACATTACTATTTTAGTCTACATAGATGAAGAAAGAAGCAAATGTGTATATGTTCAGAATTATATGGTGGGAGTCTATGCAGTGCCATCAATAGCAAAATCCTACAGTAATGACTGTATCAGCGGCAGTGTGTTATCCAGTGTCTTGCCTGGGGGCCACAGATAGGACCAGACTTTCTGACTGGGCAATGACTGCTCCACTGCACGAGCCGCAGTCAGAAAACACAGAAAAGCACAATAAGACCACTTTACTGTGCCAACAGTTATCCAAAAATGTAAATCCTACATTGTAACAGTTATAAGAGCAGCCCACTAGATTCCGAGGTTATTTCTGGCAACAATCTATCCAATGGCTCTAAAAATAACAGTAATCATCCTGTTCCTGAGAGAAATGTACAAGATCCATATACAAAACAGTCTGTAAAATATATGAAAATTGGCATCACCTATACATTTTAATAAAAATAATAAAAAAAGAAAAAGTAGCATAATGCAATCGTTCTACAAACAATACAAAAACTATGAAGGCTTTTGTCTAATCAACCATTTATTTAAACTATTTTAACTAACAATGAAAACCAAGTCCTGATATGACATGAGACATTGCCTCGATTGTAAAATTATAAAGTCAGTAAGAGTCAACTTGTGTTGCAAAAGTACTTGGAACAGGAATCCTGAAAAACAGCGTGCAGGTGTGCTTTTTAAAAAGTCTCTTAACTTCAATTAAAAGCTATTCTGACAGATTTTTTAAAAGCACATTCAATTCCTAAAAGTAAGCACTGTACATGTACCAGCATGTTTCTTAGTAAATCCTTACAACCATAATATGATGTACGCATATTAGTTTTCTGTTTAAACTGTTAGAAAGATGAAAAACTAGTGAAATTCGGGATAAAACCTGTGTGCAGAGCAACTCATTTGACCTTTTTTTCATTCATCTAAATAGCATAATAGCAGTGTGTTACCATATGTCTGACTAAATAAGCAATCAGAGGCGTACATGATAAAACATCAAGCAATTCACCAGCTCATATGTAATGCTATAATGAAGCATGTCCCATCTGTCTCAGTCTGAGCCACTGTGTGTGTTCATAAACACAGCTGTTTCTCTCACACCCAGAACCAAAGAGTGAATGAGTTTCCTGAGTGTGTGTGAGAGAGACAACACTGTCGCGCCATCGGAAAAATAAAAACCTCCAGCTGATTATATGGTTTTAGGTATGAAGATGAGAAGCAGGTTTATCCAATCAGAAGCAACATCTGGCTCATTCCAGAGGCTGGCTGGCAAACGGAGGCAGCAGAGAGGGATCCCAGCTTTACTTCACCCTGAATTAGCATCAACATATGCAATCAAACACAAAGAACTTAGTTATGTTGTAAAGTAGGCACATAAGGAGCATTCCCAAGTTGAGACGGAACTGCATTCTTAGTTGCATTTTATTTTTCCATTTATATATTTTTAACATGGAACATCCATCCATCATTTCTTCCCATTTAGGCTTGCAGGGGTCTGCTGGAGTCTATTCCAGCTCTTCTGGTGAAAGGCAGGGACATGGAACATTTTATTTAATTATAAATATCATTTTTTTCATCACAACAGTCAGAAGAATTTCTGTTTTCTGGCTTTCTCGGTTTACGCTTCATTACCGAATGAGCCCAAAATAGCTCATTTGAGACCAAATCAAAAGGCTATTTTGTAAATTTTGGTTCCCAAAATGAATTTGATGATACTTTTTAATAATCTGAAATGTATTAAGTGCTCCTTAAAAAATAGAAATCCATAAATAAATTACATTACATTTCTTCTTGATGAAAAAGTTTTGGGCAGTCGGCTCAAACGTTTTTCCCACCAACGTATCAAGTTGAATTTTACAGAAGCGTTGACCAACTTTGATGAAGAGCAGTGATATTAAACCTTAAAAAAAATTTTAAAAAGTCACTTGAAGACTTCAACCAAGCAAGGCGGTTGAAGTAACAAATGGGTAACAAATTTAAGTTGCTTAAATAAATACAGCTAAATAGATTTAACTGTACTTAATAATAGCACACACACACACACACACACACACACACACACACACACACACACACACACACACACACACACACACACACACACACACACACACACACACACACACACACAATCTTCAGTGTAAATATATACTTCATGTTTCATATGCAAATCATTTCAATTCTAAAATTTTCTGAAAATAGTTCAGAACATTTCAAATAAAAAAATCTAAATGTAAAGATTTGATTTTAACTTTGGAATATATACTGGCAGCACGGTGGCTTGTGTGACTAACAACCAAGCCACCGTGCTGCCAGTACACATTCCAAAGCATATATTCCTGGTTCGATTCCCGGGCCGGTGGGTCTTTCCTTTTGCATGTTCTCCCCGTGTTGTGTGGGTTCCCTCCGGGTACTCCGGATTCCTCCCACAGTCCAAAAACATGCATACTAAGTTGATTGATACTTCTAAATTGTGTGAGTGTGAGTGTGAGTGTGCATGTTTGTTTGTCTCTGCATGTGGCCCTGAGATGGACTGGCGACCTGCCCGGGGTGGACCCCTGACTCGCCCGGGGTGGACCCCTGACTCTTGCCTGTAATGAGTCGGGATAGGCTCCGGCAGACCCCTTGTGACCCAGCAAAGGATAAAGCGGGTATAGATAATGGATGGAATATATTCTCCTTTTGAAGTTTGATTTGCCAGCAACACATCGAGTGGAGGATTACAGATTAGGATGTTGACATCTGCAGCATCATGAATATCTGGAAACAAAGAAAGATCTGACAACAGCTGTTGTCTTAAAAGTGGACAGCAGCTTAAACTTTGATGAAGCCTATACACAACTGTAAACGGTTAAATCCATAAGAAACTTAAACCATGCACACATACTGGTTTTTTAACTGTGACTTATGACATCATACATGATGATTGTCACGTTCCTCTAAGCCATCGGTCATCATTTTCTAAAATCACTTTGATTTGTCAGACCACAGGTTTTCAGTTTGCTTTAGCCCATCTATGTATAAAGTTTGGGCTCTTAAAGGTGATGGAGTTCATGGATCTTGGTTTGTCGTTGTTGCATAGTAACAGTTTTATCTTGCATGTGTGGATGAGTTTGCCGACATTAGTTTTCAACGTTTCTGAGCTCACGCTGGGATTTTCCCTGCAGGATCTGTGTCTTTTTAATCTAGTGCAACCCCTGATCCTGGAGACCACAGTTAACTGAAATGTGTGTTTTCATCCTTGCAAATGTACATTTTCTAGACTTCTCTAAATATCTTTATGTAATTTGTGCCTCATTTGATGAAATCCCCTAATTACTTACAATTTTCACACAGAGGTATTATTCTGAAACGCTCGTCTCCTGCATTCATCCACACAGCAGTGAACGTCTGAGCTTCTCCAAACATCCGAAACCCAAAGACTGTCATGTTTCTGAGCTCTACCTATTTGAGCTTACAGACTGAACTGTTTCACCATTTCTTTTGCTTTTCACATTTCCAAGTCTTTCAAAATATGCCACTTGTTCATAAATTTAAAATGAGGACTTTTTGTAGCCACTAACTGTTATCAATATTACAAGTGTTTAATTGATTTATATATATATCCATTCTGTTTTAGTCTACACTTAAAAAGGCACAAAAAAATGTATTTCTGCATATTTTAATGTTGGTAACCAACTTGTTTATGTTTCATTTCAAGAGGTAAAAGGTCCAAAAATAATGTAAAGAAAATTCAAAGGAACTTAATGTGAAGATTATAGACTAAGTCAACTGTTGCACATCTGAGTGAGGCCAATTATTTGTTGTTTGAAGACCCAATAATTTTTTTAACAACCATGAAAAAGAAGATTAAATAAAGAACTGTAAACTGAACCAATAGTAACATGTTCTCCAACACTGCCTCACCCTGGAGCCAATTTTGATGCAATAAAAGTAATGGAAGAATTTAGAGGGCTTTATACAGGGGATTTATACAAGAATACGCGTGCAGTTCAAACTGGCTTACAGACAAGAGGACTCACAATTTAAATCACCGTGATAGGGCCATGATCAGAATAGAGACAAAGCGAAAGCAGAACAGCAGTGATCCACAGTGACAGACCTGCCTCCACCTACGCGAAAGTCACAATCGTTTTGGGACATGGCTTTGCTGCCATCTGGTGTGGACCGAAGGAACTGGTTAATCCAGCTCTTCCAGTGTCAAGTGCATCAACACCAACTGGATCCATGCATCCATCTAAACCTCCTTATTCCTATTCCTAGTCGCAGGCGTCTCCTAGAGCCTTTTCCAGCTCTATTCAAGAAAAAGGCAGGGTTATACCCTGGACAGGTCTTCAGTCCATAACAGGGCCTGGATCTAATTATTTAAAATATTGAGCAACACCTTTCTTTTAAATGTTACCACATTCATTGCAATGCCGTAGAGGTTTCCATCTAATATCACACTCAGTCCTCGGTCTGAAAACCACAGGCTGTAAAAGACAAGTATACAAGCCCTTCTGTGATGTTACCCATGTCCTGAAGAGTAGTTTAGAAGCTACTTTCATCAGTCTATCAACAGGCAAATGGGCGGATCAAACCATCTGGGAGTCAGATAGGACACGCCCATCCTAACTCAGTTTCTACAAGCTACCCATTGCTTAGCTCACGTAGACCAAGAATGCTAATATTAATTAATTCATTCTGGTAAGTCTCTCCTCATTTCAGATGATACCGAAATGACACCTGACACGAGGACTGTCAGAGCCAACACAGGAACTGTCAAAGCTCCAGCCAAGCTCCACTAGAGATGGCACACCCACCCGACACCAGGTCACCTTTTGGCACATGATGAGACGGAGATCAATCAAGTCATTCTGCTGGAGATCAACTGATGATAAACGGTCCCATAACCATTCAGAAAGCTATAATATAGGTAAATATATAGTATAGTAAAAAAAAAAAAAAAAAAAAAAAAAAAAAAAAAACACACACACACATCAGCTTCTAAAATTTCCCAAAACACTGCAACAGTCTCTCTTATGAATACCCACATCTATCAAACTCCTCCCCCTTATCAAACTCCTCCCCCTTACATTTTCAAAATCATGTAAAGTTCAATAAGACCAGATTCACCTGTGCTTCAAAGATGTGCCCGGAGAATGAGAAAGGCATGGATTCTATCTTTTCTGAGCTAAAGCTCATCAGGAGAAGGTAAAGGGCAGCGAATCAAATACGCTTCCTTCAGTAATTGTTCAGCGAGAACACAGAGAGAAATTTACCAAATGCTAATGTGACTTACAACCTTTATTTCTTTCAAAAAAGGTGCCAAAAGGTTATTAACACATTTTAAAAAGAGAAAATCCCTTTTGGCTGTTCAGTTCAACTTGCTTTCTCTCCCTCTTTCCATTCTTCTATCCCCCGCTCCATTACTGTAATTAATCGGAAGAATATTTGCCGTTAACAAAGACTATTCCTCACACAGCATAGTGGACGAGGGCAGTGGCTGAAAGATGATGAAAAGAACCAAGGAATGGAGGGATCAAGCAGGTCACCGTGAAGAGCACAAAAAAACAGAAGCATATAAACGACGGCGTGAAGGACGATAAAGACAGATGCTTCGCGCCGCTCTCCGGCTCCCTGACTTGTGACTCACGGCGGTGCCCGTCCACAAAGAGCCGGAAGCTCTCAGTCACCTGCAGCACCGACTCTCAGCTCTGCTCACACCTTTGTTCAGCACTCAAGGCTAAAACTCTGAACTTCACTGAACTTCCTTTGTTCAACCACGTAGAAAAAAAAAAAGAAAAAGAAAAAGTGATTCATCTCCCCTCCTGCACCACCTCCCACGTCTCCCACGTATTTTCAATATAACAGGTCTGATCCATTAGTGCTGTCTCACTTCATCTTATTGGTATCAGAAATACTTGCAGATAGTGCTGGAAATAAAAGGTACTGGCATTTACTTCTACGTACTCTGTCTGCCAGCATGTAATTTTTATAAAAACGGAACCACAAATCTTTTTTGTTCTTCTACAAGCCAACACAGAAGTCACGCAATACTGCGACTTCCTGTGTCCTGAGACGAAAGAGTCAAACAGGATCTACTAGATGGAACTCGCCATCAAGCATTAGTATTGCACTGGCATTATGGTCTTGTTTTAGGTTGTGATATTCTCACCATGCAAGGCTGCAGCTTCCAGACGTGGCACACATGTTGCTAAAAATAGCACAAGCAAACCCTACCAAGCATAACATGAAAAAGCAGGACTTTGGAAAAACGGATGTTGTGGATCCAGAACGGTGCAACAGTGGTGGACAAAACTGCGGAATTCACCGTCTCGGAAAACCATCCATGTTGGATTTTGCCGCGTATCTGAACATCTGAAGCTGCGGTTCAGTTTCCCAGACTGGAACTTCATCTCCGATATCGTCAAAATGTAACTAAAACTACCTTTTTATTTACAAAAAAGGTACCGTTTCGGATCAGTGCTCAATATTGGCCTGTACCCAAAGTGCAGGTATCGGGGGGGAAGCCATGAACATACCTGAAGTTATATACACAACACACCTGAGCCAGCTAAAGAGCTACGGGAAAAAGATTGTCCCACTGGTGACGTATATGATGGAGGGAACGTCACGATTTGGAGCTGCTTCACAGCCTCAGAGCCTGGACCACTTCTCATTGAGGGGAAGGTACCTAAAGCACTTTTGAGGTCATTGGTACCAGAAGAGCTTTAACTGACGTGACTGTGTAATCAGTGTATTCTGCTGTAATTCTGTTTATCTAATATTAAGTTTGTTCTCGTGACTGAGGAGATGATCTGATCACCTTTTATGTCAAATTAACAGAAAACAGTTTCAAGAGGTTCACTTACATATTTTTTTACATGTCCTTGTCCTTTGGATTTTATCAACACTTCTTTTTTTACCCTTCTCATCTTTTCAGTCCTGCTTGTATGTGCCGTCTTGATGTGCAAAATATTTAATTATTCTTCAACACTTCTTATTCTTTTAATCTTACATCCATCTTCTCCTTCTTCAGAAACTCACTGGCCAAACGAAACATTACCAATAGCCAGCCCTTCCCCTTTATCCTCCTGCCTTTTTCTTCCACCTCATCACGATCCTTCAGGAAATGTTAAATCGCTTGTGAAGACTTTCTTTTTCATTCCCCTCTTCTTTTCAGCCCCACGGGAAAAGCGTATCATCCTCTCTTTCACTCCCATTCAGCCTACATCCTAACACTTCACAAAATGTGCAGTCATGCCTTTTTTCATCCTCACATCCTTTTTGTTCCTAATCATAGAGTAAAAGCTTAATCAGCTGTTGACTTCCATTTCTTGCATTTCCATATGGTTGGTTTCCCGAAAACCCCCACCCCCAGAAATATTACATCACTCTCATGTCCAAACTTTCCCAAGTAAAAAAAAGAACATGAGCCCAGTGTCACAAGTCATTTGTTTCTGATGTTTTGTCACAGTATAACAAGCCATACTAGAGGTTACACTTGGAGTATACAATTATATACTTATATGTTGTACAGGGTATTTGGCTGTAGTGGAAGTTATGTCCTAGTTCTATTTTCTTGATTACACTTTTGTTCATGGTGCTCTTCAAATGAGCTTTAACATTACAGTTTTACACGTTTACAGTTAGTAAACAACATCTGACATTACGGTAACCACTAGATCCGCCCGGGCTCTGAAGATCCACAGTTTTGCTTCATTCCGAGCATGAGATCATGTTATCATTTCTCCTAAGAGAAGGAATTTTAGAGGAAGTTCTATATTCCTGTATCATTCCAAGGTTTGTAGGTATGATGCATGTATGAGTGGAAAACTAATAGAGAAGTTTCCCAGATATGACAGAAATAGCGAACTTATGTCCACTTTAACAAAGTTGATGTACAAGTCAGAGTCTGATAGAAGTGTTTGATTTCATGTACTGAGAGTGAGTTACATCATGATGTTTTCACCCTGCCTTGCATTTCACAACGGCGTCACCACAATGAAAGCTACCCGTCGCCATGTTGACGTTAACAGTGAGAAACCAAGAAAATCAATCAGAGTATTTTCTTGAGGAGAAAATGATAATGAGAAGAGAGAGAGTCTTTAGCAGAAGTATCACCAAGCGGTGACACTTTGAGGAGCTGCTCGAGGACAACCTCACTGATGTGCGATACAGTGATGTCATCCAGGCACATCCTTGTCAGGAAACAAATTAGCCAAACCTGACAGCAACCTAACTGCAATAACAACAATGAAAAAGTTCATTCAGTTGAAGCCTTTCAGGGCGGCGGCCGTAGATCCGCATCACCAGCTTCTGCAAACCAGACTCTCTATGCTACTCTCACATCTGACTTCCAGCCACGGCTGAACGCCAACATGGACCTGGCATGTCCCTTTAGCAGAGTAGAGGACACAGTCGCTCCTAGGACGCTTCTGAACCACACTGCGCTGCTTCAGGTGGGACCACGCACGTCAACATCAGAACGACTGTGGTTCACAACGGCTCACTAAATCACGTCAGTCCGGTCACTTGTTGCCCTGCAAAAATAATTACAGTCCTCTCCAGTTTTCCAGTTTTCCATGTCAAATTTCACATCAAATTTCATAAACCATTTTCTAAACTTGCAAAAAGAAAAAAAGGAAAGTGCAGGTTAAGACCAAGATACATGTCCTCAAGTGTGTATATACACACACACACACACACACACACACACACATATCTATATTCTCCACAACCCTAATAAAACATCACAATCCAACAACAACAACTTTGCTGTGCAGTGAGGTTTTTCCTCTCCTTCCAGGGCCTGGGACGAGCCGTGGCGTGATAATGGAAGGTGATTAAGCACTCGGATTCCACCACAGGGAGGAAAAATAAAAAAAAGAAATCACTCAAGTTGAGAATGTGAGAAAAATCTACCCACATTTCATGAGTATGTGCATTTATGTATTCATGGCATAGGAAACGGTAATTACAAGTAGCCCTTAGCATAAGGAGGTCTGGTCCCCCTCAGCTGGGCATTCTGCTCACGATGTCCCTCCAAGCAGCTTTCCATTACAAGTAGGAGTATGCTGGAGTGGAGATAAGAAAGGGCACAACAGCACGCCTCAACGCAGGAGGAAGCAGGCGGAAGCAGGAGCGCGAGAGTCGAGTGAAAGAGGCACGCAGTGTGTACAACAAGCTCTCCCCTTTCCACAACTATACCTCCAACCCTGTCCTGCTATCTCCAGCTCCAGGAATCTCCCGGGGCACAATTTACCGTGTGCGCTACGTTGATAAAACTGTCTCCAGGACAGAGTGATGGGCTGGGGTGGAAAAGGGGAAAAAAAAAAAAAAAAAAGACAGAGGGAGATGGGAGGACATGGAGGACAGAAAAGCAAAAGTATGAGGGGAAACATGGTAAAGAAGACGAGACCTATAAAAAAGGACCTGGAAGTACAGTTATGGGTGAAGATAAGAGTGATGTGAGGCCGACACGCATCAGCGTGGAAATAGCAAATGCAAACCCAGGAGCAAATTTGTGTCTGCAATAACTCCAAACATATGTGATTTAACTAAAGGGGGGAAAAAATCTGTTTTGTGACTTCACAAAATGATCTTCCTCAATTAAAAAAAAAAAAAGGAAAATAAAATTTTGTTTAAATGCAGCTTCACCACTGCATTCATGTAAAACAGGGTCTCTAGTCACGACTGTCAGGGTGACGGCGTTTCAAGACCTGAAAATGCAGCCCACCACCACACACAGAGAACCACAGCTCCTCCCACAGGCCACAGGTTGTAGTTGCAGGAGGAACACCGTAACGTCACAAGAAACAAGAATGAACATGTGTCATCCAGGTACAAGTCTTATTCCTGGTTGTAATTTGGAATGAGAAGAAAACAGGGACATACAGTTGTTAGGTACTGTGAACAACACCATCCCTACAGTAGTCAGTACTTTTAAAAGAGCTGAAAAAAAATGTGGCTGATAAAAGGGACCTTTTACGCATCTCAACACAAATACACACTCACACCACCTAAAACCAATCACACAAAAACACATTATATAATAACTGAAATGTCAGTATGAAATAAGTAATCTCACCAACAGAAAACCCATGAGCTGAGGGGACAAATGATCTGTTAAGTTTGTCTGAGACTTGACTCACTTAAGAAAAGTGCATCTCCTCCCTGAAAGCAGAAAACAGGAGTAGAGTAGATGGATGTTTGCCATCCTGGCCTTTGCCCTCTGAATGACTCTAATCTCATACATTTGCTTAATACCATACAACACTGTTGAGTAAGGCTGCAACTAACGACTATTCTGATAGTCAATTAGTCGACTGTTGAAATGGTTAGTCAACCAATCGGATTATGAATCTCAGTTATGAAATGCCTCTTATTCAGCTCTCAGTTTTTACATTTTGCACAAGGTTGTTTATATGATGTGCTAGTTAAAAATAAAAGACAAGATAGATGTTGAAATCCATCTTTTAATGCCAGTCGCCACGGCGTTGCATTTTGTTTACCTGGCGCTGTGCTCGATGCAAAATACATTGAAAAACTCAGGAGGGGCATCTGTAACTGCTTTCAAGACACTGTATAGCAATACCACTTCTGACCACATGAGGGCAGCATAGCACAAGAAAATACTTGCCAGACACTGGCCAAATTAAATATAAACGTATATGAGATTACAACAGACGTGTAAAATAGCGTATAGATATTGCCAGGTCGGAGTTAATGCACATAGTGCACAGTCACACTTAAAAAAAAAAAAACTAAAAAAAACATACTGCATCTCTTTGGATTCATACAAGCTAAACACTCCAAAAATCGCTCAAAATAGCTCATCAATTACTTTAACCAAAATCAATCTTCTGATTGTTTGACTGCATTTTTAGAGAGGCTTCTGAAGAGCAATTTTTACATGATCTTTGGAAATTTCCACATTTTGGCATAGCTGTGACACTGACATCGATGTTGTTGAGGTACCAAACTGTAGAACTAAATGTATGAAGTGCCTTCCAGTAAAACTCCAAAACCTCTGCAATTTGTGGTGTCTTAATGTCCACAACAGGTTAATATAACTTAAAAAAGTGATTAGTGGCAGTTTGAGTAAAGGTTTTTCTTTGCATGCATCTGTCTGCAGCTCATTTCATTCTTCTACAGAAGCTGCCTCCTGATCACTACATGGGCAAATTATGTTTATATTATATTACTCTGAAAGCCCAAGTTTTGTATCCCCCTCCCATTCCTAACAGAAGTTACCTGTGCTTTTGTACATTGCACCAGTCAAAGGTTTGCATACGAGTTACTTTTTATTTTAAATGAGTAGGTTTATTCAAAGGTTGAATGGTATAATACACTATTAAAGCTGAAAAGTTACTAAGCTGCATGTAGGAACGGTCCCTGGTATAAACATGTATGCGGCTGCTAAGGGCGACCACATGATCAAAAGGGTCTCAACTGGAGTTCAATTTTATTTATTTAACACATAAACATAGTCCACAAAACTATTTTCTTATGAACGTCAATTCAAATAATATTTCTTCCAAATAAAATAAGAGATTTGTTGATAATTCATGTGTCCTCCTGTCTGCTCATTTAGTTGGTGAATGTTGGTGGTGTTTGGAGTGTTTTTGAGGCCAAAAACTAAATCTTCTTTAGGGCCACCAAAATCCTAGGCCCGCCCCTGGACAGTAAACAGTGTTTATGGAAGCCATCCCTTTGATTTGACAATGTGTGTGATATTTTAAGCAGCAGGGAAGGAAAAAAATGTTTAATGCAGGCAAGATAGTGCTCGTGTGTACGTGTACCAGCTGTTTGGCCTTCTCAGCTTCCTGACGGATGTGTTGTCTTTCCTTGGTCACGGCTTTAGCCAGCTCCTCCTTGGCCGACTCCCTCTCTGTCTGTGCTACCTTGGCCAACTCATCCTTCAGTATTGCTTGATGCCGTTCAAACCTTCAAAGAGAAGAAAAAAAAAATGGATTAATTGCTTCTTATTTTCTACATACATATGAACACCCACAAGATATAAAACATATTAAAATGGACAACCAGTCAATTCCAAAAAAGACTTCCAACATACACAGGAGGTGATGAGAAAGCACACTGAACTCCGCTATACTTTTACCAAATAATTTCAACTGTTTAAAACAAAAGGATTGCAATCAAACATCTTTAGTCATTTAAACAGTTGCAACTGATGTACCTTAGTGTGACTCCAGTCTCTCAGATCTCAGTCAACTCTCTGTTCATAAATATCCACGGTTTTAAGTTAAAGTTACTCTTAGCCAACATGTGGTGTATATAATAGCCACTTGTTAATTAAACCTGGCAATGGAAAATTAAACTAAGTATACAATCACAGAGCTGAAGGAATGGAAAAAGTAGCCTGGTGAGCTTTTGCTTGTATTTAACATGGTACATTTTCAGTTTTATAGACATTTTCAGTACATGCTTTTGTGGTGTTTTTCACAGTTTTCCGTTAAATGTGCAATCACAGACGATACCACCAGCATCAACTGGTCCAGGACACTTTCAGAGCAGGTGCCAGTGAGTCTGGATGTAGAAATAGTTTCAAAGAGGAACAAGTCAATTCATCTCTTTGGATTGCTCACATCGTTGCACTTTGGTGTGATGCAACCATATTTTGCTTGTCTTGACCGAGGTTTATAAAGAAATGTGTCACATGGATGTGTGCATCCGACCATAATATGAACTGAGCACATTCACGAGCCATTAGCTCTGCCCATCAGCAGGCCTCCAGGAATTCACCCAATCCAAAGAAAAACACTGCGACAATCTGCTCGTTTTCAAAAGAAGCCTCTCCTTGTGACTCAGGAAGAATCACTGGCTTTGGGAGTTCTGCTGGGTGCAAAGCTGCTCTGGAGGTACCAGAGATTCAAACCAGTTGGCTGAAAATCACCACTGCACGGCCACAAAGTGAACCACTCAGCCTTCAACCAGACAGTGAGCCAACTGGAAGGAAACACTTCTGGCTCGTAAACAGCTGATCAGTGTAGCCGTTAAACCCGTTTCTCCACTCTGATCAGCAGTTTAAACGGACTAGCAGAGATGTGTGACCCTCTGTCTGCAGATGTGTTCCCTGTGCGATTGATTCATGGGTCATGTGTTGACAGGCTGCTAGAAACCTGTCAGAACACTCATGGCCATGTTATCTGATTCAGACATCCACATAAGTGAGAGAGTGTTTTTAAAGAAGAAAGAGAAGAAAAGGACAGGAGTGAATGGAGATGTTTTCAGCCTCTTTGTCTCGTGATTCAGAAGGGCATGAGAAGAAAGGTGAAGTGTGGTTGATAATGATCTCTGACCAGATAAGAGACACCGTTTCCTCCTTAAAGCAACGAATATGACCTCAAGGTAAATTTTAATCAAAGGTAGTGTTTTGTTTACCAAGCATGAATCAGATTGTTCCTCCGAGCTTTTTACCCACCTTCTCTGCTCTTCTTTGGCATAGGACGGTGATTTGCTGGACTGGGTGCTGGGTTGGGCCCGGTGCTGAGGACACGGCTTAGACTGGGAGCCCGGGTTGGCACTGCGAGAGGCACCTGCCCGGAGTCAGAGGGAATATCTAAGAGCAATACTCCTTCAAAAGACAAAACTATTATAAACTGTGGCTGCTCAGTGATTTAGAGAAATACTGTCAATATAAGATCCGTGATAAATTAATGTTACAGTAATGTTAAAAAAAAGAAACATAAGCATGCATGCATGCATACATACACATTTTTTATATATATATATATATATATATATATATATATATATATATATATATATATATATATATATATATATATATATATATATATATATATATATATATATATAAATAAATAAATAAATAAATAAATAAATAAATAAGCATGAAAGAAAAGGAAGAAAAAAAAGGGAGGTGTACACCAGAGATTCCTTCGCAATTTGACAACACTGGAACCGTTTTGCAGAGAAGTTAAAATTCTTATGCAAACATGTCTCTGCCCAACGTGAGGTTGTTCTGGACGCTGTACTCAGTAACCATCAGCCATTTTTCTCTACAATTCACCTTTGTTGAAGTCATTTCAAACCAAGCGATCAACAAAAGTCGAGGTCAAATTTGGGAACCTTTGGCAACGATTAGCCCAGTCAGCCTTATCAGTGAGCAAAATTAGTTTTTAAGGAAGGAAAGTGAGGTGATGGTACCTTTGTCTTCTTGAGAGCTTGAACCTGCTGAGGATGAGCGCTCTGGAGCAATGTTGGCCACACCTCTCATCCTCTGAAGAACATCTTCTGACAGCTGACAGGAAAACAATGAGCTAATTAAGACAAGGACATGCATACACCTAAATGATTCAAGTCACAGTGAAGCATGTCAAACACATTACATGGTCTTGTTGTTTTTAATCGGCAAACGCCTTTTAGACTGAGCTCTGCATTACTTGGGAGTCTTCATGTGTGCTTTAAACATAGCTACACACAAAACCACGACAGGCCACGCCACTGACTGACTCACTGTTTCTATGACTCACAACTTCTGAATGTGCAGCCGGGGATAGCACACAAGTTTATCTGTGAGGTGCAGTTGTTTTTGATTCTCACAGACATTTCTAATAACCCGGTTACCTTAGAAACTTTAGAACTACAAATACATAGCATGCTTGCTTTATTTTCTTTAATATATTCTCTTAACTGTTACAGTAAACAGGTTTGCTTGAAGGAGAGTAACATGGCCTAATAGCACATTCAAGTCGTGTGGGAAATTATATTATAACTACACTGCAAAAACCGTTCCTCTAGAAAAGAGCCTAATATTCCTACTCAAATTGTCCTATAAATTTTGGAAGAAAAGAAAAAGAAAGACAATCATTCTTCTAGTTGGGTAAGAAAAACTTTATTGACCAGAATTCTTAAATCTAGCAAAATACTCTTGTCACAAGAGAAAAAGTACAACTGTTTTCTTAAAAAAAATACTTTCTTAGAAATTAGTTTTTGCAGCGTATTAACCATCACTGACATCACCTATATGGAGATGACAAACAGGCAGACAGAGCACCAAGTACTTACACCATTATTTCACTAACCCACATGACTAATAAGAACAACCCAAACTAAGAATGAAAACATTAAAAATCACATCCAGCAAGAAACACCTTATATTATCAACACTGGTGTGGAAGGAAATTCAAAGAGAACCAACGGTTGTAAACATTATATATCATTTTATTTTTAAAACTTACATTTTGGAGGCCAATCATTTCCTGTTAACGCATTTCATTTACACCCATAAAAGCATTATTAATGTTCCTTCGGAATAAGGTTGATATTCTGTCTTTTAAAACGATGCGAGGACTGGTTTGGGGTATGACTCCGACACAAGCGCTTGTGAATGCAGCGTACCAGACTTCATTCAAAACCTGTTCAATTTAAGCCTCCCTAGTCGTTTTTTGTTTGTTTTTTTAAACGTGTCCTCTGCTGACATTAGCCAGAGCAAATGCAAATCTCTTCTTTATTTGGCAATCGTAAATACAGCAGACATTTTATAAGTTATACATTTATTACATTGGTTTAACCTTAAGCGGTATGACTACTATCTGATTCTGCTGAGCTGCTAGCAAACGCAAGAGATGGAATGGATGGTCAAAAATATAAAATTTGTAAAACTATGTGTATATATAAAAGTGCTACACGGATAGCATCTGCGCCGAATTCATCAACACACTTCAAAGCCTTATTACGTTTCGTTTGTCAACTCATACAGATATTATTTTGCTGATAATCACGATGTCGTACTACATCCAACCTATTACAAATTATGTTTGTCGTAAAGGGAAACAGGTGCTGTAGTGCTTTTTGGTCAAACCCCGTCATCCCTCTACACCCTACCAGTTCCAGCAGTTAATGTACTGCTGGAAAACGTCTCTTGAACTCTGAAGAAACAGACAAATTCACGTGTTTCTGGAGCAACAAGCTAACAGCTAGTTGGCGCTGCATCAAAGTAACGTCCACTCGGCTTAGCAGCGCTAGCTCATTAGCCTTACCTTGACTCCACGCAGAATCCTGACTCTGTCTTCATCATCAACACCGAAGGACACTCTTCTGGTAGTACTCTCTCCTGAGCCCATGACTTCTACTGTTATGTGTCACTTTTTTATGATCTTGCGTGGAATAATTCTGCTATTCCTCAATGTCCTGCCCAATGACAGAATTTGTGACAGATGGAACATGGGTTGCCAGATTTATCTAAAACACCCCTAGGGCTCAGGAATATGGATGTAAACTACAGCTTGACATTCCTGTCACTGAAATTAATAAATAAAGCTTCTAGCTTAAAGTATAGTATATCGAAAATATTTAAGGAGATTTTAAAAATGAATTATCACTTGTAAGCTAATTTATCAGCATCACGTTGATTTAACGCGTTTTTACGCAAATCTGGCAACCTTACTGTCATGCGCTAAGGCGTATTCGAATAAATAAACTCTTACAAACCAACAACCACCAAACAAAAGTGATCCCTGCATATATCCCCACAATATATGCATACACATTTTGCTAAGAGACAAATAAAGTTTATTTGTATCATAAACATAAAGCATGTCAATTTCATTCGGTCAAGGTTTACTGTACACAAATACACACACAATATTATATAAACATAAACATAGAAAATGGCAAAATGCTCAATGTTGGCATCTAAAAATGAAGCCACATAGATAATCAATTTGTGCAAAACTTTTATTAATATATTAACTTCATAAAAACACCAAATCAAGAATGACAATTATTTATGAACAAATATTCCTCTATGATTAATGTATGTTACTTAATTAGCCTTATACATGATGTACATACATACATACATACATACATACATACATACATACATACATACATACATACATACATACATACATACATACATACATACATACATACATAAAGTACATAAAACAATTATCCATCAATCAGACAAAAGCATCATTTAACCTTTTTTTTCAGCTACACAAGGTGATTGCATTTCCTGCCTACAGTTTGTGAAAATACATACAGAAATAAATTGGATTGTTTAAGTTAAACCCTGGAGCCCCCGGTACAGGGGGCAAATGCCATACAACAACATAAGCCTGAGCTCAGGCAGGGCATATTAGGTGTATTTTCATTCAGACATTTTACACACAAAGAGAAGATGTTTCTAGACATTGGATACAAGAACAATGAAGTGCTCAAATTCCACTGCGCAGTGTGATCCAGGACTCTGGTGTGCTCGAATGAATACTGAATGCTGGGTACAGTGGCTCCTTGAACACTGCCCTGAAGGTATAGAGGTGCTCCCTGTGCCCTTTGATGCTGTGGAAAGTTAATGTTCCCCCCTCATAGTCCAGTGCGATCTCAATCCTGACTGGCTGATTGAGCATTTCTCCTAAGGCCACATTACCGGAGGATGCGCATGCAGTCAGCTTGCCGTTTTTCCACTGCAGTCTCCAGGACACAGAGTTGTGACCGAGGCGACTGTGGTCGCCACGGCGAGGGATGCTCTTCTTGCACACACCCATGGACCACATGCAGCTGGACCCCACATCCACCACCCATACATGCTCACCACTCGAGAAGCTTTGACTGCACATGACCTGAGGAGCGCTGGTAAAACGCTCCGAGTGCTCCAGATACGACTGCTTGTTGGTGCTGCACCTGACCGTGCGCAAGTCGGTGGACACTAACAAATTGGGGTGGGCGGTGCGGATGTTAAAGCTGAGCTCTAAGGGGTTGAGGAGGATGTGAACCGAGTCCAAGAGGTGGGTCATGTCTGAGCGGAAGTCTTGGGTTTTGAGGCCTGTCTGGAAGCGTTTTGTGTCGAGCATAGGTTTTAAGGGGATTTTGGTGGGAATGCTGCCTGTGACAACTTCCCTCAGCTTCTGTTCAATCATCATAAACCTACAAAGAGCAAAATATAAAAAAGAACTTTACTTTGTCAAAATAAATGCGTAGTTAGACATGTATGGCATACATTTTCTTTATTCAGTCATTAAAAATTCACCCTACCCTCTTTTAATCCTAGGTTCTGTAAGTTGTGTAAAACATAATACAGTTTTTAAAAATGCACTATGATATGAAGCTGTGTTGAAATAAAAATGGGCAAAATAACGTAATGCCGCTGTGGGCTGTGATTTCACAATGCCCCGAAAATCTAAAACGCCCACTGAATGAGACGTTGTCAGACCTAAATGGCCCAAAAAAAGTGACAGGATTGCTTTTATGTTTTTGAGCTGGTAGTGCATCTAAAAGAAAAGTAGTACATAGATAAAACAAAACTTTTTTTCATAGTATGTCCCCTTTAATTGTTATTTTAGAAATATTTGCTTTCATTATACCTGTTTATGAAGGCGAAGGTGTCAGATTCACTGAGGGCCTCTGTCACGCTCCTGTGGGCGTCCAGCAGCTGCTGCTGTTGCTCTTCCAGTGCGCTCACTCCAAACTGCCAGCTTTTAGTGTACTGCTTTCTCTCCTCCTCCAGCAGCACATGCAGACGCTCTCTGTACCTGTGCACGCCACATGACATGGGAGTGGAAAGATGATCTTGATATATTTGTTTTATTTCCTTCTTCTTTAACCACTACATGCCATTTCTCTTCCATGTTCTATTCCTCATCCTGTTCAGATTCTTGGAGGCTGGAGCCTATCCCAGCTTTCACTGGGAGAGAAGTCGTGGGTAAATGCTAAACATACTCCATCACAGGCCACTTAAAGGCAAATGACCACACATGATCACATGATCACTTTAGTACAGAAGGAAGCAGGGATTCAGACCTGTCTGAAGCAACATCAGTAGTCATCAGTCCATCATGCTGCCCTTCTAATTCAATGGTAAATTCAGTTCAGATTCAAGTATAGTAGAGATTTCTACCATCAATATAATGCAATTTTTGCCACATTTTTATGTACTGGTTACTTAAAGGTAGGGTAAGTAATTCTATACACTCTCAAAACCTAAAAACCTTTTTTGTTTTAGTCAGTGAGTATCTCCTCACCGTCCATGAGCTGTTGAACTAAAGAGTACATCAGCTTTAATATGGTTTCATACACAGCCCTGGCTTTGTTAACTAAAAAAAAAAAAATTAAAAACACTGATAAGAAACAATGCTGCAGCCAGTCCCAGACAGGGGGAGTGTTATGCTCATGACAGCTCAAGATAATGATGGCAAGAAAAGATAAGATCAGATAAGACAAGATAAGATAAAACAAGACAAAGCAAGGCAAGAAAAGACAAGATAAAACTAAGCTTTATTAATCCCAGGGGACATTCTGCTGCCAGAGAAAGTAAAGTAAATACAAATAAATAAAGAGGAATATTAAAAATTAGCACAACATATGATAAGAAATAAAATATACATGTAATTTGAACTAGACTAATGAATACAATTGTGTAAAATTAGGCGGACATAACCTCTGAATTTTAATGGTTGTACTTCCTCATGACAGTGACGGTTACATAACGATTATTGTTGCGCATTTACGTAAATAGTCCTTGTTCAGTGATAAGTGGGGGGGGGGTTGTCAGAAGTGTCAACAGATGTGATTTTTTTCTCATCCTTCATTGCTCATACAGTATGTCTAAACAGGTTTATTAGTTGGTCTGAACGATTATTGGATGAGATTCTTTAAAGGCACATTACATAACAATACCACTCTGCACCAGGCATTTCTGTGATTGTAGAAATATGTTACTGTGAAAAAAAAACTTGTTAACACCTCTATATAATGTGTTTAAACCACTAGGTGGCTATCTGGACTGAAACTGCGTTCATTAGATTATCATGAATAAAGACGTGAGAGATCCAAGTTTAGTAGATTTTATACAGCAGTTGCATGCAAGTGGGTCAAACATACATCAGGCGCCTCGATGCAGGAATGACAACGAGTTTCAGTATGCACAGTAATTTGAAGACCACAGAATAATGAAGACTAAACACTAAATAACTTGGATAATAAATCATTGCAGGTGTGTGTTACCGGGCAGAACATTCTCATAGACAGAATATGAGTCTGCACAAACTGTACCATAAGAAAGGTCACAGAATGTCTAAGACTAATATTTCCATCACATGTGTCACAGTGATGCTGTTGTGATATAATAAGCATTATAGCTTTAATGCAAATATTAGCACTCATTAGTTCTTTCTCTGACTCCGGATGTTTTTGTTATTTTTTGTTATCTGCCCTGAGCTACAGACACGGCGCTCGTGGTTTATCAGTTTTGTAACCTGATTAAAGGCTGATTCGTGCTTCTGCATCAAAGCTTCACCGTAGCTGTGGGACTGGTGTGAGCCCTACAGCGTAGCCTGATGCGCACCTCTCTCCAAATGTAACGACGCCTCGCGTCGATGCAGGCCCCGACATATGTGGTTGGTCCACTTGGTGGCACTGTATTTCCCTCTGCGTATTCCCAGCTTAGAGACGGAGCCGAATGATGAGCAGGTAAGAAGTCTGAATTAATTCATACATCATCTCTGCAGGGCAAAGGTAGCCAGATGGCTCTCCATTCAGCTCTTCGTTGCTTCATTCAAATGAACTGCTGCTACACCTTTATAAGCTCCAAGATCTGCTTTCCTATTGTCCTTTTTGATGAATGAAGAAACGAAGGTACATGAAAGAGAGGCTGTGCGTAACCTATGTGCGTAGCTGTTATGCAGAAGCATAAATCAGGCTTTAAGGGTCCCTCGCTACACAATCTGACAGCAACACCAGCCCCCCCAACTGGTCTCTAAATTTCTTTTTGCTAACATAACACACACTCAGGAAATGAAGTGTAACCACATGCAAAACACAAGCTGTTTATTTGAGTATTGCTTCACTCTCATTGGCTCAGATGAGATTTATGGGTTTAATATCAAACTATCTAACTGTAATTTATACATGTAGTACCTTTAAGTGTTCAGGTCCAACCAATAATAAATACTGGAAGTGCTTAACTATTGTACTCTTTCGTTACTTTAGGTTTTTGCTGTCTTTGCAGGCTTTTTGATTTCATACTTTCAAAATGCCACCACTTTCTTCCAGCAGGTGAGATCATTTGTTTGGACTTGCAAAGCTACCACCATAATAATTAAAGGTGGTACAAAATGGTAAAAATACCGATATGACGAAGTTGTTCAGACCTCATTTGGATGTTAAATCTTGTGGAAACCACTCAGTGGAGAGGGCTGTATCTTATTCTGTGTGTGTGTGTATAAACCAAAAAACACATTTTACTGCATTAAGCAGATATCAGCATTTTTACAAATATTAAAGTTCCACACGTGGCCTTTAAAGGAAACATGAGATTTTATCAAAGGCTGGCACCATGTTCTAAGGTTAGAGAGACATGTTTGTGACATGATGATCAAAAAGAAAACCTTTTTGCTACCGCAGAGCTTTATCCTGGTTTTTGGACGTTGAGTCAGAAAGTTGACTTTAGTCAACTCCTCTCTTCTGCAAGGAGCACCTCTTTTTGAAACTGATGTTGGAGCTCTGTGCAGAAGTAAAATTCATCTGATTCAAGAATAAAATTTGATGGCCAAGTAAAAAAATTACAAGCTAAAGTTACTTTGATGAATTAAAAATTATTAACTACTAATAATTTTTTACTAATAATATACTGTGTAAAATTTATCAAACATTTGCAAGTAAATACCGTAAATGATTAAAAAAAGAGAGTCAACCGACATTTCAAACACTTAAATAAATGCTTTTAAGAACAGAAATTTGAAGTTTTATTTTAGTCCCCTTTAAATGTCAATGGACCTGACTAATAAACAGTTTACAGGCAGGCTAAAATATCTGTTAACTGGATGCATTTATGACCTACTGTAAATCTTCGAAAGGCTGCACTTTTATCTGCACCAGTCCCTGGAGTCTACTCATCAGTCCTTTAACATGAACTTGCAGCTGGAAATCATATCTGCATGCAGTAGTTTGCTCACACATGTAAACTGGACTCTCCCTCTTATTTGACGTCCATATAGTTTTCCCACATTTTAAAAAGCTTGCATCCAAGTCCTAATCCATACAAAGAGACATGGAGTTCTAACTGTGTTATTATATCCATCAACCGTACTAAATACGTCAGTTAAACTGAAAGCACAAACAGTGAAATGTCTTGTCATACGAGGAGCCACTGCAAATTAGTTTCATGACCACACCAAGCTTTAAAAATGTGTTTTTATTTTCCTGATGTTGAAAGGGTGGACAGTTGCACGGGAAGAGAAGGAGCAGAAGGAGGAGCAGGAGGAGACCCACAAACAAGAGGTCTGGATGTAGTCGCATCATCAGAGGTCCTTCATACAACCAACGCTGCAGGTAAAACATATCGCCACTGGGTTTCTGAACAGTGATTGTGAAGCCCATTTTTTAGGACCTCTGAAACTGCATCATGACAGGAGCTGACCCGATTGAGTTTAATCCAGAAACAGCCAAAAAAAACAAGCTTTTAAGTCAGATGGAGAACCCCCACGACAAGTCAACTAATCTCAACTTATTATTCTGGTCAAATTCGTTCACACATCCTCATTTCAGATGTTCCAAACACAACTACATTCAAACCGAGAACTGCCAAAGCCAAAGGAAGGCTGCTGGCGCTCCAGCTGAGCTCTGCCGGGGATGCAGCAGCGGCTACCTGCTGTCCTGGCGGTTCGGCTGAAGCAGCAGCTACACTGTTCGCTCTTTATTCACCGCACACAAGTCAAAGTCATGAAAATGCTCAGTAGGAGCTAAAGGAAACTGCCTTTTACACCATAGATTGTAATGCAGCTGTCACTCCAAAAACAAACAAAGCATCCCCTGATTGTGCATATATCTGGGGCATTAAATATTTTAGCTCACACTGTACATAAAACTACACTTCCATAGAGTTGTCATGAAAGTGAAAACCAGGCTGTAATATGTTTATTTCTGCTTCCCCTAGTGGTCATTTCAGGAACAGCTCACTTTAGTGCATCCCCGTTGGCATCAGTTTATAGAGCCAGATGTAGACTCTTGGATAACACAAATACTGAACAAAGGACAGTGGATTATAAGGGAAATATATATTTAAAAAAACCCAGCTTGATCTAGAAAAACAGAATTAGAACAAAACAAATCCCTGAAACCACAGCAGTAAAGTAAAATAAAACACAACAGACATTACAAAGCAAAGAACAAAGGAAAAATGAAACCCGACACCAACCAGAGCCCTTGACAGGGTGATGGGACGGACCCAGTGCCTCTGTGACTCCTCTTTATTCGCTGATCCCTTCGTCAAACCTACCCTGGAATCCAACTTTTATTTCATTTTGATGCCATCTCCCTGTAAAGCCTAGTAACTAACTTGCACAGTTGTGGTGTGACGTTTTAAAACAGACATCCAGACAGACACAAACACGTGCAGGTAAGTGTATATTATATATTACCTGTCCACCAGTACAGCCATGTTGTCCATGATCGAAACCGCCTTGTTGACCATTTTGTCGCCTTCGGCCTTGGACGCATCCTGCTCCTCCACCGTCTTCTTCAGGAGACTCTCTGTCAGCTGCAGTCTGCTGGAAATAACCTGCAAATATGCATTCAACACATCTTTTGTATTTTACATAATAGGAAGAGAATCTGGAATAACTAGATTTAATTATCTCAAGGAAAACATGGCCCGTTCTCATGCCGCATCCACTGAAGGAAGTCTTCACTGACTTTAGAAGCAAATATAAATACAAAATCTGAATGATTATGCAGCACTTCTGCATAAATGTAATATTAGTATCGCAGTCAGTCATGTACAACTATCCTGACTCATCAGTCAGGATTTTATTTCAAATTTTATTGGCATTCAGCCATTCCCAAACATAATTCCAGTAATTCAGATGGTCAAAAGGCTTCTTTTTTAAACCTCACTTCTGCCATGTTTGCCTCATTGTTTCCTATTATAGCAATGAAAAATAACTTTGTCACTGTCGCTCCCAAATCAGTTTTCTATTGATTAGTGATTTATTTGGTAGCATCAACAAAGGCTGTTTCCCATGTGCAGATAAGTGGACAACTAAAGGAATCAGCACAGGATCAGCATCTTAACAGCTGAAGTCATTTAGGTTGGGTTTTCATTTGCATTTTTGCATTGAGATGCAAAGTTAAATGCAAAATGAAATGTTTGTTTTTGTTCTTTTTTTTCTTTTGAAGCAATATGAGATGTTACAGATGCTGTCACAATGGAACTTAAGATACGCGGTTTGATGAGAACAAACCTACCTTGTTGCGTGTCTCTAGGGCTCGTCTCATCTCCTCTTCAGCCACGTTGAAGGTGAGAACATTATGATTTTGGTGATGGCCCTTAACGAAGCATGTGCTGCACAGAGAAGACATGTCATCTGAGCAAAAGTACTCAAGCGGGCAGAAATGGACAGGGCAGCTCCTCTTCCCCACCTCATTCAGAGGCTCCACTACGGTGTGCGCCCTGAATGACTCCTTCTCGTGATGTCTCTGGAGGTGTCTGGAGCACAGCGACACCTCACACTTCAGGCAGGTCTTCACAGCTTGTGTCTCGTTGTCTATGCAGTGATCACATAAAATGGTCTCCTTCTTTGTCTCCATCTCAGGCTGACTGTTCAGCTGTGCTGTGGTGGCCTCTTTCTTCCACTCGATCCAAGGCTTCTGGCAGTCCAGCTTTGCCGTGGTGGCCTGGTAACCCTCAATGATGTTGCTGAGTTTGAAGTTTCTCTGAAGTGAATTGACGCCCTGATACACTTCCCGACACTCTGGGCAGCGTGGTAGTATCTTTCCTCCAGCGTCTGGAGAGTCAGCAGTCTTGCAGATACAAACTCGACAGTAGTTGTGCCCACAAGGGAGAACCACTGGATCATAGTAGAGCTGAAGGCAGATGGGACAGCTCAGCTCCTGGGTTAGCTGCTCTTCAGGTTTTGACAAAGACATGATGAACAGATGAGAGCTGTGGCTCTTTGGTATGCCAGTTGCTCTATCTTTCTGTTTAAGGCTCTCTACTGATCTGACATTCTTTCTTATCTCTACGTCCCTACAGGACTGTACAGTGACAGGTAACGCGGTGAACAAGGAAGTCAGCTGCACATACTTATAAGAATGGTAGGAGGAGGTTCCAAATGTGTGCAGAACAACATTCCAGGAGGCCGCTTTGTCTGTGCTGCCAGGAAGTCATGCCAGCATCAGGGCTCCACCTGTTGATGGTAAAATATCTTTCTCAAATCTGCAGAGAACTTCAAGGACCTTCTTTGCTTAAAAACACCTGGGGAAACAAAACAAAAAAAAAAAAAAACCAAACAAAAAAAACTTTCACATTGTTTATTTGCATTCTTGAAAGCCATTCCTCTGCAGTCTCCTGTTGGCTGTAAACACTGCCAACGGGGAGGTGCCCGGCGCTTCCACCGTCCTCTTGTCCTTGTCAAGAGTTTCACAAAAATACCTGGTGAAGTTTACAAAACACCTTTCAAGTCAGAAGCCAAAGTCACTAACTAACTAAAGGTCAAATTGCAAAGCAAGTCAGCTGCTTCGAAGCGGTAACTTCAGCTGTTTCCAAAATATCGGAAAACAGAAGCAACTCCATCCAGAAGTCTTCATTGGGCAGTAAGACAAACAGAGGCTGTGGGGATACACATAAACAGAATTCTTTTCTAAGTTGTGGAGACAAAAATATACTTAAAATGACGTATAACAATGAAAACGCTAGTGTTGACGTGCTTGGATGATCATGATATCATGCTGCTGACATGCCGCCCTGCATTCCTCTGACCGGTTTTCTTGCAGAACTTTATATGTAATCAACCACTGGCTCATCCAGCTTTTCAAGCTTTAATGGGAAACTGCTGTTGGAAATCTGATTTTCTGTTCATACAGACACTGTTGAATGACACAACCAGGTAATGATGCTCAAAGAGTTTCTCGCTCTGTTTTCTTGTTTTCTTTTTTTAATCATCTGTATTGCTCAAATTCTGCCATCAGGTTGGATAATTTCAACAAAAATTTGGATTTAAGCTGCATTTAAAATGTTATCCAGAATTTGTCCTCTCATTTTTATGGCACATTTTCTTTGGTACTGAGACATACAAGTTATGAACCAAACATTAATCCTACTTCCTCCTAGTCAGGTCACAGGGGTCAGCTGGACTATTCCAGCTCTCTTCAAGTGAAAGTTGGAGTACTTCTTGGACTTGTTAACAGTCCATCACAGGACTCCACACACAGACAAACACACCTACCTGCTCTCACTCACTCTTGTGGCCAATTTCAAATGACCAACTGACCTTTTGGTCTGTCAGTGTTGGAGAATGTGAGGATGGACTGGATGATGGCAATGTAGAAATTCACCATCGTCTTCACTGGGAGACGAAGCAGGATGGAAGTGCAGTTGTGTGCCTTCGTTGGGATCATTGTGAACGTTCAGCTGGAGAGTGGAGGTGGATTTTACTCCAGTGTGGCCTTCAGAGCACGATCTCCGTGAGAAAACCACTCCTAGAACATGTGTTTGTTCAGTGTCCTGCTCACCGCCACGGCTTCATCGTCCTCCTGTCTGCAGCCAATGACAGAGCCTGTCGTCTTAATCAGTTTATTCGCTCACTAGTGTCCCTGGCTTGGAAGTCGCTCCCAGCAGGCCACTGAGAAGAACAGATCGCTGGTGGAATTCAGTGATTCGGTTAAGACATAACTGGATTGTAACTGGTTTGAATTGAAATTGTATTTAATTAAACATGTGCTGAACAGAAAAGCACGGTGGCTTGATGGTTAGTACTGTTGCCTCACAGCAGCCAGGTTCCTGCATGGTCTCCCCGTGGCCGTGGGGCCTTTTCCAGCAGTCCAAAACTGCTGATTAACATCGGGGGGGGGGGGGGGGGGGTTGTTTTTTGTTTTTTTGTTTTTTTAAAGTCTTTTGTCTTTTAATTGGCCCTGCGATGGACTAGTGACCTACCCAGGAGAGCTGGAATAGGAGTTGTGGAAAAACATCTAATACCTCTTTGTATATACTGTAATCACCAGCTGACTATCTGAGTAAGAATCAAAATAATAACTTTAAAATAATGAAGGCAAAAAGCAGTTTTACCAAAACAGAGCAGGGTGCTTTTAGACAAAATAACGTGCATTTTCCAATAACAATCCCTTGCAGCTGTGTAAGACAGCTGAACCCAACTCAGCAGACACAATACTGGTCTGAGCAGCGTGTACTCACAGGAAGTGAAGGAAAAGCATCACAGAATAGCTGAAATAACACATTTCCATCTCATAGGCTCCAGCAGAACCACATGAGCCTAATAGAAATAAGCAGATAGATAGTGGATGGATTAATGGACAGGACATATTTAATTTTTCTGTAAACTGCCCTAAATTTACTTTGGCTTTAATTTTGTTGCTGACTGTACATTGCCGAGTTAAAATGGTAACGTATTATTAACGCTTTTTAACGGTGCCCTTCCTTCTCACAGCATGTACTCTTGCACAATGTGGCCTGACAAACAGTCATTTATGAAAGCGAATCAAACAGTACAAAACATTCTTAGAAACGCAAATGTCAACAATGCAAAAACTTGAAAGAAGGCCAAAGTTTTGAGTTGGGAGGACTCTAGTTTCTGGAGACTGAGGCAGCAGGAGTATATGCAAAAATCTTTTAATAAAACAAAAAGCACTGCTTTACAGAAATAACAACAAAAAGCCTCCACGATTAGAAAAACCGCAGAGGAGCAAGAAGCACAGACAGATCAGCAGGAAGAAGGCAAAGACCAGAAGATATCTAAAGAGACCAACTAACGCAACAGTCAGGATCGATGGGAACATGAAAAGTAAAACTAGAACTTCAGAAGCCATGACACAGATTTTCTAAATAAAAAAGGAACAAGATGAAAAGAACAGAAGAAGGAAATAAATCCCAAACACAATAAAAGTTCAACCATGACACTTTCTCCTGGAATAATAATGATGCTGTCGCTCCAAGACTGGTGTTCACTAACATAAAAACGTCATAAGTTCTCACACACAGTTTTCTAATCAGGGAATGAGAAAAAATTCTTAACTTTATGTCCATGCGGGGTTTGGGGCTCGGGTCCTGATCGACTATGGTGGGATGGGTCGTCCTGGTGAGCCTGGTGCTCGTGTCACAATTTGTAGCTGGTGCTACAGGGGCTGTTCTGCTTCATTGGGGTTAAGGGCCATCACCAACACTGGGCCTTCAGGTGCGGGATCCACAGTGGGCAGATCTTCATGAGATCTGGTGAGCTCCTGCCCCTGTCCCCCCGATGCTGCAGGGGTGCTGTGGTCCTCCTGGCCAGTGCTCTCGCTGTATTCTGGCTGGTCTCCTGTCCATCCGGCCTGGGGAGTGGTGGCTCGTCACTTTCACCTGTATGGACACATGCAGGTGTCCATGGGATGGGGGTGCTGGCCAGGGTTCCTGATGGGCTGGAGAGGTGCATTGGAGGAGGTCTGCTCCATGAGACTGACCCAACACACCAGTACCAACTGGTTCAGCCTGAAGTTGTGGTTGTGTTCACGAGCTGTTGGTGAACTAGTGTTGGAGGTCAACATCACTGTTTTATGTTCCCTGCTGGACTGCTTCAGCTCTGGTATGAATTGGAGGGTGAAATCTAACATCCCAACATAACCTTGTACAACACAAGTCACATGCTGAGTGCAGACGGAGCCAGAATCCTCCATTAAACCACACTGGTGTTCTGAAAAATGAGAGGGTTAAAAAAAGTTTGTGCAGAAAACCAGGATGAAGAGGGGTTCATTTCATGCACTCACTCAGATCCAACTTGTATAACCTGCTGAGTAAAATGCATGAGTCAAGAGTCATGTTATTTGGTCTTGGTTAAGTCTTTTGTCCATGTTTCTTTTCCTCCCGTGTTTTTGTCCATGATCGTTCCTGCTTTACCTTATTCCGCCCACCAGAGGACACCAGCGTCTACTCACTGCCAGTGTGCATTTCAGTTTAAACATTTCCTCCTCTCTTTGTAAGCTCTTGTTCCTTTTAGACAGTTTGCGTTGGTTTTGTCTTGATTTTCTAAGTTCCATTAAAGTTTCTCCTTTTTGTTTTTTTTTTGTCGCTATTTTTGTACTTTAAAAAGCTGCATGGTTACCTGCAAGAATCTATGATTCTCATGAATCTGCACAAAATGGGTAAAACTCAGTTTTGGCAATAGGGAAGAAACCTTGAGCAGGACCTGGATCATAAGGGGGGACCCTCCTGCTGAAGATCAGCCAGGTAGAGCAGGAGGGGAGGAGAGGAGAGGATGCTCCTAATCTTTGCAGTATTACAGAGATACCTGATTAATATGCTGTTTAAAAAGCAAATCCTGATTGAAAATAAAACCAAGGTTTTGCATAGTTGTACTGGAGGCCATTGCAACACCGTCTGATCCGTTCCTTGGGTGTTTGGGATCAAAAATGACAACCACTGTTAAAAACTAGTTGACATCAGTCCTTGATGTCCTTAAGACATGCCTGATGTTTGGCTAGTGGTTCTGTTTTATCTGGCTAAGAAACCTCATGAACATGAACAAACTGGAATCTATCAGATAGATATGATTTAAACCAACCTAGAGCTGTCCCTTTAATCCCAACAACATACTCTAACCTGTGCACTAAAGTGCTGTGCTCTATAGTATCAAAAGTAGCACTGAGGTCCAGCAGAACCAGTATAGACACTAATCCATTATCTGAGGCCATAGGAAGGTCATACAGAGCTCAAACCAGTGCTGTTTCTGTGTTATGATCCATTCTGAACCCTGTCTGAAAAATGTCCAATAGATAATATCTATACAAATGGTCACATAGCTGGCTTGCAACGACCTTTGCAGAATTTTAGATATAAAGGAAGGTTGGAAATTGGTCAATAATTACCTAAAATGTATGGGTCAACACATGTGGGGTTCCCCAAGGTTCCATCCTTGGACCTCTTCTGTTTAACATCTACATGCTCTCACTGGCACAGATTATAAGGAACAGCAAACTAAACTATGATAGCTATGCAGAGGACATGCAGACATATATTAGAATGTCACTTCTCCATCTTTTCTCCAGCTGAACAAAAAGAAAACTAAAGTAACTGTCTTTGGAGCCAAAGAGAAACAATTACAGGGCACCACAGAGCTTCAATCTGTACACCTAACAAACACCGACCAGACCAAAAATGCGGGCACTTTAATTCACCTTATTGTTGAATTGTGCTAAATAAATAAACTTGGCTTGCCGTGCCTGGGTTCATTAATAAATAGTACATTGTCATAAAAATGTGTGCACGTCTTCCATATTTTCCAGGGGATTGCTTAGCCATGTGCAATGAAAGATCAGACATTCGCTGCATCTTTCTGCTGTCGTCAAATTCTTGACTAACCTCCCCAGTTTTATCACAACTAACTGGTAGTAACGAGAAAAGTAGGGACGTAGATCAGTTTCTCAAGGTTTTTCTTCCATCCTCACAGATCTTAGTTAGCAGGCAGGGCTTGACTGTCAACATTTGTACCAAGCCAGGAGACAATGTCATGATTATTTTAGACTCATAGGGGATGCAGCTGTGTTTATGTATTCTGAGGATTTTTATTAAATCACGTGCAACCCCTGGCTTTCGCCTTCTATGTGTCGGGATAGGCTCAGACAGACCTCCGTGACCCGGAAACGGAATAAGCGCGAATAGATAATGGATGGATGGACGTGCAACCATGACAATAGTGCACAGTAACATACTGCAACACTAAGTGTTGAAACATGCAGCTCTGTGAATGACCACTAGGGCCTGGCTCAAACAGCGAGTCTCCACCTACCTGAACATTAAAACAGTCAGAACGCAGTTTTGGTTTTCAAAGCTAGAGTACACATTTGTGACAACTGTGCAACTGGAAGTGAGAGAAAAGTCGACCTTCTCTATGATCACTGTTTGGACTGGCTAATCATTGTAATTAAGTGTAATATATTTAAAGGAGGCTTCAACCTGCTTAGTAAATCGACTGTGCCTGCTTCTCATGTTAATAGAAACAAAAGAAAACATGTCAAAGCAGCAAAATCTATACATTAATTTGGTATTACCTGTTGTTATTTTCTGAGGTCTGAAAATACATCTAATGTTATTTTCTAGCTCAAAACATGTGTTGACGATGATCTTCTCAATTGACACTTTACTAAAACTTTTCAAACCTTTCAAAGTGCAGCACAGGGCGAAAAAACAAATACCTTTGTCATTGTAGCTGAAAACCGTCTTCAGTTATGAATGTTGATGATCCAGTTTTGACTCAGACACTTAAAAGTGTTCAGCAGGTTGAATTTTTGCTACTCCGTGCTCGAGGATTCAAACAGGAACATCCGGTAAGGGGTTCTCTTCATAATCAGCTGCTCACATTTGTGGAACGTCAGAACTTAGAGGAACACCAGCAGACCATCACCTGACAGCTGCTTCTCAATGAGTCGGTCGGACGCTGGTAAGATTGTTTTTAATTCCAACACTTTAATGAGACCTAGATCCACATGAATGCATTTATTGTGGCTTTTACTACTGTGATGGAAAATTCCAGTCACTTCGTAAGATCAGTCTGAGTCCACTCAGGTCAGACTAGTATTGTGTCTGTGCAGTTTGGGTTTAGTTGTCTTACACAGCTGCAAAGGCGACGTTTTGAGAACTGTGTTTTTTGTCTAAAGAGGTCCCAGCTCTGTCCTTTAAAACTGATCTCTGTGTCACTCCTGCATTGAAACTTAAGATGTATGTTTGGATCCTTTCACATGCAACAGACAATTTAATAATTCATTAAGTCAAACTATATTGCCAGGTCTTTATTTTAGAGTGATATTTTATCATTTAGGTCTAATTCAAGTACTGCAATCACCTAGTGGTTAAAATGTGTTTATAAAGCGGTATTGGATACTTTTTTCCAACACAACTATCTTTACCTGATAAATCTAGATGATCGTACACGAGCTTGACATTTTCAGCTGAAGTGACTTTTGTTTATGCAGTTAAGTTTACATTATAATTTTAAATAACAGAGTATAAATAAGAGTCAAATTTATGCACAAAAGCAAATTACATGTTAAAAATATGAAAAAGCATTCATTACCTCTTTTATCAGTTGTTGTTCAGATGCCTGTTGGAGCTGATGGAGCTGCTGCAGCAGTTGGAGCTGCTGCAGCTGCTGGAGCTGCTGGAGCTGTGGAAATCACCAGCACTTACAGGTGAACAGAAAACATTCAGCTTATGAATGAAAGCGTGTTTTATTGTCTCAGCCTGATGACATCATATACAGCATAAGTGAGACCTTTTTTCTGTGTCTGACAGACGTCCACGACTGCCTTCCTGTTTCCCTGGTTGTAAGTTAAAACATCTGAATGGTTGTGCTTTTATCTTGTAAACACACACATGCTGAGAGCTCTCCACTCGTCTTCAGGGCTGGCATCACTTATCTCCACTTTTTTCATTGGACTGGTGTCAGCAGCTCCGGGAGGTCTTCTTCTGGGAAGGACGGCAGTCGTTTTGCTGAAGTCCCTGGAGCTTCTGGCTGAAAACAAGCCGATCATGGACCAGTTAGGCAACTCCATTGTAAACTTTTTTGAAGCAGACAATAGAAAACAAATGCTGCAGAGATCTAACAACGATCTTGTGTTTAACGTTTTCATTTGTCTGTGTATCCAGGAGTTTTGTGTTTTTTTGACATTCACGTCAGCAGGGGCAGGTATCTTGGTTGGGATATGGACAAATGACTTGGTGATAAAAACACGTGGCGACGCAGCGATGGGAAAGGCCCTGGCTCTGGCGGGTGCTGTTTGTCTAACAGTTATCACCGCATCTGGATACATTCAGGGTCTTGCTTTAGAAGGATTTCTATCGATTGCGTTCAGTTTAATTAATCTATTTTATGCACTGATGGTGGAAATGTGTGCATTTTTTATGTTTCCTTCAATTTTTGAAGCTGCACGTCTTGAAGTTGCAGTAACATATATGGTTTTACTTTGTCTACCACCTATGTCCAGCTCAATAGATGTTTTTTTTCTAGTTTTGTTTTTTTGTTTCTTTAAAACCAAGTTGAGCCTCATGATTTCTTTATTTTCAACCATCATGGTCGTGGTGCACCGTGAAGAGGCCATGATAAAAAACCTTGCACCTCTTCCACTGATGTTGGTCATAACGGATGTATTCAACCTTGTCAAAGAGCCGATTGTTGCCATTCAGTCCTCAACAAACCCAAACGGCGCCGTAGTCGAAGGACTTTTTATTGGAATTGTAAATATTCAGCTACTGATGGTCGTGATGGGAGTAACTTTATTTGTGTCTTGGCAGAAGGGCGGAGCATCTAAGATCTGTGCTGGTGCTGCAACTTTGGGTGGAGCTTTTTTAACTGTGATAGAGTTGGTTCTCTACAGACTGGGTCCAGGTCCCACGATAGGAGCTCTGATGGGGGTGGCAGGGGCAGCAGGCGTGTCTCTGGCGGCAGCGGGGGCTGTGACACACCAGTATGAAGACGCAGTGGTCTTTTCACTCGGAAAGCTGGGTGAGATGGTGGGAGCAGCTGTGGGAGCTTTTGCAATGTCATGTTTCCACAGCGGGCTGTCGAGTCGGTTCATGGTTCTGTTGGCTGCTGCGATACCTGCTGGGCTTAATCTCGGGCTGCTGATAGACTTCTACGTGAGGCACTGCACGTGTCGTGTATTTGACTTGTTTTTATATGTAGTCATAAACGTATTAATTTCGTTATGGATGTGTTATACCTGCACCATTCTTGGTGCAAGAATTGTTGCTATTTATTTAAGTATGGTTGTGGTGGGTTTTGTTATGGGTTTAATTGATTATAAGACAGATTCACCAATGAATCGCCGATACCATGATCGTTACTGATTTGCAAGGGAAATGTGAGCACAGAGGCAAGAGTGAAGCAGTAAAATAAAAAACTGCTTGTTGCACACAAAGAACACGTTCAGACTTTGATGCCACACCTTGAGCTTGATTTTTCGCCCTCTCTTAGATCAACTGAGACACTACAATCGAGTCTATTTGTGACATTTTCAAATTAAAGGAATGAGTGGGAACTGATAAATGTGGAACAGTCACGTTGTTTACAACACAGAAACGGAGGAGAACGTCAGAGGAGACGGAGGAGACCACTATCTAAAGGACATTTGATCACAGCAGGAGTTCTGACGTTGCTTTGACTCCATCTTTTAATTTCTGTTACTGTACTTTACTGGGAAGTATGTTGGGATTTCTATGTGTGAAATGTGCTATACACATAAACTTGACCCAAGTCAGACTTTAGGTAAGTTAACGTAAGCTCTTTGTTGATCTGACATTCAACAATGTTCGTTATCTTTATAAAAGATAAAAAACACTTTGAAAGGATGAAAAAGTCACCAGCACAAACAAAAAAAGTAGACACTAAAGATTCAGGAGTACAATTATTTTCAGAGATTATACGTCTACCTTTTTCCTGGATGTTCATTTTCTCAAACTCACCTGACACATCATGCGTTTTTGTCAAGAAAATAGTAAATATTCATTATATAACATGCAAATGCAGTTGAAAAACAAACACAACAGGGTCCAAGACATAATCCCCCCTACAGTGTACAGATTCATGTGTACTGTATTCGTTTCCGAGGGCTCACAATCGACGCACCTCCAACCCTTCGTAAACCTATCTGGCAGTAACGAGGAAAACTCAGCTGATCAAAGATTCTCGAGGTTGTTTCTATCATCACAGTTCAGCGCCCAGAGCTTGATTGTCAACATTTGTACCGTGCCCGGAGCCGATTTTCCATGAAAGGTACAGGTGAAAGGTTGCCCAGCAACCTTCAGTCTTTCATCAGGCTTCAACTTTCAGGAACTGTACAAGTCTGTTTCTCACAAGCGTTGACAAACATGATTATCTTAGACACAAAGGGATGCAGCTGTGTTTATGTATTCTGAGGAATCTTACTGAATTGCGGGCATTGAGAACAGTAACATGTGCAGTAAATTTGACTGGAATCAGCCTGTAAAGGGAAACAGTCACATAGCTTTGATCCCAAAGTGCTGAACCATGACCGCTAGAGTCTGACTCCAACAGCGCGTTAAATCTCCACCGGCCGGAACGTTAAAATGGTTCAAAAAGCAGCTTTGGTCTTCAGATCCAGTGGGGGCTCGATCCAGCCCTTTGACCCCCCACCCCCCCACACACACACCCTGAGATCATCAGATAAGAACCTGGTGATGATTCCTTACACTGCATACACTCGATTCAGGACTCCAGGAGACAGATCCTTTCAAACAGTTGGGCCAACTCTGGATCAAACTTCCTCGCTCCTTCTGTTCATTGGAATCTCTGTTGATGCTTTCAAAAAACTTCCTAAGACATTTTTTTTCCTTCCGATTTTAGCTGAAGACAAACGGCTGCGGTGACTAGTTCTTACATCGATTCTTTACTGTCTTAACCATTTCATGTTTTACATTTTATGCAGTTTATTATTTCTAATGTGTTTTTTTATGCTTATTGTATCGTAAATTACCTTGTGACCAGTGTCTGAGAAAGTGCTGTATAAATAAACATTCCTTACGTACTTATTTCACATTCCTGACGACTGTACAAGCGGAACTCAGAGATAATTCATCCGTCTCTATGATCACTGTTTCAATCAAGTATGAAACAGACCTGGAACTAGGACGTAGACCAACCCTGTGATGACGTGTCACATTCTTGACTAACCTCCTACCTTCATCTCAAAACTAACTGGCAGTAACGAGAAAATAGGTGCTGTAGAATGATGTTTCTCAAGGTTATTTCCATCTCCATTCCTGGAGGTCGTTTTATTGATTTCAAACAATCGATTTATAATATCTTATACGCTGCAATCTCATGGGTGTTTTCAGTTTTGATGATGTAGTCATGGTGGATTTTGTTCATTTATCAAAAGATAAAATGTGTGAAACTGCAGCAGTGAGTGGTTTGGTGTGTTGACTGAGGTCTTCTTTTTAAGGGTTCAATAAAGCATTCATAAACTGTAAAATGCAGCAGTGGGTGTTAAACCGATGTCTGCGTCGTTGTGACTGAATAGAAAACCTCCTGTGAAGAATGTTGAAGTTCCAGTTTCATAAAAGAGTCTCGGAAGCCTTCGGAACGTGTTCCTCAAAGACTCAGAGGCAACAACAAGGAGGATCGTCTTTATAACCAGCTGTTCACCCATCGGAGGATCGTCCACCACTGGGCTGCTTCACAATGAGTCAGTCTGACGAGGGTAAGATGGTTTTAAATTTTATCACCATAATCGACGTTATTTGGAGCCAACTTCTTTCAGTTAAACACTTAAAATGATTTATTTTGGGATCAATATACAACGTTTTGGTGAATCTGTAGTGTTTAGATGGAGAAGGTCGATAGTCTGATTTAACATCATGGTCTGGAATCTAATTTGTGTGTATTTGTGTGTATTAAGATACTTCACACTGAAAACACAAAACTCATTCATGAAAAATGTTTTTGAAAGTTGTCCTCCAGATGCCTGACGGTTCTCTGGAAATCAGGAGGACCAACAGGTGAACAGAAAACATTCAACTTCAGTCAAAATCCACGATTAAAAAAACACAACCTTTGATTTTGATATAATCGAGACGTTTTGTGTGTTTGACAGAAGTCCGCGACTGCCTTCCCGTTTCTCCTGTTGTGAGTTGAAAGCATGTGAACCTGTGTGTGCTTTCACACCACTCACACACACAGAGGTGCACGTACACATTTTGCAATAATTCCTCTCCACTCGTCTTCAGGGCCGGCTCCAGTTATTTCCACTTTTTTCATTGGACTGGTGTCAGCAGCTCCGGGAGGTCTTCTTCTGGGAAGGACGGCAGTCGTTTTACTGAAGTCTCTGGAGCTTCTGGCTGAAAACAAGCCGATCATGGACGAGTTGGAAACCTACATTCCAGAATCAAAACTTGCACTGCATGAAAACTCAAGTGGAGATCATGTTTTGAACTTTTTCATATCTCTGTGCGTCGAGTGGTTTGGTGTTTTTCCATCCCTTTTGTCCCTGGGTGTTGGCATCTTTGTTGGATCAGCAACATTGGATTTGGTGATTAGAAGACACGGGGACACAGCGATGGAAAAGGCCCTGAGTTTGGCTGGACTGGTGTGTCTCATGGGCATCACTGCATCTGGATGCATTCTGGGCTCTGCTCTAGAAACATTTCTATTGATGACGTTAAGATTAAAAATCATTTGCTGTTTTTTATTGGTAGAAATGTGCTCATTCCTCCTAATATGCCTTTTTAAAAAGTACAATTGTACCAGTGTATGTACAGTTTGCATTTTACAGCTACTTTTTTTTAATGTTTGTCTGTGGTTTACGTATTTCTTTTTTTTTTATTTAAGAACCAAGTTGATCTTTATGATATTCCTTTTGCCAACTATAATTATTTTGGACAAACTTGAACTTACATCAGGACTCACAAAAAACATTTTGCCTCTTCCACTGATGATGATCATAACTAATGTATTTAACATCGTGAAACAGCCCATAGCTGCCACAAACCCAAACGGCGCCGTAGTCGAGGGACTTTTTATTGGATGCGTTGTCATTCAGCTACTGATGGTCGTGATGGGAGTAACTTTATTTGTGTCTTGGCAGAAGGGCGGAGGATCTAAGATCTGTGCTGGTGCTGCAACTTTGGGTGGAGCTTTTTTAACTGTGATAGAGTTGGCTCTCTACAGACTGGGTCCAGGTCCCACGATAGGAGCTCTGATGGGGGTGGCAGGGGCAGCAGGCGTGTCTCTGGCGGCAGCGGGGGCTGTGACACACCAGTATGAAGACGCAGTGGTCTTTTCACTCGGAAAGCTGGGTGAGATGGTGGGAGCAGCTGTGGGAGCTTTTGCAATGTCATGTTTCCACAGCGGGCTGTCGAGTCTGTTCATGGTTCTGTTGGCTGCTGCGATACCTGCTGGGCTTTATCTTCAACTGCTGGTTTTGTTCTTCGTCAAGTATGAAACACGGTGGAAATTTAATTTGTGTTTATTCGTGGTCCTCACATTGTTCCTGACATATCTTTATTTTACCTGCACTGTGATAGGTGTCATATATTTTATTTATATTGTTATATTTTCACTATATTTCCTTTATAAATCTTTTTTTTCTGCTTCTGATTTTTCAAACTTTAAAATCCTAACATGTAACTTTGACATATGAAGACAAGTCGCTGGACTCACTTCCTCTTCTGAGGGCGGGTGTGAGATAAATGCTGAACAATATTTATGTGTTTGAAACACGGGAAAAAAGAGCCAGAACCAGCCTTTTATATCTAAAGAAAGCTGTGGTAACGGTACCAGGACTGTTGTCAAAGGTTTCGGGGTTGTTTTCATCCCTTTTCATTGCTTTATGGGGTTCTGTTATTATATTTGTGTTACTTATTCTATTACTTATGTATTTAAGTTTTACTGACCTACTGATAATGTTTAATACATGAAACGTGAATTCCTCCCTGGTTAAATAAACATTAATAAATAAGACGATAAATAAAACCAACAAATGTTAAGACTCTTGGTTTGATCCTAGGTAAGGATCTTATTGTTTGTGTGTTCACTTTCAACTTGAACTTCATTCCCCTTTTTGGCATTTTTAATACATAGCCAAAAGGAAAACCGCTGGTCCAAAGAAGGATTTGGTTTGCTTCTATTTTCACGTCAGCTTACTGTACAGCAGTGAGCTGCTCGATAAGATCAGCTGAATCTACAACTTATTCAAAATGCTGCTGGACGAATACTGACAAACATCAGGAAGAGGGAACACGTCGCTCCAATAGATCCTGACACTGGCTTCCAGGTGAAAGTGTACAAATGTCTGCCTGGCCAGGTACCACGTTTTATTAATGTTTTCCACATACGAACCTGGAAAGTGTCAGATCTGCAGAGACTGGTCAGCTGGTGGTACCCACAGTCCAAACCAAGCTAAACGGAGTGACCTGCAGTCGTCCTTCTGCCCTCTGCTGGAATCAGCTGGCTTTAAGTCTGCTCCAGATGTCGTGGAGCTCCACTCCTGACCGGAAACACATGACCTCCACTGATCACCGATTCACTGGTCTAAAGGGATGAGACCAAATGGTGATGGCATGATGAAATGTCTAAAAAATGGGCGGACTCAGCATATCAAGAGAGAAGCTGACAAGCTTCTGAAAGGGTGTCTAATCCAGGGGGAGATATTCTGAAGCCGGCTTCTAGCTGGGATAAGAGGATTTTCATTTTAGGGCAACCTTCACCCTGTCTTCACACTAGTCACATCGGAGGGACTATGATCTTCTGTGAATAAAGTCTGTGGACACATCATGAACTAGTCTACAGTTTTACAGACGCGTGAATGCAGAAGAAACCAACTGAAAAACAAAAGCGAGCTGTCCATCAACACCAGCGGGCAACCACCTCCTTTGCTTTGCAGTGCAGCTTGAAATGACCAGTTAACTTGGTAAACAAGACCATTTCCACCACCCTCAATCTAAAATGTGTAAATTGACAGAGAAAGACCATACAGCCCCACTCCAAAGACGCTGTATCAGACAGCGCCGCGTGTTAAACAGATGTCTTTGGCATTTTGGCTAAAAATAAGCCACCTGTAAAGAATGCTGACGTTCCAGTTTGGTTTCAGACTCTCACAAGCTTTCAGCAGTTTGTAACCCGCGTTACTCCGGACTCAGAGACCCAAAGGCAGCACTAAGTGAGGTGTTGCTGTTTAAAATCAGCAGCTTGCGTTAGAGTAACGAAACTTAAAAGACCACCTGTCAGCTGCTCCACAATGAGCCACTCTGACGCTAAGATTGTTGGACTTTTAACACATCTGTATAAATGTAATTATCGTGGATTTATGGGCTGCAATAAAATGTGCTCTTTTATGTAATAATAGAGATTCTTAATTTTTAATTAGATGTTTAAAAGTCCTTCTAAAAGGAACAATTGTTTGCTATTTCTGCTACAAGATATTTGTAAGAGATTTCTTTGTATCGGTCCATACTAGTTATCAATCCAAAACAAGATGTCTTGACAGTTTGTCACTTTTTCATAATTGAGAGTATAATTTGCCATCTATTAAGATACTGCGCATTAAAACACAGTCACAAACACGGCTCGCCAGTTGTCCTCCAGGTGTCCACTGATGCTGCGGGAACCAGCAGGACCAACAAGTCACATATCTGTGAGCAAACAACCAGCACTTTGTTTGCACCGTAATGACACAAGATATAATGAAGACCTGAGGGTGTTTGTTAGAAGTCTGCGTCTAGGTTCCTGTTTCCCTGGTTGTAAGTTCAAAAAACTACGTTTTATCTTGAGTGCACCCACACATTTTACACTTCTTGTGGAGAGGACGGCAGCCGTTTTACAGAAGTCTCTGGAGCCTCTGGCCCAAAATAAGCTGATCATGGACCAGTTAGAAAATTACATAACAGACAAAGATTACCATTTTGAACTAATGAGAGGAAAAGAGGGTGATTCTCCAAGGAGCAGTTATAACTACATGAATAATATTTTAGTTTCTGTGTTGGTGGAGGCGTTTTGTGTGTTCTCCTCCTCTACGTCATCAGTTTTAGGGATCTTTATTGGACTATCCACATCTGAGTCGTGATTAACAGACAGGCTCTTGCTTTGGCCGGACCAGCAACAGTTATCACCGCTACTGGATGCATTCTGGGTCTATTTTTAGAGGGTTTTCTGTCCATCACCTCCAGTACTGATCTTGTTTGGTGGATTGGTTTCTGCACTATGTTCTCTTATTTCTGCTTTAGTTGTACTGAAGTTTCCTTTTTCTTGTATCTTTACCAGTACTTGCATACGTTTCTTTCTAAATTGCTGCATTATCAGTATCAAAGTTACGGCTCATAGTGTCTTTAGTTCCAGATACATTTGTTGTAAGTCGTTTTAGTGACACATCTGCCTTTGAACCAACCATTGCACCGCTGTCACTGATGTTGATAATAACTGATGTTGATAATAACTGATGTATTCAATCACCTTACACACACCAGCAAATATAACCAGTGCTGTAGAAGAAGGTCTTTTGTTGGAATCTCAACTGTTCATCTTCTGATGGTTGTGGTGGGAATGTCTGATGGTTGTGGTGGGAATGTCTGATGGTTGTGGTGGGAATGTCTGATGGTTGTGATGGGAATGTCTGATGGTTGTGGTGGGAATGTCTGATGGTTGTGGTGGGAATGTCTGATGGTTGTGGTGGGAATGTCTGATGGTTGTGGTGGGAATGTCTGATGGTTGTGATGGGAATGTCTGATGGTTGTGGTGGGAATGTCTGATGGTTGTGATGGGAATGTCTGATGGTTGTGGTGGGAATGTCTGATGGTTGTGGTGGGAATGTCATTTTTTGAGTCTTAGCAGAAGAGTGGAGCAACTAAATCTGTGGTGGTGGTGCTGCAGCCTTGGGTGGAGCAGGTTTACCTGTTGTAGAGTCGGTTCTCCATAGATTGGGTCCAGGTCCTGCTGTAGGAGCTGTGATTGGGGGCAGCAGGGGTGTCTCTGGCTGCAGCGGGGGGCTGTAACACACCAGTTTAAACAAGTAGAGAGCTGTTTTTGGCCTGGAAGGTTAGGGATGACAGTGGGAGCAGCTGTTGGAGCACCTTTAACTTCTTGTTTCCACTCTGGACTGTCGAGGATGTTCATCCGTCTTTGTGCAGCAACTTTACCTGCAGGAAGCTCTCTGACACTGCTGCTGTTGTCTGTGCTAATTCATGATCGGTGATGGAAGTCTAAGATCTCCCCCTTTGTTTATGTGTTGCACTTTTCTGAGTATAAAGATTTATACAAACCTATTTTTTCTTCTTTTTTTTTACCACACAGTTCTGTGGTACATGCAGGACGCTGCAGGATAGGAAGAAACTGTAATCTTTACTGAGGCCACAGGGAAGCGCTGTTTAGTTTTAAGAACCACAACAGATACTGGAACAGTTCTGACCAAGAGAAAGGGACATCTTACACTTTCAAGGTGAATAAGTGAAGCGTACCTATTGATCAACCTATAAAATGATCAGCATTTCAGCATCAGGGCTGTTTAGAATTAAAGATTAATGTCTAAGGTTTTACAGTTTCTTTAAAAATCTCTTAGATCATAGTGTTAATGTTGGTGTTGAAAGAAACTGTCAGCAAGTTAGAGATGCAATATCAATGTAAGATCTGTGTTAAATAGAGCATATATTTGCTTTTGTGAGCTAAAATCAGTATATTCATCAAAACAAACTTTATATTTAATCTTGGATAAAGATATCAGATATAACAGTAACAACGTGCACAGTATTTCTGTGGTTTGTACCAATATTGGTGAATAGTGGTCACGTGACTTCAGGGGTTGAGTACAAAAACATGGTTAAATAAAAAAGAAATAAAGTGTCTTTCAAGTCATCTTTCTTGCATCAGATACTGTACTTGTGTCCATTAACTCTCCAGTTCTGTCTTTTGGCCAGTAGGAAGCTTTTTTCTTCATTACTTTTTCATTAGATCATTAAATCATTAGATTTTTACTATATAAGCCCCTGTCATTTTTTATTTTATTTATATTTGGTCTAACCCCACTTTTCCCACGTAGAAACTGTATTTTTTTGTGTTTCTTATTAGTGGTTGATTTTGGAACTGAATATATTTCTTCAGGGTTAGAGAAAGAAAAAACAAAATCTTTAGTACAAACTGTTTAAAAAGGTGATGTCGTGTGCTTCTGTTCTTCTGGTCACTCAGTCTCAGGAGTCTCTCAGAGTTAAATCAAGGTTAATCAATGATCCTCAGAGGAAAAGACAAAGGGGTCAATCAACAATCAGGGATCACTTCAACACAAAAACCATTTAAACAAAACCAACTACTATAATATATAACCAAGCCATCTTTCTTGCACCAATAAATGTAGAAAAACCCAACAGAACGTTATCTCAAAGGATGTTTTTGTTGCATGTTGGGTAGATTCTTACAACTTCTTGTTGGCCATTCAGACGAACAGACATCTATAACTCATTCAAGTGTGCAAGAATACTGGCAAACACCAGGAAGAGGGAACATCTCTGCAGCCCTTGGACCCTTACACTGGTAGCGAGTTCAGTTTAAGCCTCCAATTGTTCTTTTTAAACCTCTGACATTAAAAGGGACATCGTTTCTACATTTGAACATAGAAGGTGTCTTAGATAAGTCAGCTGATGCTGATGCTGATGTCTTTTTTCAGAATTACCAATGCACTGAACTGGACAAATAAAATTAACTAATGACACCACAAGGACTTGTTCAAAAATGTTTTGAATTGCATTTGATAAGGAAGCCTTACATCTATTTGAAAGGCAGTCTGGAGATACGAGGACAGCTCCTAGCAGGGACAAGAGGCTCCGCACTTAAAGACTACTTTACCCATCTTCACACTGTCACCTTCTCTAAGTGCAGTCCATGGACACATCTTGAGCAATTATACAGTCTTTTTAGAGCCAAAACCCCCACAGATACAGAAGAAGAAGAGAGAAGGAGGAGAAAAAACTGATGAAAAAAACAGAAGGAAGCAGTCAACCAGTGTTTCTCAAATAGTGAAACACGCACTCCAGCAGGTACGTGACATTTAAGAAAGACTATTCACAAAATACCATAACTTCAAATTTTACAAAATATTATATGATCAATAAAGCTATTAAAAAATACATGTAAATTTACAAGCTGGATTTTATATTCAGACTTTAAAAGTAATCCCCAAATCTTCCCACTTGCAGAATGGTTTCATCCACCCAGCCTGGCACGTACCAGGAGGTATCACCTGTCAATCACCTGCCACTGCAAAAAAAGGCACCGGAGCTGCCGTCGCAGCGTTGCAGCGTGGCAGCGTTGCAGCGTGGCAGCGTTGCAGCGTGGCAGCGTTGCAGCGTGGCAGCGTGGCAGCGTGGCAGCGTGGCAGCGTGGCAGCGTGGCAGCGTGGCAGCGTGGCAGCGTGGCAGCGTTGCAGCGTTGCAGCGTGGCAGCGTTGCAGCATTGCAGCGTTGCAGCATTGCAGCGTTGCAGCAAAGCTGCTGAAATCACACAAGTGCCAAAAAGTAGTAGAAATCGCAGCCGGTTAAAATACCGCAGAGAATGAGTTGATGAGTTGAATAAATGTATGTATTTCATTATGGATGTGTTATACCTGCATCATTCTCTTTGAAATAATTTCTTTCTTTCTGCATATTTCATATAATTCTAGTGTTTTGTGTCCAGTTGATGGATTGTAATCTGTAAAACTTCACTTTAATCCATTAATCTCACAGAAGTCACAACATAAGTGTTCTATCATCGTTGAATGATCTAATGCTTAGTTTAAAAACTGCTGCTAAGAAGGTGCGTGCGTGCGTGAGTGCGTGCGTGCGTGCGTGCGTGCGTGCGTGCGTGTAAAACTAATATTCACTTTTCCCAGAACTAATTTGGAATGAGTTGAACTGTAATTCCTGGGTCATAAGAGAGCACCGTTAATTGTAGGTAGCAGAAAGGATATTAGAGAAGATGTCAAAACTGGAAAGCCTTGGTGGACAATGTTTGAACTTTAATGGTCAGAGTCAGAATTAGCCTCCTAAAACCCAATGTCTTGTTTGAATTTTTTATTTCCCATCATTTTGGCATCATTAAAAAAACAACTAAAAAGGACCTTTTTCAACATTTACAATATTGAACAATGATCTAGATTATTGTCTAATGTTTTAGTTATGTTTATGATGTTCTGCTGTTAATATTTAAATTGGTGAACAAATAAAATTCAGTAGGTTGAAGATTAATGAGAAGAATAGAAAGTGTCTTAGATTTACAGGGACTTCAATCAACTCCTGGCTGCCAGCGTTCACGCCACACCAGTGGCCTGGTTTTCAGTCATGATGCTGCCCTCTGCTGGAATCAACTCCCCACAGAGCTTCAGTCTGCTCTAAAAGGTAAAAGGTCCTGGATGCAGTCTGTGGAGAGAGCAAAAGATTCCCACTCTCGGCTGGAGATATGCGACCTCCACTCTCGAGTAGTTCAGGTGTCATGTCAGAGCAAGATGCGTTTCTGGTCTAGAGAGGAGCTACACTTTCTCCACAGTCTGCAGCCAGAAACTCATCCCAAAATGTTTTTCAAAGGACGTGGCTTATGTCTGAGAAACCACAATGAAATGTAATTATTTATGGTAACACATCACTAAGTGAGCTTTTGGTAACTGCTAGGCTTTTTTGTTTCTCCATTTCTTCATTTTCAGAGTAACTGGGAGCTGGATGGATGGATGGATGGATGGATGGATGGATGGATGGATGGATGGATGGATGGATGGATGGATGGATGGATGGATGGATGGATGGATGGATGGATAAAGATGAATATACGATGAACTTGTTTGCTGCTTAACTTTAAAACTCGCGTATAAGCAGTGGGGTCATATTTATCACACTACTTCTGCATTTTCGGATTTGTTTTTAGTCAAAAACAAGAAAACTGTCATGTGTTGATGTTTCCCACAGTTGTAATTTAAAGCAGTTAACCCCTTATTTCTTGTGGGAGGCAGGAAAGGTGTGTCTAATTTTTCAAACACTGCTTTTGTTTTTAACATGACTGTACAGTATGTGTGTTTTCTTTGTTTTTTTTTTCTTGACAGTTTCTTTTGGTGGAAATAAATATTTATGCCACATCCCCATTTGAGCATGAAGTTCCAGCAGAAAAAGGCCCATGTTCTTTTTCCAGACAGCATCAGCCTCAGGGAGGAGGAGGAGGGGGGCTTCCGATACAAGATGAAGCATTGTGAACGAGATCACCTCCTCCTCTTTTCCCTCCTTCAGTTCATGTGTGTTTATTCGAGGACCTGTTATCCTTTTCCATCACTCCTATAGCTCTGAGGTATTTATTTTTAGCAACCGTGGAATAGTTTCAATGCATCTGTGATATGTAAATACTTGTAATCAATCACAGGTGTTCCCTCGCCCACAGAGAGGCCATACGATCTGATGTTTGGAAAGAAAAGATGAAAAGGATTCGATGTGTTCAAGTACATTCTGTGCACATGTCTTAGGATAGTCTATTTTTAAGTAAAAATGAAGTATAGCTTTAATTTGTTATTTCTATTATTGAACTGTTAGTATCAATGTTTTGTGAAGACTGCAGATCTACTTTTTCCATCTAAAACTCAGGAATCTGTTGCTCATTCTCTGCAAACTCTCGAGGTTACATTTAATTGTGCCTTACTGACAGAAAGATGCTTCTCTGCATCTCCGTCACTTTTTAATCTCTTTTTAAAACATACTTTTACCATAAGGCTATTTATTACTTATCACTAATCAATGAGTTATTCAAGTATTTTACTGCAAATATTGAGCCAGTTGCAGTTTGGATGATTGAAAGCAGAGGCTATATTATCTTTCAAATGAGACAGATTCTCTCTCTTAGCTCCTAAATTACAGCTTGCATGTCAAGTTCACCAAAGGTGCTAAGTAGCTAAAACAATGATAAATTGTCATTAATATCATACTTCCCAATCCATCCCAGAGGCCCAGACTTTCTTCACCGCAGCCACTACGTCCAGCTCATCTGGGATGATCCCAGGTCGTTCCCATGCCAACTGAAAGATATAATCTCTCCAGCATGTCCTGGCAGGGTTTACGCTCAGTGGGACGTGCTTGGAAAACTTCACGAGCCACCTCATCAGACTCCTCTTGATGCGATGTGATCCTCTACTCTGAGTCCCTATTGCATCACTGAACTTCTCATCCTATCTTTAAAGGGAGAGCCCAGACACCCTGCAGAGGAAATTCGTTTCAGCCGCTGGTATCCGTGATCTTGTACTTTTGGTCACTACCCACAGCTCATGACCATAGGTGAGGGTAGGAACATGGAACGACTGGTAAATAGAAAACTTCACCTTTCGACTCAGCTCCTTCTTCACCACAACAGGCTGATGCAGTCTGCACCATTTCTCCTGTCAATCCCCCGCTCCATTCTTCACTCAGTCGTGAACAAGGCTTCGAGGGACTTGAAAACCTCTGATTTAGAGGACGTGAGTCTCATCCCGGCCGTTTCACATTTAGTTATGAACTGCTCCAGTGAGAGTTGCAGGTCTCGGCCTGATGAAGCCAACAGAACCATATCATCTGCAAAAAGCAGAGACCCGTCTCTGAAGTCACCAAACCAGACCCCCTCCATCCCTCGGCTGCACCTAAAAATTCTGTCCATATAATTAATGAACAGAATTGTGGCAAAGAACGGCCTTGGCAGAGTCCAACCCTCACTGGAAACTAATCCCACTTACTGCTGGAAATGTGGACCAAGCTCTGCCCTGGCTGTACAGGGACCGGACAGACCATATAAGGGGTTTTCACCCCATAATGCCGGAGTACCCCCTACTGCAGTCCCTGAGGGTCATGGTCGAATGCCTACAAAACACTCCCATGCATCCACCAGGACCCTACTGAGGGTGTAGCTGGTCCAGCGTTCCACAGCCAGAACACTGACAGTGAAGACTTCCCTGATTACGCACATTTGTAGCTTTATAAAACCTGATGAAAATGATTCCACCTATGCATTTGTCATGGACGAACATCGAACCTTGGTAAATAGCTAAATTCTGTGTTTAAGTAGGATATTTTTATAATGCGGGTCCGTGGCGATTGACTCACTTTTTGGATCTGCACCTGTTGTGGTGATTACAGGAACTGTATCAGTGTAGTCAGCTGGATTTAACGCCTCGGTTACCATTCATGGTCAGAAAATACGTCTTTTTGTGCCATTTAAAGATTTTTCTGTTTTCTGTCCAGACTGTGCCAGACAAGAAACATTTTGACTGTTTTTATTGGATCCAAGTATCATGTCGCTGTAAAAAAAAAAAAAAAAAAAAATCAACAATAGACCTCTCTTGTGGAGGTGTGGCTGTTGGCCATGATGGAGCAATGTGTACACTGGACGGAGGAGACTAGATGTAGCTCAGTAGATGAACATGTCCCACAGGCCTCCCTCTGATTCACAGGCCTCATTCTTTCCTTAATGCGGTGATTAGACCTCAGTTCAGCAGAACTGACTGAATGCCAGCTTTCCCCTCCCTCCAGGTCCGTGCTTAGAAACTCCAGCCAAGTCACTGCCAGTAACGTAAAACACATTGTCTTTGTTGTTTCACAAGCAAGAACATACAGTTTTGGTTCTAACAATATCTACAGATGTCTTATTGGGGGTCATAATTTATTTTATGGTTAAAAACAAAATCATGTTTCACATAAATACTTTTCTTTATTTTAAATTTAGTGATTAGATTTTTTTTTTTTGGTGCCGTTTTTAACATCAGAAAGCCTACAGTCCATGTCTCCAACCTGATTTCCATGTACCTGCCGTTTTATTTGCTGAAAACTAAATTCAGCAGAATAAAACCACCATGTAGATTAGCTTTACTCATCCATCATGACAAGAAAAAAATTGAGGAACTTCTTTTAGAGATTTTTTATTTCAATGAACTATTTTGAAAGGCTGCCGATGACGGTGCTGAACGGTGGAGAGGATAGATTACCAGTCAGCGAAGGGGTGGGGGTGGGGAGGCTCGCTTTGAGAGAAATCTGGAACCTATAAACTTAAGCAACTTCTAGGATGGTTAGACTTGGTTGGCTATTCGACGAATCTTTTCCTCCGCCTTGCCGCTTTAGTCAGACCAATCATTTAAGATGCATTCTTCCTGCTGTCTTAACCTCAGCTGTCCAAAAAAGCCTCGAGAGCCAATCAACGAACCAGGTGGGAGGGAAGCCGAAAGCTTCACAGTCGCCTCCCTTTTAAAAGTGAGATTCATGTCGCTGTTGTTTCACATGCTGCTACAGGAGCAGGACGTGAGAAAAGTCCAGCTCGCGACTGCAGAGACCGGAGGAGATCTTGGATCGGTTTCCACGTGGCTGGATGAAGTCATCTTTGGATGTGACATATTGAAAAGTTGTATGGAGAACGAGCACGCAGCAGAAGGAGGGAGCTGCTGAAGACGGCCAGAACAGGGAAAAGTGTCTGAGGGAAGCAACGTATTAAAAGAAGAAAACTGGAGAAACTCCGGAGTGACAGTTACGGTCCGGTAAAGAGGAGGAAAACACAAGAAAAACGTGGCCAAGAATGAGAGAGGAGGAGCCATTTAATGATGAGCACCCAGAGGGGGGAGTTACTCTCAGCGAGGAGAAGACGGAAAGACCTTTTTCTAATACCTGTCCTGTCGTCGTAGCAACCCCTGGGATCACAGCACGTAAACGCCAGATTGGCTCACATATGGAGGGCCACCTTACCATGGTCACCCCCACCACATCAGTGGACGACAAAGCCACGCCAGGGGACGACATTCAGATCTACACACCAACAGGACCAAAAAAACTCAAAAGGAGCCCTCAGCATCGGCCACCGTCCTCGGGCCCATCCCTTTCTCCTGTTCCTGGTCACAGCCCTGGAGATCTCTCGGCCCTCGAGGACCCACATGCTCAGCGAGTGATTGCCAACATCCGGGAGCGCCAACGGACACAATCTCTGAACGAAGCTTTTGCCTCGTTGCGCAAGATTATCCCAACACTCCCCTCTGACAAACTGAGCAAGATTCAGACCCTTAAGTTGGCATCTCGGTACATTGACTTCTTGTACCAAGTTCTGCAGAGCGACGAGATGGACAGCAAGCTCGCCGGATGCAACTACCTGGCCCATGAGAGGCTGAGCTACGCCTTCTCTGTCTGGAGGATGGAGGGCGCTTGGTCAGCCATGTCCGCTGGTCACTAGCTGTGTCTGAGAGCTCCCAGAGGTGGCAGGGAAGCATTCCCACTCACATTGAAGTTTTGCATCGCCACTTGTCAGCTGTTCCCACAGATGGTTCTTTTTGCCAAAACCAGCGTGTACTGGTAGTAGTACAACAGTTCAGAGGTTGACAGCTGGTTTTGTTAAAGGTGTTGTGTTTACATCGATCACAGGGACAACGGGACATCTCTCATAGTTCGTAAACGCCAACGATGAAGGACTCCGTCCTCGAATGTTCCTGCACTTTGCAGTAAAAGTAATTTTGCTGGAGCCTCAGACCCGTCAGCTTTCTCGAGCTCTGAAGCTCACCTGCTTTCAACCATCATCAGCACCAGATTTTATCACTGCACTCCAGATCAATATCATCATAGGTATGCGTACTATGAGCCATATTTAAACTTTGCATCTAATGTTTTTAATTAACTTTATGTCTAGCGCAACACAGCAAGAGGGTAGTTTTGTATATGTAAAGCCCAGCAAAGAACGCAGAGGATGGATAAGAAGAGAGAACTGGGAAAACGAAACTGGTTTTGGAACTTTTAATTTCTTGCCCTTTTTTAACTCCTAATTTTCCAAGCCTGACATTTTATGAATCCCTGATCACCTCTGAACCCAGCTAACAGTGGAAAACGCAGCCGAGTGCTGCCACTGGCCTGCCTTAAGGTTTTCCCTCCGTATACCGAGTTCCTTTGTTTGTTCCAGTGCCAAAGAGAAAAAGAGACTCTCCTCTTGGAAATATTTTCCTCCCATTCTGGCCTAAAGTTGCTTGTGTTGCACAAAATGATGATACAGCTAGGCAGAGCTGACGAGGAGGTGTAATGAAAACAAACGGTCTTTAAGAGCCATGAATCTCGTGTGTCATCATCAAAGGGGAGGCTGATGAGGCTTCCCGCTGGGCTCCCCTAAACCACTGGGAGTGATGGAGGAGGTGAGAGATGATTTATGCACACAAATGTGCACATATGCATGAGGTATAGCTCTGTGCATGCATGCAGCCAGTCCCTTAGAAAACCCAAAAGCAGTTTTTTCCTTGTTCATTACACTTTACAATGACGAAAGCTCTTTTTTTCCATCGTATACAAAAGATGACTTACCAAAAAAAAACAAACAAAAAAAAAAAACATTACCTGTACGGTTCGATTTTATTTCAACCAGTAAACTCCAACGAGAGGGGGCCGGCAGGCGTTTTGGTTCCGAAACATATTCATGGCAAACCATTTCTTTTTTTCTCTTTGCCAAAATGCACGAAGACCAGCAACCTATCATTAAGACATCCTGGGAAGGTAGCTGATGTTTCCAGCTCTGATGTCTCGGATGGTGGTGTGGTCTAAAGAGGAGTAACTTTACTGATGTTTGAAGACACTTGACATATATAAAGAATTCACTTGTGGGCCACAAGAGAAGGAAAAAAGCAACCCAGAGCTGTTGCACAGGGACTGCAAGGATGTAATGAATCATAAATGTAGTTGTAATTAATAGTTTCTTTTCACAAAGACTTTTTGTTCAACATAAATAACTCATCTTCATTCTGTGGCACGGATCAGGCCTCCTCTGTGTCCATGTTATCCACGGCAGGAAACATCCAGCGCTGAATGTTTAAAAAGTGCCCACTGTGAGCGCCATAAACTCTAAAAATGCGTATGTGTGTAACGCAGTTATATTTCTGTGTTTCAGTCTTTTCAGCTGCTGAATAAAGTGTGATTTTATAACATTTCTGCTCCTGGTTAACTTTCTTCCAACTGTTATCATGTCGATGCTGATGCGGACAGACAGTTGTGGTATCTCGCCTTTGATTTAAAGACTTTAAAACTTTCTTAAAGTCCTCTCTTTTCCAGAGTTGGAAGTATTAACGCTGCAATGCGTGCAGCACCTCCGAGTCCTTGAGAATCGGATGATGCACACATATTCCTGTGGAAAATAAAATGACCTTCAATTATATTTTTTAAAATGTTTTAAATACCAGAATTAGGTGATGAACAGCGCAAAGCTTCGGCCAGCCACCACACCCTCTTTGTCTCCTGTCTCCCTTGTTAAACCGTCTCCCTTCCTCCCTCTTTGCCTCGGTCTCTGGATTTTTTTCTTTTTAACGAGGTCTGTGTGCCTTTGCCTGGTCAGTCAGGAACAGTTAATGCCTCCAAAAAGAACAAGTTAATGTGCAATTAAGCGCTCCGGGAATATTTACAGCCTGTTCTGACCTAAATTACATGTTAGAGCTCAACTTATCTGCTCCGTTCTGCAGGAGTTTCCTGCAGGTCACATCTCCTTACAACTCAACAAGAGCCTTGACACGTCAAGATAAGAAGAAGCATTAGCTCAAAATAAAGGATAAAAGCACTAAACTGCTGATTAGCTGCGTGAGAGTATTAACCCACTTACACAGTACAGCAACGTTGCACTGAAAGTGTAAATAGTACATTTTTTTTACCCTAGTTAATTTCAAAACACTTTAGGGTCCGTTTTCAAACAATTATTTTTCAAAGCTTTCAAACAGCCGTACGAAACCCGTTAACCACGGGTTTCGTACGGCTGTTTGAAAGCATTTGAAGTAAGAAACGATGAATCATGAACTTCTTTTCCAGGATGATGACAGATGAATGAGTAAGCAGCATTTTTCCACTGGATTTGGAGATCTGGCTAATTTGGGTGTTTTGTTTAGAGGGATGAATAATTTTATCATACGTCAGAGCTGCTGGTTATATTTTTTATGAAAAACAAAATCACAACGAAACATCTAAGGAAACAGAAAGCGACCAGCATGTAACCATGGAATATAGGCTGTGTTTTCTTTACATCCATCCATCTTTTATCTACACCTGTTCACTCACGGGGACCTGCTGGAGCCCACCTCAGCTCTCTTCAGGTGAAACGCAGGAGAGACTCTGCCCAGATCAATGAGATGAACAAGCGCACATGTTCACAGTCACGTCCATGGGCAGTTTAAGACCAATCAGCTTAACATGGATGTTTCTGGACAGTTTCCGGAGAACACTGCATGTTCCACACATCCGGCCGGTGGAGAATACTTTTACAAAGTTAACATAGATCTCAGAGGGCACAGTTAAAACAACAAAAAAAAAACATTTAAAAAATCAGTTTGACATTAAGCCGAACAGTGTGAAGCATAAAATAATATATTCACAGTATACTGTATGTACAAGTGAAGTACTCGTATGTGGCCACAGCATATCCTGCAGGGTGATCAGAATAAAAATGTACTTTCAATTCATCATCTGATGTCATTTCTGCCATATTGAACATGCTTTTTCTTTAAAATAAATAAATAAATAAATATGTTTACACTTGCAGGCCAAATCTGTGTTTCAGCATATCTACATTCTATCTAGATTTATTTCTTTGTTTATTTAAATTGTACACAAACCACATATGAAGGTGTTTAAACCTTCCGATTCCAAACAGATCTGTACAGATGCGTTCTATTTTTAAGGGTCAAATAGGATTTCAAACAGTATTTTGTCATTTTCAACGTGAGACCAACGACGTGGACCAGAGTGACGGAGATGATGAGGGATTCCTGTGTCAACTCCGTCCGTTAGATCGCAGCCATGTGTCCTGCTGTCAACCCGGCGAAGGCTGCGGTCCAAAATGAAGCACAAATGTATGTAGCAAGTACACCCAGATCACATCTGATCACTTTCAGCATATAATGTAAATGGTCAGTCAGAAAGATTGTGGTTTTGATCACAGATCAATCAGGTTTGGGCTCACGTAAACACACTGTCACGGTCTGCTCTGCTTAGTTTGCTTTTTATTGAGATATTATATATATATATATATATATATATATATATATATATATATATATATATAAATTAGACAATAATTATTCTTTGTATGACTGTATTTTGATTTATTTAACCAAGGCTTTTTAGGTTGCTTTATTTCTTGTCAGCCAGACGAAAACAAAAAAGCTGATTTTTTTTTTTTTTTTCTCAAAAGAAAAAAATGATATGGTTTAACAATGAGGTGAAGAGCTGAACATTAATATATATCAGTCAGTGGGACAAAATTAAAAAAAAAATGTATTTTAAGATGGAATCTAGAGAATATGTTACTTCTGGTTATAGTTTCAGCTCTTTTTAAAGACCTCTACCATTGATTACTTGGACTATGTGCAAAAATGAGGCATTCATTAATTAAATAGAAATTGCCAACATATTTACTGAGAAAATCCAGAAGATTAGAAAAACAGTCAGCGCTTTAATATCAAGTCCAGGAACAATGCTGTGTCCAATCTAAACCAGTTTGAAAAAATGACACAATTTTATCCAATCAACTACAAAAACCTGGAGGATATTACTGATCAGCTAAACTCATCCTCCTGTTGTCTCAATATTTTACCCACAGCTTTCTTCAAGAAGGCTTTACTCGTCATAGCTTCTGATCTGATTTAAATAGTAAACTCATCCCTTTTGTTAGGTGTTTTTCCCCAGAACTGGAAGACAGCAGTCATCAAACCACTGTTGAAAAAGAACAATTTGGACAAGTTGTTAATGCAAAATTACCGACTCATCTCAAATCTTCCGTTCATCAGTAAGGTTTTTGAAAAAGCTGTGTTTTGACAGTTAGTAATAACTTCTTAACTCTGACCAGCTGCTTTGACATCTTCCACTCCGGTATTCATGCTCAGCACAGCACTGAGACTGCCCATGTCAAGGTGTTCAATGACATCCACATAAATACAGACTGTGGAAGAACCACAGTGTTGTTATTATTGGACCTCAGCACAGCATTTAACACCATTGACCATGGTATACCACTAGAGCGATTGGAGAATTGCTTCGGACTTTCTGGTACAGTACTTGACTAGTTTCAGTCATACTTTAAGGACAGGGACTACCTTGTGTCAACAGGTAACTTTGCATTGCATCTTCAAAAACTACATGTGGAGTTCCCCAAGGTTCCATTCTAGGAACCTCCTATTTAACATCAAATCTCAAATCTGAGATAAAATCTTATCTCAGATAACAATAAACAACACACCGGACAACGCAGATGACACAACTTTACATTACAATGTCACCAGGTGACAATGAGCCCATACAAGCGTTGAGTAGATGCTTAGAACAAATCAGTGAGTGGATTTGCCAGAATTTTCTGCAGTTGGACAAAACAAAACACTGCGGGTTCTCACTAGAACTGAGAAAGTGGACCACATCGCTGAGGTCCTGACACAGGCTCCCTGTACCTCAGAGAATAGACTTTAAATAATTTTGTTAGTTTCTATATCACTGAATGGTTTAGGACCAAAATACACCAGAGACTTGTTGTTACCATACCAACCATTCAGACCTTCCAGGTCTTCTGGTTCAGGTCTGGTCTGTGACCCCAGAATCAGAACCAAACATGGAGAAGCAGCATTCAGCTTTTACGCTCCACAGATCTGGAACAAACTTCCAGAAAACTACATGAATGCCTAAACCCTCAGTTCCTTTAAACCAAGGTTCAAAACTCATTTGTTTACAGCTGCTTTGACTTTTCTTTATTATGCCACAGCACTGTAGCTCATCTTTCTTTCCCTCTCTTTTTCTTTCCCTCTTCACCCTGTAAAGTACCTTGTTGCTGAAATGTTTTATACCTGTTTTATATATATTCAATTAAATTCAATTCAATTTAATTTATATAGCGTCTATTACAACACAAGTTGTCTCTAGGCGTTTTCCAGAGACCCAGAACATGACCCCCGAGCAATTATTACATAAACAGCGGCAGGTAAAAAATTCCCTAGTGGAAGAAAAACCTTAAGCCAAACAGTGGCAAGGAAAACTCCCCTTTAAGAGGGAATAAACCTTGAGCAGGACCTGGCTCATGAGGGGGGACCCTCCTGCCGAAGGCCAGCCGGGTAGAGCAAGAAATAAGAAAGAATAGAGACATAGAGACACCATCAAATGTACAAGACAGGATACAATAGTAACTATCATCAGTAGACCGATAAGACTTCTGTGTATATGGGTGATATATGGATAGACGGTGATACAAGGGGATGAGGACTGCAGGTCGGGATGTCAGCAAGTATCCAACAGACATCCACACAGACAGGTGGAGGTGAACACTGGGATGGTCAGAGGTGGAACTGCAGGTCAGCAAGCACATATACACATATATATATATATACACATATATATATATACACATATATATATATATATATATACACATATATATATATATACATATATATATATATATATATATACATATATATATATATATATATACACGCATAAGTGGCCAATACATGAAGAAACACTTTCAACTCTATTATTGTTATAGAAGCAAAGTATCTAATATATTAGAATAGTAAAACATCTCCTTAAAAATTAAAAGAAAATTTTCCAATATTCTTTGTGCGATTGCTGACATTTCAGAAAGTTATTTTATTGGCTCCTAATTAACGATTTGGCTCATACTTAAACCATAGAAATATACGACAACGCCTGGATCATTCGCATGACGAACGCTATGAATGTTCCAAGGTTGTATCACTTAATAAAAAAAAAAAGTCAATGATGCATCCAAAAAAGTCTTCTCAGAAAATATGAAATGTTCAGAACCAGAATGTAACTGAAATTTAACAGGATGGAGCTGAAAATGTAAACAAAAATGTTTTTAACTTGCTCCAGAGTTTTTCATTAATACAGAAGAAAATCGATCTTCCCTTTCACATGCAACTTTCTAGAGACAGACTTATTTTATCTATTTTTTTTTCATGACTCTCCAGATAAAAAAAAAAAAAAACTCTTACCTCTAAAGAACAAATACACAATCGGAGCAGAATTTCAATAGAAATCAAAAACTTTTTTTTTTTTTAACTCTTACATATTGATAGTTTTTACTCACTTAACATAAAAGTCCCACTGATATATGCAGGAATTGACTTGAGGTGCTCATGCTGGCAAAGAAATCTGCAGGGTTCTCTTCAAATAGATGCAGTTTGAGGCAAATTTTCAGAAAGTTGAGCTTCACATCACCATGGAAACCCTGCCTCTCAGGACTCTTCACCTTGAAAACCTGTAGCTGCAGATCAGAAGCCACAGCTTCTCTGTTATCTGTTCCATTTACACAAAGTTTCATAAAATCATCTACACTTTTAAGCAGCAATAAAGAGCAGATACGGTAGTGCTCTTCAAACAACAAACAAAGAGATCATAGTGGAAATATTTTTAATCAAGAAGATGAAAAGTATAAAATAGACAATCTTTCTATACATACACATGGTAGGAAATTTGAAAGAAAAATACAAGTAAGGAAGGAAGAATAAAGTGAAAAAGTCTTGAATGTCAGAAATAAAGTTACTGCAAGTCCAGTTAATTGAGGATTACCAATACACCTGCTACTGAATGCATCAAGGCACACGTGTGATGTGTATTTTGGTCTTGAAGTTTCTATTTACAGTGTCTTTCTTTAAGAAGGTACAAATAACATCAGTAATAAAAAGAATTAAGAGCTGAGGCAAACTGGCCTCTACGTAAGACACAAACAGCCACGGAGAACATAAAACAAAAGGTCATTTACAGATTTAGACATTTCAACACTTGCAGATGCATGCACAAAAATCACATGACAGAACGTACATATGCACTGGAGCACATGCAATCGTCAGTCATGGACACACCGGACAGCGTTTACTTCATAGACACCAACATGCACCTGCTGGGCATGCAGGACCACACAGACGCAGCGATTATTACGCAGGCACCTTTTGCCAAAAATAATATGCACAAAGCTCTACAAGGCTGACATAGCGGTTGCACTCGGCATCGAAGAGCAACAACAGACTCTCATCAACTCCTACCGGGGCACCCGGTTCTGCGACAACAGTGGAGTCGCCACTGAGGGGAGATCTGACATTGTGGTCCTGTAGTCGTTTAAGATAAAAGCTCCGAGGCCTTCAGTTGGGCAGACAATGCCCATGTCTAAGTAGAACAAATGCTCACAATTATCTGCCTGAATGGTAAAGTGTAAAGGGTAAAATCCTTCTTCAGCCTGTCAAATTCTCTTTTTTTTCAAGAAGAGTTGAAAATCTGGTATTCAAATCAGTCAAATCATAGACAGGAAAATAACTTTAAAAAAAAATCCTAAAAGATTAAAATTTCCAATATAAAACCATACAAGGTTAATAATATGTCAAATTAGAAATTAAGATTCTGCTTTAAAAGACTACAGTAAAAAGTTTGTATATTTTCTTTGACCAGGAATGAAACTGCACCTGTAACATGAGAACATTAGTGCACCTCAACCAAAACCTAAACTGGTCAAAAGTTAAATGCAAAAAAAAAAAAAAAGAAAAACTAGATCTATGTTGCCATATAAATAAAAATCAAAGGAAAACAGGAAACACAATATTTTTACTTTTTGGGATGCAGGACCTGTACTTGGCCTGGACAGCCATGATCATCGTTTATTTTTTCTGATAAAAAGAAACGTCCGTCCTCTGGATTCAACCGGAGCAGCCGGATGGAAACAGCCAATCAGAGAAGCAGAGCATGCGATGACAGCCAACACGGCCGTTTTAAGTAGCAACTCCTGTATAAGTCAACACTAGCAACACTCATCTCTACAAGTTTAAAAAATGTTAAAAAGACTGGTTTCATAAAATTAGTCTCTCTTTTTGTCTTTTTTACTATTTTGCTAGCTTTAAGAATTTCAGTCTAGTAAATTATTTTCATATTTTTGCGTGATATAAAGACAATTTGTGGCTGTTTTCGCAGTGTAAAGCAGCCCCTGTCACATGGGGATTGGTTCGGTACGTTTGGTACCGGTGCTGTGAACGGGCTGGGTACCACACCGATTTTACAGGAAATCATTTTCGTGAAGGGAGTGTGTATGGCTGGCCAGGCTGTACTTGCCATATGGCGAGAAGTCACCAAAAATAAAATGAAGTGAATGAGCTGCATCACAGATTTAGATGTAGTTCAGGAGAACTGCACAACAAAAAGAGTTGTTACAGCAGAAAAGATAAAGAGAAGTGGAAAACAATCAGACAGCTTTTCTCCAACAAAACAAAACCATTTTCTTTTAGTTTGAGCATGACTTTTCATTTTTTTTTAAGACAATGAAGAACACATTCAGACCGTAACAGGTCATTGTACTCATAAACAAACAAGTATACAAAGGACTGCATGTGTAAAGTTCACTTTAATCCACAGGTCTGATGGTTGTCTGTCGAAAGTGTCCAAACCAGCTCGTGTTGACTGGAAAACTGTCACATTGCCCAGATCAGGTTATTTTTAAGGCAGTTGTCTTTGGATGATGTCCTTTAAGTGATGTCCTTTAAGTGCATTAACAGTATTGCTAATATCAAACAATACAATGGTCCTCAGTGGTGCTGGGGTGGAATAAACACTCCTTTAGTCTCAAATATAAACATTTATATACAGTATTGAATACTAGTGGTACATTGTTGCTTTGTACATGTATGTGTATGTTCTTATACGAGTATGGATGACAAAATAAGACACTGAACAGCAGAGAAAAATAGTCTTGATCTCAGAATCCAGACTACTTTTCAGATTCAGATCTGAGGAAATAAAGTATTTCAACAGTATTTCAGCTCCCGTGTTTATAAAGAGCGAGTAAGACATCTCAGATGAAGAATGGGAAAAACAGCACAACACCGTTTCAATCAAACCATCCAAAAAGAAAAACTATTAAATAAACAACAAAGAGGAATTGTCTTATCCCAGAGCTTTGGAATTTCTTATGGTTCACATTATGGACTGAACAGTGCAATAAAACAACAAAGGACAATTGTCCTTTCTTTGTTTATACAAAACCACAGTTGTCTATTTTGTGTCTTCATTTTCTCTCGTCTTTGAGCTCATTGCCGTCTTCGTCTAGTGGTTAAACTACATGTAATGACATCATCAAACAGGCAATGCCCCATCTTTTTCCATGTCCTTTCTTCAAGCCGTGGCCACTTAACCTTGGTGATGATATTGCATTTCATCCATCCAGCGTTTGCACGCACGCTCTCACCTGCTGTCAAACAACAGGTTCATTCTGCGTCGTTTTTGCATCCTGTTTGGTCAAAATCTGACTCTGATATGTGAAGGAACATGGTAGAAAGTTTAAAGAAAAACAAAAATCATGACCCACAGTATCCCCCCCGAAACCTGATGTTGGTCTTTAAGATAAGGCAAAGTTAAGGCACCAGATCAGCTGCTGGTACATAGAGCTTCAAGGCAAATCAGAGATGAACTCTGGTTTGTGCTCACAGGGCCGTGGCTCCAGACCCCAGAACACGTGTACGCACACACACACACACACACACACACACACACACACACACACACACACACACACAGTCCCGTGTCTCTCAGGAGAGGTTCAAAGTCTGTGAAATGATCTCGTATTGCTCTTTTGTGAGGTTTCCGAAGTTTTTCTCAGCTGCAGGAAGTGCTGCTGGCTTAAGCATGGAGGTGCTCGTGATGGCAGGTTCAGCATTGCGTGTCCATGTGTGTGAAGGACAGGTTGGGGCTCAGTGGCATCTCAAAAGCGTTCCCCTTTGTGATCACGTGACCGCGCCGGAGACCTGAGGCGACAGACGGGACACGCTTCCTTAAAGTGGTGAGGTGATTGGTTGGGTTCTCCTACATGGCGTCACTGTCGTGCTCCATCGGCTCATCAGGGAGGCTGAAATGAAGCAAAAAAAAAAAAAAAGAGGTGTTGCTAAGAAGCTGAGATTTGGGACTTCCTGGCTGCATTAGACTGGTGTGTGTTGTTGGGCACCTCTTGTTGGACATAACTCCTACAGAGAGCGAGGCCAACGCGTTAACAGCATCCGTTTCCTCACAGTCTCTGGTCTGAGCCGCCAGGTACGACAGTCCCACCACGCTGCTGCTGGCCTTCACATTCTTCCAGTACTGACCTGCAACACGCAAACGCACATGTAGCTCATGTTGGAAAGCAAATGCCGGACTAACTGGAGCTCGTTCAGCGTTTGCTGCCATGTCTTGAGGTCAAGTATTAACTAGACGAGCAAGAACAAGGCGGAAAGGAAGAGAAGGATCACAGTGGATTAGATGAAAGCTCAAGTATTAGTGTTGCTTACTTTGTATCTGTATGACCGTCTGGAGGGAACGAACTGCGTTGGCATTGGGCTTTTGGAGCAGGACTTCTTCCGACATTGGCTCCTAATAGACACAAGACACAGCCAAAAAGAAAAAACATCCTCATTTAGCCCAGACACTATCTTCCATAACCGCGGCCATGACATAAACCTTTATCTACATATATATATATATATATATATATATATATATATATATATATATATATATATATATATATATATATATATATATATATATATATATATATATATATATATATATATATATATATATATATATATATATATCCCAGAATGCCTCACCTGGATTCCCAAGAGCGCACTGACACAGGCTTCAGACGCATCACAGATAGCAGTGAGGTCATGACCTCCCTCGAGGGCCAAAACCAGACGGCCGCCCGCGAGGGACATCAGCTGGCGGGTCAGGAAACCAAAACCTGGGACACACAAACGCATCAATGTGAAGTAGAGTCATGCAGGAAACCAGGAGAGTAAAGTTTGGCTTTTCTCTCAGAGGTTCTCAGATTGAGGGATGAGATATACTCTTTTTTTAGTTCAGGGACCTTTCCTCAAGTTTGTGCGTGTTGGAAACCTTTTGACATGCATTATTATTATCATTATTATTATAAAAAAGGGGACTGCAAATTTTATTTCATTTGCATCTAATAATAAAAGCACAGACTGAAAACGTATAATTTGCTATTTTCCTAGCAAGTTGATTTTTTTAACATATAAAAGTTGATTTTATTTTTGCATATCTAATAAACTATTAAGTATATACTAATAAACAATATACTTTGATAAAATAGTTTAAAAAATGGGCCTGATTGTAAAGTCTTTGTCAAGGTGGGGGACCTGGAAATCTTTCTTCTTATATACAAGCATGACAGAAAAAAGTTAGAGGATCCCTGACTTACTGCAGGATGTTTTTCAATATTCTATGAAAAGTAAGTGTATATTTTTATATTTGGAGCCCCCCAGCAACAATCCCACCACTAATTATTATCAGCACAGTTACAGAACATAAGCGATGAAGTCAGGCGTAGCAGAAGCTCTTGGGTCCACGCTTGATCTGAGTCTGTTCAGTCTATTAATACATCGAAAAGATCCACAAAGCTGAGCCCTTGGTAGTATCTGTAGCTAAAAAAACAAGAGCTTGAGGTCTTGCAGTCTGTGATGGAGGACCATGCTTACATTTGGCGGAGACCTTGTACCCTCCCAGAGGAGCAGGGTTTCCCTCAGCAGCATCAAACCCAGCAGACACCAGGACGACGTCTGGAGAGAACTCCTGGGCGATGGGCATCACCACAGACCTGCAGAAACACACACAGTCCAGGGTAACTTCAAAGAGCTGGGCAGAGATGGCTCCAGCGGTTCTTTAGGTTTATGCACAACACTCCCCAGAGAACTATGCAAGTGTGTAATTTCATTTTCCCCTCTGACCCTTAACGCAAATGCCTGCTGTGTTTGCATTGCAGTAGTTGTTTTTCCGCAATTTTACATGATCACCAGGCTCTAATGATAGAAATGTGCTGAAAATATTAGAAATACACTGCTGCTTAAGCACCCAAAACTCAAATAGTTAAGCTTAGAAATAAAATGTTTACTTGGTTATTTTTTTCTACAAAGGTGCCTTTTAGGATTAAAAAAAAAAAAAGACATCAACAAAATAAGTATTTGTGCTTCCTTTTTGATTGCGCTCACTAGGAGCTCGAGAGCCTCTGGTTTCTTTAAATATAGAGGTCAAAATATCTTCAGTCATACATGACTTGTTCCAAGAAAACTTCTCCTACTTTTTGTCTAGTTTTAGTTAGTTTAGCTATCTAGTTTTAAGAATTCTAGTCAAGAAAATGTTTCCTACCCCATTGGCAGAGATTCTTGCTCAAAACAAGACAAACTGACTGGATTTAACAATATTAGGCTCATTTCTAGATTAACTGTTTTTGCTGCGAAGAGACAGAAGATCTCCTTGGAGCACTGCGGCTTGATTTAATTAATGTCTATTCTTTGTTAATCAAATTCTCTATCATTTCCACACAGATATGACTTTGTAATGGTGGTCCCCATGTTTCGGTTGGTCACGATATTCCCGTGACGGACCCCCTAACATCAAGCCCAGCGGAGTTTTGGTGCCAGAGTAGCACCAGTCTGAACCAGCGCTCTTGTTGTGGTTGGTTCTCAAAACATAAAGAACTGGATTTCAGTTAGGCAGTGGCCCTGGACCAGTGCTGGAGCTACTTCGGGGGAAAAGGCTTACCCAACACGCTTCGTCAACTTAAGTGGCCCCATTGTGTTACGGTGGAGTTTTTTGATTTGGGAGTGATATCAGACATTCAAATATATGCTTTCAAGCAAAGGAAAAGGTTTTTTTCACGCACATTTACAGACGACGACTTTCTCAAAATTAACTGAATAACCAAAAAAAAAAGCAAAGCAAAAACTACTCAAGTTCTGCTTTTATTACTGTATTCACACAGACTTCACCGAGAAGATGAAATAACAGCAGAACAGTGGAAACACATTCAAAGAAACTACTTTGATGCACAACAAGGTGTCCACTGATACTGCACCTGAACAACTCATCACAGCTCGAATCTGAGTTGATTCGGACGTCAATAATTCCTTGTCAAGACAGATTTAAACATGGATTTTGTCACGCATCTGTTCACAAAGACTGCTAATCCTAATACACAGTGAAATATAGTTGTTTTCAAATCACATGGGGTATTTTCAAATTGTGCAGCCTCCTGAACATAACAAATGTTTACGATCCAATCTAAAGAAGTCATTAACTTGACAAGTGAAACCAAACTCTGGCAGACGCAGGACTCAGCAGCTCGAACACGGCTGACAAAAGAACTATTGTTTCTCTGCTGGAGAAGCTGCAAAAGCCTCCAGTGAGGCAAGTTTGCTGGACACGATCATACACTGCTGTCAGCTCTCATGCACAGTGCTGTTTGTGGACTTCAAACAGATGCATATTTCCTTAATGCTATTGTTGTTAGGAGGAAAGCCGTGCCGTCCAGAGGTGGAGGGAGGGTTTGACTATGCGGCTCAGCGCTGTCGGCGAAGTTCAAAGCTGCAGTGTGCGAGTCTGTTTCCCATTAGAGGCTTGTCACTCTCCTCACGTCATTGAACACAGAGAAAAGAGGAAAAGCAGTCCATCTGGGATCCATTTACCTTCATTATTCTGCCTGGGGACTGAGGAGACCTCCCTCCCTCCCTCCCTCCACTTCACACACACACATATCCAAACACATTCTGCTATCATGGCCACATGCAAATGGACAACATGAGCTCACGGACAAAAAATGAAGACATGCAGAGAAAGGACACACAAACAGATTGACATCACACAAACGCAAACACATGAAGCACAAATGATCTTTGTGGCATCACCTTGGTGGTGTACAGGTCTTGAGTGACCCCCCCCCCCCCAAAGAAAAAAATCAAAGCACGCCTAAATGTTATTGTGCCGATGTGGACATGAAGCGAGCGCATGCACATGGCCCTCACAAACAACACTGAACCACAAAAACCCAACCCCACCTCCCCTGTGGACCCATTAAAACTTCCACAGTCCCTCCTGAGAGCAAAACTGCAGTCAAACTAATGGAAAGATGGAAGGAGGGAAGGGAGGAGGGTGAAGGAGAGAAGGGGACACTTATTAAAGATCAATCAATAGAGGACAGGAAGCGGGAGACGTGCGTTTGTTGGTGGTGAGGGTTGGAGGGTTGTGGAAAATAAAGGGGGTGAGAGTGAAGGATAAGGTGAAAAACGCAACAAAGCAGCTGCTCCGAAGCTTAAACGTGCACAACTTTTACCTATAAAATCCATTCCATTAAACAACCCTTATACATTTCATTTTAAGTAGACTCGTGAATGTTCAAACGCATATTAATCTCACCGTGGGTGTACGGCGCTTTGTTGAGTAGACAGCGGGTGGATTGCTGGGTGGGGGGCTTTTATATTTTCACTCCAGCTAAAAGAAAAATGCGTTTTCTGACTTGTTACGTTGAAACGGCTTCTCGTTAGGGCCCAAATGGAGATTATGTTGGCCTAGACCTAAATGCATCCATCCATCCATCCGTTATTATGTGGCATAACTGGAGCCCATAAAGCTGTCTGCACCAATCCACCTTCGTTTTATCTGTAAAGGAGAAATCACGAAGAAACCTGCACCCGCACCAACCTCAAGGATGTTTAGCAGGTCAGGCAAACTAACATCAATGTCTCATCTCCCATCAATGTTTCCATTTTTGTCGTTATTATTATAACAACTTGGCACAAAACGTCATAAATTAGTCATTTGTTTTTTAGGTCCATACTGCCTTTCCTATATTGATCAGTGACTTACATGAGTTTCAGCCCCCCCCCCCCCCCCCCCCCACCACCATCTGAGGCTACGGACAGAAATAAACAAAGAAGCTTTTCAAGCATCGACTGAGTCCAGATCTGTCAGATTGGCGTTGCGTAACAAAAATCATAGTCTGAATCTACTTTGTTACCAAAATTCAAGTACAATGACACGTCCTGCTCAGCTTTCACCAAATTTATACCTTTCATTTTTCACATCAAGCTGTTAGAGACACTCTTTTCTCATAAAAAAAAAAAAGTTTAAATATCTAAATTATCGACAAAAGAGTGAAACAGCTCTGACTTAAAATATTAGGAAAGTTTCAACTGCAATAAAAGCTTTTGAGACTCCAGAGGGCACAGCATTGTGGAAAAAGTGACGGCTAAAATCAAATTTTTGCTCGTTTTTCTCCATTCGTGACAGTGTGTGTTGATTGGACGATAGACAAAGCCAAAAACTTGGGTTTAATCCCTACTTGCTATTTGACTTTTACATATCTTCTCATCTAGAGCAAATAGTTTCATTACCACCACACATATACAATCCCGTCTAATTTGTTGGCATATTTTATGTCAACAAAACTGGGCCTGTCACTTCCATGTGGACCAGATATCAAAGCCTGTTTGGCCCAAACTGGGCCCATAACTGCAGTTTTCCTTGGCCCACACTGAGCTTTGAACGACAGCGCTGACTTGAGATGAGTTCAACTGGCTAAACTTGGCCACATACCCACCAGACGCGGCCTAATTCCTTACTTTCTTTGGGCCACGCCTGACCTTCACAACACGTGTCATTTTCGTTTGCCAAAACTTGCTTGGAAAATTTGGGTCACATCCGGCTGATACGAGACACGCCAAGTTCTCGTCTGGCCCATCTGCTCATGCCAATGCCGTCCCAAACACTTTTGTGCCTAATCCGGGGTAATTCTGGCGCTCATGGGTCAGCTACAGATGGCCCAGATGTGTCCCAAAGTTCATGAACTAGAGCTGAATTACAGAAGTTGGTCTGAGGGCCAGGTGTGACCTGACATCTAGAGCTGGGCCATGTCTGGTGGATGTGTGGCTGGGGTTAGGCAGCAACACTCCCCTCGAGTCAGAGCCGTCAGTCAAAGATACGTGTGACCTAAAGAAAAGTGTATGTACGGGCCAGACTTGAACCAAAAATGATTCGTTATGTGGGTTAACTGAGCTGCAAGTGTCAAATGCATCTCCTATCTGAGAGGGGATCTGGTCAGTCTCAAAAACACTGGGCAGCGGCCCGCCCCCACCTTCACCCTCCTGCTCTGAATAACCATCGTAGGAAACTCTGTCTGTCTCTTTGTCGGTCTGCTCCACAGAAAGGTCAGAGGTCTGAGTCATGCCGCAAAAGAGTCGGTGGAGACGGAACAGAGAGGCAGTGTTTTCCTCAAAAACACCTCGAGCAATGACAACAACAGACCACGGAGGTCACTACTGAAGATGCAGCTATTTTGTCATTTATGACGCATCCATTATAGAAGACTGCGATGTTTGAACACGCATGTTTGTAGTGTGTATAAACAAATACATGCATGTGTGCACAGTTCCTCCCGCCCCCTTTAGTCTGTGACCTCTCCACTGCGCCCCTTTTCCAGTAACCATGCGGTTGCCGCTGTTTCCTCAGGGTTTGATGCGCCAGACGACCAAAAAGCCCACACAACTGAAACTTTATTGGTGCTACACACCCACTGATGACAATTATCCGGCCCACCAGCAGGAAGTAACAGTCCGCAATCTGTCAAACACAGGACCTGGAGAGCATTTACTGTAAAACATCTGAAGTTATTGGAAACAGGGAGCGCCAGACACATGCCGTCCAAATGACAAGGATTATTAATTACGCAAGAAGTACGTCAGAGGCAGTGTGGAGCTGAGCCTCCGATCCAATTAAGTGTGTTTGTTGTGGCTAAGTTCGAAGGAAATGTGAAAACCTGTGTGATTACGGCTCCTCTGATTATCCTCATTCTGATCAATAAAACTTCAACGGTGGAGACAACAAAACTAAGTTTGCAAGTCATTATTTTATGTATTTTGTATGCTCTTGACAGGAATCATAACCTGCTTTAGTTACAAATTAGAGTAACTCCATAAGCATGCTGAATCATATAGATTCATTTTTTTGATCATTTCATTTAAATTATGAACATTTTTTTACTCCATTCTTCATGGAATTCTTTTTATATACTTTGTCTTTATACTTTAAAGTTACTATTATTATACTCTACTAATGCTTAGAAAGTGATCAGTCAGAAATACAGAAGCACAACATGAGACAAAGAGAAAACGGAGACTATGATGTGCAGTTAAACTACCACAGCTGCTTCTTGACAGGCGGCTGAAACTCAAAAACTTTAATATAACACAACCCTCGCTCTTTGCTTCAGATTTAGGGTACTGTGACATCACAGGCCCAGATCAGAGTGCATGTAACCAGCTTGTGCCACCTCCTCTCCACCACTGCAGCACGTACACCTGGAAAGGCCGGTGGACTACAGCGGCCTGGCTGACCTCGCCGCCGCTAACCAGACAAAATCGCAGATAAAAAAAAGGTGCTTTCACGCTTTATCTCCTTGGTATCGTCTGATATAGTCATAAGTAAACATTTTAGAACGGTGGCAGCCTGCTGTATTAGCTCGGATCATGTGTTGCTCTCTTCACTCCCGTGGATGCCGCGCTGTGTAAGTGATATCTGCTGGTAATTACATGCTGAGAGCTGACCGACTGTTTTAAAGCCAAAATAAACTGCGATTTGAGCTTTTATGCATGAACCCTCATAGTTCGTGTTCATACTTGTCCATTGTTTTTTGTCGCTTTGTGTTTACACCACCACCAAACCTCTTTTATGCAGCTCGGATATAAAAACAAGGCAAATGTCACATTTGATACGGTCCAAATGCGACCTTTGGAGAGGCGCGGGTCATCTACGGCAGTGGTTACGACGAAGGCTTCCCAGCTACAGTAGACGTCGGTGGTGGTCGTTTCGGCGTAGATGCAGAAATCCCTGAAGTGCTCAGATACAGACGGGCTGACGAGACGGTCACAAATTTCTTCATTGTCATGGAGAATGTGAGATAACTGGCGCAAAGATGGAAGCGATTGGAGCTCTGATCAAGACATGTTAGGACCGTTGGGATTAAATATGGCGTGTTTCACAAAGACTCGGCCGAAGGAACATATTTTGGACCCATCTTTCAGATGAGAAGACAGACACTGCAAACAGCAACGAGACTAAAATGAGGAAGGACTCTGATGTTTGTTTTCAACACGTAGTGACACAAAGAGCGTCTTCACACCCAAATATTGAGCTGTTGGTTTTTCATTTTCTCCTGAGAGTTGACGCCGAACATACGACGGATCCCTGGAGGTGTCAACTTCATCGCTCTCCTCTACACTTCCAACTTATTTTTTTTCTCTGTTTATTTACTTTATTCACAATTTCCTTTTGGGGATTAATAAAGCATTATTCGGTTCAACTTAGTATTGCGTCACCTTTAAAGGGCACAAAAAATACGCACAGGTCGTCGTGGAAATCTCAACTAAACTCAACCTGGAAGGGAAATTCCAGGTCAACTTTTTCCCATACAATCAAATTTCTCCAGTACCTGAATGCAGTGAGGTACTCTGCATCTCCCATGGGTGGGTCCAGGCCTCCTGTCCACGCCACGTTCACATTGAAGCCCTCGCCAGCGCCAGACCCAACCTAAACCAAAAACAATTCATTCAGAGCCGATTTCACTCCGGAGACACAAAAGCCTCAAACTTTCGCTTCATAGTTTCTTCGAGCAACACCCACCTCAGCCGGTGACCCACTGCCAGGAAAGAAGTTTCCATCGTCATAGCGATGAAGCGAGATGTAGAGAACGCTGGGATCACTGTAAAACACCTCTTGGGTGCCATTGCCATGGTGAACATCCTAATCAGAGAAAAACAATAATCAACCAGGTCAACGAGATCAGTCCCCTGCTGAGACGTACTCGCTGGCTCCTCCTGAGTTTGAACCTCAGAGTAAAGGAACACATCTTACCCAGTCAACAATGAGGATCTTGCTGACGCTGAGCTTGTGCTGCAGCTGCTTGGCAGCTATGGCCACAGAGTTGAAGTAACAGAAACCCCTTGAAGACAAAGATAAAGAGGGTGAACCAGAAGTTCAAAAACGAGACGCCGGTTGAGACATTCACTGGAAAGAAAAATAGGACTAGATTTCTTTTGGTAGAGTTGTAGAAAAGGCTTTGTGTGTGACTTTTGCACTGACTTAACTGCGATGTTCATGCGTGCTCAGTTTAAATGATAATAATCTAATCTGAGGGAGTCTTTGTTTTCCTTCTCAATACAAAGAATTTGTCTGGTTCCTCTGGATTCTACATTGATTTCCAGGAGGTGGAACAAATGAACGAAGAAATAGCCTCTGGACAACGTTGGATAAAGACGCAACCAATCCGAGAAAGCAAACAACGAAGGCGGAGCTCAGCCAGATTAATCTCAACCAAACCAAATAATGGCATGCAGTGGAGTCGGAACGCCAGTGAGAACGGTAAAATTGCTTTTATCCTGGGTGTCATTGGTAATTCTGCGTTGTTTTCAGCAGCAGCTCTTGGCCTCTGCGGTACGAGTCACTGGGTGAAGCCCACCCCCAGCGGTGATTGGTTTGGTACATTCTGTACCGGTGGAAATGACCGTACCAGACCCGATTTTTAACTCAGTCAATTCAATTCAGTTCAAAAATACTGTGTTAAATGGGTGACTGCCAGACTAATAAACTGATTAAAATGTGCAATGTTCAGCCACCTCTAGATTAATCCCATAATTCAACAGTTTATCATTAACTCATGTTTGTAACAATTTGTGCATCAGTGCGACAAACTGGGCAACATTTTCATCCACAGGAGATGTAGCTGAAGACATCCAGCGATTCGCCTTTTTTTCGCAATTTTCAGTCTCTCGTTTCATAAACATCCTTCAGGAAAAGCTGCTGATCACTGCAGCCAGACTGAGAATGTGCCTGAGACCCGCGTGCACACACGCGTGCACACACACGTGCACACACACACACACACACACACACACACACACACACAAACACACTTACATTGGGCTGGTGGGGTCTGCGTGATGCCCCGGCGGTCTGACCACAGCAAAGCCGTTCTGTGCACAAGAGGAAAGCAACATGAATCTGTGTTTCACTGATTACGATGGCCTTTAATCAGACCGTTAAAAAGCTCCCGTATCACCATTATGATCAAACATCGCATTTGAAGAAGAGAAAGAAATGTTTTCCTCATTTGCATAAAGTCTGCAGACATATCTGCAACTGTAATCTGGGTGTCCCTTCTTCAATTACAAACTGTTCAGAACAGCAGGTTGAAATGTAATTCACTTTGATTTTGCCCCCAGTAACAAACCTTTGTCAAAGTTTGGTGATTGGAGCTCTAAACGTTTGCTGCATGATGGATTTGGGAGGTAAAGCAGTGACATCACGACCCCTATTATGCTCCTACAGTACGTATAGTTGGGGAAGTGCAGCTTGTCTTGTGGTTGGACTGCGGTTGCAGCGGAAGGTGGCCGATGGAGAGCGACCGCTTCATTCTCCGCCTGACCGTTGTGGATCTATTTCAGTTTGTTTGTCTGGGCTTTCAATGCAGGACAAAACATTTTGGACTAAATCTTCCAGCTTCAAAGTCTTTAATTAGAATGAAGCTTGTTTCTGCTCACAATGCAGTTTGTTTGCTTTGGTCCACATCACTCGTTTAGTTTGTACACTTGTAGCTGTTTCTCTTTGAATTTTTTTTTTCACACTGGGAAACATCTATATATATAGTATAGCTAAAGGCGATAATATTTAACCTGCTTATTGGTCAGATTTATCTGCCACATAGGCAATAAAAGTTCAAGGAAGAAGATCCTGCGTTGTGGAATAAACCAGATAACTGCTGTTTTACCCTGAAAACAGCCCTTCAAGAAATAAGCCCGATATTCCTAAATGTAGTCTAATTTTTTTTATATATATATATATATATATATATATATATATATAATATTAGGCAAAATAACTCTGCCAATGGGTCAAGCAATATTTTCTTAATTAGAATTGTTAAAACTTTAATATAGTTATATAGCAAAATAATCGTGCCATAAGACAAAAAGTAAAACTCTTTTTTTTTTTTTAATAAGTCTTTTTTTTTTTTTTACTTTCATATAAATTTGTTTTTGCAGTGTATGGCATGAAGAACCTTTGTGGAGAATTTGTCATCCTGGTGTTTTTTGTTTTAGTTTTTTTTATCTTGCTTGTATTTATCATTTTCCCAAAATAATTCAGGCTAAAAATGAACAAATGCTGCAGGAGAAGACTGTTTGGATGAACTGAAGTCATTAAAAGTCACACACCGAAACAGGGCAGGAGGCTGGATGCATTCATATGCATTTGGCTCAGCGTTAAACCTGCAAAAATCAAAGTCCATCACATCAAATCCACCGATTCCAAGATTTTAAAGGTTTTGGTTTGGTTCAGAACCCGTTCTCACAAGGATCACCGCGCCAGAGTTTGTGTCTCTGTGCGGGTTTTTTGGTTCACACCTGAGTGCTGTTACTCTGTTTAAATCGAACTGCTTCATCTGGTGTGAACAAATTACGTGGGTCGGCACAAAGGATGTCAGCCCCCCCCCCCCAAAAAAAAAAAAAACATGGCGAAAGAAAGTAACGCCAGCATCCACAGACAAATGACTTCAACCTGAAGTTGCTTAAAAGTTTAAAACTTTGACTTAAGTCACACAAAAAAATCTCAAAAGAAAAAATATCCAAGTCTGGGTCAAAACACGCATTTGTTGAATTTCATATTCTTCGGCTCTTTGCTTCAGACAGTTGCCATGGAAACGTGACGCTCTGCCAAGGCCAGCTTCTGATCGCATCAGGAAAAACAATCCTTGTAAAAACGAACGAGAGATGATGAGAAGTGTTCCGGTGAACGTCGCCGTTGCACCAGCATGTGAACATGACCGCCGTTGTTCATGATGTTTGTTAAAGCCTTCAAGTACACTTATGTGATGATGTACGAGTTTTGATGATTTAAACCAAAAAAAAAAATATATCCAGGACCTAAAAACATTCTGTGTACACAACATATTTTGAGCCAAATTGAGGTGAAACGTTTGTATATACGTATAGTATAATCCTTAAATTGTTTAAATACCTCTGCCAAGACTAAGTGCATTCACATTTAGATCCTCCTTGTGTTTTTGTTCCATTGACATCATGAAAATCATATATTTTGATTTAACAACTCTCTAATCTTCCACTGTAACTGCTGACACATTTTCTTGTGCATCAAACCACGAATAACAAATAAGAATATCTCAAACCTGACGACCAAATGACATCGAACCGCAAAAGAAATTCAAGTTAAACTTAGAGACAAAGTTTACTGCATGTAAAGGTCCAGCTGGCTGTCCATCGCGGTTTCCCTCTGCGTCTACGTGTTGACGACTTCAGTTCAGTTTCTCACCTTCAGCTCTCCTTTAGCCACCCGGAACGACAGCTCGACCACGCTGCCCGCCGCCATGCGTGACGCCGTGGAGGTGTGCGACTCGTTCCAGATGGTGTCGTTATCAACCTGTCAGTGAAAAGCAAAAAAGACCAGATAAAATTAAAAGTAGCAGCCGTCAATTCTCAACACCATGAATAACGTTTCAGGTGGAATTCATCTCAACCGTCTTTGAAGTAAACTTTTATCTGTGGATGTGACTCGAGTAAAAATGTCACACTCTGATTTCCATAATTTTCTTTTCCATCCTGTCCGTGCCCCCCCCCCCCTTTCGTCACAGATTGGCGTAACTGTCCATCTGCTTGCACAAATAAATCCCAGGCATTTCTTTCATCCGTCGTCATGGACATGTTGTTCTCATTACGCTGAGCTGTCATGCTTCGACATGGACTGTCAGGAGAAATGTTGGGACCAGGACCAACCGGCTTCCTTTTTCTCTTTAGTATCATTTTTCTCCCTTTTCTCTGTGTTTGCAGCTTTTCTTTGAAACGCTATCATCTTTCCTCAGTGCCGTCATTGTGTTATGATGTGCAGCGTTCATGTAGAGACGTGCGTTTTCTCTTACCCCTACACCGCCACACGGCAACATCACAAACATCCTTTGAGAAAGGATTCCTGCAAAACAGAAACATGGACATCTGAGCCAGTATTTACACCTATTTGTCCTGCAGAAGGTATCCCACGTTTGCAAATGACTCCTGAAATTAGATCAAAGCAACATTTGTTCAGAAGGAAACGTGTCTACAGAGGACCAGTATTTGATATTCAAAAAAAAAACAAAAAAAGCATTTACAAATACAACTCAGAAGGATCAAGTCACACATCCCTAAACAGAGAATCGGAACAACTCTCTCCACATAGTGGGTTCCCGTCTAAAACTTCCATGAAGGATGTGTATTTGCTCCATATTCTGACCTACACATCCAGACAGGATGTGATGGTTTACAGATCTCATATATTCATGTTTTATTCACAACTAAACAGAGAAAATATATCACTTAATGACAAATATTCCTTGCTCCAAGAGCCGGTTTGTGTAGCCAAGGATCGGCACGCCTTCAGCTGCTGCCCGTGACAACGCACCCGGCCCACACGGCCCCTCCTGCAAGCGCTCGGCCGCTTGGGCTGAGCCCGGGGAGGCGTCTGGTAAAAAACATCTGATTTTTACGCTCCGGGTTTGTCTAAAACCGCTCTTTATCTGGCCTGTCCCCAGGAACCAATAAGTCTTGGGATAACCCACCAGGATCAAACCCTTTGGGATCGTTCGGGAACGCAATCCCGTTCACCACGATAAGGTGGTGTTTCAAGTCGATCCAGCTCCTCAAAGGATTTCAATATACAACTATGATACACATTTTTCTCGGGTTTTGATTCATTTACCAACCAAGTCCTCCCAGAACGATATTGATTTACACAAATTTAATACCCAACTGTGGAGTCAGACAGATATTTGAGGGGACATTTCAAATGTATATAATGGATTATAGGTGTGTTGTAACTCTTCCTATTGTTAGGCAGACTTTGGTAACAATAGCGGAAAGAACAGTTCGCTCAATATTAAACCAGGGAGGGACCTCAGCACGCCAAGTGTCTTAGATTAAAATCACAGACGTTGCTTGTCCCAATCTCCCTCCAACCTCTGCGGCTTGTGGACATGAGCGCTCAGTCTTCACCATTCCAAACTAACAGTTTTGTTGTAGAGTCGAAACACCTGAAGTACGACACGGGAATCCGCCCGTAACGCTGCATTTTCACTGCGAGACAGAACCTACCAGCCAGTTTGCGGTTGTCCAGTTTGAGTCTGTTGAGCGGGTTGGTGCCGTAAAGCAGCACGTGTCGCTCCGTGTGCACTGACTGGAGCTCCTCCAGAGTGGCTTTCCGACCACGAATACTCTGCATGGAGGCAAAAATTCAGTGTGATCACGAGATGTTCTGTGAGATGACTTTAGAAAGCAGAGATGTAGAGATTTTCTGCTCATAAACGAACAGAACGAACGGAACGTCGTCCTTCTCAGTGCGTGCCGTACCTCACACTGTCCTCTCAGACCTCTCTCCTGTAGCCTGGACCAGATGCTCTGTATTCTCCCAGCATGCTCTGGGTGGCTGCTGTTGTCCCCACATGTACACTGGTGTTTAAGCATCTGGGAATCATACACTAGACCTGCATGGACAGACACATTCAGTCCCAAACTCAGATCAATATTTTTCATTATAATTTGAACATACAGTCAGGTAGTAGTTTGGCCTGTTTAAGTCTAAAGCCTAAAAAAAAGGGTGTGGTAAAACATCGGGGTCTACAAATGACCACCTCAGAGTGGCTCCAGAAGCCAAACGATCCCCACAGACCCTCAGATGGTAAGAAAACCACATTTCCTCACACATTAGACTTTCAACTTCTTAAGTTCACCGTTTCAGCTTTTTGTTCTTGAATTCTTTGTTCTGGATTTCTTTTGTCACCAGCTCTCATTCTCAGGGTCCCGTTAGAAGTAACTACAGGGTCCAGTTGTAATTTGTTCTCTATAACAACTCATGAAACTCAGGATAAAACCTTATAAACAGGTCTGGCTCACCAGTGGTGAAGCGAGGTTTGCTGCTGGTCTCCTGTGCAGCGAGGCTCAGGGGTTTCTCAGGCAGAGTGAGAGAGGTGGAGGCTGGGGAAGACTGCGTCCGCGAGAGGGGGCGATGGACACTCAGACTACAGCCAACGCCAACGCCGCCACCGCCGCCGCTGCCGCTGCGTAACACCGGCACAGCCAGGGTCTCCATTTGTCGATGCAGTTGCTGCAACTGCTTCTGCTGTTCCCATAGCAACGACTGTCCAATATAAGGAGTACAGATGCATTTTATATGACAGATCAAACTACTAACCACTACACTGCTATAAACATAAGCCATCGAGGAGCTTTGCAGAAAAAGTCAAGAACATTTATGTGTTCAGTTCTGTTGTAGTGTGTTTTGTATTCATATGTATGTCTTTTTTGCAGAATCCGTAAATAGATTTGTTTCTAAATAAACAGCTCAACTTATAGATCATACATCAGCACACCGTTATATGCAGAAATAAACACTTAGTTGCAATGATTACTTGGCAGACACAAGATATCTGCGATCACGCCTGTGCATGCAGAGCTATGTCGCCATCTACAGGATGGATGAGGAACTGCAGTTGTGTTGAAGCCTGTGTATCTGTGGAAGTGTCCTGCGTCTCCGAACCTGGTTGAGAATGAGTGCATGTTGCAGGTTCATTTGCTCTTCATGGGTCTTGGATGCCGTCGGCTCAACCTCCCTCAGCGACTCCGCCCTCGCTCTGCTGTGATAGGTCAGCTCAGTGGGCGATGTTGCGCCGCCGTCTTCCGAGTCCATGTCCTCAGAAGGGATCTGATGCAGTCTGGGCTTCTCACTGGACTTGGACATCAGCTGTACACACACACAGTTACACAATAAAACTTGCAGATGATGGCGTGATTGAGGTGTAAATATAGGAACTCGTAGGCAGACTCAGCACATTGGTGATGTCATCAACATGTTGGTTTTTTTTACATAACTAAGCCAAATACTATTTAATAAGTGAATGAAATTTGATGTGTTTCATATAGAAATTACAATAAAAATCCATAAGAGTGAAAATTAACATCAACTAGTAAGGCCGCGTCATGGACGAGGACGTCTCAGCGATTAAACTGGAGGATCCACATCCACAAGTCATGCCTTGATTTTGCTGTGACAAGAGGTTTTACTGTAATAATTATTGGAACGTTGTCATATGAAATATTACTGTCAAATATGCACAGTCCAAGTGCCAGATAGTCCAGCCCATCCCACTGCTTCAACTCACAGTTAGAAACATGAATTCTTGGGAAAAACAGTTACTTTGGAAAAGGCGAGTGCCGTGTGAGCCAGAGCACTCAAGTTACCCAACCCGCACGCTCATGCATGAGTGTTGCAGCAAAGCTTGGTGGTGTGCTCATGGCAACCAGTCCTGTCCACCCTTATGCCTGCTATTGGCCATGTACGACCCAGGCTGTATAGCTGTAATTTCATTGGCTGATACGCCTGTTGATGCCTGGAAGGTTTAACTTCTCTCAACTTCCACAACGCACCCAGAATTCCTTTGGGACAATGTTTCCTGTCACCCCCGTTCAAAGTGCACGTGAGCCACACACCAGTGACCTGAGACTCGACTCGGACTTCTAATTTAACACTCATGAACTAGTTTTAGTATTTAATGTTTGTAATGAAGTTTGTAATACAGTTCAGCAACTAGAAACCTGTGACAAAGAAAGATTTTAAATTGCCTTCCCTCTTCACAACTTTGTCTTTTCTTGGACAGTTTTGTTTCAAATCTTTGTTTTAATTATAAAACGAATGTAGAATATATCTTAATTTGAGATCCTGCAGTCCAGTAGGTGAAGTCGTCATGGGGCAGGTCACCAGATAAAGATAAAGGGACATGTCATTATGGTCCATGTGCGTCTCTGAGACAGTGTGAGAACATAGTGGCGACTGCATGGTGCAGTTGGACATGTCTGCTGTAGAGAGGTCCGTACCTTCCCCAGGTGAGTTTGCTGTTTGAGCCGCTCCAGTAGTTGTGTGTTGTGCTGCTGTTGGAGTAGATGCGTGTGAAGGGCGCGGGGGCTCTGCGGAAGGGGCTCCGAGCGCGTCCTGCTGAGGGGCTTGTGGGGCTGAACGCATCCAGGGGACAGGTGGTCTAACTGGGGGGCGAACTGCAAAGGGACAGAGTCTAGACCTGGAACTGTGGAGAGGCGGGAAGGACCAGCAGCAGACGGTTGTTCGTGTTGGAGGAGAAAGCATAACATGTACACAGTCACTTAAACACAAAGATTCAACGCACATCTACGACAATGTCAGATCACTGCAGGCTGCCCTGTAAGTGGATGCATCTAGGATTTACGGCACGTCAAACGCCGACGTCGTCAAAATTGGAGCAGATGGTTGAATAGCAGGAATCTGCTTTTTATAGTTCTTTCTAAATATGACCACCACTGGGTGGCGCTCCAACTTCTCAGAAACTCAAATAAAAAAAGAAACAGCCACTGGATCACGAGTAGATGAACGTGTCCACTTGATTTAAAGGAAAAAAAATGATTTGTACTTTGCAGCTGTGTGGATTTATCACTCTCATGTACAACATCTTTTCCAAATAAAGAAGTTGCTGAGTTTTGGATTGTATTTTACTCTGGAGCTTTAGTAAGACTGAGTGTGCATGTGTCAGTGCTCACCAGCGAGAAGCGGAGGGTGGACCAGTCCGGAGGGCTCCAGGATGATCACCGGCAGGTGTGGGTTCATCTGTCCACCTTGATCTTCTCTGCTGAGGGGGAGGAAGACCGGTGAGCCCCCTGCCGTAACCACGGGAACCCGGCCGACTTTCAGCGAGGACAGCTCTCCTTCAGCCTGCACACCCGTATGAACAACTTTGTGAACGCAAATCCCCAGACTCTGGCATTTATCCGCGGTTACAACCCAAAACAAAAAGATATGCAACGTAAAAATCCCTTTTATTTAGACTTTCAAGTCATGGTAATCAGAACCGGTTTTCTAGAATTGCGCTGCACTATTCTGGGATTTTCTTCAGGGCATTTTCGTGTTCAAACACTTCTTTCTTTCTACGCTGGTTTGAAATCTGAGCTGCTTAAGTGTTTTTGCTCATTCTGGGATTATTTTTAACATGTTTTGATGAGTAACCATGACAACAGGAAAGTTGTTTTCACGTGTGCAGCAGCTGATGATCCTCTAAAAAAAACCAAGAGTAAATTTCCTTCCTCGTGGGAGATCTCTGACAGTTTAGAGGAGACGAGGACTCAGTGGGAACATTGGGAGCCCAAGTACAATGTGGTTCTCTGAGAACCGCAGGAAGATTCTGAACTCCAACAAGAGCTGTTCTGATTCTGATACCAGGGCTTAAAATACTCACTGATTTCAGTCAAAATAAGGGTATGAGGGTCTGTGAGCATTTCCATCCACGCACCATCTGATACCATGTCATTTTTAGAAGCAGCGTCGTTATTGTTTAAAGGTGCTCTAAAGCCAGCCTAGGAAGTTACACGGTACTTTCTTGCGACTGCGTTTTGAGTCATCAGGTGGAGAAGCAGAGGAAAGCTGGGTTGACTTAGCTACGCAGCTTCGTTTCACTGGCGTTGTGTGTGCTCATTATGTGAGGCTGCAGCACAAATGAAATGAGCAAAGCTTATTAAGTATTTCAGTGGCCGTCAAGTCAAGTTAAAGTCAAGGTGAAGGATGGATGAACTGCAACAGCAAACTCGGGCGTTTGCTTCTCATCATCACAGTCCATGGAGCTGCCTGCCTGACCTCATCCGTTTATCCAGGTCCAAAGTGCTCAGGGCCGATCCTCAAGCCAGTCCTCCTTCCACCTGAAACCCCTGTTTCTCCTAGAGCACACCTCACCATTGGGTTCGTCATGGAATACCACAATTCCTCCCTCTGAACCCTGTCATGCACTCTCTCTAAATGTCCAAACCTACGGTGCATTTCCGACCTTCCCTGCACTTCTCCATCAAAAGTGTGCAACAGTAAGTGCATATAAAAATTCCCAATGCTTAGTGGTTTATTCACATTTTTATTTTATTTTCCTTCCTCTAAATGATTATACATGTGACAGAAATCCTCAATCAGTAAAAGCAGCACAGAGATGTGGATTTGATGGAGACCATCAGTGCAGATTCTCTTATTGGATTTTAATAAAGCGGATAAGTTAATCTGATCATGACAATCTTGAAAAAATAATCTGTATTTAGGTAGAAGAGTCATTATGATAGAAATCTGCTGTAATGGAGTGTTTACCCTGGAGTTGGCTGGCAGTCCCAGTGTGATGGTGGGAAGAGTGGAGGGACTCTGGATGGTGAAGTTGGCCAGAGTTCCATCTCTGAGCAGCAGCTTCTGGGCCTGGGAATAACCAAGAATTACTATGAAACTCAAGCATACAAATCTGATTTGACTTGTGCTCAGAATAATACACTTTATCAATGAGCCTTCACCCCCCCAAAAAAGATTTCTGGCATCAGTTACGTATGAAATTTGTCTTAACAGGATTCTCCAAACATTCCCTTTCCGATGTCGGCGCTTATAAAACGGCTGATCTTCAGTTTTCTAAAGCAGCGTGAGGTAAAACACCAAGGCGAGTGTTTCGTCCCGAGCTGACACTTGACACAGGCGGCGACGAGTCGCACACCCACACCCACAGCAGGTGTGACAGAGTTTGCTCTACTCTGACTTTCCGTGATTAAATTAATTATACATAAACAGCTGACGCGCGGCGCCGCCAGACTCTTGTGTCGTTGTTTTAAACATGTCATTTACTCAGTGTCAATGTTTACAAAGCAGCTCTTCTTTCCAATCAGGACCTCTTTTTGGCATAAATAGTTTATTTTACCGCCTTTCTGATCATTTGGAGGTTTTTAGCGAGCGAGTAAGTGAGCGTTTTATTTCTCCCACCTCGTGCGAAAGGCCGCCTGCGGATGGCAGCAGTCCATTCTCGTTGGGAAGACTGTCATTCGGAGAACTGCAGCCGGAGACCGGGGTGCTGCTGCTGCTGGGGGAGGAGTCTGTGGAAAGACGAGCAGCGGACGTGATACATCATCTCATTTAAAATACAGCGTCATCACATCACAAAATAAACACTGACAGGTTAGAGCGTCGACGACGCGCCGCTCCAGAGTTAGTGCGAGAGTTTACCCAGTGTGTCTGGCGCTCGGTGCTTGATGGTGGGCGGGGCGCTCTCCTTGCGGGTGAGCGGACTCTTGCGGGTGTTCAGGTGTTTTTTCAGCTTGTGTTTCACCTTCAGGTTGGGCTCGGATGCTGACAGACGACATCAAATCAGAAATGTCAGTAAATGTGAAATATTCCCCACCGACTGTCGGTATCATGAACCTGGTTACGAGTTTCTGCTGCAGAAGTTTGGACTCGTCATAGTCACTCAAGTGACCGGTAAATGGACTCCACGTTTCTAAACCCAACAATACTAGTAAACTTATCCTCTACAAACACACGCAGATGAACGCAGCATGTGGAACTCGGTGCCTTGCTCCCGGACATGTCAGCAAGTGGACTAAGAGGCCGTCCAGCACTAACTTTTTGATTGGCGGATGACTGTTGTTCTTCAGTGAAAAGACGAGAAACGACAAGACCATAAAGGCATCCTGTAATGTTAATGCATTTTTTAAAAGGGAAGTTACCTTTGATTAGTGTAAAGTTCCACCACAGCTGCATTTAGGGACATCTACTGACACGCCTCCGCTCATCACGTGACTGAATGATGCTGAAACTCCAGCAGCCAGTCAGAGCTGAAGAAGTCCTTCTGCTGAGAGGTCAAACTAAAGTTCTGACTTTCTACTAACACGTTTTCGGATTATGCGACCTGGAGGTCCTTCTCTTCATCCTTTCTTCGTGTTTAACCACAGTTAAACACAACAGTGGTCCAGAAGTGACAAACTCTAATTTCTAACTTTAATTTTGGGCTAATCAGCGGTTGCACATATGACTACACCTCCACAAAGGTGTCACCAACAAATGATCACAGGTACATGAAACACAGAAATCCCAGACTCGCTACAAACCCCTGAATTTGTTTAGCCGTTGACATTTGTGAGCAAATGCTTTTCATTTGAAGAAAAACACTGTAAAACACTGTAAAACACTGTAAAACACTGTAAAACACTGTAAAACACTGCCGTGAGAGTGTTTGTGAGTGATCCAATGACAAACAAACATTAAACACCCTGTGGATCCCAGACAAGGTTTAAAAGGTGCTGCGTGAGTGAGGTCCAGGGCGCATAAATCCCAGAGCCTGGCTTCAGTTTCAGAGGGACGTTTCTCACATCTGAGTGACATCTGGGTGTTTTACCTGCTCTGCGCAGCGGCGTTCCTTCTGAGCCATCAGACGGAGCCTGTGGTGGAGATGAGACCAGAGACTGGGACGGTACACTCGGGTCCGGGCCCAGCTTCCTGGGACGCAAACAATTACAAATCAAATAATCCGGCAAAATATGACTTCAGTGTGCCGCGACAAAACGTCAGTGATGTATATTTGACAGTCATGTTCAGGTGCGTGTTGTCACCTGTACGCTACAGGATGTGCAGACAGCGAGTTGGAGTTTGTTCTTTCCAGCGCCGCCTGTTTCTGCTTCTTGAGAATCACCTCCTGAAGTTTTTGTTTCACCAGGGAGCTCGCCACCGCACCTGTCAATCATGAACACGTAGCAGTGAAAACAAGCATCATCCAGTCAACAACAGTTAAATGTGAGGCTGCGTGGATAAGCCCATCCTACGGAGCAGCGTGCAGAAGCAGCATCTGTTCAGGCATAATCAGGGATCCAAAAATCAGAAAAGGTCAACACGATTTTGTTTTTCTTTCGCCTCCTTGCAGGCTTGACATGCAGAGTTTAATGTTTATGTTAATGTGTTCAATTAACGATGGAGGAGGTAATAGCTGGAAAACTGGCAAGGAATACTTGAATTATATAATTTTCCAACCTGCTTGTGTAACTGTCAAAAACTCCAGAGGACATGAACACGCACATGCGTAGCTGGATCAAAGTACCCGTCTTTGTGAGGGTGGTGATGTGTTATTGTGAACCAGCTGCTAACCTCCAGATGAGGGGGCAGATCAGTGCGATCTGCGCTCATTCCAGCCGTTTTAAATCACACCGAGCAGGATTCAATCATTTAACATGAAACACACTAAAAGAACAGGGAGAAAACGCTCAGCTTTACGCCTTAAGACCATTTCCACCTAAACAAAACACAAATTCAACACCAATCAAACCAAGTATTTTTTAACCAGTGAATATCACCACTGAGGAAATACCATGCCGACGTTAACCCTTACTTAACGTCTTGCCGCATCCAGTAGGTGCCCAGCTCTTCGCTCATTTCGGCGCTGAATCCACTCTGCTCCTCTCTCATTACCACTTGACGCCCAACCAAGACTTTATCGCTTCATCTCCAGTCATACCACTCAACGCTTGCTCAAATTTAAACAGAAAGTGAATCAGAAAAACTCCAAATGCTTTTTTTAAGTTCTGCCTTAAACTGTAGCCTTACATATCCAAAAGAAAAAGACTTTTCCAACCTGTTAAAAAAACACATCCTCCTAATTCAGTCAAATTCCACCCACTCTGCTACGCTAAACGCATCCCGTCCATCTAAAAAAAAAAAAAAAAAAAAAAAAAAAAAAAAAAAAAATTGTTTTTAAATTCTCTCTTTCTGAAATCGTCACCGACTGAACCTTCAATAAAAATCGTTATCATTTCTCTTGTTGCATTTTCTACACTGTCCCAACTTTTCCTGATTTGGCTTTGTAAAACACTACAAAACTAACGGAAACTGTCCTGCCGGCAGTTTTACACTTCTAAGAGTGCTGATGCTTTCATGTATGTGCTGCCATGTAAAGTCGCAGCCTTTTTTTCTGTGTGCAAATGTGTGCACACAGAGGTGGCTGCAGGTGTTAGGAGTGATCGAGTCAATATTGACCCAGTGGCTTTATGTGCACAGACCCAGAACTATATCTAACCTCACTGTTGCAGCTCCACTTGTGAGGTTATATTTAGTGCTCATTTGAAAGCAAACAGCTTTAAAAGCAGAGTGACGCAGTTCGTTACTGTTCAAAGCCGCAGTCTCTTACAGGGACTTTCCTCTCTGGCCACAATCAGCACTCTGGGCCATAATTATTTTCAAAGACGTCATATAAAGCTCAGTTAAAGACTGGCAACTTTAAATGCAACTTGAAACTTGTAGTGACATGTATGTGGAAGTTCAGTCATTGTGTGTGTATGCAAATCAACTCACTCTGTTGACTTTTGTCTTTGTGTTTAAGTTGCTGCAGCTCCTGTTGTTTCTCATGGTGCTCCTGCTCTCGCCTCCGCTGCTCCATATTAAACTGTTTTCAGAGACGCATAAACATGACAGCAACATATCAGGACGACACTTAATGTTTTGGGGTTTTTTTTGCCTAAATGTACCCGTCTTCAGTTTTGTATCTCTTACCCGGATTTGCTGATGCAGCTGCTGCTGGGAGAGGGAAGGGTGGGGTTGTGGTGAGAAGGATGTGAGGAGTAGAGGTGGGTGCAGCGGGGTGAGGAGCGCCGTTTCGGAACCAGGGCGCATCCCCCGCTCTCCCACCCTGAGGTCCATAGGAAACACCAGCACTGCCAATGGAGGATCTGGAAGAAGAGAAATGAACGGAAATCAGAGATTTACACAATGATCTGTTAAGAAGACCACCTTAAAAACCAGAACAAGGAGCTTGTGACAATGGTAGAAATTACACATGGCTTTTGGACAGAATGACGTGGAGACATGTCCAAGCAATGGCCATGTTTTCAGAAGAACAGACCTTTTGTGGTTTTTTTAAATTCTTGCAGTTCAAATACTACTGACCAATCAGGTGTGAGCAGGGTTGCATGCCCATAAACTTTGTGTAGAGCAAACAACACAAAACACACTTTCCAAAACTGAATCTCCAAAACATCTGCTTGGGTCTGAAGATAATTTAGCTTCTTGTTCCCTTTAAAGCAGACATATATGATCTTCTGTAACAAGCAAGCGCGATTTGGTCAAAAAACCACAGTTTAAATAGTACGACAGAACCTTTATCAATACATTATTATAGTTCTGTTCATAGCAGCTGGTGGAGGCGGTGTCAGCATCCTTCACCCAAACTGGAAGTTGGTTCCATAGTGATGGTTCCTGATAACAGAAGACCCGTCCTCCAGATCTACATCTAGGAACTACGAGTAAACGTGGACTCTGAGAACGGAGAACTCTGTTAGGAATATTCAGATGATTACTTGGGCCTCCTGCTAATAACACATTACAGTAATCTAGTCTAGAAGATACAAACGCGTGAATTCGTTTTTCAGCATCACTCTGAAAAACAAATTCAATCTTTGTGATATTTCAGAGGTGGAAAAACACAGTCTTACAAACCTGATTAATATGCAGTTTAAATGAGAAATACTGATCAAAATAACGCCACGGTTGTACTGCAGGCCATCGCAGCACGTCTAATCCCGTCCTGAGGTGTTTGGCACCACAAACAACAACCTCGGTAACCTCTCTGTTTGTTTGAAAGAACTGAGGATGTGTTTTGTTTTGTTTTTTTATCCGTTTCCAAGCGTACTGGCTTTACAACACCAGACAATTAAGTTTTGCTGTGTAAAATACACTTAAAATAAAATCAATTAAAAATTGTGAATGTAGATTTAGGTTCAGCAGCTGCAGGGGTTTATCTTGGCTTCACTAATACAGCATCAAAAAACAACTCTCAGATTGGGTGCCACACACACACACACACACACACACACACACACACACACACACACACACACACACACACACACACACACACACACACACACACACACACACACACACACACACACACACACACACTTCCATGCTCTTTGCATGCTGTTGGGACCATTTGCATAGCGTGGCTGAGTCAATGGGAAAGATTGCCTCATCTCGCACTAAATACAGGATCCAGGAAGGGAACAGCTTGGGAAAAGGCTGGGGGGGTGGGGTTTCTGCCCATGACACACATGTGCATGCAGATGCTCTTGCCTATTCCTCAAAAAATGCACAGTGACTCACGAATGCTGAGGCACAGCTGTAAGAAAACTACAAATACACTACATGGCCAAAAGTATTCGCTCACCTGCCTCGACTCGCATTTGAACTTAAGTGACATCCCACTCCTGATCCACAGGGTTCAATATGACGTTGGTTCACCCTTTGCAGGTTTAGGAGTGTGTTTATGGGTTTTTTTGACCATTCTTCGAGAAGCACATTTGTAAGGTAACACAGATGTTGGACACGAAGACCTGGCTCTCAGTCTCCTCTCATCGACAGAACATCCCAAAGGTGCTTTACACCACTGCATCCAACACTTTGCATTGCACTGGTGATGTATGTCCAGCTGCTCGGCCATGGAAACCCATTCACGAAGCTCTCTGCACACTGTTCTGGAGATGATCTGAAGGCCACATGAAGTTTGGAGGTCTGTAGCTATCGACTCTGCAGAAAGACCTCTTCACACTTCACGCCTCAGCACCCTCTGACCCCGCTCTGTCAGTTTACGTGTCCTACCACTTCGTAGCTGTGTTGCTGTCGTTCCCAAACACTTCCATGTTCTTATAATACAGCTGACAGTTGACTGCGGATATTTATTTAATATTTAGGAGCCAGGAAATTTCACGACAGGATTTGTTGCACAGGCGGCATCCTATCACAGATCCACGCTGGAATTCACTGAGCTCCTGAGAGAGACGATTCTTTCACAAATAGTTGTAAAAACAGTCTGCACGCCGAGGTGCTTGATTTTATACACCTGTGGTCATGGAAGTGACCGGAACACCTGATTTTGATTATTTGGATGGGTGAGCGAATACTTTTGGTAATATGTATGTTGTACACCAACATGAATGCACATGCAGACAGCGCTGCAGCAAAAAGCTTCATTCTGTAAAAACTGTTAATCTGTAAAGACCTTCTTATGCTGAACATCAATGCAAACAAACCTGCCTAAGTATTCCAAGCACACACCCACACAGACACGCAAACATTTGCACACATTTTCTCAGCACACTCACACAGAGCTGCACACACACACACACACACAAAAACAGGCTTGAGCAGACATCTATTGCACAAACCTGCCTGGCACTGAAACCCACATTTAAAAAAAAAAACACACATATTCAACAAGGCTTGAAATAACTTTATCTGACACCATCTCTGCACCGCAACGCCTGTTGCTCAGATGTCAGGTACCAGCGTGAGAGGTAAATGTCACTCACAGTGAGGTTTGACCCGATGCCAACATTAGCACTGGGTGACAGGAAATACAGCGAGATGTTATTGGAGTCCTTTCAAAATCTTTATGTGGGTAAACGCGACATAGTGTGTGTGTGTGTGTGTGTGTGTGTGTGTGTGTGTGTGTGTGTGTGTGTGTGTGTGTGTGTGTGTGTACACTCTGTGTCTCCTACTCCATATTAGGAGTTACAAATACGGAGAGATGGTCTGGATGCCGATGACGGCTGGAATGGCAGAAATCCCTTGGCAAAGATGCACAAACACACACTTCTGTGCACTTGTATTATCCATAATGACGGCAAAGAATATGGTTATTATTCTGGGGAAAATGGGGAAAGAACATGCTTATACAAGGAAACAAAGGCTGTTTCGGTTGACACACACACACACACACACACACACACACACACACACACACACACACACACACACACACACACGATCACCAGTACATCTTGCCTTCCCTGCCTCCCATGAGTTATTAATAGCTTAAACACACACTGGTCCAACATTTACCGACACAGGATCTTTTGTTTCTATGGGGAACAGAACACAAACATGTGGAGTGACCCAGTGATGTCACCCTCGGTTTCCAGTTATTGGTGAAGAGAAAACCTACACATCCAAAGAACATGCTCAAAGTAAAACGACATGGCACAAGAGACCAATTCATCCATCTCAATAAAAAGGGTGCATTTGGGTGTCGAAACCAACTTCAACTCAAACGTTCTTGAAAAGAAAAGAAAAGAAAAGAAAAGAAAAGAAAAGAAAAGAAAAGAAAAGAAAAGAAAAGAAAAGAAAAGAAAAGAAAAGAAAAGAAAAGAAAAGAAAAGAAAAGAAAAGCACCATGCAACATTGTTTGAGGTTGCCGGGCCTAGGAAAGGAGTCTTTCAGTGACTGTTCAGTTTGGTAGACCTCCCCATTGTTGATACACCCACAGCTTCAATTTCAAATAAACATGCATGCACTGTATCTCAGACATACTACCAGTATGTAAATGTACCACCAGTGGTAAAACAGTGGTTCAAACAATTACAAGATTTAAACCATAAAAAAATAATTAAAATGAAAGACCATATCAGCAACAGCTCTTTAAGTTAGTCAAGTATTGTTAACCAGCACACATAGGAACGGACCAACAGTGAAGCCTGGCGATGTTTCAAGCGTCTAGCACTTTGGTGTGTGTGGTAGTGGAGCTCCTGGGTTAAAAACTGTAGGCTTTCTCAACATGGCAGCATGCTTAAATGGGTAAGCATCATTTGGGTCTGAATTTATGTCTCATTAAACTCAGCCTCCAGTTCTGTTGTGTCAGGATTTCCTCTCTGTTCCTCTCTGCCAATAGCGGGGCAAGCATGTGAATCAGCACCTCCAACTCTGTCCCAGGTTGGGACTAAGGTTCTGCTTCAAGGAAGAGGAGTTGAGCCAAGGGAAAGGCCCTCCCGTTTACCAGTCAATCTATGAACCCCGCCTTGGTGGGCACCGACCAACAGAACACCTTCCCTTAGAGATAGTGTGAGAAGTTTAGTTTAGAGACTCGGAGTCCAGCTGCTGCTCCTCCACATTGAGCGGTGCCAATTGAGGTGGTCAACCATCTGGTTAGGGTGCCTGCTGGATGTCTCCTTGGGGAGGTGTTTCAGGCATGGACACGCTGGAGTTCATCTGAAGAAGTATTTTGATCAAAGTTTCTGAGGTTAGTGAAAAACAAGTCTTAATACAGCTTCTTCAACCGCCTTCATTTTAGATTTGAATAACCTGCAGATCACTTTTGTGAAGTATGTCACCCTGTTAACGTTGGATGACTCATGTATATCTTCCGTTACACAGTATGAGAGGATGCAAAGTAAGGTGAGAAGATCCGTTACCGATGCAGACATCATCAGGAGTAATTAAAGAGTTTTCAAACCGTCATTCAGTTTCATCTTTCCGTTAATAAATATAGTATCTATATGTCATAGTCTAGTCTAAATGGCCCTGACATTTTTTGCATTTTCAGATTTGATGTTTTTAAAGCCATGTTTTGTTCATCTCTGTCTTTGCCATATTCTTAGCTTCGGTTTAGTTGTTGTGATGCTTTAACTCAACCGTGAGTTGAGGAATAACTTCTCTGACAGTTTGGCAATTCTGCTTCCTGATCATATGATTCATAAAGCCTTTAAAATCCTAGAAGAACTAAAAATGTGAGTTCCCATGTGTCCAGCATAGCTTTAAATCAAGAAAACAAGCAGCAGTTTCTTCTATGAAGTCCAGTGATCACACTTAATCCCCCCACGGTCTTCCTCCTGGGCCTCTGCAAGTAACATGATGCTCTGATGTTAACAGTTCTCCTCAGGAAGTATATCATGTTACAGCTCATTACATGCGTGTGGTGTTGTTACTCTGAGAAAAATAACCAATCTTGACCTTGTGGTTGTGATTTTGTCCTGATTTCATTTAAATAACAGTTGTTTTTTCCCCCCAATCAAACAAAGCTGTGAAGGTATGTGCTAGAACAACATACAAGCATGCGAAGCCATGCGCTGTAGACACATACGTTAAAGTCCGTTTGGGTTCACTTGAGAGCTTCAAGTAAGCCGATATGTTTACTTTAGAAAGCCGAATGCGAGGAAAGTAGAAGAAGTATTAGAAATATGAATGCTGTGTTTAAAACTAAATCGGCACCAAGATGTTAAAAAGATTCCAAAGTGGCCACTGTGGGGTGCATTTTTTTGTTTTTGCAGGAATTCCTTGTTCTTCTCTCAGTGTGAGTTGTTAATGAGTGGTCTCAAAGGTTTTTCCTCAACACTGATCATAATGTAGTTTTGGATTTTCATGACCAGCATTTCAAAACAGTTAGTGAGTCAACACATGGCACTGAAGGAATTGTGGGAAATCCAGACATGGCTTTCACTTAGAGGTCTGTCCAGATTTGGTCATTTCAGCGTACCAGTGAAGCTTGACATCCACGTGAACTTGATGAGTTGGAAACTCAAAAGAGGCAGACCCCACTTCATTCCAGCCCAGAACCACCAGGGTTCCAGTATAACATGAACAGACAAAACCTCAAAGGTCCTCCACCTTTCCCTTCTTTTCTAACTCACCACACTCTTTCACTGGTATCAAGCCTACTCATTTTTCACTGTCTTACCGGGTCAGGATGAGTGAAAGATAAAGGCTGCTACCTGCGGGATGTACAAGCTTTATTTTAGTGAAATCGGCTGTTGCACTAAAAGTATTTGATGACATTTATTGTGTAAAAGGTTTTGCTTTCTGCTCCTCCATCACAGGTATAAAGTGACATCTTTGCAGACTCACAATGAAAACATTCAACATTATGACGATGCATTTACTGACCAAAAGAAAAAAAAAGAATCTCATTACGATAAACATCACCAGCAAATAAATGAGTACAACTCTAGCCAAAATATGTCTTTTTGTTGAATTGAGGGATAATACAGAGACACAGAGCTGAAGGCGCTTCAGAAAAGGGTATCCTTAGTGTGGGTGTGTTTGTGTGAGATGACTACGTGTCGGAGTGTCAGTGCGAGAGTATGCAAATCACCATGGGAGCAGTGTGTGATACCGTTTGTCTGGAAACAGAGACCGTTGAGAATGTGCTGATTTATCTGGCAGATTAAGCCAACTCGGTGTGCACACACACAATGAAACACAGGTGTGTGTGGGGGATTAGCAATGAGAGACAGAGAGTCGCTCCTGCAGCCAGGAAACCTGGGTTATCCCTTCCCTCCAGTTCCTCTCTGCTCGGCTCCCCAGCGCCGATACAGAAGAGGACAGAGGACAACCAGGCTTATTTACTTGGGTGTCCCGTTCAAGCACTTGGGATTGGCACAGTCTGGAAGGCTGAAAATCTGCACCAACGTACCCGATCTGTCCTGCGTACAACTTAGCCGAAACCGGTTATACAGATGAGAAAAGTCTCTCCTTCCATCTCATTATATTTACCTTTCGTAAGACTAGAAGCATGAAGACATGGTGACAAACGTAATCAGAAAAAGATTAATCAGCACGAAAAAACAAGGCACTAAGAATTAAAAAAAACACAAGCAAGCAAAGTATTTGAAAAACAGCAAAACAACAACTAAGAAGCAACAAAGGAAGGACACAGAAGTCAAAAGACAAGAAAAGCAAGTTATGCAGCTACTGAAAGACTGCTGAACAAAAGGTTTTCTCTGCCTGCTGACAAAGAGATGACAGACAGCATAGAGCCACTAGTTAAAGACACTCTGCACAGAGTCGACAATCAATAAAGCAGGTGCCACCACTTTGTGTCTTATCACACGTCCAAATATAGTTGCACCACCTTCTTCTCTTTTGACTGCACCGGCTGAGTCACTGTGTCTCAATCACACTAGACCTCTGAGAGGCAACAACTACTCTCAGTAGATAAAGATGTCATTACCTCAGGGTATCTGAGAGTCCGAAGGCAAAGAAAAAAGACTTCAGTGACAAGGAAGGCCCTTTAAAGTCTGGGAAAGTGAAAACCAGATTATCAGATGTCTGATAAAGGTCTGAGCAGGAGATCTGGGACAACGTAACTCTGCTGAAAGAGGCAAGACATGGCTATCGGCATCTCTACTTTCATGTTTTTCTCCTCAGATCTGGAAAGCCATGCATCTGTGTTAATGTAATCTCTGCATGTGTTCTGAAATGGTTCTGCGCATGCTACATCCAGATCTTGCACCCTTTTGCTTGTGTAAACTTATGTAACGTGTGTCATTTCTTAGTGGCAGGCCCAACATGCCTCCGCTTCTTTGCGACTCTTGAGAAATATTTGCAGCTTACACTTGTTCACACACACAAATTTCACAATCTGTAGAATAGTTCATCTCAGTTTAACGCATGTCTTTCAAGCTCTTTCCAAAGAAATTAATTCAAGTTTTATCTAATGCAAATAAAACATACCAGCTAAAAATAGAACTGTTTTGTTTATGTGAGAGAGATCAGTTTGTTCACATAAAAGGGTCTTGTACATATTTCATTTAACTATGGCGTTCCACAGAGATCTGGATTTGGACCTATTTTATTTACTTTATACATGCTTCCTTCGGACATTCCAAACTAATTTTCAATATTTGATGACTGCATCACTTTTGATGTCAGTCTTCTTCCAGAACCACCAGGAGGAACATTTGAGTCACATCTGACCTTTTCTCAAATAAAGCCCTGAATTGATTAAATCTGTGTTATATTAAACACCCGATTGTTCCACTTTTACCTACATAAACACTTCACACATTCCCAAGAGGGTGAATAACTAATGTCTTATTGCTTTGATGTGTTTTTTTGTTAATGTTCACTCAACCATTTTCTTCCCCATTTCTCTAAACCATTTTTAAATCATTGGTCTTTAATTCTCTCCATTTTATTTTTCATATGTTGCCTTTATATTCTGTCATATTCTGTAAAGCACTTTGAGTGCTTTACAGAATATCAAACCACGGTGCCGATAGTGAAGAACAGATGTTTAGATCCAAGACTCACAATTTAAAGTGCTGTCAAAATTAAACGATTTCTTACTTCCATTGTTAGAGGATGAAACTCTAAGCTTCTTTCTAAAAGTGCTTTTCATTTATTTTCTCTGTGCTACTGACATCTTATAACATGAAAACACACAAACAAAAACAGTGTAGAAAAAGTAAAAAATAAATAAATCGTTAAGTTCAGATGTACTGAGATTAGGAAGAGGCTCTTTGTATTTTGTAACAGTAAATTATTTGCACTTTAATCTGCTTTCAGGATTACAGACATGGCCACTCCAGGGTTATTTGTATTTTGCGGGGGGTTGTAGGTACAGTAAATTCAAAAATGTGATCAGTAAATTGATTTCATGAGGGGGGGGTGAAGCTTTGATGCACATCACCTTCCCTTTAGGTGCAAACTTCCAAACCAACACGTCAAACAACAGTGATCCCACAAGACACGCCCCCGCCATTTTCATTACCTCACTAGGACCTTTTCCATGCATCCTCACTGACCAGCAGTCTGTGTGGAGACCAAATCCTGGTTCCTATGAGGCAGGATGTCATTAAAAACACCTTGTTTCCATTTGCTTACTTTTCATCCATGCAAATTATGGAACATGCCTCCTAGTGTCCAATGCAAGGAAGCACAGTAATGGTAGAGAGCGTGTTCTTAGCACAGTCTACCACTATGAATTTGTACATTATCCAGCCCTCTAAATAACTTAGAAACAGCAACAATTTAACCAAAATGGATACATCCAATTGGGTTATTGCAACTAGGCTGGGCAGCCATCCTAATTATTTTCCTCTTTGCTTTAGAGAATTTAGTCAGGGATGTGACTTATGCAAGAGACAACCAGACTAATATCAACAAAAGACATCAAAAACAGCGTACAGTGGGGAAGGAACACCCATGAATGAATGCTGATAGTTTAGCAGTACGAAGCTATTGATGCAAGCTGTTATTAGCAATGCTGCAGACATCTGGGTTGTTTTGAAAAAGGGCTCTCGAAGCTTCTTGTATTTGTTATTGCCAAAAACCTGGCCGTGTAGTTGCTAGTGGTTCAGTATGTTCTGTACCAGTGGCTGTGGCACAGTAAGGCTGGCGACCTGTCCTGCAACAGCAAAGTTAAAAGCGAATTAAATATTTGAAATCAGAGTGCAAGAGTAAAATCTAAATTTAAATTGTTGAGGCTTTCCGATACCTGATCAGCAAATTACATCAATATTGGCCCCCTACACCAATACTGGATCAGATCGGTCCCATCTCCGAAATGGAAGTGAATGCAATGTCCTAATTAGGCCAGAAACAGAGGGAGGTTGCTGTATAATGCAGAATGGCTCCGGTTTCCAAAGTCCTCGTTAACTTTCCATAAACATCCAAAGCTGCCGTCCGTTACATCAGCATGCTTTCACACATGTCGAGCTCAGCCCAGTCTTTGTGCTGCAGTAGTTACAAGTGTACTAACACAACAAGTGTACTACCACAACAAGTGTACTACCACAACAAGACTACTAACACAACAAGACTACTACCACAACAAGTGTACTACCACAACAAGTGTACTACCACAACAAGTGTACTACCACAACAAGTGTACTACCACAACAAGTGTACTACCACAGCAATGGTTGAAATGGTTAAAAATAAATCACAACAAAATGAAAACGAATCAGTAAATAAAATCTCCACCGTCACTGTTTGTCGCCAACACATAACAGCTGGCTGCCAATACACACAGTCTGAAAGAGTTTGATGCAACTTGTTTCACCTCCTCGTCACAAATCCTCAGAAGAACACACACGCACAGGTACATGCATGCAATACATGACAAATGAAGTCAAAAAGGCACATACCAGCGTTTCTCATGTAAATATCCGGCAGTGTGAAAAAACCCCAGTAGCACTTCAGCCTCACCCAGCTCACAGCAGGATCTATAATTAGACAGAGAGCTCCACTCCCCTCCAGTCATCTTTTACTGCCGGCCACATCCTCTTTTTCTCTTAGTCCTTCTCTATGTTGTCTTCCCTCCCTCACGCTGTGTTCTGCCACTATTGGTTAACTTCGTCTGACACCAAACTGTTGATTTTATGAATATGTTCACAAAGTACTTTCACCTTTCCTGGAGCAAAGTGGCCACGTCACAGGAGACCTCATGACATGTTTTAATCTCTTAGGAAATGTTGTCCAAGTTCAAATTTGAGAATGAGATTAAACTTAGCAAGACAATGTCAAAAAACAAAACAAACTTTATGTGATATATATATATATATATATATATATATATATATATATATATATATATATATATATATATATATATATATATATATATATATATATATATATATATACACACACATATACACATTCATACATACATACACACACACACACACACACACACACACACACACACACACACACACACACACACACACACACACACACATAAATAAATGCGACTTCTAATAAAAGTAAAGCAACATCCCTCCATCAAAACTTCTGACACTACTTCCATTGTGGATCATAAAGGTTCCGTTCCATTTAAAAAAAAAAAAAAGGGGAGGGGGGGGTAAGGTAACCATGGTAACGGGGGCGGTCCAGTCAGCAGGAAGTTGATTCTATAAAAGCACAACAATAAGAGAACCAGGGTGGCTTCCTGTTTGAGAACTCAGTTTAAAGTCCCATTTCCTCTCCTCTCTCATTGCTGCTGCCGCAGTGCCATTGAGCCCTAAGGGCAGCAAAGTTTCTCAACAGCAGAGCTACAAGTGTAAAAACACCAGTGTAGCTGCATTTTGAGAGTGTAAACAAACACAAACAAACAAATCACTTCCCCTACACTGTAGGTGTTGTTGAAAAGTGGAGGACTTGGACTTGATTTACCGACTGATTAATGACTAACAGCAGCCTGAAGGCAAAACACTAATGAAATGACCACACACTTGCTTACAAACACACCCTTTATGGGAACATGGAAAACCACTAAGTAAGCTATTGACAGCCCAGTTAGGCTGCGTTTCATTTATTCCAAATGTTTGTGGGTGTAAAATGGCTCACACAAAACTACAGTAGTACTTGTGGTTGAGCTTAAAAATGTTACAATGTTGCCATAAACGTTTAAATTACATAACAGTCCTCTAAAATTTACAGGACAAATTTCACTTACAAAAGTCTTTAACAGGAATAAAAAGACCATCCCACCTTAAAGACTTATTTTCTTTGTGTTCCTCAGTTGTAACACAAGGCGCTGTATTGGGCACTATTCCGTTTTCTTTATATAGGCTTTATTTTTAAAGCTTTTTGCAGTGTAAACATTGATGTTTACACTTCATGTTCTGGAAATCTGTTTTCGTAAACAAAAGCTAAATACACTCCGCCGTCAAGGCAAGGATTTTTCATCCGAGTGTTGCTTCGGTTCTCAATCATAAGACATAAGATGACAAGCAGAGGTGGTCTTTTCCAAACTGCAACAAAATCCAACATGTTTAATTTTATCACAAGACTTCAGTCTTATTTCATGCAAACTGTACTGTTCCAAGAAAATAGTCTTTAGATGTCAAAAGGGGTCACGTGTTGGCTTTTTAAAACTTAAACTTTAAACTTTGGCTTAAGTTTTTTGGGGTTTTTTTTTCCAATTGTCTAGTGTGTGGTTGGCAACTGCAAGATGATGGTAAACCTTAATCTACAAGACTTCTGTCCATTCATCCATAAACATCTGGTTATCCAATTTCGAATCGCGGGGGCAGCAGCCTAAGCGGAGAACGCCACAACCTCTCTCTCCCCAACCAACTCTTCCAGCGTTTACCCGGCACCTGGGGGATATAATCTCTCCAGCACGTTCTGGGAATGCATCGGTGCCTCGATACATCTAAAACTCCAAGATGCATCCTAACCAGAACCCTATCAATTCTCTCCTCTCGATGTGAGTCCGTCCCCGACAACCGAGCTTCACATCATCTCTCTAAATGTTAGAGCCCTTAAGCTACAGCAATAATGGACAAAAACTATCAGTTGTTGAATGTGCCATATTTTACAGCTTAATTGACAACATTAGGTTGTAGTTAAATTAGCTGGGTTACCTGAGACTGATGAAACTGAATACGTGTTTTACGTAAGGTGAAAGAAGCACAAGCAGTTTCACGGCGCTCATTTGAACATCAGGCTGGTATCGGTATCCAGTATTAGTCCATACTCAAAGTCCAGCAAACCAGCAAAAATTCAGTATCAGTAAGGAAAGAACGGTGTAGTAATATCTCTACTTTTGCTCTGTTATTATTATTATTTTCCTAACATCTTTCCTGTAAGTTGTGCTACACATTGTGTTATGTCCCAGCCTAAGCTGACGCGTATTGTCTACAGAAACCTTATATTACGTGCACATTTGACAAATAGAGCATTTAAAAAGAATTATTTCAGGATTAAGAACAAGTGAAGAATCAGGCCGAGTGTTTCCTGGTAGTCGGAGCGTTTTGTACTCAAAGTCGGTGGCTCAGAGGAAAGAACATGTGATCCTAACAGTCAGTAATAGATGTTCATAGACAACCTGTGTTGCACAACACTGATTTAGCAACTCTGTAGATTTTGTTTTGTCCTTGTATGAATACATGCTCACATCCTCAACCTTTTACACTCTTTGATAACTCATTTAGTCAACTCTTTCCACTAATAAATCCAGCAGTGAATCAGCCTGTCTGTAACATTCAAACTCAGCGCTCTGGACTGTAAACGTGTTTTCATGGAAAATGCCTCTCAGGGAGTGATTAGTTCAGATCAAGAACCTTGTTTTGAACAAATTTAAGCATAACTGACGTAATAAAGGAGGTGTAACAGATGGTGAAGACGAAGAGCGCCACAGACAAAAGCAACATTTGAACCGGGACTCCATTGAGAAAATGAGTAATTTCCAACGCCAGTTTGAGTCAGTTGGGATTTAGCAAAAATAAAGCATAGCTACCCTTTCTAAAAAAAATAAAATAAGTGAAAATGGTAACATTCATCTTCAATTATTACAAATCATTCTCAGTAATATTAACAGGTAAAATGGCACTGTCTGGCTCCAGTTATTAGGTAACTGAAAGTTGTAAGGAACTGCTAAATATTTTGGGAAATCACCTTCTCTCTTTCCTGCTTGAAGTCATGCAAGGAGATGTCCCATATGTTGACATATCCCAAAAAACATTTTCAACCCCTACGTATTACTCACTGTTAGGATTACGTCTTTACTTTGAGCTTCCAGTCTTTCCCCGTAGAAAGTGTTCTTTCTACCAGGAAATGCTTTGCCAGATTCTTCAGTCATTCTTAATCCTGAAATAAGTCCTTAAAATACTATGTTTGTCGAATGGGTGTGTAATTCAAGGTTTGTGTAGACAACTCCAGCCAGCTCAGACTCATAAAAAGTATAAGTTGAGGCATCACTAAGTTCAGTTTTCAGGTTTAGAGTTTGTAATGACGCTCCATAACCTTTCATTCCTCCTTATCCGTCTTTGTTTTTTACTCTCTCCCTCATCCAGTTGCTCTCGCTGGCACAGTCGCTCCTCCAGCAGCTTATCTCCCTCCTATGCTCGCTCTCTTTTCCCTCCTTCGTGGTCAGGAATCCACAGCTGTCACTCCCATTCAAAAAGTCTCGCGTTCCTGAAGCAGCTGGCCGGACTGGTGTGTGTATATGCATGTGTGTACGTGAGTCAGTCAACCTGGTTTAGAAGTGTCGCCAAACAATTTCTGTATTTACAGTCCTGCTCTGTGAATGCTGGAGTGTTCAAGTGTAAACGGTGGTGTGTGCAGCTGTCAATGAGTCAACGAATTTGTGCTTTAAGCCCCTCTGGCTGTACATGTATGTGTGTGTATATGTAACAAGGACAACCTGATGACAACTAACCTCTCAAGTGAAATCGTTACACTGTGCTAAGTGAGGACATCAGAGACATCTTAATCATCCACGAGTCTCTAAGTCGTCTCGGGCTGAAGATCATCATGTGAGACCACTTTTGAGGAAGCACTGATTTATGCAGATGATACACAAGTTCATTTGTCTATGAATCTGAATGAAAATATGAGTTAATAAAATAATAAAAGCATGATTCAAGGATATAAAAGCCTGAATGACATGCAACACTTCACTCCTGAATTCATACAAGACAGAAGTTTTTGTGTTTCGTTCAAAAACCTTCTGGAAAACACTGGTCATAAACACACTCTAGGCGTTTTTGGATTAGATCCCACTATTATTGCTGGATGATGAATGCCTGTTTAACAAGAGTAATACAAAAGCAAGGGTTGTTTTTTTGTCACCCCCCTGCCTGAAGGCAAGTTGAGGGGAGGGAAGGTGAGACGGGAGGTGTTATCCCCGTAACATAAATGTAAGATGTGTTTTGTGTAGAATGACGCATTATTCCTAGATCAGCAGGATGAAACACGCTGTCAGACAGGTGTAATTTTCAAAACATGGATGGATGAACATAGGATGAGCGTTTTTTTGACTTGCTTTTGCTTCTTGAGAAGCCTTCTGAAAGTGGAATTCTGCAAAACAACTTTGACCTCCTCCAGGGACAACTTTAAAGCAACAGCAATCTTCTTTTTCACATTAAAATACCGGTTTTATTTTATTTGATTACTTTTAGTCAGCATTTTCTAGGTCTTCCGGTCCTTTCATTCGTACTATCAGCAAAAACGACTTGAAAGTAACTTTATAATAACTGTATTCCCATCCCATTCATCTCTTGCAACAACTGCATATCACTTTTCAAAGGGGTGTCCAAAAGACTTAAAGTTATGATGGAAGAAAAAAAAAGCAACCAAGCAAGACACTGAAAAAAGAAAAGTCAACCTTAAACAGTGTCCTAAAAGCAACTTGGCCTTTACATCTACAGATGGTTCCCCCAAGCTAAAATCTGCAAGACTCCTCAGTGCAGCCCGAGTGCAGCCCGAGTGCAGCCCGAGTGCAGCCCGAGTGCAGCCCGAGTGCAGCCTCAGTGCAGCCCCAGTGCAGCCCCAGTGCAGCCCCAGTGCAGCCCCAGTGCAGACTCAGTGCAGACTCAGTGCAGACTCAGTGCAGCCCCAGTGCAGCCCCAGTGCAGCCCCAGTGCAGACTCAGTGCAGACTCAGTGCAGACTCAGTGCAGACTCAGTGCAGACTCAGTGCAGACTCAGTGCAGACTCAGTGCAGACTCAGTGCAGACTCAGTGCAGCCCGAGTGCAGCCCGAGTGCAGCCCGAGTGCAGCCTCAGTGCAGCCTCAGTGCAGCCTCAGTGCAGCCTCAGTGCAGCCTCAGTGCAGCCTCCAGCCCACCAAAACCAGCAGCTATAAATGGAGCTTTAAAGACTTGTTGAAAAAAAGAGCTGTTGTACTGTATCTTTGTGTTATTTTGACTAAAGCACATCACAGACATTTCATTAAGACCTCAAGACATTGTGTCAACCTTTGGGGAAAAAAAAAGGGAATAATGTTTCTTTTAATGCATTTGTAAATGGTTGCAACACCAATAATAACCATAACAAATGGGCAAAACAAGCTGGACAACTGGTTGAAACAAGCCCTGCCAACCTCGGTAACCAGAAGCTATTTATTTCATATTAACTTACCTCATGTAAACCTACCACATTATTACTTTACATTCTTTTTAACTGAAGTGAGTTATTGCCGGTTATGTTATTTTAACTAGGGAACAATAGAGATCAACTCACTTTCTGAGTGGAACTGCACTTCAGCGATTTATTAAACAGGGACGATCTGGATGTTGCCCCATGGTTTTGACCAAACAGGTCTATGGAGCGAGCCACTAAGCAGTTCAAAAAGAGCTTCAAGAATCCCATGCTCAAGGTTCACAAAGTGTACAACTTTACCTTGTTTTAGAGACTGACGTCAGAATAACCAGACTCTGGAGAGGTGGTCGGAGAGCTTCCACTTGTATCTGAGGAAGAAAAACACGACATTTAGCATATTTACATTTTAATTGTGTGAGTGATAAAGTTAAAAAGAAGAAGTCTACTCAACGACATTTGTGACTGTCGTGCGAGATAGTGCAGGACGAGTAAAAAGTAAGTGATTCCATCTTGCTTAGCTACGTCTGAACAGGTACTTTCGGATTCCACCGGGCTGCATGCCATAACAACCATTTACATAACTCACACACGGGCCAGGCACGCACACCCACACACTACATAAACAAATCTGTCATCTGTTGCTCAACTTGGTGTAGAAATTTGCCTGAAGCTGGAAACTTTAGAACAATTCATTCATTGCTTGAATGCCTCCGTCTGTCACACTCAGAGGAGACACCGGGTATCCCGTTTGACGAATGACAGCCGGCCTCCTATCAGCTGCTCAGGCAGCTACGACACCCATTCATCATTCTCATCTCTGCTCCCTGTTTTCCATCCTTTCACTGCTTTGATTCGACCCTCCCAGGTCATCGCTGTCTCTCAAGTACAAAACTAATATGAGGTGATCTATTTTCTCAGTTTTTTATGAAGTGTAAACAGAGGAAGAGCTGGGTTGCATAAACAGTGATGTGCGCCGCTACGACTACCCTGCTGTGTGACGCATCTGACTGAGAAAAGATGACTGGATGAGATGATACTGGATGAGAGCTGGCACTGCAGCATCTTAACATCTTAATCATATTAGGAATGTTGAAACTGGAAAGGCATGCTGAAATGACCCACAGCAAATCAGCTGCTTCCTCCAGGCGATGCAGGACGGCTGCTCTGCGTCAAAGAGAGGTTGCAGGCCTACTGGGAAACTCCCAGTGCAGCATGAAAGTCATTAAGACAACATACCACCAGTCATGCGAGTGTCCCCATCGTAACATGAATTTGGGAGCTAATGTGCAGTCTTGTGAAACAGACTTTTTTCTCCCTTCCACACCTGAATGTTTAGATGCAGGAGATCCAGAAATTGCACGTTCAGGTCAACTCAAGTGCAATTCAAAAGCACCTGGTTTCCTACCTTTGTGTTTTCTTTGGAAGCCCTCTGGGTGATTAAGATTTAGTTTGATGGTTTGCAGCTATTGGAGAGTATGTCTCCTGGTGTGATGTCACCCAGAAGCAACAATGGAACCACCTCATGGAGCTACAGTGGACCTCATGGCAGCAGAGACTAAGGATGCAGGTCCTAATGCCTAATTCTGAGTTTTTTTACTAAATCTGATTTTCTCTGTGGTTGTTCACACTAGTATTTTAAATCCATCTTATAGGACATCAGGTGTATGGATGTAAACAAAGATGCAGCAGCAGGGAGCCTGTATGGTTTCTTTATGAAGTTTATGTAGAAGTGACAGAAAACAAATTCATAAACTAATTACAAGGTGAGGAAACCTGAGGAAACACGTTGGCCTTGTGTGGCACGATGGCTTCAACAAGTGTATATAGATGTGTGTGTGGATGAAACGGATTCAGGAGTGGAACAAGGTCACATGACCGGCTTCGCTGAAGCAGATTTAATCCAAAAGCCATCCCACCAGCTCTCAATTGTGATATAATCACATAATGACGTCAAAGGTGGATGAGATGCGACCTGCCAGTTTAGACTGAAGCCGCATTCGAAAACGCCAGATATGCATCTCTTTTAAAACGACAAAAAGAAAACGATCCAGATCTGTTGTGGGGAGAAAAAAAATATAATAAATAAATCGGATTTGGATCACTTTCGCCTGCAGTGTAAACGTAGCCTAGGAGACTCAAGTAAAGAAGGAGAAAACAAGAGTAATCAAGAGTCAGAGTCAAGTTTATTGTCAATTCTACCACATGTGAGACACATACAGAGAATCAAAATTACGTTACCCTCAAACCCTCGGTGCTACACAATAAATAAATTTTAAACACAAAGTGCAGGTTAAAAAGAGACAAGAAACAAGTTGTGACATGACAACAGTTTTTCGGTTTGATTAAAGTGACATGGTGCAAAGCAAGCGGTCCAGTTCTGCCAAAAGTGCCTGGTGCAGATACTGAGATCAGAGTGAGTGAGGGGGGGGCAAGGCGGGAAACGGTGGAAGAGCAGGGAGAGTGTTCAGCGTCCTGACGGGCTGGTGGACGAAGCTGTCCTTCAGTCGGCTGGTTCTGGCCCGGAGGGTCCGCAGCCTCCTCCCTGAAGGCAGCAGACTGAAGAGGCTGTGTGACGGGTGGGTGGGGTCTCTCACAATGCTGAGGGCTTTGCGAGTCAGACGGCTGCTGTAAATGGAGTGAGGGAAGAGAGACACCAACGATCTTCTCAGCTGCTCTCACGACGCGTTGGAGAGACTTGCGGCAGGTTGCGGTGCAGCTCCGTACCACACAGTGATGCAGCTGGTCAGGATGCTCTCGATGGTGCCTCTGTAGAAGGTGTACCTGATGGGGGCCGGAGCTCTGGCTCTTCGCAGTTTGCGGAGGAAGTAGAGACGCTGCTGTGCCTTCTTGGCGAGTGATGCAGTGTTAAAAGTCCAGGAGAGGTCCTCTGAGATGTGGACACCCAGGAACTTTGTGCTGCTCACCCTCTCCACAGTGGCACCATTGATGTTCAGAGGAGCATGCTGGGGGTGTTGTCTCCTGAAGTCAGCAACAATCTCCTTGGTCTTCTCCACGCTCAGGGAGAGATTGTTGTCGCTGCACCACTCAGCCAGGCGGCTCACTTCGCTCCTGTAGTTTGACTCATCGTTGTTGTTGATGAGACCCACCACAGTCGTGTCTCCACAAACTTTACGAAGAGGTTGGAGCTGTGAATCTGTGTGCAGTCGTGGGTCAGCAGGGTGAAGAGGAGGGGGCTCAGCACACATCCCTGGGGGGCCCCTGTGCTCAGTGTGATGGTGCTGGATGTGTTGCTGCCGACCCGTACTGCCTGTGGTCTCCCAGTCAGGAAGTCCAACAGCCAGTTGCACAGCGAGGTGTTGATCCCCAGCTGGTCCCGTTTGTGAACTGGTTTGGGAACTAATCAAAGAAGATAAAACTGGGCGAGATCTGCACAAAACTCAAGTATCGAAAAACAAAACCTGTAGTGGAAACGGCTCCAATTCGAACCTTTTTACGCATTCGTTTTAATCAAAATAAGAGTTTTGTCTTTCTTTTTTTTTAAGAGAAAAAAACAAAAGAAAAGGCTGAATAATTTGTATTTAAGAAAGGAATGGGCTAATAATTCTCCATCCTTTGAGAATTAAAGCAACAATGTTTGCAAAGCAGTAAAGAAATGAAACAACGGTCCCACACGTTACTCGATCCAGACCGGATCGCGCTGAAGCTGGACTTCTGGACTTCTGCTAGGATTTCTTTCAATTTCCTCAGATGAGCAAGATTTGCAAGACACCAGCAACACAGCTGCTAACAGACCCGACACCATGGTTTCTGGCAAATGCTGTGTTTAAGAGCTTATTTCATGTTCTCTGTGGTATCTAAACAATATTAAGTTTGCAATTCTTGAATAAAAATTGAAGAACTTCAACATTTAACAAAAACACACCTTTAAGTTTCCAAATTAACTGGAACCCTGCTGCACGTCCATCCACACCTCCCGACTTTCCGTGGCTCGCACACAAACACTTCTTCTCACCTTCACATCAAAGACATTCTCCACATTTCCTATCACAGATAAAACCAGCCCACAGCAGCTCGCTCAAAGGGGTCTCCCGCCGTTTATCTGTACGAACACACATCACACCGACTCTCACAAATCTCACTACACTTTATCTCAATAAGCCACAAAACATAGAATACACACAGCTGCTGATTATAAACACACCCAAGCATCTTTGTTTTAGGTAATGTGAAATCCTGTCACAAGATCGTGCAGCCAGAGGTGAAAATAGCGGTACACAACAACACTGACAGACTGGTAGAATTAAAGTCTGTGGAGCAAAGATTGGTAGCAAAATTTAAAAAAAAAAAAAAGAAAAAAAGAACTGCAATCTGCAGTAAATGTTTCTTTGCTGATAAGAATGACACAAGACATCTGCTTATCCTGCTGAAGATTGCCCTGCAGGACACAGTTTGGTTTCACACAGCAAAATGAGACACTGAAAGCATCCCAAAATTCAATTTTAAACACCTTTGGCTATTCAGTTGAGCTTTGTCAGACAAGCAATGTGACTAATACTACTTTCAAAACACAAAAACTGTTGATTTAACACATTCAAAACACAGCAGGAGGGAGAAATTGTGACCATCAACCCAGACCTTTAAATACCAATGAATTAAATTCCAGCCAACATTCAATCACGTGCGCTAAATGAGGCTTTAAGCTTCATTCTGAAGCAGATTAGCTGCTCCTGTCACCTGTTTCATTCTAGATCCAAACTGCTCACAGAGCTGCAGGACGGATCCAGATCAGATCAGGATCAGTTTGTACAGGAACTGTTATAATTTAAATTACTGCCCCATCCGGTCACAACGTGCTAAACGCTCAGCTGTAATTTAGACTTAACGCGTTTAAATGGATCACTACTAACCATAGTAGAGTTAGTAATGAGTTATTCAGAGTGCTGAATTTATAGTTCAAGACACATTCAAACAGGCCACTGTAGCACTAAATTAGTGGGTTTCAAACCAAACGCCAACTATCTAGCTTCCGCACTGCAAACTTCTGCTGCAGCTCCTTTGGTCTAGATTGAAACTGGGAGGCACAATGGATCATTTTAAGGGCTCTTCCAAGCAGACGTCAAATCGATGCCGATAGGCTTGTCTGGCGGTTACGGGTCAAACCCCGCTACAACATTACTTTAGCTCGCCAGGCAACGGGGATCCCGCCCCCCAAGGAACACTGCTAGTCTTCGTTTCAGCTCCAACGGGGATTTGAAATTAGGATGTTTGGACATATTTGGTAAGATTGGATTTCAAATCATGTGTAAAAGCATCATAGTTTAGCAAAAGCTAAGCCCGGCCGGTTTCCCCGGCCTGCTTGTTCTGTCCATTTGGAACATGGCACCACACAGTACCAGGGAAAAAAAAGGCTTCAAAATCTGCAGAAATCCTGCAGGTGACATCACAGGGGGTTGGCCAGTTCTTCTTATACAGTCTATGGTCCCAACCGCTAAAGGAAGAGGGGTTAATGCATTTATTTTCTCTTGAACAAGCTAGACTCATCTAACGTAAATACCAATTAAAACAATCAAACTGAAATTTACAAAATAAGACAAACAAACTTTTTAAAAACATTTTGATTGATTGATTGAATGTTGTCATGTACATATGAAACAGGATTTTGTTGAACTGAACTGTGGCTTTGTACATATCTTACAAACAACCTCTTAAATGATTCATCTTCCAAAAATGAAATGCGATGAGATGTGTACTAATCAAAAAGATTTGAGCAATAATCAAAGTTTGTCTTTGTCTGAAACACCAAGGTGAATCTGGATTCACTTAAAGAATCTAACTCTTTAAACTTTCATTTATTTTCAATTTCAGCTCTCTTTTTCCTTTTTTTAATCCATGTACTTCTCTTTGTAAAATGTTAACATGTTCCAGGAAAAAAGGCTCATGAATATGCATCGTCACACTTGCAGTCTGTACGGATAACAAAGGAGCAGGACATTAACATTCCTGCACATGCTCTGCTCCCCAGTCAGGGATGAGCGCACACACAGGCACTTTTTCAAATACAGAAACACAGGCAAACAAAAGGAAAATTCACACAAACATCATCGTGGACAAACACTAAATCGGTTTCGAAGCTGTTCTAATGTTAGATTTTGTTTTCTATAACATTAAGCAAAACGTGTGTGTTGGCTGGACACATCAAATGTTTTCACGATGACTGCTTTGACCATGAAATGGGCAGTTTCCTTAAATTTGAAAGAAAAAGAACAAGAAAAAATTTAAGTTAAAACAAGATCAGTCCCAGACTCCAGTCCTAGGCCGACACTGGAAAAGAAAAGTCCTGGATCCTGATCCGGAGAGAGCTTTTCTAAGTTGGGCCACGCCCCATGTCTGGTACAAATGATCATACGCCTTTTCGAAATCCTAATAAACAGACAAACTGTGCCAAACATAAAAGCCTTGGCAGAGGTAATAATGACCAGCGTAGATGGGATGCATACTTATTGAAATAAGAAGCTGCACTAACCTAAACTATGACAACACTGCTTAAATCTGCAAGTGTATAAGAAAAGAAGCCGAGCTGCCATACCACGTCACTAAGTGTAGCACTGCGCTGTTTGCAGCCATTTCCACTGGTACAGAACACACCGAACAGACCTCATACCAGAAAACTCAGACTATTGAGACTCCTTGATAGTTTTACAAATATCCTTTCAAGAACTAGCTGGTACATACAGTATAGTATGTTCTAGAAAGCTACTCATTCAGTGTGGCTGGAAACACGTCAGAGCCCAATCTGGTGTTTTATTTCACGCCCCTTTTCCAGTAGAACCTACTCGGCTCCGCCCGACTCTACTCCGTTTTAAAGTGTTTTCCACTAGGTGATAGTACCGTTAGTACCTCCCTTTCTGGCACCTACTTCCTTGAGGTTCCAACCAAGCTGATTTGGGCTGTTCAGCAGTTTTGTGCCGCTTTTTTGCCCAATAAGACCCAGACGTAAGGCATTGGTGGGTGCTCCTTTTATACCTGATCTTGACACCGTCACCTATCACAAATTAGTCTGCTGATGGATAAAAACATCCAGAACTGTGTTATTTGAATGTTCATTTAACTTCTTTGTCTCCATCTCACTTCCAAGTATTTTGAGTGTGTTGGCGATATATTTGTTTGAATTATTGAAAAAAAAATCCTAATTATCAGGATGTTGTGTTTATACGTTTAATGTCCGTGTGTTTGTACTCTGCAACTCCTGTCACTTTTGCTGTAGTTGCGTTGTCTTTTTCCTCGTGTGTAACCATTTCTCGAATGGGTGTCTCCAAGTAACCCGTCTTTACATAACTCACACAAGACGCCCTGACAAGTACACACACCAAGTCAAACAAGCCCAACACTGTCTCAAATTAAACAAACATGTATTGTGTCGCTCTCCTCCCCCACTACACGGAGTTGTCGAGATGAGCCTAAAGCAGCGAACGTCACTTGAGACAATTCATTGCGCATGCATCTGCAGTCACATGTAAAGTCGGGAGTCTAGGCAAATGAGAGGAGATCCAATTACATCCGTGCCCACAAAAAGCCATCTGATCCGAGGTCAGTGTCAGTCACCTCACTCCGGAGTGAATGTGAGCTGAATCTTTACGCTGTGCGGCGCTTTGAGAGGCCTGCTTGGGAAACCATCTGAGGAAGGCCAGACTGATAGATGTGGCCAACACTGATCTTTACAGAAGTAGGTAACGGATTGTTCAAACAAAGTTAGAAGCACACTATTAAATAGTTTAATCATTACTTCAGTTAAAATAGATGTGTTCGCTTCTTTCATTAAGAAGTCTCACTTGTTCAAGCCATAGACGTTATAAAAAGAACTGGACAAACCCTCTGGGATGTCACCCATACTGGCAGAAGCTGTCTCCGCCCATCCCACTTACTTCAGAAATTAGCAAATGGGGACAATTAACAAAACTAGCCAACCAGCTGGAAAAGGTCCACCTAATCGCATTCACCACATGCTTGCTGCTTTAGCTAGGCTTAGTTCACGCTACGCTATGATGCTAACTAGCCTTACGTAAACTGGGCCTGCTGGAGCTCTAATCCAGCTCCACCAGGACCTGGCGGGCCTGTCGCTCTATTAGAGCTCAGTCCCTGCGGCAGTCCCTGCAGAAATGTGGAACGTCCAAGGCCAACCCGGAGCGTTGCTCAACTGAAGGAGCCGTCTAATCTGTCTACAAGGCTAGAAACCGACGTGGTAGCAGCGCTCGCCCCGGGAGAAGGCAACTCCCGCCTGTTGCTTAGCCAGGCCTCGTCCTGGACCCTCGCAAGCCGCCCGGAGTTGGTCTGTTGCATGCTAAGCAGCTAAAACGGTGAAGCTAGCTACATGACAGCTATTCCTAAAGAAAAAGAAAAGAAAATCCCTAAATTATGTGTAAATTTGTAGTTTTTTATATCACTTTACCTGACCCGCTACACAAAAAAAAAAAGTAGGTAATATGTATATTCGACATCAGCTTTCACAGGTCAATGCTGTCGTAGTAACTAAACGCTCATTTACTTTAACAAAAGCAAACAGTAAAAGGAAAGTAACTGAATACTTAAAAATACTAAGAAAAAAAGTCCCTTCAGATCCAAGAATTCTGGCTAAGACCGGTAAATGGGACTGAGGTGAAAACTGAAGTTTGTTTTGTTTTTTTTATCCCCCCCTGCCTAAATGCCACAAGCATAAAATTCTTAGAAAAATAATCCTTGGACTTCAGTAAATTTCAACCGGATTAAGTGCGTCTGCTAGTGTGTGATTGTGTGTGTTTAAAGAGAGGGAGTGGGAATGAGACGGAGATAGGAGGAGACATCCCGAAGGGGATACCAACTGCAGCCGGAGGCCAATAACAGCCCAGTTGCCCAGCTGACCACAGCAAGGGGCCTTCAGCTCAAAAGGTTAATACAACATAAATTGATCTGACACGCTAATAAAACGTTACGGACAGCGTTACCTCAGACCACACCACAAACACTTAGACTCTCTCTTTATCCCATTTGCACCGTAATACTGTGAATATGTGCAGCCTATGACGAAGAAGAAAAATACACACACACAATCCTCGGGGCCCCTCTGAGAGTATTATATAACATTACCCCTGACATATCAAGTGATTTCATGCACCTACAAGCAGGACAATTGAGCCATTTGTTCAGCAGGGCAAAAATAGCCACCTCCTTCAATGCCGTCTACTATTACTACTATTACTACCAGAACTGCTGCCCGACTGTCTGTGCACTGCACTTTTGGCTCAAATGGGCCCCGCAGTTAAATAGCACCATAATATATCTGCAGAAGTTAATGAGGTTGTTAATCAGTACAATTAAGCCAGTCATTTTTGGGGGGTAGCGGCCAGGATTTAATACCTTTACCCTGTTAGGGAACAAAAACACTTCACACACTGGAAAATTCATGAAATAGTGATGAAGAAGTAGAAGTGAGTGTTTTTCAGACAGACCACTGTGTTCTGTCGTGGGTCTGGACCCAAACACGTCAGGCGAGCATTCAGCTTTACAACTTAAAAAACTTTAACGTCACCTGACAGTTCACTGCCTCCGCATCAAAATACCATTAACCAGTAAAGTTCATATCTTCAGCTCTCATTTCTATATATCTATATATTTATATATATCTGCACATAATGTGGAATTTGTGCACGCAGGACAATAAAAAGTTTTCAATGCAGTAAAATCAAAATTTTTGTTTCTCTGGCAAAATTATAAGAGCAACAAATAGTCCCATGTCTTTAAATTATCTTTTTTTTTCCCAGTTAATAAGGCATCACAATACTTAACAAAACAAACAACTTTTGGATACACTTGGAGAGGTTCATACCAGAGTTAGACAAGTGGTTGAAATTAAAATGTACTGTAATAGCAAAGTTAATTTCCACTGAATTTATTTACTACATCATTTTACTTCCCAATAAGCTGATAATTTATTAATTTTGGTTATTAGCGGTGCTTCAGTTCAGCTAAGGCTGTCAAAAAGACGACATCAAGAGGACTAAGACAGTCCAACAAAACGTGAGGATGCAATCTGGCCAGCCATAAAAAAAAAAAATTAAAAAAAAGAACTTTATTTAACTGCAATGGTATAAATAAGTGGCTGTCTGCTTGCATACTTGCTGCAATCGTCACAATTAAACTGTTTTTATTCAGTCGTAACACAATAAAACAGTACCAATATATTCATATGTTTATACTAGGTGCTGAAATAAGTTGAAGATACAGTCAGCAGTCATCTCCTGATCACAGCGAGCGAGCCTCCACAGGTCCCGTGAGCAGCAGCCTGGGTAGTGCCCGATGCCACCTGGACCTCTCGCTCGCCGTCCATCGGCGCCAGTCGTCGTCACGGGTCAATTCTCTTTTCAACCCAACAGCCCCCCCAGAATCTAATTAATAATTTCACATGCCAACGTACATGCGATCACGATCTGCCACCAAATACATCTTTCAAGTCAGGTGAAGAACGTTTATGGTCACCCTGCTTCCACATGATGAGATTCAGACTTTCAATTCAATTCGATTTTATTTATTTAGTGACTATTAAAACACAAGCTGTCCCCAGGATCTTTCCAGAGACCCAGAAAATGACCCCCAAGGCTCATCACATAAACAACGGCAGGTAAAATCTCCCCTGGTGGGAGAAAAACCTTAAACCATTCATCAGTGATGACGTATCATCAGGAACTAAGCTTCGAGGAACAGGTCAAGGTCTGTTGCATTTCTTTGACTAGTTTTTTTTTTTTTTAAAACAAAACAATAACAAAACAATGTGCAAAACACAATTATATGAAAATCTGGTGATACAGCTCTTTAATTAGGTTGATATTACCAACCAAAAGCATTCTCCACCGGTCATATTCCGCTTTTAGACATTCTTTCCATCGCCTACTTTGTAATGAAATGTCTGTAAATAACTCTTCCTCCATCAGCAGGAACAGCCCTGATCAGCTGACAAGTATCTGGAAACAACCAGGAAGATGATATGCGATCTCTGCTGGGGCTAAGACAATCGTCCCTTTTTTCCCTACTCTGTCTTGTGAACTGGAGAGGACAGAGGGAAGACATGCAAATATCCACGGGGGCCGGAGGCGGGGGGCCGACGACAGAAAAGGTGTGAAGAGAAATACAAAACTGTTGTCAGAGGTCATTTGATGCGCTGAGGGTTTTTTCCCCTTACGTGTGGCTTTTAACAAAAGCTTTTGTGCATGTAAAAGGAGTAAAAAAGTTCACTAATTCTCTCCCACAAAGAAAAGAAAATGACAAATAAAAATGCTACTCAACTCACTACCAAAAAAAAAAAAAAAGAAACAGGACAGACTCCAACTAACAACGTTCTTTTTTCCTTAAACAAGCAACTTGATAACTGAGGTTTACTGTAAATCTATCAGTCTTTTACAAACCCTCAGACGTTCGTCATCATAGTTGCCTGCACAGATTGTCAAACAGCAACCCCGCTTTAAGATACACTTTCATGACTGAGCCACGAAACGTGCATAATCCGTGCTCGGTGACTACTTTGACGTTCTTTCCATCCTAAAAACAAGAAGTGAACCTCTCACTCGTAACTTCAGACCAGAGAGTCTTTAAGAGACTTAAATGGATAGAACGTGACAAAAGGTGCTGCTGCAATATGCAGCATGAGAGGGGAGGCGCCGAGCCAATATTATTACTGGATATGGGGACTGATATCGTCTAAATAACTGATCAAGTATCACATAATGGGTCAGATCCAAGTTTATCTGTTAACATCATTTCTATGTTGCATCGCACGTCAGCTGCCTGCACAGCTGGAGCGGCAAGAAAAAAAGTGTCAACTTTTAAATTTCCTGCATTATTTTGACACACAAGTGATCTGATCTTCATCAAGTCACACTGACAGTCATATACCATCTGCTCAAACTGATATCACACAAACAATTATATATAAATATTTTTTTTTACACTTTTCCCTCCAGTACTGGGAATGAATATTGGGCAATTTTCAATAAAGACACAATAAATTATATTTTAACATTCAATGATAGTTGAGTACATTCATATCAGTGTGATAATTCTTGTGTCAAATTTTTTCTTTACAAAGAGTTGAAGTCAAACCCCATTCTTCCACACATCAGTGGTAATAGATCAGTAATAGACAAAGCCCAGGAATCGAACTGGGACTGAAAGCAGGATTAGTGGTTCTGTAAATGATGAGAAATATTGTTTCAGCACAAAAACGTATTTTAGTAGACTCTGAACATGATGTAGGCTCATTAAACTGGTTCTAAGGAGTGTTTTCATTGACAGCTCAACACCTTCCAATTGGTGGGTTGCAGGACTAACCGGCTGCCGCATCCATGAACGCGCTCTCAGCTTTTCCATTTCTAGGCCAAAAAACAATATTTAAAAGAAAAGATGTTGCTTGTTGATCAGTTTTAGTTGGTAATAACTAGTTCTGATGGTCTCCACGATCTGCAGAAACCACCCAAAGTAACTGCGGACCTCCGTCACCTCTTGCAACAACCACATATCGCTTTATGGCTTCATCAACGATGGTTATAAGATGAAGCTACACCGAACATCATGCCAGATGCAGCACAAAAACAAAACAAAAAAATCCACGAAAGAAGGAATACAAAACGAGAGAATATATGAGAGAGAGAAGTAAATTTTAGAAAGTCTTCTGAAAGCAAATTAACCTCTACGAAATGAGTCTCCTCATTTCACTTCTAGTGTTCCTTCTTTTTCAGGTCACAAGAATGAAAAAAATTGGTAAAAAAAAAAAAAATTTTGATCCACAATAAAAGAAAAGAATAACTCAGTCCCACCCAAAAAAAACAAAAACAAAACAAAAAAAAAAAACAACAAACCATGTCCCCCTCGTCTTTACAGCTCACTTCACAGCGGTTGGTTTTAGGGGTGGAGTCAGCATCTTCTCTCCACCCTGCCACACTCTTCTACGTGATGGGTCTCTTTCACAGCTTTGGTGTGAATGCGTAAAGTGAGAAGTGGGGAACGTGCTCAAAAAGAACCGCCTGAGCTCCAGAGCTCTTTAAAATAGTGGTTCCACATGTTGAACACATCTGCCACCTTAGACTGCTAAACTATCTTTAGCAACGAGACGTCTGGCATCTGGCATGAATGTAACTGTGAAATGGTTTCAAGAGGGCTGACTCTGTATGTTTTTGAGTGAGAGAGAGAGATAGGGTGATAGGGTGAGGAAGGGCAGAGATAAGGAACGAAGACAAAGGACAGCGAGGGCCAGTGTCAGTTGCCCTGCATGGACAACACATGTAACCAGACTCTGCAGCCACAGCCATGACCTCACCAGGTTTTTCCACAGCCACACAGAGCCGGTCCTGGGTTCGCATGCAGTCAGCACAGCCTGGCACAGTCAGAGCCGGCTCCCATTCAGAGTCGTGCATTGTAATCCTACACAGTGTGATCACACAGGCGTGCTTCACAGTACACAAAGCTAATCTAAAGTAACAGGAACGGCACAAAGCAGCAGCCCAACGACTTGTCTCTGAGGGGTGGAGCGCTGGATCAAATTTTGAGCCACTGATCCGACGCTGAAGAAGAAACTTCTTCTTTCCCTTGTGACTCACCACCAAGATGAGTTGCGGTGATTTCTCTAGAATTTCTTACACAGAGAAAAAAGACGAAGGAAGTACGGGAAAAATATTTGCCTCAGGGATACGTAGCTGCTGCTGCTGTGACGGAAATTTGATGGTTATCTTAGTATCCTCCTTTGTTGTAAAGTTAGGTGTCCCTTAAAGAAGATCAGGTTCACATCCTGCATTATGCATATAACCAGTCCGGACACTTTTCATTACCAAACCCTGACCACGCTACGAAGCTAAAAAACAGGTTCAGTCCATGTTCAGTTGTAGCAAGTAAGCTTGAACAGCTTGTGCTTAAGAGACATTATGATGCTGATTTTGTTGCTTTTAAAATTTCCCTATTATGCAAAGACCAAAATAGTGTAGTCTCGCTTTGATTGCAACTCAACAACTCTGGGCCTGTTGGAGCGTGCACGGCCACTCTACTGTTTTCTATGTGCTGTGGTGAGCAGCGTGTTGTCCCCCCACTCCCTCTGCTTTTACTGATTACTTTACTAAACAAAAAGAAACGCGCTGCTGCCAGTCACAGGGACAAATGCAGGATGTTTTCTCTTGAACTGGATCATGCCCATGATGGACAGGAATGACTCTCGGTAGAGATGTCTAAAGCATCTGTGCAACTCTGCGACTGCCATTCGGTAACCACACCCCCTGGCTCTGATTGGAGGAGCTGTGACAGGAGTGGCAGAAACTTGCAAACTGCATGGTGATCTACAGGTAGTTTCAGCAGCTAGTTTGAAAGGGTGGAGTCAAGTAGCTGACTCCACCCCTTGACTGGTAGATCTGTGCTACTTTTAAGGTCCAGCAAACAGAGCTTGACCTGAAGTTGTGTGGAGACAGCGACGTTGAGGCTGGACACTTCTTCTCTGAGCTGGGTCTTTGATGTCACTGTTCCCTCCAGATCTGAACCTCTCAGCTGATGAGAAATTTTAGGAACCAGGCCACTTCAAACCAAGTGCCAGTTCTGTGTTTAAGTCAAATTTTTTTGAGTTGGTAGTAACTTTAAAACATTAAAATAAATAGTTTCACCACAGAAAAAGTTAGTTTTTTTTCCATAACATGTCCTCTTTCATTTGTATCAAGAGGAACAGCTGTGTGCATTCCATCCCAAGCAGATCACCGAGCTGCTGAAAAGAAAATTTTAAAATAATGGAAGCGAAATTTGAAAATTTGGAGAAGTGAATCTTTCAACTGAGCTACATATCAACACTGTTGCTGTATTTGTACATGGCTTATTAGTGCATTTGAAACTAGGAAAATGACGGTGTTAAAAATATTTAATACCACATGTAATAAATGTCACTTTCACACATTTATTTAGCCTGTGACAAACTGTTGTTCTTCAAGACCAGCGGCAAAAACAGATTTCTAAAACCCACATATGAAAAACAGAGGGGGCCCGAGTGCACAACACCATCAACCAGGCCAACACCTGTTCGGTACTTTACTGCAGTTCTCACAGAATCGAGCGGCTTAGATCATTCTGTAGGCTGCACTGGAAAAACCGCTGTCATCCAAGCTCTGTAATGTGTGTATGAGCTGTAAAGAAGAGAGGATGTAGTTCTGAGGGCTTGACTGCAGACCAGCAGCATTTTTCCACTTGTTTCAGCTCTGATGACATTCCTTTGAGAGTTTTAAGAAAAATCTGACCAGCCCACAACACAACTACTTATTAAAGTCAGAGTTGGTATTTATTTCTTTTTTTCTATAGAGGTTAAAAGTCCAACCTGTCACTGGGTGAACTATGGCGTCCCGTGTGTTTCTATGGTGCTCCCAGGGGGGACGATTCCATCTGCAGAGAGCAAAAGACAAAACTAAATAAGTAAAGAGCAAACATTGTTGTTTCTGTTTTGAAATTCATTTTTTCTAATTTGAAACGGTGAGTTATAAGCAATCATCAAGAATGATTAATGGATGCTTACAGGGTTGCAGTTGCAGTTTTGAGCACCTGATTTGTTCAGCTGGACAAAAAAAATAAATAAAATAAACCCCAAAAAACGAGCTGCTTCTGAGATCTAAGAGGCACAAGTCTAATATTTGACCCAGATCTGGGAAAACCGCCACACAAAGGAATTAAAATGAGTGAGGAAAGCGAGGCTTACAGTGGACCTGCGGATTTAAAAATAAAAATGTGCTTCTCTCTCTTAGCGGTTTGTTTGTAGGACTGAGTTGCTACAGATCGACATGTCGGTCCAACATCTCTCAAACCAAAACTGACCATAGTGGAGTCAGCAGTTTAAGGGTTAATCCAGAGAAATGGGTGATAAGAAATCAGCTGTTGGGAGAGAATTTCAAATTAAAGAAAAAGTTACAAAAAGAATTTCTACCAACACAAACCTTGAACATTTGAACAACCTCATTTACGTCGTGTCAGTGCGTAACTGCGGCTTTATTTTTCCTGCTTCATCGTAATTTTGTAAGATGCCTCTCCGGGAATGCACTTTTAATGAGAGCTTAGACTTTCTGGCACTCACTGTAGTCATTTACGTCTTAATATGAAACATCCACTCACTTTTAAAGACAAAAGGCAGATAAAAGCAGTAGATACCTGTGCAAAAACAAAAACAAAAACAAAAAACAAAAAAAACTTGCGCGCTTGCATTTTCCCCATGCGCTCTGAGCAACAATAATAAAAAAAACAAACCTCAAACCTCTATGCAGGTAACCGAATCTTTCTATATAAACGGCCATGCAAACATCTCAGACTTTAGAAAAACATAAAACAAACTTTTGCAGTAATCTCTAACTCGGTCCAATCATACCTTTCACCACCGGAGCCGCGTGTACGTGTGACAGAAGCGCACACAGCCTTAGTCCAATTCCAAACACCTGAAGATAATCCAGCTGATTTTATCGGAAAAACAAGCCCGTCTGCATGAAAGAGAGCACAAAAAAAGCCTAACGGGAGGTGATGGGGAGATCCGCTGGTGTTGGCAGTAAACTCAGTCCAAGAAGAGGAGGAACTGAAAAGTGACTTAACGGAGGCAAGTTGCAGGAACGAAAGCCCGGCCCCTCTGCGCGCTGCGCCCTCCCCTGCGCCCTCCCGCTGACAAAAATAGCAGGCGAGGCGGGCCCCACCAAAAATAGCCTTGACTTCACACGGACCTTCACGACCATTGTTTTCCTGCACCGACTCAACCCTCTCAGATGGAGCTTTTACTGTGCGCTTGGTTACAGTCTCAGCTTTGTTTTTACAGAGTGGAGAGTTTGTGACGGCGCCCCCCCACTCCAGCACCGCAGTGGCTCCATCTGCTGTCAAAACACTTCAGAACCAGTCCCTGTCAACAGGCAGGGGGGTGATGGGCTGGCTCTCAAGGCTCTACACCATCGAGACGTGTGTGGATCCGGAATAAAGACTAACTGGCCTAAAGGAACATTCCTGACTTAGAGCAAACCTTTAAGTCCATTACTTGTTGGTTTTAAAAAAAAAAAGTGTAAGCTTTCATTAGGGACTAAAACATTGTGAGTCAGTGCAGTTGTGAGTGAGAGTGGAATAAGCATGAATACCAGAGGACACAAAAGAACCACGTCCAAACAAATAGCTATTTTAATCCTCTGACAAGACTGTAACACACACATGTGCAAAGTATGCCTGAGAGGCAGATGCAGCCACGGCATCATTTCGGTCCCTAAGTTAAAACGATGCACACAAACATGTTGGCAAAGAAAACAAAGACTACTCTTTCTACGCTCAGACTGGACTATTAACTTCAGCTGTCGTGACATGTAAGAACTGCGGCAACTTTGACGGCAGAATCTCACTGGGACTGAAGTAAAAACAATAAAAAAAGTTGACAGAATGTTGCGACTTCATTCATTATTTAAGTATTGATTAAGTGGCAGCATGTTTCATAAGTCGAGTGAGTATCGCTGGGTGAGAGTACTGAGACACCTTTCAACCAACATGCCAACTGTAGTACAAACGTTTAAATGGTGTGAAACGTAGTGAATTCATGTTTCGTTAAATTGTGTGATGTTTGGCCATTTGTCCACTTTGACCGCAGGATTGTGGCCCTAAGAGAAAAAACGTTTGTGCTCTAAAACGTCATTGCCCTGAAGTGGGAGTATGGACAGGGTCCCCACAAACAAGCCAAGGTTGTTTTAACCATTTACTGTGTAAAAGAAAAACAAAAACGCAGAGGCCATGAACTCAACTCCTACTGAACCTACTGATTTGCGTGATATCAGTAGTCGACTGGTGCAAATTTATGACAGTGTAGCAGCAAACATATGAAGATGCCTGAGCAAATGGTCCTATTTCCACGCTTTCTGTACACGCACAAAGTTAAAATTACTTCAGTTTGTCTGGATGGATCATATACACACTTACCATATAAGTGAGATATTTGAGTCTTGTCAGAGGACTAAAGTAGCAGGTTACTTTGATGTTACCCAGGTTAAGCTGCCATATTTTGTTTCTTTACTCTAAACTGCTTTGATTTAGGTCATTTTTCATCCCTGACCAAGGTTTCCTCCACTTACTATCAAAAAGTACACTTAGGGTTGTCGTAACTCCAGAATGTTCTTTTAATGTTCAGACCTTGAGTGCTATGATTTTTTTTTTTTTGGTTGTTTGTTTTTTATTATTTTTGTTTTAAAATTTGAAATATCTGTTTCAATTTTTTTGAAGGAAAATTTGATTACGTTTAGGAATCGTCAGCAATCCCACTTCTGGCCACATGGGGGCCCACAGATCTGCTGTGACCAAAGACCTACAACAATAACTGCGTTTCCATTACACTTTTTTGCAAAAGAAAAACAAATCTCTGAATTTGTGATAAAGGTAGCACTGCAGAGTGTCTGTGATTTCATTGAATGTTTTTTTTTCAATACGTGTAATTAATGAAGCTCTCTGTATTTTGTCCTGCGAGACTTTTCAAACAACGAAAAAGAAAATCTCGGCATTAGGAAGGATGAACAAAAACATGTTTAGTCTTTGACAAATTATTGTGACTCTGCGACGGGTATTGAGAAAATACTCAGATGATGAAAACAGCGTATGATTATTCAAATGATTAGTCAGAGGGAAAGCTGCATTATGTAATGCAGTAATGCGTAATAATTGAGTAGTGTTATGGTACCAGGACATCGTATTAATGAGGCAAAAATCAGCTGAAAACTAGATTTTGATGAGTTTATATTCACATCCAGCCCTGCCAGAGATATGGACATGTGCAAAATGTTTTTCACTTTTTCATTACACTTTTATGATAAAGTGGTTTATCCAGTTGCCTGAAAAACCACCGCCTGGAAATGTAAAAATATATTTGCAATATTTGGGAGTTTCTTTGTAATTAGGGCTGCTAGAAGTCCATCTTTGTTGGATTTCTAGTAGCCAGTGGCTGACACACGAACGTTCCTGTGACATGTTGTCCTCCATGTGGCCATAGGCCATGAAGGAGACGGATTATGAAATAAAATATTCCTGTTTTTGACATCATATGTTGTCTGAAGTGGCTACCGAATAAAAAAATTCCAAAATAACATAGACCTGTGGGGGGTTTGTTCACATTTTTAGGCTTGTATGAAGTCACAGACCCACATTAGAGTACACTCATCCTCACATCCATCTAACTTCAGTGGGTAGCACAAATCTGTTACACCGACTTTAAAGGAGGCACCCCCCACAGATTAGGAGGTGGATTTGAGCACACTGACTAACTCCACCCCTGAAACTAGCTGTTTTTAACAGAGCTCTGATGATATCATTCAAAAGAGAACTGTTGTACTCTCATTGTGCTATTTTGTACAAAACATGTCAGATATATTTAATTATGACCTCAGGAAGCTGTATCAACATAAAAAAACAACCTTCACATCATGTCTCCTTGAATAACATTTCTGCTGCATGACGTGAAGCTGGGTGTTGACAACAATAAGGATTCTGGATAATTTCACTGATCTGGATTTGTGTCACAGTTCCCTGCAGATCTTACTAACTAGATGACAAATTTGCAGACTCAGGCTACCCAAAACAAAGTGATATGGTTGTGTTACGTCAGAGGTTTTTAGTTGGTCGTCACCTTAGACCTCCATATAGATGCGCTCATGCTCAGAGGAAGTAATGTGTTCATTATACATTCCTTTTAGGGTGACAAGCCAAAATAAGCCACCTGGGCGCAGACCTAGGCTGCAGTGATTCGGATTTTAATGCATTTCTTTAAAGTTATTCATATCATCAATTATAATTATTTGTTTATTTGCACAGATGCAAGTGCATCTAGTAAATTTTAAAAAATGTTTAGAAAAAATGTAAGCACGAATGAGCTTAATGTGGCCACTGTAGTTGTGAAAAATCACATTGATCTAATGGGATTCTCATTAAAATTAGTTGCATGTAAAATGTTTTTGCACAAAACCAGACTTTTTACATCTGCAAATGTAATTCCAAGAATCCCAAATCTTTATTTTAATGGACCTGATGTCCCTTTTTATTTTTGAGATGCCTGCAGTTTGAAATGGGGCAGAGTTACACACGGTCCAGTTGTAGAATTACATAATTACATTTGCTGAACAAAATCAACAAGTGCACATAACAGCTAAATCAATTCCTTTTCACACCCTGCTGAGCTTTATGAAGGCTCTAGTTTCTGATTTGGCACGTTAAAACCTTGTTTCAGAATTGTAATGCTGTTTTCAGAACACAACAGGAAACCGGCAGGTTTCCGTAAGGTGAAATCCATGTCGCTGAATGTTTGATAATTAATTTGCATCGAGGACAGGAGTTAAAAGTTCAATCTGAAAGCTACCAAACTCTATTTTTAGGTCTCCATCAGCAAAAAAATAAAACATAACACCGTTGAAGGGACGTTCATGAGAAAATGTTTAAAATAGTTTCGGTCAGTTTGGCAGCAGGGACATGAATCACTGCACTGATGCTCCAGATAGCTTAAGTTTTTGTTGTTCTTTCAATTCACACAGCTGCCCAAACTATGAAATGGTGTAATCTTAGGAATTAAAACAGTCCCTAATGTGAAACAAAATGTACCCATGTACTGTCACAGTGTACACTGAAAGATAGCCAGAGTCTCAATCCACAACCAGGTTTTTTGTTTGTTTGTTTGTTTCTCATCAGTTTTAATGAGAGCCAATAAAGGTGAGTAAATTTAATATTACACAGAGAGGTGTGGGTCCTTTCACTCCGACCTGTAAGAGCCAAACCACCTCCAACGTATAATTTATTAGTGTCTGATTTAGTTCTGACTTTCCTCAGATAAGCTTCTGCTGCTTTACACGACTGTGACTTGAATGGCCCACTTTCATTCTCTATAAATACACTTTTGTCAAATGAATTTCTTGAGTCGTCCCCCCATGTGCCTTCAGGCCATAATGTTCCTTAAATGAGTGAGATGACTTTTATGCAGAACTGAGTCAAACTGAAGAGCAAGAGACACTCATTCCAGCTAGTGCAAACATATATAAGTACAAAGTGTCCATTTCATAAAAATGCCATTATTTTGAATGAATTCAAGTCCAACTGTCCAAAACAGATGGACTCTGCGGTGTTCAAATTACAGACTGGTCAAGCTTCATTTCACTTTTATTTCCTATTATTTAACTGAATTGAATCAAACTGAATTGAACCAAATTGCAGGAAAACTAAAATGAATTGAACTGAAAAACATCAAACTAAACTGAATGAAATTTAATTTAACATACAAAAATGTAAATAAATTGAACAAACTGAATACATGTAAATTCATTGACTTGAAATCAGCTGAACTGATTTAAATGGATTTAATCTAAATGGAAATTAATTGAATCAAAGCCGAATCAAATGAAATGAGCAGAACTGAAGTGAATGGACCTGAACTGAGTTTGTGTTGCTGTAGCAACGGATTTATCACAGTTGTGTTTACACTGGAAATTACAAGAAGTATTTGAAAATAATCTAACATGTCTGCAACTATCTTGTGTTGTCCTTTCATAAATGAAACTCTTTAGACCACCGTTGCTAAAAGCTGGGGTGGATAGTTCAAAGTATGTAAAGAGCTTACGTTTCATATCACCATGGTAACGGGATTCGCCATCCTTGGAATGGGTTAGAAGGATTTCCCTCTCTGTGAAAACGTATTGAAAGAGTCCGTTTCAAAGAAGGCAAATTCCAGTTTCTTTTTGCAGAGCGGTGTTATATATTTATTAAAAATGCAATCTAAAGCAAAGCTTAGTTAAATAAATCGTACATTTCTCTTTTTGGCAAAAAAAAAAAAATTAAATCATTAGTCAAGCATAGACATTATTAAACGTTTGCTATATTTTTAATGTGGATTAATAGGCTGCTACTGTAAAAAGAAAAATAAATTATTATTATTATGTTTAACAGTAAACCAGACATTTTTCTTATTATTTCAGAATGACTGACATTTTCCCGCCCACCGTATCAGGAGAAACCCGTTACCACACGCGATTGCAAACTTATGTATGTGATAAACGGTTAAACGGTAAAGTATATTGACCCCCCCGCCCTACGAGGAAGCTGAGCATCCAGCCTCTGCAAACGTACTTGATTACATACACGCAAGACGACCGCGCATAATGCACGTTACTGTGGCAACGCAGACACGGAGTCGTCGCATCGATTCTCAGAAATAGGATGCAGCCTCTTGTGCTGAATTTCATGCACACGTAAATTATTTCCAATCTTAACCACGAAAGTTTATTCAGCATAATAAATGTTCAGTCGTATGTATTTCAGCTGCTGTAAAAAAAAAAAAAAAAAAAAAAAAAAAAAAAATTATATATATATATATATATATATATATATATATATATATATATATATATATATATATATATATATATATATATATATATATATATATATATATAATTTTTTTTAATTAAACAACCTTTGAAATCCGTTAAAGTATTTTCCCCTTCCTTTCCTTTCCTTGCTCTGTCCTAATCAACTTTATGTTCAATGTTTTTGACTTTTTTGAGTGAGAAACTGCTTTTTCATGGGTTTCATGACACTTCTCAGTGTTTTCCCCTCTTTTAACCGTCCTTTGGTTTCCACGTACCCAGCACTAAGCGCCTGTGCGTGTTTGATCCTTTTTCCGATCTCAGCGTCAGCCAGGTCAACGACTGATGTTTCAGACCAGTATTGAAACCGAGAAGCGTGCGTCTGCGTGCTGCTGCCGCGCCGTCCGCTTGCTCACCCTGATGGGGGGTGATTTTGGGGGGGGAGCACCGTTCCCAGAAACCCTCTGGCCGTGGGCGTCCAGAACTGCAGCGCGGCATCGGAGAGGTAGTCTTCAGCGTGTTTGTGCCTCAATACAAAGTGTGTGTGTGAGGACGTGTGTGTGTATATATGTGTGTGTGTGTATGTGGTTAGTCCATTCAATTACACAATCTACCATGCAGTCTGAATCACATCCGGTTTCAAGCCGAAAATAACAAAACCGCAGGGTGACAGAAAAGCAGCACAGCAGGCAAGGCAACCGCCCACAGGGAGCGAGGAATACACACACACACACACACACACACACACAAACACACATAGTCCAGCACCGGTCATTTAGCTTTTTCCATGAACAGCATCTAGATAATGAGAAAAGGGCTTTCTTTGACACGTGTGCCTATTTGAGTGTCTCCCCCCTTTGAAATCTGACATTTTAAGCTAAAAATGTTTACATGACTATAAAAGGAAAACTGTAAAATGCTTCATTTAGCACTCAAAGTGCAGAACCACAACACCATTAAAAAAGGACAAAGGGGTCATTATGGAAAATTGTAAATCAATCACAGCTTAAAAGTGCAAAACTGTCAGAATCGATATTACTTTTCAGGAGCCCATCAGCCCCCCCACATGTAGATCAAAGTGCAATGACATAGTTAAAAACAGCCAGTTTGACGTATGTAGCTGACTGCTTTTTGTCAGTACTATATTGGGCAGGATGTGGTCAACTGTGCTCCAAAGTTGCCTCCCACCTGCAAAGATCTGCTTCTGCTACAACACATAATTTAACTGAAGAAGTGAGTCTTTCCAACAAAACAAAACAAAAGGCTGGCTGCAAAACTAAACTGAACTCCTCAGAGAGTGACGGTCAGATGTCATGAGGTGGCGGTTGAGAGAAGGATGCAAGGGGGAAGTTGTGTCCGCGCAGAGCTGGAGAAATTTCTGAGTGTTCCTTATGGTGAAATTTGTAAGATGTGTGAGCTCTGGTGTGTGTCCTAACTCATCGGTCACATGTGGACAGTTTAACCCATTTAATCTAAAAAGGAGAGAAGGAACAAATGTGTGAAAAGAGATGACACAAGAATAAGAGGACATAAGAGGTTTAATGACAGAGAGGGTTAACGAAGTGGAGAGAGGATGAGAGAAGCAGAGAATGAGGCTGAGAGCGCTGTAATAATGTTTGGCCTCGGCCTGCCAGCGGGGTCCTTCCCCTCAAGAAGCCAACAGGAATGCAAAGAATGTTGCATGAGAAGAAAAAGAAAGAAGCAGAGGAGCGGAGGAGAAAAAGAGGAGGACGACGAGGAGAAAGACAAGTAAAAATATGGAGAAGGAGAAGAAGAAACAGGAGGAAGGAGAGCAGGTAATCCAGAGCAAGATGGAGATAGGAAGAGGGAGATTGGAAGATGAAGGGAGAGAGCGATACGAGGAGGGGGGAGCTGGGCACGGAGGAAAACATGTATTATCTTTACTGGGCTGAATAAACAGGAGAACAAAGAGGATAAAAATAATAAGCCAGTCGAATATTTGGAAGGAAAAAAGCTTGAGCTATATTTGTTTTTATTTTTGTACATTCGGATAGTCATGCATACACTCAGCCAACTGCTGGTGTGTGTTTACATACTTGCATGTGTGCGTTTGTGCGTGCGTGCGTGCGTGCGTGCGTGTGCATGTGCGTGAGTGAAAGAGGGTGTGGTTTGTTTGAACTGCACTAAAAATGCCCTGCATTCTCTTTGACGGTAATCTCACCGTTGGAAACTTCACACCTGCAAGAAAAGACTTTTTTTTCCATGATTATAATCTCTTTTAGTAGAAGTCTGTCTCAGTTTTGTGGGCTCAAAGTTGGTAATCATGGCCAGAACAAGTATGTGAACCCCCTCAGGGTTAACTGGTTTCTGTATTCATTTTCTCTGAAACTGACTGGATCTTCTGAATCTATAAAAAAAGACAAACACAATGTGCTTGAGCTGATAAAGCAAACATTTCTCACGTCATTAATAAACACGACCATTAACCATCCACAGTGCAGGAGGAAAAATTAGGTGAACCCTTAAAAATTCCTGCTAAACATGATAAGCCACCTCACTTGGTTAAGGTCTGGGCTCTAACTGGACGATTCCTGAAGGTGGATTCTCTTTTAGGGTCACTGTGTGTCTGCAGCAGCCAACTTTCTCTCAGCGTCAGCCCAGTGGCGACCGTCCTCAGCTGTTCAAGTAACAGGTACACATACACCCATCGAGGAAGACGACTTTTGGTAAAGCTTTGCACAAGGACTAACTGATGTATATTTTGCCATCTGCACCAGTCTGTTAGAGTCCACTGGTTTCCTTTGCAGCCATCCAAAAACCACACAGAATTTTGTGGACTGTTCCGAATGCAAATTCACCAACTAAATATGCACCCGAATCCATCTGCAATTCAAAAAGCTATCGGCCTACAGCCTGAAACTGCAAACAAGTTCATTTACAGGTGTGAAAGGCTGAGCCAAACCTGGCTGTAATCGCGCTGTAGGAGTCGCAGCAGCCAAAACAGCAGCGTTAAGATCACAAATTAAGGAACCAATCATACAGTTGTTGCAGCTTTAACTGTACAAAAGTCTGCTTGTCCATCAACACAGGAGACCGTTTGGACATTAAATCGTCGTGAGGTGGAATAGGAACCAACTGTTGCAGGAGATAATGGAAAATAACCAGTGGAAGTCAGTTAGATTTTGAAAACAAACAAATAAAAAGTACAGCCACCTCCCTTCAGGCTTGCCTACTAAACCCACACCTCTAAACCACTAAAGCAAGCAGAACTGTTCACGGAAGAAAAGAAAAGCTTGGTCGACGAGCCAAAGACCTTCCAGGGGTCACTCGTGGTGATCGGATGTGTCGCTTCTACAGGTTTTTCACATTTTTTTACCTTCGCAGCACTGCTTGTCTAATGTGGTTCGTAACTTCTTTCCATGGTCTGGACTTTGTCGTTTGCGTGATATGGTTGGGGTTTCACCCATAATGTGGATAAGTGCACAGAGAAGGATTCTACATGATTTCCAACCTAGGTACAGTTTACTCGTGGTTCCTAGAGTATCTAAAAGTATATAGGCCTGCTATAGGCCTAGAGTGCTGGGGACCTCCCATGATGCACCTCTCCTCACTCACCTACAGGTGCTTCCTCAGGATGGGGGATTTAATCCAAGAAAGGTTTTGCTGTAATCTATTGGTTGGCTTGGCAAAGGAAATGATTATTGTTATTGTTATTTTCATTGACTTTGTATTAATAGGACTAATTTGAAAAGAGTTGAACTATATTCTTGAAAGTGCTTAAGATGGTAATAATGCACAACATAAATAAAGGTGAAGTGAACTGAAGCTGAACCCGTAGTTTTGTCACATTCGGTGTGTGCCTATCTCATTACTGTATAATTAATAAAATAATAAAATCTGGTCTTTATGCACTGGCTTCACGGCTCCGTAACCTGGAAACAAACAAACTTTACTTCAAACAAACACAACGGGGAGGATTCAAAACCTTCTGTGTTTTGGTTATTATGTAGGTTTTTTAACAAACCAACAGACGTGATGTCATCCAGAAATCCCTTACCCTGCCTTTAATGCTGCCCGAATGAAAAGGAGGATTTGCTATGTTGCAGGCATTGTGCACATGTGATCCATCAGAAACCTGTTCAACACCTGAAGGGATTAACACAGATGAAGATCAGTGGAATAACAGGATCAAGAACAATGCAGTCCTTTTTTTGTCTTTTACACAATCAGCTGTGCTTGTTTTAGATAACTGATAAATGATAGCATCGTTTAAATAAAGCTCTTAAAATAAAAGTTTTGATTTGTTCTGGTTGACACATCTTAAATCTAAACATATGAGAAGCCGCAGAGTAATCATAAATTAAAACCAAAATGGGCCCCCATTCATACATTCCTCTGCATTCTTAAAAAAGAAACACATGCATGTTCAGACTGTTTCCAGGTTGTGTGACTTTGTCTGAAAAGATTAGTCACATTGAATGCCCCGGTGACATGTGCAGTCCACAGAAAAGCTTTTCCACAACAGAGCGACTGTGTCATGTGTGCAGTCATGACAAAACAGCTCTGCACGATAGATGACAGACGTGCTGCTGCTTTTTTTCCACGCCTGTGTAAAACGACCAACCGTGCATTTCGGTGTCAGAGGGGGTATTACACATGAGAATCGATGATACACTGGAGACTTTCTGGAGAGAAAAAATCAATACAACGGCTATTTCATTTTTGAATCTCTGAGACGAGGAACAGAAATTCTTTGATTGTTTTTCTGTATATACCACAAAAATGGATTTGTAATAAAAATCAAGATGTGATCAAACTACAGAATTTCAGGTTAAAAAAAAAAGACATTTATCATTTACAGCCATTTTTAAGTGAAGGACCTCTGTGGGTCAAGGACTCAAAAATATTTGGAGAATTGACTAGAAAGATGTTGATTGTCCAGGTTATGTTTCATTTCATTCATTTTTGTCCAGTTACTTAAAGAAAAAAAAAGCAGATAAAAACGCCTCAATTTGCTATATATGTTGTCTTGTTGGCATTTGTTGGTTGTTTTGGAGCTACTAATACGAAATCCGAGGAGATCTCATAGTCAGGGCTAGAGGAGACCCTGGAGACCTCAGTGGGTTGAGCGGGAACCATCGTGCAGGCAGCGCAGGTTCAAATCCCGACCTGTTGTTCTTTGCTGCACGTTTTCCCCTCTCTCTCTATACCTGTTTCCCATCAAACCACTTACAAAAACATTAAGGATCGAGGTCATCAGACTGAACTCAACATCATCTTACAGAAGACAACCCGACCCTTTACTTGACAAAGAAGAATCACTTCTCATCAGAGGTCACATAGACTGGAGAAGGTCAGTGCATCATTGTCAACCCCCACAACCCCCACACCACAAATGTAAATAGAACATTTACAACAAGGTGCCAACGACTGGTAATGTTCAAGAACAGGAAAGACAGATTAGACTTTTTCAGACAACAGCTATTAAAAACAAAACTTAAAAACTCCCCTGTTCATGAATCAGATTCTTCAGACTGATGAAACCAAGATAAACTTGCATCAGAACAATGGGAAGAGAAAAGTCTGAAGAAGCAAAGGAACATAACATGATCCAAAGGAGACCACATCATGTGTCAAACATGGTGGAGGTTGTATTATGGTACGGGCACCACCCTCTGTCCAAATATGTTTGAGGGCCTGAGAGTGGTAGTACGTTTGCTTAAATGGCTATAATTCCTAAAGGGTAAATGCTATATTTTTGTGAAACCTTAAATTTAAGTCAAAAGGCTACACTTTGAATACAACTGGATTATTTCCCCAGTCTTGGTGGAAGTGTACAGCAAAATTATTAAAAACAAAAAACACCTTTTCTTGTCAAAATACTTCTGGATCCCCCAACAAAAGCCAAAGCAAAACAAATGTATTATAAAAGGCTCTAAATCCTTTATGGTCTTTTTATATTTGGAGTTTAAAGTTGGTCAAAACACATCAAGAAGCCCCAGCAACCGCAGGAAAATCCCAGGGATGTCAACAGAAGACACGAACGCAAACACAACCACAGACTCTAAAGTCAAAGCAAATCAGAACTCACCCGTACAACTCCCACCATTCTGAACAAAAACAAGTCAAAGAAGCGTGAGCGTATGTGGAGGAAATACCCAGATGGGCCAGAAATAGCTCTACACTCGTTCTCCATCTTTCACTTTCAATCCCTCTCTCTCTGTCTCTTTACCATGTCTATGTCTCTCATTTTTGTCACCATTAACCAGTGGTAGGAAAAAAAATAAGTTCATGTTCCCATACGGAAAATTTCGCTCACGGCAGCACACATAAATGTGAGAATATCAGTCTGACGATATGATTCAGCGTATGGAGAGAATAATGACTATTTTGTTATAACTATTGCACAAGGGGAGGGATTCAGACCATCTCACAAATAAGAGGGAAACATAAGTAGTCTGAAATATGTGTACTTGTGTAACATAATGAGTTGATGACATATTTTTACAAATATAAATTAAAATGATGCGGAAACACTGGCCTTTTGGGGTTTTTTTTCTTACACAAACAAAGCTTTAGGACACAATTTGTGCAGAATTTCACTTTATTGTGCTGCATCTTTTTTTCTTTTTTACATTGCTTTTAAACCCACAGATATTTCGCTTTGGTGGCAGTTTTGTCGGTTTGTTTGGGTTCACGATGCTCAATTAAGCTACAAGTGTAGCAGCAACTGTAAATAAAGTCACACGGACGCACAAGCAGCCAGTTTACAGGTCAGTTTTAGTAACCTGTCATCCTGCACAGAGCTTTTTAAACAAATGCAGTTGCAGCCAAAGCATGCTGGCAAAGACTCTTTTCTCTGGCAACGCTCAGTCCAAGTCAGCTTTATTTATATAGCACTTTTCAAGCAGAAAAGCAACTCTTAGAGCTCTGCAGAGCAAAACAGAAATTAAAATTTACACAAGCATGGAATGAAACAAAACCTTAAAGATTGAAAGAATAACAACACAAAAGCAACCTGAAAAGCATGGAAAAGTACAGATAAAAAGAACCTATAAAGTCAACTAACACCCAGAAAAGATCGGGGGGTTAAATAAAAGCTGATTCAAAACACTAGTTTTCAGCTTCAAAACAGAGAGCTTCACCATTTCACTATTTCACAGTTCTCCAGGAAGGCAGCCTGTAAGGTTAAAAAGCTCTGTTTTTTATTAAAATCCTGGTAATTCTAGGAAACATAAGTGAACCAGCAATCTGAGAACAAAAAGTCCTTATACGGTCCTTATATAGTTATAAAGAACAATAAAATCTGTACGGTAGGATGAGGTTAGGACTTGGTACAAGCTCCATCCATTTACTTCTGCTTATCCAGGTTCAAGTTGCAGGGACAACAGCCAAAGCGGAGACGCTTGGACCTCCCTTTCCCAATCTACCTCCTTTCCCAGGCCAGCTGAGAGATATACTCTCTCCAGCGAAGTTTCCTTCTGGTCAGTCCAGCAGAAAACATTCAGGAGTCATCCTAACCAGATACCTGAGCTACCTCAGCTGGCTCCTCTGGATGTGAAGGAGCAGCAACTCTACTCCGAGTCTGTCCTAAGTGACTGCTCTTATCCCTTTATCTCTAGGAGACTCATTTCAGCTGGTTGTAGTAATAGTCACAGTCTTTCAGTCGTGACCCTCAGTTCTTGACCGTAGATGAAGGTAGGAACAAAGATCAACCAGTAAACACAGTCTCTGCTTTTGACTCAGCTCTTCCTTCACCACAGCAGACCGGTACGGAGTTGTTGAAGACGCCACACCAATCAGCCCGTCAGCCCCCTGCGCCTTTCTTCCCTCTCTCATGATACATGAAACTTAAACTCCTCCACATGAGACAACACCTCATCCCCACCCAGAGAGGAATTCCACCTTTTCATGGCCTCAGAAGTGGAGGTGCTGACGCGCATCCCCGATGCTTCACAGTCAGTTGCAAACCGCTCCGCTGAGAGCTGAAGATGAAGGTTCGCCAGTGCCACATCATCCTAAAAAAGTAGCGATGGAATCCACACATACACACATACACACATACACACATACACACATACACACATATATACATACACACATACACACATACACACATACACACACACACACACACACACATACATACATACACGTATGTATGTATGTGTGTGTGTGTGTGTGTGTGTGTGTGTGTGTGTGTGTGTGTGTGTGTGTGTGTGATTTTGTTTTTTGCCAGACTTGTCTCTGCTACACATCCACAATAGTAATAATTGTATGTGTAATATTAATAGTTAAATGCAAAGGCAATTATGTAAAATTATATTTAGTCCAATGCTGTTGTGCTACATAAAAGGTAAAAAAAAAAACCAGAATGCACCACAGAAGTTATTTTGACTGAATAACACCACCTTTGGGCTTGAACAAGCTGTTTTCGCCCGTTTCAAACTGAAGTGTGACAACAAAGTTGAGATGAGAACGAAAGCAAGTATGGCTTGTTGCCCCTCCCCCAAAACAAAATCAATTGTAGGTATTGTTCAGTGATTATTTGGTGGTGGATCAGTGCTCCAGTAATTGTTGTCTTTGGTCCAAATGAAAGGGAAACCTGAGAAAAGTGCAGCAGGAACCCTGGATAACCTGTCAGAAGGCAGTAACTGTGCACTCCAGCACATAAACACGTCTCTCCTGACTCCTGCTCTCCTCTGGAGGTTGGCCGGGGGTCAGCCTCAGCCACAGCAGAGCTGGCCGGGGTTCCTGTCATAAGACACGGGGCAGGTAAAAATAAATATATCCAAAGGAGAGGAGGGATTCTGGATGGAAAACTGAATACTTTTGAACCTGGATAACAGGCTGTTTAGTTACTGATATCAGTGTTAACTTTGACTATCATATAAGTCAGAGAGGGATGATTTACAGCTTTCACATCGTCTGTCTGACTAAGATAAGATGCAGAAAGATAAACTTCAAGGTAAATTCATTTTGGCTGCTGAAGCTCCGACAGGGAGGAGGGTGTCATCACACAACAGAAGACACCGTACCCGCTCCATTTGTTAAAAGAAGGTAGGCATGAAGCATGTGTGTGTCTGCTGTGTCACTGATGAATGATGAACCCTATGTTTTCTCTGGGGTTTTTTAGTGAAAGGCTACACCTCTCCTCTCCCTCCGTGCCCTCTGTGGGAATTCCAGGAACCGTGTGAAAGAGGGAAAGCGAGACAGATGAGTTTTCCCTCGCAGGATATCCTGTTCTAAGTAGAGCCGCTCGGCCAGTTTTGACCTCCTCACCCCTCTTGGCCTCTGACCCTGCCATCGTTCGGGCTCACATCTCCAATGTTTCCTAATCACCCGCATCTCTTAGTGCCCTTTCAAGCTCTTCTCCGGCCTCTTTGCTTTCTCTTCGCCTTTATCCTCTCTGCCACAGGTGTCACATTTCCCCTCGGTACCCTTTTTCGTCATTCCTTTCTCGCTCACCATTTCCATGCTTAAAGTTCTGTTTGTAAAAGCTCTGAACGCCCAAGCCAACCTGCATCAGATCAAAAAGACTGGCCATGCAGACTGCAGTGTCCATACACCTGGCAGCTATTCATGTTTGTTTGCAAAAGGATCCAGTTTTGGAAATGCTGGTGCAGGTCAAATAGATTTAAAAAATGGTAAATACTAAACACCATAAACCCTCTTCACGTGTTCTTTCCGCCTTGCTCTTTGAGTCTTTGAGTGCCTCCTTCCTCCCATAAAGCCCTTTATCTGTAAATATTCATCAGCAAGTTTGAGACTGTGGTGATTTTTTTCCTTTAAAGTTATTAATAAATAACTTTCTTTGATAATAAAAGGATTAAGACTCATGCTTTCTCATGACGTTAGCCTCTTCTTTCCACACCCAGCCCTCTCACGCTGCAGTCTAACTGGAATCCATTAGCTGATGAATGGCTGTTTGTGTTGTTTTTGTTGTTTTTTAGCTAAACAGCGCCACCCACAGCCATCATGGCCAAAGAGGGTGATGACAAAACATGCACTGTGGTCAGACAAATAATTAGCCAATCATCCTCTGACCTGCGAGCCAAGCCTGAGGTCAAAGAGACAGGGACCGGGCTGCTTCCCAGGTGCTTTCCCATGAAAAGCAGTCAGCGGGTGCAGCTGCAGAGCGAAGACACACTGAAGTCATTGTCAGCAGGCAGGTTACCCGGAGAACACATGCTTTTCTGTGCCTCCACGCAGACTTCACTGCTTTCTAACACGTGTGTGCGAGCATGTGCTGCCCGCATTTGAATGTGTGTGCATGAGTTTCCCAGCGGGCCGAGTGCAGAGTTTGTCCAGAGGGGCTGTGGTGGAAATCAACACTTCCTGCTTCCTGTAGCGAGAGGAAGTGCTACCGTCGATGTCCCCCTTATCGCTGGATACACAGGCAGAGCGGAGGGAGGAAGGCAGGGAAGAGGAAGAGGAGGAGGAAGAGGAGCTGGAGGGAGGTCAAGCGGGTTAGACAAAGGGATAGGACTTCAGAGGCAGTCCGGGCTGCGTGCCCATAACGGTTTTGTGGCAGAAACAAAAATGGACTGATTAACTGTAAAAGATAAGTAATAATGATGATAGATTATGTTTAAAACCCTTCTGCTGGCTTGTAGTGTATTTGCATACATTGTTATAATTATATTACTTCAGTTGTTTGTGCACCACCTGCAAACTCTCATTCCTGCGGGAGGATGCAACAGGACTCAGTTACTGCTCGCTAAATGATATCAGCCACCGAGCTGCGAGGAAGCAGCACACAGATCAAACCTGAACTTTTCCATCACATGTACTCGGTTGGAGCGTATTTCTCTTTTACTGAAGCATTTCATACAAGCCAAGATACATGACTTCATTGGCAATTACACAGCAGATTTATGCAGCAGCTGAAGTCATTTTATTTCTGATTTTTACTTTAAAACTAAAAAAAAACCCAACATCTAGTTGCTTTGCATTATATTTTATCCTGTGGAGGTCCAACAAAACAACAAAAATATATACGTAGTGTACGTTTTGTCCTACTAGAGGTATGTGCATGTGTTATGCTTACACGTCCCCTTCCTTTACTGTAGAAGTAGTTGTGTTGTTTTAGTTTGACCATTCATCTTTATTTTCCACTCTTTACATCAGATGGCCATTTCCAGACATATTTCTCTTATCCAGGGTATTTTTACATCAGCTTTGCACCCATCATACCCCCAAATATTCTCTTACATTACATTTCATTACATAACATTCAGTGGACGCTTTTATCCGAATCAGAGGTAAACAATCGAGCCTCGGTTAACATGGTAAAATGCAGACTAAGTGCAGTTAAGAGAGCAATTAAAGTTTGTAAGTACATTAAAAAGATAAGGAAAATGATCAAAAGTATGGAGGTTTGGCTGCTTTTATGATTGTGTAAGGTTGTACCCTTTTAGCTGCCTCTGCCATGATGAACTCTGCAGCTCCATGAACTCGTTTTATCGTTGCTGATGTGACATAGTGCTGTAAAGTATTACACGGCTGTAGAAAGAGACAGCTGTAACGACAGTCCAAAGATACTTTTTTGTTTTTTGTTTTTTTTTTTTAGTGGGGGTGGGAGACTACAAGATCCCTGCAACACCTCCTACAACTGTTACCTAATTAGAATCGCTGCAAACATCTGTATGGAACGGCCTCCTCAAAGGTTGGGCTGGAGATGCTGGAAATGCCAATAAAATAGTAAGAAACCAGTAAGAAATGGGAGTCGCCCCGCTTCCCTGTGACCTGGCTCTGAAGCCACACTGCCAAATTATTTTGTGTGCTATGTTTTTCTTTTGTGTCTTGATAAACATTTATGGTGAAATTCACAAAAGAATACCCAGAGACAATCTCCCGGGTATTCTGGGCTTTTGAAAGCATTCAAAATATGGGACATATTACGACATTTGATAAGAAATATGGATTTCATTAAAACTTATGAGTAATAATGAGATGCAGGTATGTGGAGAAGAACCCAGAAGACGTGGGGTGACAGAGATGATCCTGAAGATGCAATATGTTCATAAATGAAAACAGAATGGAAGAAGCATCTGTCAGGAAAAGTAAAAATGCCACAAGTGGGATGCATTTTGCAGACTGTGTTCAAAATCTATCCACTTGTAGATTATTGTAAAGTGAGGAAAGTCAACGAGAAAGACAGGCAAAGAGGGGGAAAGAGATGTTTGGGATCAGGGTGGGGAAGCTTTCAGCACTTGGGTTTGTCCCAGATGGACACAAGCCGCTCCCTCCCTTTATAAACAGCCCCTGGCTTCTACCACCTCTCCTCCCCTCTTCGCTCTGTCCATCTCCTCTACTCCGCTTCGCTGCCTGAAACTCTGACGTTCAGCAGCACATAAGAACAAACTGACACTTGATGTTTCGTTTTATCATTTTCCCCTTGTTCTGACACAATTTCTTCTGTCCCCCAGGACCACCACCGCCACCCCATTCTCTCCCATTTCCAAAGTCAACACACCACTAAATGCTGGGCTGACTCACTTCCACAGTGGGTGGCTCTGTTTCCAATTTTCTCACCACCTCAACCTCCCCACACCACCTTGGAGGAAAAGAGAAAACTTTTCTCCAGATAACTAAAAAGCAGCCAATCAAGATATGCAAGACATGCGCACACTTTTTTATTTTTTTTATTTTTGCAAGTTGCTCCTGCATGCAGATGCCGAGAGGGGACATGCGTCTGAAAGCGAGCCTGTTTGTCCAGTTTCTTTTGTGGCTCTGAAATACTTATCGCTGTTTTCCTTCCTTTTTCTCTCTCTCTCTCTTTTGGGAGAGCGTGGGAGCGCCCTCAGAGCACTGCACAGAAACCACAGGACCCATAACAACAGGAGGAAGCCGGTAACTTGAGTAACTCGGACCGGCCGAAGAATGGAAGAGAAGGATGAGAAGTGGAATGAAAGACAGCCAGGAACAGAAAAAAAACCCTCTCTGAGAAAACTGGCATCTGTACTTGTCTGCACATCACAATCTAGAGCACACTGGAAATGACCTGCGACATTCCAGACACCATTTCCCACACACAAACACACGTACATACACACAAAAGCTGGCACTTTTCCACAGTTACATGAAATTAGACAACTCTTCGGTCTTACCAGGGTGTGTTGTGATCATTCAGCATGAAGAGTGGCTTCAAAAGTCCCAGCAGTCATGTTCACGCACAGTTCAATCCACAGAGATCAAGAGTGGTGAGGACACCTCAAACAACACACACTCGTACAGGCGCGGTATCACTTCCCTCTGTCCGAGTGTTGAGAAAGTGAGGGGCCGCAACAAAAGGCGAAGGAGGGAGGGAGAGATCGAGGCACAGAGAGAGAGAGAGAGAGAGAGAGAGAGAGAGAGAGAGATTAACCCCTCTCACTCTCCCTCCTTCACACACATATAACACACACACAAACACACAGTTGGTTTGCCGTATCACTGACTTTTTGTGTTTTCTCTCAAGTGACAAGGGGAGGAAGGGGGAGCAGAAGGAGAGCAAAGAGTACGAGCGTGTGTGTGTGTGTGTGTGTGTGTGTGTGTGTGTGTGTGTGTGTGTGTGTGTGTGTGTGTGTGTGTGTTTAAAAGGTAGGAGGGACAGGCTGGCACAAGTCCAGAGACAACCAGCCTGGCCGAAAAAGACAAAAGCAGGAAACACTATATCAGGAGAAGGCGAAATAGCAGCACAAAAATAATTAACAGACGGTGAAAAACAATGACATCCATAGAGGAAAACACAGACGGCAACCTGCGCCAGACAATGACAGTGGATACGACTGGCAGACTGAGCTTGTTCTTACTGCTGTTTCAACGGGATATTAAAAAACGCACACACACAAACACCAGTTCCAGAAACATGTGAGGGGTTGGTGGCAGTGAATGTCACAAATGTTGGAGTTACTGGGTGCAACAGCGGATGCAAATGCTGCAAAGTGCATTTGTTGAGGACAAAAAGTTCAGAGTTTTTGGCATATTTACTCAAATCATATTTGTTTTAAGTGCCATCGCAAGCATGGATGCACATTCCCCGTGCAATCAGTCAGCCATGACTCCCACACGAATCTCACCGCCACCGACCCACAAACACACATTCCCCCTGCTGTAATCATATCTAGTGATAAGAGCAGCTTCCCCCAGCGGTTGCTGGCTCTCCGAGCTCCAACCGCGTTCACTTACAATGGCTCTGTATTCTACGCTCTCACTGATTACACACACAAGGAGCTGCATTACACTCTGCTAATTCAATTTCCTGCACTCTGGGTACACCATTGTGTGTGTTCGTGAGTGCATCTGGGCACTGGACTTTTTATTTTTTGGTCGGTCGGGGGGTCATTACGTTGATCAATACTGGAATTGTTTGTCCAAGTTTCGACTACATGTGTGCCCAAGCGGTTAATTCATGTGGCAGCAGCAGATGTGCAAATCATAGTAATGCAATTTTGCACTAAAATTAACATGAAACTTCCTCTGGAAGATGGAGAGGAGGTCCCTTTCAGTTGTATAAAGTTAAACACTGAATGATACAGAGACAAACTATTGTTAAATATGTCTATAAAATTAAAAATGCTCATACTTCGTTGCATTTGAAATGTGTCAAAACCTGCCATATTGAAGCTTTTGCCTGGTGATGTTGTGAAGGGCGACACATGGACATTGTCAGAGTTTTTGAAATGAATGCATTAGGAACCTCGCTTATGCAGTTTTAAGACAATTTCACGACCAGTGATCTCACTGTGGTGCAGCAAGAGTCATGAGATCAGTGCAGTAATGGTGCCAGATCAGATTGGTCAGTTGGAGACCGTCAGTGCCTGTGACAGATTTCATGAAATCCTTCGAACAGTCTCATTTTAAGGCATGGCAAATGTATTTGTACAGAACATTTCAGCAGCGACGCAATTAAATGTGATTTATATAATGAAAAAAGCAAAGAGGAAAAGAAAACAATATGAGCTACAGTGCAGTGGCATAATTCAAAAAAAGTTGGACTTAAGCTGGAGTTACAGTTTAGTTCTAAAATTAACATTGTTTGCTTTTAAATTCAGAATGGTTTAAATAATTCAGTCAAAAGCAGCTGTAAACAAGATTTTAACCGTGATTTAAAGGAACTGAGGGTTCCAGCATTCCTGCAGTTTTCTGGAAGTTTGGTCCAGATCTGTGGAGCGTAAAAGCTGAATGCTGCTTGTCCATGTTTGGTTCTGATTCTGGGGGCACAGACCAGACCTGAACCAGAAGACCTGGGAGGTCTGGATGGTTGGTATGGTAACAACAAGTCTCTGGTGTATTCTGGTCCTAAATCATCCAGTGATTTATAAACTAACAGAAGTATTTTAAAGCGTATTCTCTGAGCTTCAGGGAGCCTGAGTCAGGACCTCAGAGTCAGAGTGATGTGGTCCAGTTTCTTAGTTCTAGTGAGAACTCTGGCAGCAGCGTTCTGGATCAGCTGCAGCTGTCTGATTGACGTTTTAGGCCGACCTGTGAAGACGCTGTTGCAGTAATCAATTCAACTGAAGATAAACGCATGATGAGTTTTTAGAGATCCTGCTGAGACACTGGTCCTTTGACCCTGGGGATGTTCTTCAGGTGATAGAAAGCCGACTTTGTAATAGTTTTAATGTGTCTCTGAAGGTTCAGTTCCGGGTCCATGACTACACCCAGATTTCGGGTCTTATCAGTAGGTCGTAGCTGTAATAACTGAAGCTGCCAGCAGCGTTTTAAGCAGGTGAAGAGCGCAAACCCTTTAAACACGGCATCACCTGGCAGACAAGCCTGAAGTTCAACCTCAACTCAACCCTCTTGAATCTGAAATAACCCCTTAAACATATATGGAATATATATTTATTACAGCATGTGAGTAAGTTGTTCAATGAAAATAAAGGTGCCTGCTTGGATGTGCTCGTGAAGATTTGAGATCTTACAGCAGAAATAAACATATTTACAGCCTAGTTCAAAGGACCGTTTTGGTCTCCAAAGCTCAACATCGGGTAAATTTATATAAAACAATACATGTCACGGCTTGGAGAGGTAGGACTCAGATGCAGGACAGAGAGACGGCAGGAGTTCCGAGCAAACATGATTATCATTTATTTAAACTAAAAGAGCTGTTGAGCACGATTAATCAAAAAACAAAAAGCCAAAACTAGAAACAAACTAGACAGGAACAGGACAGAGTACATAAACAAAATGGCAATCATAGCACAAAACACTTAGAAAAAAACAATACAGACCAGCAGGGAGCAAGTGAAAGACAAGACAAGTATACCCACAAGGGCTGCCGAGACACAGGTGCAAACAATCAAGTCAAAACAGAACTAAAACACAGGGACACAGGCTTTCAAAATAAAACAGGAACAGGCAGAAAACTGTGACCAAACATACATTTATAATATGGAGCGTATTGATTGGCTGTCAGCTTAGCCTATGGCTAGCCATTTTAACTCTTCATCATTCGTTATCATACTGTGAAGTTGGCGAAGCAACTAGTTGCTGGCCTAGTTTTTTTGGTATTCTTGCGTGTGGCAGGAAGTCAGACACATCAGCAACAGCTGAGCGCCACGGTAGACTCGGTCCATATATGCAGCAAAGCAGATGGTTGCTTCTAGGAAGCCTCTACGCTGCGTTCACACTGCAGCTCAGTTCCAATTTTTTTGCCCATATGTGATTCATATAGGATTTTTTAATGAGTCTGATTGGCGAAATACAATTTATTTCAAATCTGACCCAGGCCAATTTCATTAGTGGTCCTAAATCGGATGCAGATCCGATCTGTGTCGGAATGACAGCAGTCAGGTCACATTTCATCTGACTTTGACGTCACAGGGGATGAGTGTTGTGTCTTGAATATCTTTAGGAGAGGTGCTGACAGATATATTCAAAAGTCTTTGTTGACGTCCTAAAATTATGGATGAACTCTGTGAGTGAAGACCTTCACGTCGCCATCCCACCACTCCTGGTTTTGACTGCGAATCCACAGCCTGGACAAAAAGCCATCATTTACATTTATGCTCTCCTTTTTATCAATCAGCTAGTGAGGTCAGCACATCATGGGTTTCTTGTTCAGTCACATTTGAACTGCAGAAACACGTTAGTGGTAGCGGTCAGCAAGTGCAGTAAACCAACAAGAGTCAAGTGCAGGTTTCGTTGCTGCTCACAACTGAATATAGGACTTCTGCAGGAACATCAGGTAAGTGCACTAGCAGTGGGCCACTCGTTTACACTGTCACAACTACTCAGTAAGTAGGTTGTGGAAGTGATTTTGTCGTAACACCTTGGTAGGCCAGAGTGCATATACTCTACGCTAAATGTTGGCCTTATGTTGTCTTCAGCATGACGTCTTCTGTTTAACAGTCAAATTGATCTGAGGCATTAGTCTAGGTGACATTCTCATCAACAACACAATGATGCCTAATTTCTCTGACAGATCTGTGCATCTGTGGGTTGACTCCTCCTCCAGCTTGGCTCTATCGCCATTCAAGAGATAAAGTATTTCTTTCCTCTGCAATTCAATTCAATTCAATTCAATTCAATTCAATTCAATTCAATGCAATTCAATTCAATTCAATTCAATTCAATTCAATTCAATTCAATAATATAGCGTCTATTACAATACAAGTTGTCTCTAGGATCTTTCTAGAGACCTCTGAGCAAGTCTTACATAAACAACAGAAGGTAAAAATTCCCCTAGTGGGATAAAAACCTTAAATCAACAGTGGCAAGAAAAACTCCCCTTTAAGTGGGAAGAAACCTGGATCAGGACCTGGATCATAAAGGGGGACCCTCCTGCTGAGACACAAACGCACCGTCAAAGGTACAAAAGACAAGATACATTAGTATAATTATCCGTCAGCAGCAGGACTGAGACTTCCATGTATGTATGACTGATTCATGGTTACTTGGTGGACTAGAGACGACTATATAAACGGGTGTAGACAGCAGACACCGAGGTGGTCAGAGGGTGGGACTGCAGGGCAGCATGCAGCTCCTGAGGCTCTGCACATCTACAAGAGATTCAACGGTCATTTTAAAATTAAAGTTTAGGACAGCACGAATTGAATATGTTTTGGATCTTGGTGGATCTGCTAGTACGTCATACTGAGCAATCTGAGTTTGTTTCCAGGACGTCTCCAAAGACATATTTCTGGTCGTGAATGTAAGTTGGCCAGTCATAGCTCAGTGGATAGAGTTTGCTTTTTTCCAACCAGCAACGCTGCATGTATGGAAGGATTTGAGCTGTTGAGGTCATTTACAGGAAATGTTGAAAACATAGCATTGATAATGTCTCCAGGAATTTGACCAGTCAGAAAGCATTTGAGCCAAATCTGCTTGTTTTCCAGGAATAGCTTCTCCTTGTTTTGCCATTGTGAAATATTGTAATTACAGGTTTTGGGGCTGAGGCTGGGTGCAAAGCTACTCAGAGGTACCGGGAATCAAAGGTAAACAGATGAGCATGAGGATCGTATGGTCACTTTAAAGAGTCAATCCCAGAACTGCTAGTGATGTGAAGTGTGATCTGACTGAAACATGCACGACAGTTTTGGATGTAGGATCTTAGTAAAGGCCACATCACTTTCTCAACAAACTGCATCACTAAAAGAGGGAAAGGAGTTTTCAAATAAGTCTGAATTTCTTAATTTAACAAGTTAGTGGTAAGAGTTTAAGGGAGTTTAAATCTGTGTAAACTGTGAAAAGCCTGATCTGGTGACGTTTGATGATCACGTGTGTCACTCAGACTGAGTTCTTGACTTCCTAACACACAGGGATTCAATTCTAAATGCCAAAATCTGATGTTTTAAAGCAAAATAAAGTCAGATTCACTAATGCAGGGTGGAGACGCAGAATGCAGAGCTACATCGGTTTTGTATAACGCACATCAGTTATTGGTCTGTTTTTGTGAGCAAGTCAAATGCGCTTTGGCCTCTTGTGGGCTCCTCCCAGCGTTCTCAAACTTGGGACAGGGGCCCAAAATAGGTTACGGCCTGTTTCTGGCACATGATGGTACACAAGGTAGCAATATGTGATCCTGGGTCCCAGGCTAAGGAAGGGATGTAACATTTCAATAAATATTCTGCCTCAAATTAAAGCAAGAGGTCAGATCTGCAGGCTTTCCCACTGATTTTGTGTCACGCTGAATGATGCAGCGGCTGGCCTGCTGCAGGTTGTTTATCAGAGCCGTTCAACACATCTGGGTCTTGTTTCAGCCTAATGAAAACGTGCTGTGCATCATTGTCAAATGCATGGCAAACTGTGCATGTTAAATGGTGGAGAATGTGTTTGTTATTAAAGTGACCGAATAAAAGGCAACATCCTTATGGAGGGTTGGGTACTGTAGTTATATATCACATACATACATACATACATACATACATACATACATACATACATACATACATACATACATACATACATACACACACACACACACACACACACACACACACACACACACACACACACACACACACACACACACACACACACACACACACACACACACACACACACACACACATACATACATACATACATACATACATACATACACACACACACACACACACACACACACACACACACACACACACACACACACACACACACATACATACACACACACACACACACACACACACACACACACACACACACACACACACACATACATACATACATACATACATACATACATACACACACACACACACACACACATACATACATACATACATACATACATACATACATACACACACACATACATACATACATACATACATACATACATACACACACACACATACACACACACACACACGCACGCACACACACGCACATACACAAACAGTTACACACCTTTTCTGTGATTGTTTTCAATGGATCCTGGACATCTCCAGATGTGGATGTGATGCTTGCACATACCGATTACTGGGTGGGTGTCCTCTGGTCTGTGTTTTCGCCTCTTCTCGTCTGTTTTGGTTACCAGGACAAGAAAGCTGGCAACAAAAGGCTGGAAAAGAAAGTGGTGCTAAAAAGAGACGAGTGGAAAAACATTTTACAACTAATCAGGTTAATTGTCAGAAGGTCAGTGATGTGAATGTTTATAAAAAGAGCATCTTTGAGTTATTATAGTTAATGAAAACTAAGACCAAAACTGAAACTAACAGTAAAAAAAACAACTTGTTGACTGAAATAAAAATAAACAAAATGAACACAAAATAAAAACTAGAATTGACAATGCAAAACTAACTAAAACGAAATAGAAATTGCAGGTAAAATTAATTTCATTTTCTTTTTCACCTCATGCCTTTTTTCTGTTTCTGACGTCTGTTATTTTGGCACGGCTACAGACTACAGACCTTTTTACCTTTGGCACTTTGCATCATTATGCAAAAGAAAGAATGAAGGATTTTTGTTCTGTACGGCATCATTGACAGGAATCTTTCTTCCTAGTTTTTTTTAAATAAGCGAATACCTCAAAAACTAAAACTAAGATTAAACTAACCCATTTCAAAATAAAACTACTAATGCACTTATTTAATAAACTAAAACTAATTGAAAAATAAAATAAAACTAAAATAAAAGTGATTAAAACATTCTAAACTTTTCTCTTAGGAGTCTCAGGAATAAAACTGCAAAAAACTGCATCTAGAAACTACGAAACAATGTGAGAGTAATGTGTAAAATTAAGTATCAAACCAATTACAGTACATTACAGTGACGTTTGAGCTCCCAGGCAGCGCTGCAGGTGTGATTCTGTAGCAGCAGTGACTGCAGGAGATCAGGAACTACCAGAAGTTACTACGAACAAAGCTGACCATGTCATCCACACATGCAGGTTAAAGGTCAATCATGCAAAGACGATACCATATTTGAATATGATCCAGAAAAGGCACCAAGGTCATCTTAAGGCTCTTCAAGGTTACAATTCAACTCATTCCAAATCAGTCCAATTAATACAAAGTCCATCTAGAACAAAATATTACCTACCTAAAGAAGTTGAGATATTGCATCAATGGCCCATCATTAGCAAGCACAAGGTGACTGTGGAAAGGAAAACCTCCCCTTTAACATGAAGAAACTCTGGCAGAACCAGGCTCAGGAGGGGCAGCTATCCACCTCAACCAGTTGGGGGTCTGGGTCAAAGCTTATTTAAAATGAGCTGAGGCGGAGTGGAAAACTGTTCTGTGGCCAAATTTTATAAATTCTTTTTGGAAACCATCAACACTGTCCTTCTGGGTTTGAGGAGAGAGGGGCCACCCGGCTAATCATCAAGGCACAAGGCCCTGCATTTGTGATGGTATGGAGGTACATTAATGGAATCGGCAGCTTGGACAGGTTTTAAAGCAATATAGTGCCATCGAGACAATATAGTCCCATCGAGACAATATAGTCCCATCGAGACAATATAGTGCCATCGAGACAATATAGTCCCATCGAGACAATATAGCGCCATCTTTTACCAGCATCTGCTTACACTTCCTGCCGGAGTTCCATAGGTTTTGAGTGGTGCGTACTGGGGATCACACTTCTCTGTCCTGAAGTCCACCACAATGTCTTTGACTTGGCAGACTCAGGTCCAGGTTGTTCTCCTCGCAGTACAGTGATAGCTCCACTACCTTGTCTGTGAAGGCTCATCGTGGTTGTAAATTAGCCCCACCACCGCCCCGTCTTCTGCAAATTTCACAGTGGTATTGGAGCTGTGGCTGACGGAGTCATGCATGTAATGGGAGAAGAGTAGGGGCTTCAGGACTCAGCCTGGGGGGGGGGGGGGGGGGGGGGGGGCTCAGGTGGTAGGTGTGATGGTTCTGCAGAAGTGCTGTCCGATCCTTGCTGCTTGTAGGGGTAGCAGTGAGGGACTATATTTAGAGACTAGTCTGGAGTCGAACGCAGAGCTGTAGTTTTCAAATATTCAGCATTAGTTACCATGGTGATCTAGCAGGTTAAAATAGAGCGACCTTTGTGACACTAAAAACTCTCGTTCAAGGCTCAACCTACCTGACTAACCCTGTAATCTCACTTTGTACCACACTCCAGTGAAACACCTGTGACTCTTGTTGGTCTTTAGAGGAAACGACGAGAACTTCCTTTGTGAGCCACTCGAGTGAAATGCAAACATAGTGGTTCAGTTCTGTATTTAAAAAAAAAAGCAAGACTTTCCAAACATCATGAACAGTAGAAAACTTTGGTCAGCAAAGTAAGCCAAAATAACACCACACTCTGCAGGAGTAAAACCATGGACGGAAATGAGCTTGTGTTTGTTAGTTTGTTTGGAAAGAAAAGGAACAGAAGAAAAGAAATGGAGTCCAAATCCTTGATCCCAGCAGCTGCTGCTGTTGTGCAGGTCAGCTTAGCATCAGTGCGTTTATGGAAAAGGCTGAGAATCACTTCTCCACTTGACCTACTTAAAGAATGTTAGTGTTAGATGACATACAATACTCCCCAGCTTCCCAGCACTCACTCACTCACTTCCTACCCAACGCAAAGCAACACACATTGTTTTGTCATCTTGTTTTATTAGCACTTGCTGAAAGACCGCATAATTTAGGAAGCGGGGCCTTAAAATGTTTTTGAATAATCAAAGTTCTGCCCAAGAAACAGTTGGTGTTTTTTTTGTTTTTGCTTGTTGTACTAATACTTTTCATACAATCTGATGGAGGACTTGCCAACTTAGGGTTTGGGTTTGGTAGCTGCACAGTTCTTAAACGTTAATAGTGAAGAATGGTCGGAAGATCATAAAAATAGCATCTCACAAGGATATTTCTCTTCCTACTTCTCATGAAAATGGTGACAGAGTTGTTTGAACCCCTGGTCTCGGGGTGGACAGCCTGTCAAATAATATGGCCGATTTAACACGGCAGCTGTCTTTTTGGAAAAAAATTGTGGTTTTAATTTCTTATAAAAACCGGTGTCAAACCCAAAGGAGTCAGAACAGTTCAACTCAAAAACGCAACTGTTTTGCACAGGAATTTATGGGTCTGTTTGAATTTATAGTATCCATATGTTGGGGGATTTTACAGTGGTGAGGAACCTGTGTGTGTGCACACGAGTGTGTGTCACGCAGAGGTTAAGTGGTGTGGTTCTGGCCTCTCATGCAGCAGCCTTCCAACATGGGTCATGTCTTTTTCTTCACTGAAAACCACACACACACACACACACACACACACACACACACACACACACACACACACACACACACACACACACACACACACACACACACACACACACACACACACACACACACACACACAGAACTCATGAGATCATCAAGAATGTAAAGCTGCTGCAGTGAAAGTAAATGTTTGACTGACAGTGTGAGTTATGAATCAAAGGGTGTGCCCAAATTGCCGGTGGGTGCTGTCACCGTGGTAACAAAGCTGCCATACATTCCCTCATACAATTCTAATGAGGCATATCCAGACTTTATGCCTTGATGACATCATCAAAGAAGAGCTGTTCTCTCCTCTTCACAAATTAGGACGTGTCACATACATCACAAAAGAACACCACACTTTACCTTAAAGCAAAGCAGCTGTTATAACTTGTGTGCGCACAGTAACAGTGAATCCGATTTTTGAAAGGCTTCATCATTTTGAAGCCAAACGAAAACCTGATTCAACGATATTAGAGGGTTTCCATTAGCAGGGCTTGTGGGTAGTTTTACGGGGCCTCAACTATTGGTGCATGTCACCGCTGCCTGGAACAGCTGCACAATGAGATTTTTTGTGAACTTCTACAAGGCTGAGAAAAGTTCCTGAGCTGGGTGAGGTACTTGAGCATGGCCCCAAAACACTGGTAGGTGGGCGTGACTTTGCTTGGTGGGGCTTTTCAACGATCTCCAAATCACTGCTGGTACTAGTACTAGTGCTGATACTAGTGCTGGTACTAGTGCGGGTGCTAGAACCAGTTCCACACAAGTTCTGCAAAGAACTGGCTTGCTTTTCCACTGGCCGGAGAGCACTGGAGAGCCAAGACCCTACGTCATTTGTTACGTCAACAAAGCAGAAGCAGGAAATCCATCAAATGAGCATGAAATTCCTCTAAATAACAACAATGGAAATGGGGGACGCTGATCCTAGCCCTAAAAACCTTGTTTGCAGTGGAGAATTGACTTTATGCAACTTTCTGCCATCAACATCGATGGCGTTTATGTTTCAGGATGGAAGTAAGTTTTTTTTTTTAGCTTTGTGTAGTTTAATCAGTAAGAATGCAGAATTTCACACTGATGTATACTGTATTTTAAACTCACAGAGGATGTTTAAATTCATTGTTTTGGTTGGTTATAATAATCACTGCCCATGCTGTGATTCGTCCATCTGGCCCAGCCAGGTTTGGGGTAGCTCCGGTTGTCTTGGCAATGTTTTCCCCCGCGGCAAGTGTGTGCTACGTCTGGCACTAGCACCAAACTAGCAGTGGAACCGATTTGGTCAGGTGGTTATTTTGAATTGGGTACGATTCACACCGAAATTAGTCTCTTGCAACAAGCAAGTCTAGTCCCATCAACTAGGTTCACTAGTGAGCAGTGGGGACCAATTGGGAGTTAAGGGCCTTGAGTCAGGCCTTGAGCCCCCAGTGATTTACCATTGTGGGCAGCCCTGGGCTTGAACCTGGGTCCTCCACGCCCAAGCCCACCACTGTAACCACTAGGCCACTACTCCCCACTACTCCCCACTTTCCATCTATTACCACCAACGTATATCAAATACAAACAAAAATGAAGAAACCAACTGGACTTCCTTTTCATGGTTCTTGAATATCTTTCACCTTCCATCCAAGCGACTTCGTCAGTCCAAATCTGATTGACCAATATTAGGCAGATTTCCTTTACCAGAGGTCAAGGGCACTTTTACTGGACCTCGACTTTTTGTGTAAGTCTCTATAGCCAGGAACCAGATCTTTTTTCATGAACTTCTTTTTTTGAGTTAGTCTGAGTGCAGCAGCGTTTTGAGCTTTCCAACTGTTGGAGTCAAATGTAGTCAATAACCAAGAAACAAAAGTCCAGATGTCTTGATTTAAACCTTTCTAAAAAAAACCTTTAAAAACCTTTCTTGTTTTGGTAGATCTGTTTCGGTTTTCTGCTTTCTGATGTTGATAATATTAAAGAGTCTATGTTATCTAAATGAAGCACTGTAATATTTTCTTAGACACAACCAAGTTGCCTAAACCTAACCCAACACAAAGATCAGTCAACAGTTTCTTTGCTAACTTGTTTCTACCAGAAACCCAGCGGTTATAAGGATTTTTTTAAAATGGTAACAATATAAAATTACATGCTAAGCTCTATTCCTAGACCTAACCAAAACCAAACCAAAAAATATAAGAACTAAGTAAAATCGATCAATAGTCATGACTGTCGCAGTGATTTCTTTGACAATATCATGCTTCTATGTAAAATAAGTGGTGAATATAATATAATATAAAAATAAGACTTAATGCTAAAAGAAAAAAAAGTCCTTATGTCAAAGTAATTTCAATTACGAGACAAATTTCTTATGTCAGTTTTCACTTTCAGCGCCTCTGAAATGAACTCGGTCCAAACCACAGCTGTTTCTGATGGACGGACAGCAATACCCCTGTTACATATTTAGCTATTACTTGCACACAACCAACTCTCCACTTGGCATTCATGATGGCTGATAGATTTGCAATATCCGAACTGGATAGACGGAGGAAGGAGGTGAAGAGAGAACACAATGGGTCTGGAAGAAAGGGAAGACTGAGGCTCTCTCAGGGGAAAACTTAGGGGTTTTTTGTTCTATATCTCCATCTCCCATCCTCTCATTTACATCTCACCCTCGCGTTTTCTGCGCCTCTTCCTTCATTCAGAATGCAGCTTTTCCTATCCACCACACACACACACACACACACACACACACACACACACACACACACACACACACACACACACACACACACACACACACACACACACACACTGACATGTGCACACACAGATGAGGTTTTGTCTGGAGGAGGCAGCAGTGTGATTAAGAGCAACAGCTGCAGGGATTAAAGACGAGGGAGGGAAAGGAAGACGGAGTGTGTGTATTTGTGTGTGCGTGGGTGGGTGTGTAGGGGCTTGACAAGAGAAAATCCTAAAACGAGAGGTGTGTGAATTTATGAATGTAAAAATACAGATAACGTGTAGATTTAAAGGACACTTGTTGCAAATAGTAAAACGATTGAATGAAACCATTCAGATGTGAAGGTCTTCTATGTCGTGTGTGTGCAAACTCAAAAAAACAAGCACATAATGAGAGCAGATCTTGTCACGTGTGTGCAGATTCAAACGTGTAGATGATGAGAACACTTAGCAGCCGCACTACAAACTCTCTTCACCTCACAGCTCTGTGATAAGCACCTATATGTCGGTGGGCTTGTGGTTTAAAACCAACGGGTGGAAGGTGTGTGTGACTGAGAGCATGCACTTTGTTCCTCGGAACACCTGTAGTTTCACTCACCTCAAATGCAATAAAATTAAACACTAGAGATGTAATAAGCTACTTAAGTGCATTAACCTATTTCTCTCTCTGCTGAAGTTTGTCTTTGCTTTTCATGCCGATGAAATGCATGAAATATTTTTGGAGATGTTTTTAAAGAAGATTTTGCCAAAAGTAATTATTCATCATCCGGGACTGGGATTTATGTTTTCAGAAGATCTCTTTTTAAGTTATAGCCATTGGATAACAGAAATAATTCTTTGATTTTACATGTTTAACAAAAATGTTGTGCATGCTTAATACATGTGACAGAGAGCCTTAATGTGATGTACATGAAATACGCTCACGGGTCCATCACATTGCCGTCCTTGAACTTTGAATCATTTTTTGTGAACTTCTGTAGTTAAAATAAATAAATAAATAAAAATCGTGCAATTGCCACAAAAATCTGTCTTTTAAGTACTCTAACATCCACCCATCAATCTTTCTTCTGTACTCTAGCTCTGTGGCCTAGTTGTCCCAGCTCATCTGTCAGAGGCGGAGTACTTCCAGGATGGACCGGCGTTCCAGAGGCGGTGACCTTACAGAGGAGGACATATTGTTGATTATTGATATTGATGATTCTATGCATCTGTTGCAACTATAAACTGTATAAAAGAGAACTGAACAAACCCTCTGTGACAACACTCAGATGGTTTTTAAACTTTTTGAAAGTTATAAAGCCTTTTTTTGTTGTTGTCCTGGCCATCGCCATCATTGGAAGAACTTACTCTGCCCAACCACACTCGATCCAACAATGAAGAGAACCACCAAGTCCAGTAACTTGTTGGAATATGACCACCTAGTGACAGAGCTGAAACGAGGCTTCGTTTCAGCCAGACCCCGTCCTCTGGCCAGCTCCAGCAGCGGCCCTCGGTCATGGGCGAAGGTGGCTCCGGGCCGGCTAATTAACTACACTTTGCCCTGGTCCCTTCCAGCCAACGCCGAGCCTGTAAACAAAACATATTATGTTAAAGTAAGGATTGGGTTCTGCTGAGTCCCTGTTAAGATGTCAACTTTACTGAAAATGTTAATGTGATGACCATTAACACCGTAGCCGCTTACCCATCAAAACACACACTTCTGTGTAGACATAACTTTATGAGTATATGATTTTATCTGATAAAGGAGACATAAGCTCAGCCCCCAGTACAGCTGTCATTAATGTGAAATAACAGCTATAGACACCAACCTTGTTTTTTTCTGCTGTACAGCTTGAGTATGGAGGTCAATGGAAATTGATATCAAGTCCTAGAGGTTAGTTTCAGGAACTGCACTTCTGTATTCCCTTCAAAGAAGAAAAACCTGACGTTGCCCCTTGGCTGCAGCACAAGTCTCTGTGGTCACAGCTTCACTGCTGTTTTATTGAGGAAAACAACCCACTTATCTGCCTGGCAGGGGTTGCAGAGTCCTGAAGGCCAAACCTAGGTCTCTGAGCTAAAGTTTGAAAAACCAAAATGCTGCTTGAAGAACGAGAGGAAGGAATAGGATGCAGCTTTCTACAGTAATGTAAATGAGGTGCTGCAAGCGAAGTTGATACGAGCCTCCAGTACCATAAACGTGTCGTTCTGAGGTGCACTTCAAATGAGGGACAGTGCTGTCTTCCTGTTCTTGTGGTGACACGTGTGCACAGTCGAAGTGCAGACAGACGAGTAGCTGCGCAACACAAATACAGTAAGAACAAGACCTCCACCCAGAGTCAGCAGACCTGCAGGGAGAATGAAGGTCTGCAGCGCTACGAACACGAAGGGTGGAGAAGCATTCGTTTATCTCCACACAAACATACACCACTTCCCTGTGTGTCAGACTGTCATTACGTGGTGCTCTGGGACTATTTAGTGGAGGGAATAGCTCGGGGAGGGAGTCAAAACAGGAAGTGTTTTATGTCGCTGAAACATTCCATTTTTAACTCTCACACAGGCCAGCTAAAATAAATAACACACTCAGCGAGAGACCCGAGAGGTGAAAGGCCGGAATGTGTGTATTTTAAGTTCATAACTCTGTGTTTTTGATGTGTGTGTGGGTTTGTAATCCTGTATTTTTTAGTTGAAGCCTCTAATACGCATCCATGGATGATTGCGTGTGTTTACAGGTGTGTGCGCATACATGTGACCTCGACTCTGTGACTACACGCACACACGCAGGCACAGGATTACAGCCATGTAGACCAGGGGGGTTTTCCATCAGCGTAGACAGAGTGATGGAGCCCAAAGTCAACCCTGAACTCGGCCAGAAAGGGATGGATTTGATAAAGCCGACGTTGATGTTACACAACCAATGCAAAATGCTCCCTCTGAGGCCACCCGAGAGGTTTTCATAACACCGACAACATCACTGATGCCTTCTGAACTCGTCCACCCGTGCTTCCACATGAGGTGGTCATCAGCTGAGTTGAGAAGCTGCTTTTACAAACGCAAAGTGTGAAGAAGGAATGTCAAGACTTCGGATGCTTAAAGAACTGAAGAAGTGTAGAACGCATTATAATTTAGTAAAGAGAAAGAGAATTATGAAATGACATGATCATGATGATTCCTGGGGTCACATGTCAAATTCTGTGTAATTTTCAAGACTAAAACTTTGTGTGTACGCAAAGGTGGAAAATTGGAAACGTGTATGTGCATCCTTCTGCCAGGTTAATGAAGCCATGCAGACGTGTGGATCCATCCTGGAGTTGTATGCTTTTATACAACTGATTTCCACTGTCATTGTTAAACACGAGTGGGTTCTGATCCCACTCTACTTATGCATTTGCTTAAAACATTGTTTGAACTGCGGCTGGACAGACGTAACAGCGAAAGCACCACCGAAGAAGAAGCACATTTTAACTGAATGTGAAATTGAGACCGTTTCTTTTTCAAAACTGGAAGGAGGAAATTGAGGGAAGAAAACCTGTCTCAGTTGCAGAAGCAAGGACAGAAAACAAAAACAGCTGAATGACTTGGGGCGCACTAACAGAAACCAAGTTGTGCTGTCCTGTACCCAGCGTGATTGCTGCTGGTACAAACTGCACATCATCACGTCGTCACCTCGAGCGCCCGCTTTTAACTCGAACCGTGCACGGTCTCAGAGACATGATTGAAATTGGCCCACAGCTTTGTGGGGAGATGAACTGATGTGTAAACCTGAATCAGCGCATGTCCCAGGAATGATCCAAGGAATCAGGACGATCTGTGGACTCAACTGAAAATCCCACGGGAAAGATCATCCAACATGAGCAAGAGCAGTCCTCCTTCCACACACCGTTGCTGCTACTTATTTAAGCACCCATGCTTGAGACTATATTATAAAAAGTATAAGATTAAACAAATGATTTAATTGATTGTTTTTTTTCTATTTCGCTTTCATCACATCAGCCCATTTCAAATGATCATGCTCTGAACACATGAGTACAAACGGACTGAAGAAGTCTGAATTGCATCACACAGCCTTCTTTCAAACGCGTGCACGCGCAGATCTCGATCGCGGTCACCTGCCCGTACGATCAGAAAAATGTGCAGGGTACATGGACGACCCTGCAGAGTTTCGTGTGCATCCTTCAGCGGCAAAATTTATGCCACACAAACTCTGGCGAAACCTTGTGCATTTGCAGAAATAAAAAATATAATAGGAATTAGGAAACATCTATGTTTGGGTTACAAATGGCACTCGTATAGTGTTTCCTACAAACAAAAACTTAGTGGAGACAGATAGTCACGTCGAGGTTGAGTAAGAGAGCTTAAACTCTTTGCAACATCACCTGGAATTCTCTTTACACACCGATGGCAAGCAATCAAACAAACACTAATCAATCATTGTGGGTGACCCAGCAAAGTCACTGAACCGTTGGCTTGTCTGTCAAAGTTTCCTTTTCTTTGGTGGACAAGCATCGAACATTAATGTGCTTTGGGAGCAGCTTTAAAGGGAGGGGGGGTTGTACTTTTTAGATTGTCTTAAAAACCTCGTTGGCTCGTTCTGGTTTTTCCAACATCTACCCAACCTTCATTTTGTAACCTGTTTATGTGCTCAGGTTTCATGGTGCACAGAGAGGTATCAATTTTCTGGTGTTTCTGAAAATTGAAAACTGTTGAGTAAAAATACTGACACAGTATTTATGAAGCTCAGAAACCTGCCGCTGAGCTACTCCGTTTTCAATTTTTATTTTATTTTATTTTTTGTCTTTTGGACTGGGTGCACTTCATTCTAGATGTTTCAAATCTACGTTCTCCTGGCTTCTGGGCAGATAGCTGCTGGAGCCTCCGCACACCCTCTGGATACCAAACAGAATGTGAAAAAGTGTGAATTGAATGTGAATTTCAGCTCGAGTTCAGAATACACTGAGCAGCTTCCTCTGGAAGGACCTTCCTGCACGATGGCATCTTAGGCAGTTAGAAGATGGTCGGAAACGGGGCTGTTTGTATTTGTGCTTGTGCAGATGCTTCTTATTAGTCACAGTGAGAGCAGCCTGCTGAGCCCAGCCACGCCCAAGTGACCGGCTGAGTGATGAAAAGTGTGGTCAGCGCTGCTGACGTGGACATGAAGTGAAGCTGCTCACAGCTAACCTTGTCCCATCAGTCCGGGTAAAATATTGCAAAAAAGGGTTACAAGTTTACATGAATTTTTTGGTTCTTTTTTTTTTTTTTTTTTTGTAAAACCATAAGGAGAACCAGACATTCTCATTTCCCATGTCTTAAAGTCATTTTATCTTCTCATGGATTTCACAACTGAACTCTGGTATTCACTGCACCGTACTTCTTTCTTAGTTCACCACATATTTCTGCTCTGCTTCATCCGAGTATTTGCTGATGCCAGAAGAGCAGTTGCAAACCACATACATCCCTCTTTTTGTTTGCAGCTAAATCTGTTTTCGCAGCACTTACCAAAGCATTTCCAGCAGGCAGTTAGCAGGGCAGCGCAGGAAGAGCAGCACCTAACTGAGTCTTAATCACCTAAATTCATAGCTAAAGTGCTGTGAATGTAACCAAATTAAGACAGCACTTTATCATATTTTAAATTAAACTACCCCACCGAAGAATCGACACGGAGACTTCCTGTTGAGGTAGGAAGCTAAGTTAGCCACATGCTAACTGACGGCTGGACTTTGGAGACAGAAGAAGCAGAAGTTCAGTCAGGCGTTCAAGAAGGACTCCGAGTTGCTGCCCCCGAAAACAACTACGATCTGGAATTGAAGGGATGGAAACTAGACATGTTAGGGTTGGCGCGTCTGGAAAACCTTCGCCCTCCGACAGACAGCGTGGCAGGAAAAGCGAGAACGCTGTTCTAGTCAGTTTGTAGCTTTAAAAAGACATTTCTGGCTAAAACGCGGTCTGTGCTTCTACATAAAACGGACCACATATGTCCGCTGTGATGGCGAACCTTGCAACCTCGGCTCTGGACGAGCACCTTTCCTGAAATGTCGCCATGCAACAGGTTAGTGCGAACCTGCAGCACATGTGACTGGTCTGCTTGGCTTTTCCTTCAGTTTATTTCCTGCTGCCACTACTTCCTTGACGTTTTTAAAACAGGTAGAAAGAAGTAGAAACTGATGCTCAACATTTATCACCTACAACTCACATAAGATGTGTTTTGTTGCAATGTCTTGGGTATGTAAAGTAAGCGCTGCAGAAAAAAACCTGCAGTGCCACCTAGTGTTCGGTGGTCTAATTACAGAACCATACACACAACAAAGGACAAATATTAACACCAATGATGATGTAGGTGCTACATGTAGGTTACCTGCATAGTTGCCATGCAAAACCACATGAGAATCCCGATAAAGAGGAAGCATAACGTAATGACTGCTGATGTTTAATATTTAGTTGGTGGCTTTGAATCGACACAGGACATAAACACTCTCCACTGAGAGTCCAGGTAAAAATAAAATTCTGTTTTTCTCTTTCTCTTTTTTTCTTTTTTTTTAGCTCAGTGACAAACATCCAAATCCATAGCTCGGATGCTTTTAAAACTAGGAATGGAGCATCAGTGGCCAATAGGTTTTGCAGGGGTGGAACCTCCATCATATCAATGGCATTTGCTGGATGAAAGCCAGCATCAGCAGTGTGAGATGTCAAAGAGGCTTCTGCAGCAGAAATCTGGACGAACAAAACTATTCGCACACCCACCATCCCCCTTAATGCAATCTGAGCAGCTCGCCCACCCTGCATAGGAATCATTTCCATGAATGCAGCAGCGATAGCGGTGCGAGTAGTAGTAGCAGATCGTTGTAGCAGACAAGCACGTTAAACACAGGTCACACCAAGAAGTCAAAGCGGAGGAGGTTTATTTTCCCCTTTTCCAGAATTCCTCCCAACCTACACACACACACACACACACACACACACACACACACACACACACACACACACATCTTGAAATGACAGCCATTGAGTTCAACTGCAAAAAAGAAAAGAGAGAGAGCGAGAATGAGGGCAAGTAAAAAAACTTTTTTCAAAAGAGATGACAGAGATTGATGCTCTCTGTGGAGTTGATTTACATACTAGAGGCAGACGGAAAAGGAAAAATGGAGGTGGAGACAGTGATTTGTTTGACCTGCAAGGATTTCTATAATTATGTGTATTTTTGGAGCCAATTACAGTGAAAAATTACAGCAATAATAAAAATGACAAACAATGGGATGGAAGGCTGCTTTGCTATTGTGTCTAAAACAGGACCTAAATTATTGTTTTCAAATACTTGGCAGAATAGGAAGAGAAGAGCAGAAAGAATAAACAAAGAAATAAATGAGTGATGATCTCTCTCGTCTTTTAAAGAGAGGGTCCCTTGGGAGGCACTCACCAGACCTTAATTCCATTTACCAAAAAAAGACTTTCCTATTTTTACCCCTGCCTCCATCATCCCCAGAGGGAAAGCACCCGCTCCGGGCCGTTTGGTTTTCCCGCAGATATGTAGTCCCTAAAGTAAACCCAAAATAAACATGCGGAAAACCACAAGGATAAATTTGGCTGCTTGTGCGGAAAAGCTTGGAGTCTCCGTGATTGTGCTCTCACATACTTAAAAAAAGAAAGAAAGAAAGAAAAAAGATTGCAGCGAGGGGAACAAAGCAGAATGGAGAAAGCTGGGAAGAGATGGAATTAGGTGAGAAAACAGGTTGATGAGCTGTCAAAAGTTTGAGACTCAAGTCTAATCTCTGTGCTTAACACTGGGGGAAGTTTGCAGAGATACATCCTGATCGTGATGTGAGACGTGCTGGAAAGGCCTTGATTCTGACACGTTTATTTATAAAAAAATCAGAGGAAAGAAACATCGACAGACGAAGAAAAATTAACTTGTGCCAATGAAGGCTTTCCAGATAAGAAATGAAAGTTGTCATGCAGGCTAAAAATAAAAATAAGCCTTCATGTGCCTATTTTTCCTGTTTACATGACCTCTGATCTGCTGTCTATCTGCCTGGACGGGAAAAGAAAAAAGACCCCGTGTTTTAATACAAGCAGGCAAATTCCAGCCTGCTTGGACAAGAAAAACTAAATAAAACCAAAAAGCTGAGATTAAATGTGGTATAAAAACTAGATTTAGACAAGATAGATGAAGACACTGCAAAAAGGGCTTGTATGGTGTCAGAGTTTACGGAAAGAAGAGGTTCGCTGAGGAAAAAGAAAAGAAATAATGAGTTTTGCATTTGCTGAGTAAAAAAAGATGTTTACTGCATGGTATAAACCTGCTGACTCCACCAAAAACTTTTTTTTTTCCCTAAAAGGACTGTATATTGTGGCGTAATACCAAATACTTTGAGTGTTACTCAAACAGTATTAGCACACTGTAGTACAAAAAACAAAAAAAAAAACCCTAATCCATAAACATCCTAATATCAACAACTCCTTTGTAAGGTTGAAATGAGCTGTTTGCACTCAAGTACAAAACTAATTGATTGAACCTCTGGAAATTTTGAAGGTCCTTTTATTGGCTCAGAATGGACACGAATGCAAAAGAAAGACGACATTGACGACAATGATGATGATGATGATGATCTCTTCAGCTGGGGTGAGTCAGATCAAATGTGTAAAAGAGGGAGAATCAGAAACTGAAAATACTTCAGCTGTTTACTCATCTTATCATGTTACAACACGGCCTGACTCTTCTCAGCACTTGCGTCTGGTTTTTATGGCTACAACACATCATCACTGTCTCGATGGTTTCTCAACCATCGCTGTCCTCCCACTGAGATTCATGGGACTGAAGTTGGTCCAAGTCTGATGAAATTAAGGAGGAGGACAAAAACCACTAGACAGTTATAGTACATTATACTGTATATACATTTATTAACACCTACACCGGGACCCCTCAGGCCCTTTTTGTGCACGCTTGGTGATCATTGTGGCTGTGTTAAAGTTCATGGCATTCATTTTGGCAAGAACCTTTGTTTTATGACATATTGTTTTGATCTAGTATCAGTTCCTCTTTGAGGATCGTTTTACACTACTAAGACTCTCTGCAGGGGTTAAAATCCTGAAAATGAGCTGAAGTAGTTTCAGTCATGAATGCGTAAAAAGATATTGATGTCTGACATTTATAGTAAGTTTGGGGGGGATCTACATACGATTTATATGTGTGACATGACCAGCCGCCAACCATCTAACACCGGGGTTGTGGAAAGATTGTGTAAGATTACCTGCAGTTCCTCGGCCGGCCGCTAGAGGCCGGCTGCACGGCGAGCGCATCTCCACTGACTCCCATGTCAAAATGTCCAACTTACAACCTCCAACCTCTGAGGGGGGTGAATTTCTACCACGACAGGAGAATTGATATAAAGCATTACATTTATTATTTACAGCGTTGGATAAACTCAATAGTAATTTTGTATTTCACAGCCGGGAACATATTAAATGGTATATTTTGCTATAAACGTCTGCTGGCAGCTCCAGAAAATATTTTGTCAGGGATCTGCTGAAGGAGCTGATAGCCAAAGCTAACTTTGATTGACATTCGTCGGGCTTGTTCCCATCAGCTTCCAGTCTATGGTCTCCAGCACAGTCTGTGGACGTCACAGAGGGTTTTGTCCAGTTTAATACAGTTTTATAAAGTTCTGGTGCAGGGTCCAGCTGCATACAGCCACACCGTATATACGTCAGTGATTTGGCGCCGATAACAGCTTACTAGATATGATGGGGTTCTAACACCGCTAAACTGGCCATCGAGCATACCGGAGATGGTCGTGGCTCAAAATGCCGGTGCCGATCTTTTGTCCCAGTCCAGCCCTGGGGTCTAATAAAGCAGAGAAAGGTGACAGTTTTCAAGAGGTTGCAATATTTCTGAGTAAATACCATTTATGTAAATGTATCTGTCAGGGATCTGCTGAACATAATGCCTTCGCCTTGGTTTCAGTCTTTCTTCACAGTTTTGGTTTATTTCTAAGAACGCGGAGGTTAGTGTGTTATCGTGGTCAGTCTGACTTTCGATTCCTTAAAGTGTCAAATTTATTTAAGACAAGCGGTGAGTTGTTTTGGTTTCATTGTTATTTGACAAAGAGGAGGAGAGAAAGAAAGATGAGGAAGAGCAGAGGGGGAGTGCCTGGGGTTTGGTCCTGGTCCCTTGTGGTAATACTTAATAACAAACATTAAAAATACCACTGAAATCCTTCACCGCATTCCCACGCTCCGACTGGCCAGAACACACACACACACACACACACACACACACACACACACACACACACACACACACACACACACCACAACACACACACACACACACACACACACACACAGATGCCAATGAGATTTTCTCTCTTCCTCACTTACACAGAAACAAGGACACATTTATTCACATACCTGCACCAAAATGAAAATAGTTGTGGGGTTCACACAGATTTACACACACACACACCCACACGCACACACACACTACATTTGCACGTGTGTAATTAGGAAATAAGTTCAGCTTAGAGTCACATAAATGATATTTATAGTGAAATGACGGCTGTCCCAAATAACTTCTCCACATGTCTGGAATGTCTTGAGAGAAGGAAAAGTGTGCGTGTTTGTGTGAGAAGCGTATCACTCTGGTCCGCTGATCCTCCTGGTTTTGCCGATCACAAACCCATCAGCGATTATCACCCTTTAAACCACTATTATTACCGTTAATAGTCCCACTCCAGCTCTGCTGCGTGTGTGTTTTTCGTCTTGTCGCCAGTGGCTTTCTGACCTCGTCTCGAGGTTTGGCGATTCCAGCCAGAGATTCCTTTCCATCCCTCCCTTCCTTCATGTTTCACATGTGCGTCAGCAATGTTACCGCAACCTCTTTAGTCCTGTCCTTCCCTCTTTCACTGTAATCCCCTGATCGTTCTCGATTTAAACACCCCACCCACTTGTTTTCACCCGACACCTCCCTCCTCCGTCCTCAGTGTTTTGTCATCTTCCTCATTATTTCCTCTCCCTCTTTCCTTTTCTTCCTTCCAGTCTTCTCATCTTCTTTTTTTCCGCTTTCCTTCTAAAAGTTTTGTTTTATATGCACTTGAGGGTTGAGGTTCAAACTGAGGTAAGCTCAGAAATTAGGAAATCTGTAAAGGTGTGTGGAAACAGAGGAACAACAGTGAGAACTTAATAAAATATATCAACAGTGTCAGAGGTGGAATAAGTGCTCACATTCTATACTTAAGTTGAAGTATAGATATGTATGTGAAAAAGGACTCTGGTAAAAGTAGAACTTCTTTACGTAAGTAAAAGTAAGAAAGTACAGTATCTGAAATTTACTTACGTAAGTCAAAAGTACATTTTTTTGTCATCAGTGATACACATCTTTTAATAACTTGTCAAAAATAAAAAAGTCTGACGCAAAAACAAAAGAAAACAGGAATTTTATTAACAACCTGCAGAGTGCTGGTTCAGGGATCAAGATCACCGGACAATTTAATCCAGACTAAATAAATAAAATTAAGACTGAACTGACCAGAAGTCCTGCATGAGCAGCAGGATTATTTTAACCTCTTTTGCACTCTCAGTACTATATTTAACATTACATTTTTCATAATTTACAATCATATTTGACATTGATTTTACAATAAGGATTTAAATTATATACTTGTATATCTGTAAATATACTTTGTAAATGATATAAAGCTCTGAATGGTCCAGGATCAGTGACCTCCTGACCCAGTATGAACCTTCCAGACCCCTCAGGTCATCTGGATCCGGTTTTTGATCAGTTCCCAGAGTCAGAACCAGACATGGAGAAGCTTCCTTCAGCTTCTCTGCTCCTCATGTCTGGAACAAACTCCCAGAAAGCCTCAGATCAGCTGAAACACTCAGTTTATTTAAATCCAGGTTGAAGACTCACCTGTTCCCAGCTGCATTTAAATAAAGACACAAATCTGCACTGTTTTACTTTTAAGCTCAAGTTTTAAAACTTGATCATTTTAACCACTAATTTTCTATATTGTTCTGTTTTTCTTTCTTTTGTTTACATTTTGAATAATGATTTTTATTTTTTAATGTCTTTGAATCGCCTTGTTGTTAAATTGAGCTATATAAACTTGCCTTGCCTTGCCTTGCCTTGCCTTGCCTTGCCTTGCCTTGCCTTGCCTTGCCTTGCCTTGCCTTGCCTTGCCTTGCCTTGCCTTGCCTGATCCCTGGCTCAACCTCCTTCAGCAGGAGTGACTTCATTATCTCTGGACCAGACCTGCACAGCGCTCTGAGGAGTTTTGGATCATTCCTCTTTCCAGAACCGGAACTTGGAAGTCCAGGACTTGGAAAGACACATAACAGGTAAAAAAAAAAGCTTCACATCACATATACTCTTGGTTTCAATGCATGAACAACCACCTGCACTAGTCTAGATTTGTTTTGGGAGACATGAAGACAAAAAGGAGCATGTTCTGAACTCCAGAATGTCGCCACATGCAGTTTGAATGATACAGATGAACCTTTAGACAAACTGAAGAGGCGTAGGAGTGCTTGAAGTGGCCCTTGACAACAGATGGTGTAATCCTGGACAAGTAGCTGTGAAGGAGCACCTCTGCATCCCAGATGTTGAACTGTTGGCTCTAAGTTGCCATTCATGCTTTTTACAGAAAGTTCACCTGTGTAACCTTCTGATGCTGCGATGCTGCTCTTATTTTAGAACAAACAATATGTCATGTGACCTAAAACAGCTGCAGGTTGCAGGAAAACCATTTTAAAATGTGTTAAAATTGACACTTCCTGTATAGCAAAACATTTTGGCCCAAATATGCCCCACATTTGCAGCTTCCTTTGGCCTACATTTGGTGTTACGTGAGGGTTGACCCGGGACGAATGTGGCCGCCTGAACTCAGCCACAGATCCAAAGCCTGGACCTCACAATGGTTGCTAAATTTTAAAAAACATTTTTACAACCTACACTCGATGAACATTTGAGCTACCATGACCCACAGGACAAAAAAAATAGAAAGAAATAAAACTCTGTCTTTTTTAGGAAATAGCTAAAAACCATAATCTACTGGGACATTCACTTCACTACATCACTGTTACATGTACTGCTTCCTTTGAATGGCTAAAAGATTTATACAATTCTGAATGCGATAATGTTGTTCAACACGAAGAATACGGTTTTATGCCAAAAGAAACAAATTAAAAGAAAATAAATGCCGGGAGCCTTTTGGCATTTTTTAGCTCTTTACATTGACTTTTTTAGATGCAGTCGTTTTCAGCCAAAAGAGCAAAAAAAAAGCAAAACAAGAACAAAAGTATAATCCTACTCCAGCAAAAGCAAATTACACATTCAATCTAAAACTTCACAGAATCAAACTACAAATCAAGCTGTTAAAAAAAGGGGGAACCACTTTCAGAACAAACTGGAGACCACCTAAAGAGGTTTGGTTGATTCTTTGAAAGACCCGTAAACCTATGAACACATAATATTGCTTTTCCATGAAACAGAGCCGCCGCAGAGCCAGTTCTGATTGGTCCTTTTAATAACTGTGAATCCCTCGCAGGAACCCCCATTCACATTTAGAAATACGTGAATCCCTGCAGGTCCAGGGTAACCATCTAGGTATGTCAGCACACCCTAGAGTCTTGAGCTCCAGGCTCTCAGGAATCGAATCCTGGAACGGTGGCTGCTACTCATCAGAGGACTGTAGGAAATCCAAATCAATATACATTTGTTTTATTCACGTTTGCTGAAGCGGGTAGTGTCTAAAACATGCAGAGCAGGGGTACTTGAGGACCAGGAATGAGAACCAGTGGTCTATTGTATTGTTGGGAAGAAGTATCATCTTAGCATTTTGCTTGAGCTTCCAGGATTTCAACCAGAAAATAAGCTGTTTTTTGTAGAGAGAAAGTAGACTGATTATGTCCCAGTTGTTGCAGTACTGCATATTTTTCACGTCAAACAGAAAGAAAAGTTTTAAGAATAAAGTTGGATTTGCAGAGAGACTATGCAATAAAAACCAGAGGTGTTGCAACACTAGAAGTTAAACAGTCTGAACTAAACTATGTTTTCTCTGCAACCAGCGTGTGTCTGCACTTTCTTGCAAACATTGTGGGTGTAGTTGACAGATCTCACACTAGCAAAAACATTTTAAAATAAATTCACATTCACAAAAAGTTATTACTTTCATTGATAATTACACCAAGACAGCCTTGATTATTGGCATCTATGGAGTCAGAAGTACTTTGGTGACACATCATTAGTTTTCTGTTATCTGGACTCTGACTCAGTCATCCTTCATGTGGCCTTCAGATAAGCTCAAGAACAGTGTGCAGAGAGCTTCATGGATGGGTTTCCATGACCGAGCAGCTGCATCCAAGCCAGACATCAACAGTGCAATGCAAAGCGTCGGATACAGTGGTGTAAAGCACGCCGCCACTGGACTCTGGAGCAGTGAAGACGCCCATCTGAAGTGACGAATCACACTTCTCTCTATCTGGTAATCTGATGGAAGAGTCTGGGTTTGGTGGTTTCCAGGACAACGGTACTTGTCTGACTGCACTGTTCCAAGTGTAAAGTTTGGTGGAGGGGGGGATGATGGTGTGGGGTTGTTCTTCAGGAGCTGGCCTTGGCCCCTTAGTTCCAGTGACAGGAACTCTGAATGCTTCTGCATAACAAGACATGTTGGACAATTCCAACTCCCAACTTTGTGGGAACCGTTTGGAGCTGGTCCCTTCCTCTTCCTACATGACTGTGCACCAGTGCACAAAGCAACGTCCATAAAGACCTGGATGACAGAGTCTGGTGTGGATGAACTTGACTGGCCTGCAGATTCCTGACCTCAACCTGACAGAACACCTTTGGGATGAATTAGAGCGGAGACTGAGAGCCAGACCTTCTGGTCCAACATCAGTGTGGAAGAATGGCCAAACATTCCCATAAACTCACTCCTAAACCTTGTGGACAGCCTTCCCAGAAGAGTTGAAGCTGTTATAGCTGCAAAGGTTGGACCGATGTCATATTGAACCCTATGGATCAGGAATGCCGCGTCAAATCAGAGTAATCAGAGTATTCATATGTAGCATCAATGACATATTTGTTGAAATACAAATCTGTCTCTATTTGAAAATCCTCTGAAACCTTTAATCATGCTCCCTTAACATCAGATGTTTTTATTTGTAGCTAAAGTCAAAAGACGCCTGTTTCACTGGAAAAATGTTTGTTGTTGTGACGTTGAGGGACCTGAAAAACTCATCGGATCAGAGTCTGAGTAGTGACTAAATGAAAAACAGACACAGATTTGTCATGAGTGCTCAGGTTCAATGCCCTGCCGTGTTGTTCGTTGTCGTGTCGTGTCTTGTCGTGTGACCCTTCTGTCTGACTATAGCCAGCGAGAAACACAAATATATTATAAAAGCAACAGGAAACTGGTGTGAGAGTATACAGAGAACAAATGAGCTTTTAATGAGACACACCAGAGCAGCTGAGGAGTGATGCACTGATGGTGTCAGAGCTTATCCAATTATACATAAATGTAAATAAGACTGAACTGTAAACAACTCAAACCACAGCAGTGCGCCTGGGCTTTGGAATGACCTCGCAGAGGGACGGTTGGCCACTGATCAGACCCAGGACTGGAGTTAAACTATGAACGCCTGCTAAGTTACCTATAGGTGGTACTGTTAAAAACGTACAGTGGTTTTCGACACTCACAGAGCTAGAGTGGCCTTTAAGGGAGAAATCCAGATGTGAAGTTGTATAAACTCTATTATGCAGAAGCTTCTTCAAGTAATATGTGGTTTAAATCTCACAAAGAAAGCTCTACGGGAACAAACAGGCAAAAGTCCTGCGTTTACAGAGCACACTGAAGCAGTGTGAGAGGAGCTGGGCGGTCACTGCGAGAGTTAGGCAACACTGATTAACGGTGAGAAACTCGGGGCGTAAATATCAAACTCATACTGAAGACTCAACTCCTTCTACATTTGTCTGCCGCAACAGCTGTAGCTGTCGGACACTTGGCTGGAGAAACAGGAATCTTATTCACTGAAACACTCCTTCTCCGCTGGGAAAAGCTGCACAGCACTGGGAAATGGTGATGTGAAAATGAGACGAGGAAGAAATACTGGAGGTGACCCTCCTCCGGGGTCGAAGCAAGAGACGGGGCCAGGCGCTGGACTTGTGTTTTATGTTTTAATTATTAGATGGCATCAGCGTTATGCAGCAACAGTGAGAGGCAGCAGATTTCATACTTCTATATCAATTACATTTTCCATTTGCTGTTTTAAACACAATGTTTCAAACTAATTTATGGAATATTACCAAACAAAGAAAAGGCCTCTGTGTCATACAACTAAAAACTGTTGCGTTCAATGACGTGCTCCATCAGCACAACGAACACGGGCGTTTGCTAAAATACAAACTCAGAAATTTGTTTAAAGACATCAAACTATACTTACTGGCATTGGATTTACTAACAGAGAAACACATTTGATACTAACACAAACATCACAATATTACCGTCAGCATCTTAAACGATGCATCCATGTTTCAAACCAGATACAGATCCACGCTTGTTCAGGGGACCACAGGGGATCTGCTGGAGCCAGTCCCGGTTCTCTTCGGGTGGAAGCCAAGGGTCGCCAGTCCATTACAGCGCCACGTGTAGAAGACAACCACACTAACTCCTAAAGGTTATTTACCCATTAACCTGTGAGCCTTGCTAACCCCATGTTGAAATGATTTTGGTCTCCAAACCCAGGTTTCACATGTGTGATGTGTGATCTTTGATAACATTATTTAATATATAAACAAGGGCTTCTTTTGTTGCCAAATGGCTGTCATCACTTATCTGAGCTGTGAATTAAGTGTGAAGAGAGCATAATCACTTTGATTTTGCAAATAATATTACATGTTATGATAATTGTATTACCGGACCCCCATGACCTGTTCTGGGCAGCTTGGAAGACTCAGGGGTGTTGCAGCTGGGTCGAAGGCTGCAGCGGTGGCAACGCTGGGTCGAAGGCTGCAAGGGCTGCACAGTTGGGTCGAAGGCTGCAAGGGCTGCACAGCTGGGTTGAAGGCTGCAGGGGTTGCACAGCTGGGTTGAAGGCTGCAGGGGTTGCACAGCTTAGTCAAAGGCTGCAAGGGTTGCACAGTTGGGTCAAAGGCTGCAGGGGTTGCACAGTTGGATCGAAAGCTGCAGGGGTAGCACAGTTGGGTCGAAGGCTGCAGGGGTTGTACAGTTGGGTCGAAGGCTGCAAGGGTTGCACAGTTGGGTCGAAGGCTGCAGGGGTTGCACAGCTGGGTTGAAGGCTGCAGGGGTTGCACAGCTTAGTCAAAGGCTGCAAGGGTTGCACAGTTGGGTCAAAGGCTGCAGGGGTTGCACAGTTGGGTCGAAAGCTGCAGGGGTTGCACAGTTGGGTCGAAGGCTGCAGGGGTTGCACAGATGGGTCGAAGGCTGCAAGGGTTGCACAGTTGGGTCGAAAGCTGCAAGGGCTGCACAGTTGGGTCAAACGCTGCAGGGGTTGCACAGTTGGGTTGAAAGCTGCAGGGGTTGCACAGTTGGGTCGAAGGATGCAGGGGTTGCAAAGTTGGGTCGAATGGTGCAGGGGTTGCACAGTTGGGTCGAAGGGTGCAGGGGTTGCACAGTTGGGTTGAAGGCTGCAGGGGTTGCACAGTTTGGTCAAAGGCTGCAGGGGTTGCACAGTTGGGTCGAAGGGTGCAGGGGTTGCACAGTTGGGTCAAACGCTGCAGGGGTTCCACAGTTTGGTCAAAGGCTGCAGGGGTTGCACAGTTGGGTCGAAGGTTGCAGGGGTTGCAACGCTGGGTCGAAGGCTACAATCTCCACCAGTGCAGATGGGAGCAGGAACTTTTACCCCAGGCAGCTTTCAACATAGTTCAAGCAGGTTGCGGTCCAATTGGTGCTTCTGCCTGTGTAATACCTCTGAAAAAAGGGTGAAATAATCCCAACGTGAGCACATGTATGTTCACTCGTGTGCTTTGACTGGAATGAGGGACACATTACGCCACTCCCGTCTCAACTTGTGGGTGGAGATAAAACCAATTGAGCACAGATGCACTCTTCAAAAAGATCACAGGTAAACACCAAAATAAATCATATCTGACGCAATCTTATCTTAAACGTTGTTTCAAACATCTTTTACATAAAATTTTAATATCAGAATGTTTATTTCATTCACCAACCAAATACTTTTGAAGCATGCTGACGTCATGAAATTAGTGCCTTTTAAATACTTTTAAATGAAATATGGATTTATTTAAATTCTTTAATTCCCAAAAAGTATTTTAACAGTTCCAAGAATTAGCAGTTTATCACCGCACCTTTTCCATCCAGTCTCACCTGCTGCTCCAGCCTAACCAGCTAATTGGATTGCAGCTGTCCACAGTCATTGGCTGGTGTCAGAGGACCACGGCGGTACCAGCCGAGCCTGGCCGGGCCACTTACGTCCTCATGTCATCTCAGTCGCGGTCTTTCATTCAGATGTCGCCGCTGGAACGACATCCAAACCAAGGATGCAACTGTCTGAAGAAATAACTGGGACTGGAGTCCAACATTTGGCCTCAAACTAGCGATCTTTCAAGGGTGTGCCTAATGTCGAAGCTATAAACTTAACTTCAGTTGTTACCAGGATCAAAACTTTATTTTTTAAGTCAAGGTCCTGATTCATTGCAGTATTACAACACCGTTTAATGTTCCAGTAAATCATAACAGTCAGTATGAGCAGGATGTGACTAATGACTAATGATGAATGTAGTCACCAATAACACTTTAGTAGAGTTTATGAACACGTGTGTGTGTGTGTGTGTGTGTGTGCACTCCTGTCAGTGCATGGCTGTGTGTGTGTGTGTGTGTGTGTGTGCTCCTGTCAGTGCATGGCTGTGTGTGTGTGTGTGTGTGTGTGTGTGTCCGTGTGTGTGTGTGTGCTCCTGTCAGTGCATGGCTGTGTGTGTGTGTGTGTGTGTGTGTGTGTGCACTCCTGTCAGTGCATGGCTGTGTGTGTGTGTGTGTGTGTGTGTGCGTGTGTGTGTGTGTGTGTGTGCTCCTGTCAGTGCATGGCTGTGTGTGTGTGTGTGTGTGTGTGTGTGTGTGTGTGTGTGTGTGTGTGTGTGTGTGTGTGTGTGTGTGCTCCTGTCAGTGCATGGCTGTGTGTGTGTGTGTGTGTGTGTGTGTGTGTCAGAGCTGTTTCCCAACATGGCTTCATGTGCTGATTATACAGGAATGTAGCTGGAGAAACACTTCAGACGCCTTTTTTTCAATCCAGAACACTACGACTCACTTTATATGAGCCGTGAAAGCCAGTGAGATAATAGTCAATCAGCGCACTGCAGAGGGAGCCATTAGCATCTGGTCAGCGGTTGGGAGGAGAACTTAATATGGGAGAAACTGTTATTATAAAAACCACAGCGAGTGCAATAGAGTGGAAGTATTCATGGTGGCTTTGCTGTAGTTTATTTCAAGCTTGAGAACACAGCCGTCCAACCATGAGGAGTTGAGTAAACAAAAGGTAAAACTGAAGCCCAGAGCTTTTTCTAATCACGAGCGATCGATTTAAAAAGCACCGAGCTGCTAATCACACAATCTTAACGGGTCAAACGGTGTTGGCTGTGCAGCGCTCATCTGCTTTCTCGCCGCTCCCGTCTTTGTTTGCCTCCATTTCCAGGAGAATCCACATGCAAAGCTTCTCCTTGCAAGGTCACATGCAGGAGATTGATCTAATGATGTCTGGATGACTCTCATCAGACAAACCGGGTGCTCCGTCTTCCTCCAACTCGTCCTGGTGCTCACCCAGATAGCAGGGCAACTAAAGAGTTTACAAAGAACTGTCAAAGGTTTATTTGACCCTGCTTTGAAGGTTTATCTGCTTAAGAAGATTAAATAAAGATGTGACATTTGTTTGTGATCAAATAGAAGTTGTGAATCAGTGTTGTTTTTGCAGACGTTCTTGTCTTCCAGCTCTTGTTCTTGTGGAGCTGCAACTTGCTTGTCCTGAACATCGCGTCAGGCCGACTCCCCTCTTTCTGTCTCATCATCCACGGTTGCAGTCTTATCATGAGATAAGACAAAACATCAGGAGAAAAGTGCATGTTACATTGTTCACACTCAAACAATGTCATTTTGTTGCTGGAAATCCAACCAACCGCAGTCAGAGGAGAAAACTAGAAGGATTCTCTGAAGAGACTCATGAGAAATTTGTAAAAATAAAGTGTAAAGAAGGAAAAAAAAGACCAAGTTGTGCAACAAGGATCTAACAAGCGAGGGGCTACAATGCAACTTTGGATTGCATCAACATAAACTTGTAGGATTTCAAAACACTTTGAGGAAGTGGAGGTAATTAAGAATGCAGAAAAACGTGTTAACTTAACAGGAAGAGTGCACAATTTTGCAATCTGTAACAGCCTCCAGACTGAGAAGCATTCCTTTTTTTTTTTTCCTTCATTCATCAAGTTCTGGTCTTTGTAAACATATTTGAAGTCCAGAGTTAGTGATGCAGTGACATCTAGTGGCACAAACTGCAGTCAACTGACCCTAAATTACAACAGTTACGGGAAACACAAGAGACTTAGGAAGACCGGTGTGTTGGAGGAGAGCAACAATGTGCTTTACTCAACAAAAAATGCTGCATGCAGAAAAACACTGAAGAAACACGTCTGGAAGCACAAGTGAGATGATGCAAGTAGATGGGAAAATACAGGAGACGTGACGGGACACGACAACAGACAAACTGGTAGAGAAAAGAAAGAAGACAGGACGACGTAGAGCTGTGTGCTGCAGGCGGCTGTAATCAGAACTGTGGGCGAGTTTTCCAAAGACTGCAGCAGCTGTTTCGATGGTTTTAGGAGAACCATCTGCAGCTGTAGAGCTGGTGGTGGACATGTGGAAGACTCGGGCTCCAGTGATTCATGTTTACATCCATGGTGCCAAGGTGGACATTGTGAAGGAGAAAAAGTACCTTGAGTTGTATTTGGACAATAAACTGGACTGTTCACAGGAAGAGCCAGAGTCGTCTCTGTTTTCAAAGGCGGCTGAGGTCCTTCAACATCTGCCGGACGATGCTCAGGATGTTTGGTGAGTCTGTGGTGGCCGGGTCCATCCTCTGCGCTGTTGTGTGCTGGGCAGCAGACGGAGAGAGGAGCTGGATTCCCTCACAGCAGTGTCGGAGATGAGGATGGCGTCCAAGATAAGAACACTTCTCATCCTTTCCGTGACATGCTGCTCCAGAAGGAGGACCTTCAGTGACAAACTCATCCATCCACGCTGCACGACAGAGTGCCACAGGAAGTCATTCCTGCCAGTGGACATCAATCTGTTCACTCCTCCTCCGATTTCATGGCAACCAGCCTGACTGATACTTGGACACGTTTCCATCATGTGCACTGAGACTACTGACCTGTACATCACTTTCTCTGCTGCATTTGTAAACCGTTGCGTTGCAGCACACACACAGTTTCCTGATAAGTGGTTTCTGAATCAGAGAAGTAGAAGAGAACCGACACTGAATTTGGGATTTTAGCTCGGAAACTCCATAAAGGCCGAGTCGGGTGAACTGACGTCACGGCAACACGGCGGCGCACGCCCTCAGCAGAGGTTTCAAGTCATGAATTCATTAAAAAAGTACAGATCAAGACGACATTGTGGGTTTATCATTTATTTAATTTGGAACAATCAGCAGATTTTTACTGAACTCATACGCCGTTTCTCCCCTGCTGCTCAACGACGAGCCAAACGAACATCGCAGGCGTCCATTCTGCCGCCAACGCAGCTGCGTCAGAAGTTGGTAAAAACCTCAAACAAGAATGAAATCCTGAAACCATTCTGGGCTACACGAGAACGGCCACATGGCGGCTTGTCTGTGTTTGGAGGGTGAGACTTGCACTCTTCTTTACAAACTATTTCCAACAAAGTTCATAAATAATTAACAAACTGACCAGTTGATTCAGAAAAACCAGCTGAGGAGGAGAAACTGATTCAATCACAACGTTCCCTGCAGAAAACAGTCTACACTGTTACACTATACTCGTATATATGTTACACTCGTTTAAACTACGTTTGTCTAAATAAATCTAGCTCTTTCATCAAGCTTCGTTTCTCCACAGCAAGTTTCTAAAATCCGATTTGTGTGTTTTGTAAACTTTGACGCATTTTGATTAGATTCATTTTTATGTCCCAAACACATTTATTATTATTATTTATTAAAAACCTAATATAAAATATGGGCAACACTAAGTAGCCTTCACTTAGCCCCCTTTTATCATCCCAGAAACACTTAAAGAAAAACCAGGAGCACAAGAGATGTTTTGCATCATTATGTACAGCTGCTTTATTTGTGATTTCCCCAAAACATTATCAGTATTTTACTACTTACAATACAGATAATCAAAAGAATCAGCTTCAAAATGAACAAAAAGAAAAGATCAACACAAAATAAACAGGCGTTTTGTTTTTTGACCACAAAGAGAGACACGGGTTAAGGTACTGTATGCATAACACAACTCATTTCATATGTAAGGCTATTGATGGTGTCATCAACAGCGACGCCATGGCAACTGTAGATTTTGAAGAGAAACTTTTCAGCTACAAGCACTACGGTCTGGTGAGGTTTACTGCATCGTGGTGTGTATGTGTGAAGGTAAAGGTACTTATCTTGGGACTCTGGTTAAAGCAATTATAATTTATTTAAATTATTATAATTTTTTTTATCTCATAGCCATGAAAATAGGTAAGATTATTGGACTTTCTTAAAAACAAGCTAAAATCAAATATACAATTTTCATTTCATTACACTCTGCACAGCAGCACAACGTATTTTTTTCCTCACACATACTCATCATTTATAACAACTGTCACTTAAAGGCACTCTATGTAGCAACAGCACTTCTGATCACCGGGGTCGACAGATCTGAATCAGCGGCAGCAGACTGTGGAGGACGTGGATCTTCTCCCTGGACCAGACATATTTGGCCAGTGCTTCTCACCCCCGCATGTTTACACGCCTCCCTGCTCCGGTTCAAATGAATGGATCCTTAACACACTTGTGCAGACCCTGGTGACAAACTGATGATGATGGATTCATTTGAATCCGGGGTGTTGCAGCAGGGAAACATCTACAAACCTGGGGAGCACTACGTTAGGGTAACATACGGAGCGCCGCGTCCCCACGTGCCCTGCAACCAAACCGGCTTGTCATCCCATTTTGTCCCACAAGAGTTGCCCTTTGTCGTGTCTTGTGCCAGGGGCTGACACGTAAATGTTCTTGTCCTCTGCCGCCCCCATGCGGTCAGGCGTGATATTGCTACACAGAATGTGGGAATAAATAAAACTAGTAAATTAATAAAACGCTGGCTTGGCACATCCTCGAGAGGACGTGCCCCTCCCACAAGTAAGCTAATGTTGGCTTGTAAAACCGTTGCAACAACTGAATTAAGTAACTAATATGTATCTGGATATGAAGAGAGAAAAACTGCAACAGCCACTGAAACTCAGTGAAGCTGTCGAATACGAACGCCTCGTGGTCTGGTTTGAAACCCCTGATATAGTCCTAAAATAAGGCTGTGGGTTCTAGGCACACCAAGGTACGACTGAGCTGAGAAATATGTGCATTTATGGTTTCTTTTCAAAAGACATGAAACTTTCTAAATGTACATATGAGTTAAAAATCAACTGTTGTTTTCAAATCACCTTTCTAGCTCAGGTCTGATCATAGAGCTTAGTTTAAAAAAAAGAAGAAGCATACAATGATGACAAATCTTTTTCAGACTTCATACGTCTTGCAGAGCATTTAAAAGACAAAATCACAAGTGCATCATTGGCAAGAAAAATAAACTGCTGGTGAGGGAACAAGTGCGCGCGCGTGTGTGTGTGTGTGTGTGTGTGTGTGTGTGTGTGTGTGTACTGTCTTTCTCCGTCATTGAGTGAGAGCTCACCTGTGAGTGCAGTTGTTTAAGTGCATGAGTGAATGAGCAAGCGCATATTTAAAGAGGTAGCAGAGAAACAGATGAGAATCTGCCTTAACTGAAAACTATCCATGTGTTTGACGACAGAAAAGAGACGGACTTTCCAACCAGCTGCTCTCTGCAGGTTCAAACGCAGTTTAGGCACCAACTGGAGACTCCAACCAAGACTTCTCAAACACTGAGACATACCCACAAATATCTGCTGACCCAGTTGGGGTCTCTCACTGTCTTCATTATCAAAACATTCTTCAGACTTCAGCTCATCAGGTGTAATTAAAAGCTAAGTTCTGTTTCAAAGAACAGTCTAGTTCGAGCAGCATCGTTTCCACATTTGCCTGATCAGCCTTTTTCATTTTTTCCCTCTAAATTAAAAATCATTCGTGTGGGGCCTCTGAATTTTACTTTAAATTTCCAGTCAGCTGTGCAAGCAGACACGGAGGACTCGCAGCACGTGATGGCAGCCCATCTTGGTTGAATATCGCCTGTCGGATGCTCCTGTATAAGTCATAACGTTCAGCCAGTTTTCTGCGTTTCCCTAGCGGGGGACCTTTCAGCCGCCGCGTCTCAGTGAAGGAGCCGGTAGGATCCACTGACTTTGGACACTACCACTCCCAACCACTGGGTGGCGGCGGTGCAGAGCAGGCAGCTGAACTAACAATAACATACTAAAGAAAAACAAACTAGAAGACTACAAGATCAACTAGGAGAGGAGATAGTTGCTGCGTGTCTGTGTGGTGCTGTTGTGGTGATGAAAGAGAAGTGATGAGTCGCACCTAACCCCCAGAAGGGACACGCCCTTTGAGGCCCCGACTTCGGTCCTGTGAAATGACCCAGAACCCCCGCTAATGGAAATGAGCCTAATTGGTTTGGCAGGCTGGGTTAATGACACGTCAACTGTTGTTGGAAAGAAATTAAACAGTATTACACTGTGAAATGTTTATCGCAAACAACATCAGAAACTAGTAAATACATCTTACATGAATTTAACCCCCCACCAGCTGTGAGCTGAAGCATGACTCATCATCTAATGTGACACAAGCGTGGTCACCGAGGGCTTGGCGTGTCATTGACGGCATATGTGTCGTAAGGCCTGCGGCTGAAAACTGAGTGAGGTCTCAGAGTCGGAGGGAAACAGAAGAGGGCAGTGGGTCGCAGCAGGTGTGTGAGGCGCAGGTGTGTGGCTGCAGACACAACTGAACTCAATGTGCATCCACAATGATTCAAATGGGATCCCAATGTTGTGAACTCTTATCAGGCAGTTGAGGAAAGCTTCAGCGAGAGAAAAGCAGAGGATGCCCTGCAGAAACAAAGCCGACGGAGGATCGGTGTGATCGTTCTTCACTCCAAGACAAAGCTACAGCGGAGACATATTAAGACAAAAAAAAAAGTAGATCTTCTGAATGTTTTTGTTCTACCAACTCAAAAACTCCGGCTCGGCCTCTGTGACATCACAAACCCAGATCAGATGACTTTCCAGCCTTACCAACCTCGACAGCATCTACTTTTACGTCTTGCTGCGTTTGAAGTAGCTCTAAAGTGGGAGGACTTCAAACAAGCCACGCCCCTTAGAACCAAGGGGGTGGGGTAAATATCCTAACTCCACCCCCTGTTTATAACTAGCAGCTAGACACGGAGCCAAAGAGACATGGTTGGAAAGCTGAACTCTTCGATGGTATTTTGGTTAGAAACATGTCACAGATATTTCATGGAGGCTTCTGGAAATTGGGTTCTTTTCTGAAAAAGACCCTAAGATAAAAGGAGTTTCCTCTGCAGCGTGGCCAAGGTCTCGCTGACAGACGGCAGAAGATCAGTCATCTGAGTTGGAGTTTGCGTCTCCGCCACAGAGAGGATGGATGTCCATAATATGCCTCCTTTAACAACGTGGATGTTGAAGACAAGAAGTCAAACTACAACTCGTCTTATCCGAGCTAACATAAATCTATCAAGCGAGAGACCTTCATCAATCGTCCCCGAACAGTTGAGTGAAGCTGAAAGCGTTGGCACAAGCCTTTTGAGACGTTTTCGCCCGACGTTTTCCATCGATTCAACATTATAACCACACAGAGGCCATCCTCTAGGTATTTTATCAAGCGTCTACAACCTACTCTCTCTTCATGGTTACATTTTTATTAATAAACCAAGTAAATGTCGATTAAGCTATTGTACAAACATCGCAAAAACAAATCTCAGGCATTTCTAACACTGTTCTGTAACAAGATGCTTAACAGTAATTCAAAATCCCCCAAAACAGTTTTCTGCTGCCTCAAGTCAAGTCAGAAAAGCGAATAGAAGAACCAGAAGAACATGGGCGCTGTCAGCTGACGTGTGAACACTTTCATGCAAAGATTTTAACATGCATTTACACAGTTCAGTGAGTAAATGGTCAAGCAGCCCTCTGGTTTAGTGACATCAAATATGGAGCGCCGTGGCTTTTACAGATCAGTGGACGTGCATCATATTTAAGCCCTTGCAGAAGTGAGAAGCAGAACTCAAAGAAACATAATCTTGTGTCAACCTGCTTGAATGTTCGGAGGGTTCAAACCTGACTGTCGCAAACTGAAATGGAGAAATACATGAGCTAAAAAGGTGTAGCGAGTAGCTTCTCCTACTGTTTTATTATGTCAAGGAAAGGAGAGCTTTTATTTACCGTTTAAGGAGTCTTTTAATGTTTATATTTGACAAATACTATTAGTATTCCTCTTTTGGAAGCATGACTTCCTTTTGTTCCCCCTCAGGGACTGTAAATTGTAATCTAAGCGAATCCTAGGCTCGATCAAATGATCCTGACCGTAGTGAACGGCTCACTGTCGTAACTGCACTAACGGACCGCCGCCAGCAGCTCCGGGTCCGAGTCCTAAACTCAGCCAAGCAGCGGCTAACTGCTGGCGGCTTCCTGCTCCTCGGTATGCCCTCTGGACCACAGGGCTTACACTTTGCAGAGACGGCACTGCCGACAACAACTAGAAATGTGTCGTGGCCTTATGGCAAGAAAGTTTCTGATTATCCAGATAAAAATCTAATTTGATGTGAAGCTGAAGAGTCGCAGCCTAAGAGAGTTTGAAAGCGAGCTACGGGGGAGGACAGACGGCGATTATCTACTGGCACACGTCACGAGCAGACGGCGGCGCTGTTGGTGTAATTACTCTAACAGTCGGGGGGTTGGGGGAGGGGGGGGAGGGGGGGGTCAAAAACCTTCCGCACTGCACACTTGTGATTTGTAGGCTTATGTTGAGATTTGAGGTAAAAATCATCCAGCATTAAAAAAAAAGAGAGAGAGAAGAAAACTACTGTACATATACACAAAAAAGACTTCTAAATTAGCGTTAAAATAAAAATAGATATTTCATATTAGACGCAATAATGCCGAAAAAAAAAGTATAAATTTATATGTGCGGACAGGAGAGGTAGTATTTTTGGTTAAAACGCAGTGCCAAAGCTCAGCGGCACATCATCTGTTTGTAGAGATGGAGACACATCCAAGACAGAGAATACAGAATGAGGCAGATTTGAGGAGAGGTTGAGTAAAGCAGACGGACAGATGACACTTAGAAACATCGGGATCCGCTTGTATACTGACCGGCATGACTTCAGCGGGATTCGGCTGGAAATCCCTCCTCGTGGTAACAACTGGCTACGAGGTCGGTGTGGATTTGACATGAGAAACACTGCAACGGGGAGCGTTTTTGAGAGTGTCCTTTGTATGTGCAGTATGAGTCTGTGTTTGGTTCCCTTTAAAGGCTATTGTGAACAGTTGTCCTGTAAGTTACTGAGGTATCTGTTAAATGTGTCCTGCTGAGTGAGGTCTCTGTAAGTAAGGCTACTGAGGTGGAGCTGCTGACCTGGCTTGAGGGGACGAGAGATACTCGGGAGAGGTAATTCAGCCTTTCTTAGGTTCATCAAGTGTTGTTGACCTCTTGAATCTGCTATGACGTTGACCATTGGTGTAAAAATTGCAAGCCAGTCTAAATGTTCTACGAGTACAACACAATTTGACTATGAGAAAATGATCTCCACAAGAAAGTCAACGTCACGCAGTAGAATAGCAGAGGTAAATAAATGGTACGTCACACTCTGGACCCTTGAAACTGAAGGCGCTCTCCACAACACCCCGTCCCGCATTTCTTTTGAAACAGATGATGTAGATGCTGATGTATAACACAAAAAAAAAAAAAAAAAAAAGTCATACAATGATTGCTAAACATCTGAATTTCAAGAGCTGCGAAGTGAGACACAGAGCAATAAGAAAGATAATGTCACACTTTGGATCTAAGAGGCGACATCTCGTCAGTCTCTTCACACTCTGCCGTACGGCGCCTCTACATGTGGCAGTTATCATTTTCAAAATATTTATCTCCTATAATCTTTATACAGATTTTACACAGTCTTGTGGAGGTCCAATCAGAACGTTTCCTGGAGTCTTTTTCACACTTGCTGACATGTCCGATTCCATGTACATCCCAGACTCCCATCAGGCCTCGGTGCGCCACGGATCTCCAGAGCAGAGCTCGGCCGACGGCTGACTTAAAGCTATGAAGAGAAATCCCGCTGCAAGTGGCTACGTAGCAGTAGAGGCGGTTGGATGGCTGGCTGATGAATGAAGAGGCACGCCAAAGCTGTTGCTGCAGCGGTTCGCCACCGGCCAACTCCTGCGTCCGTCAGTTGAGGCAGTGTTAATGATCACTTGAGTGTCTTTGTCATTAGCTCCTGATAGACAAGATGTGTGTACAGAGTTGGGGACTGCATCTCCGTCGGAAATTAACTGGATTTGCTCTTTCGCTTACAGCCGAAAGGTAAATCTCTTCCTTCTCGTTAGAAAACATGGAAATAAAATGGGTACCAGTGTCCATTCCTCGTCCAAACAAGGAGCAGAACCTCAACAACAGGTAGAACGAGGCTCCGGAGGTCCATGTTGCTGAGCTTCGCTTCGTTAAAACAACGTCTGCGTGCAGAGAGCTGAGCACTAGCTGCACGGCAAACCCCGACACACATTAAAACTGACAATCTTGACAAACAGAGAAAAAAATCGGGGTTTCATCAAAAGGAAAATATCTTCTTTATACTGTGTAACTGTTAAAAGCTTGTTGATTGAAAAAGAGAGAAAAGACATACATCCAAGGGTTTGGAAAGAACAGACAGGACGCATGCGAGTGATAATTTACTGAGCTGTTGGGTCCCTTCAAAAGGCTGAAAAAAGAACTGAAGGGGGCTCAAACACACGATATTTGTGTACACCACCCCATCCCAGATACCAGTCACATTTGGGCCTAATCTGGACTACTTCTGGCACTTATGGCTCAGCGACAGCACTGGCAAGTGCTTCATGGGCCAAACGTGGGCCAGACGTGAGCCAGATGTGGGCCAGACGTGGGCCAGACGTAGGCCAGATGTGAGCCAGACGTGGGCCAGACGTGAGCCAGATGTGGGCCAAACATGGGCCAGATGTGGGCCAGGCGTAGGTCAGATGTTAGCCAGGCGTAGGCCAGATGTGAGCCAGATGTGGGCCAGATGTGAGCCAGATATGGGCCAGATGTGAGCCAGATGTGGGCCAGATGTGGCCCAAATTCCATAAGCTAGTTTTGACATTGGATGCGAGGAAAAATGAAGAATTGGGCCAGGTCTGGTGGATGTGTGATGTGTTGGACAACCACACTCACCTTGAGCCAGTTCTATCTGTCAAAGCCAATGAGGCTCAAAGAAAACTGCAGATGTGGGCCAAGTCCGGGCCAAACATCCTTTGCTATCTGCGATCAGTGTGAACCATTGGTCTGTTTGGTATCACAATCCTCATCATCTGATCAGTAAAACTCACTTCAAACCAGTGTTTTGTTAATATAAATGTGTTATGTTGAATTTCTCTTGATAACTGGGGACCATAGTGTCTTTCAAAAAGCCATTCTTATCAAACCCAATCCCAGCAGCCCTAGTTGGTCAAACAGCTCAGTAAATTAATCAGATTCAGCGCCTCTGTCCATTCAAGTTGAGCAAAATATAAGAGTTCATCTCCAAAGTCTGTATAGCACTGTATCCCCAGAGCATCTTTCCATCTACAACTTAATTCTTGTAGTATTTTACCTACATTAGTTTATATAAACAAGCTTAGCGAGTGGTATTTACAAAGTTCCTCCACAAGGGGGTGACCCAGGACTGTATGAGGGATCAGCATGCACCATGTCAACAGAAACATGATATGTTGTGATGTAGTAGTGAGAAAACCTTGCTTATGTGGCTGGTGTTGAAATGATATAAATGTCAGAAAAGGGAAGGAGGATTAAAACCCTTCATGCTTTGTATCTCTGCCCTGCTGTTCAAATCCAAAAACAAGACACTGTAAAATACTTATTTGAGAATACTGACTTTTCCCTGAAAAACTCAAAACATAAGGCTGATTAATTACTATTTTTTTGTCCTTTTTCTTTTTTTAAATACAAAAGATGAATCTGTACCCTAAAATGTAATAATTCCAGATTGTACAATTGTGTGAAACTTTTTTTTTTCTTTTTTGGATGTTTTTCAATGATCAGATACAATTAGGAATGAAAATCTTTTGGAAAAAAAGAGCGTCTGTCTCTTAGCTTCCTTTTGCTGTTATTCAGTATGATTAGAAATCACAGTGATGCCTAGAGCTTCAAAAACAATCTCTGTCTCCTGATTGTAAGCTTACGCCACACACACCGTAAAAACCAAGTACACAATATCGTCAAACAAACTTTCCCTGAGGCAACAGCTGGCAGCTGGTTTCTGTCCAACTATCTCGCTCTGTCTTAGCAGCAATCCAACCAGCCAGACAAATATTTCTGGATAAACACCATCCATAAAACATAAAAGTTATGTTTGCATACGTCAATCTACAAACTTCACAGGTCCAAAATGAGAGTCCAACAGAGAAGTGCTTTGTTGCACTACGCCCTCAGTCAGAGCCTGCAGATGCACCCCCTTGTGGCCCGACAATACTCTCACACTCTGTACACGTGTAGCAAAAATAGAAAGACCCCCTCACACGCGTCTCAGTGCGTGTGCGTACATGACTTTTGAAAGACGACAAATACGCCCACGACTGAGGAGGGGCCTCGAGATCCTCTACATTATTCAAAACTCTCAGAAGTCTTTGTTTCTACATATAGTACCAGTCGCACCTGAACACACACCAGCTCCTTCGCGCTGAGGGAGTCGGTGTGTCCAAACGTTCGACTCGTACCATATCATATATACATCAGCTTATACTTATAATTTTTAACTACATAGAATCATATAGATAGAACATACATTCTTGTCTGTTAACCCCCCCCCCCCCAGACTACATCATCCTCCCTTTCTTGTTCATCCAGATTGCACCTCTCATCCCACCGTTACCACACTGAAACATTTCTACTCAAACATCTGGCTTCATTTCAAGATTTCTTCTTGCACGTACATGATTTCAGAGGGCAGAAGCCTGTGTCAGATAACTGCTGCTCCACTATTTTTTATTGTTTTAAACCATAAACAAATGTATTTCTGTTTTCTGTGAGCTTGCCCCGTGGCCTTTGATGTTTAATATATTTGGATGCCTTTGCTGTTAAACTCTAAGCCAGCAATAGTTTATAGTTATCTACACCTAGTTCACCACCCAGCGTGGGTGATAGATGTATGTTTATATATATGTATATATTCCTTTCATCGCCATGTTGTTGACATGGAGAAATGTTATGAGGGTGAAGGTGAGAAGGATGTGACGGTCGAATCCATCAAGCTGTCTCCACTTTAAGAAAAAAAAAACAAAACCTACAGGAAGTCGTTTCCTGGGAAAGGTGGTGACGAGCAAAGGATGGGGATATCAGCGAGTCAGGACATCTGTAGACCGGATGTCATGAAATGTAATGCAGAGTTAAGTTCAGAGGTCAGAGTATGATTTGGTGATCCATGTGCTGCAGAGAGCAGCTCATATTTGTTGTATTTGATAATCCAGTTATGGTCAGTTAAGGTTGAGTTTTGCTGGTTGAGGTAAAAATGGGGATCGATAGGCAATGATGCGGGAAAGGTAACTGTCTGCACATGTGATCATCCATCCTTCTCCCACATGTCCAGGGCTGCATGAAAGCTGCGGCTTTCTTGAACAAAAGGCAGCGCGGGTTGGTTAATTATTGTGTGTGTGATGATTGTGAAGATATGCACACACATCTCCTTCTCTGCTATGACACCTCGCTGCCGAACACCTCCAGCACCAGCGGGGTGAGCTGCATGCTGTGTTCGGGCTGGAAGGAGAGCGAGCGGTACTGCTTGGAGTGCTCCTCGTTCAGGCTGCGCAGGTCGGCCAGCTTCTGGATCATCTTGGCGTAGAGGAGGCGTCCGCCTGGGTGGTTGACCCGGATGTAGGCCTGCAACGCCTCCGACAGACGGTCCTGGAGCTGCTCGATGCGGGTGTGGTCTTGGACGCCGGGACGGTCTGCAGTTGGAAAACCGAGGGAGTGGAGAGGACGGGCACAGGCAGACACGAAAGAGGTCACATGGTAAATGAGGAGGTGAAGCGGGCAGATGAGCAGAATGAGAAGGTGTAGAGGGAAAGATGTCAGGAGGGGGAGTGGCGGGAAGGGTGGAGTTGAGGTAGGAGAGTGGAGAGAGAAAAAGAGCAGTCAGAGAACTTTGTATTGTATCTCAAAAATGATATACAAAGACCAGATAGCAGATTTAAATGACAGGTATGTGCCTCCTGTCCAAGTTTACTTCTCCACAAAAACAAGAAAAAACAGCTCCCACATGACTACTTAGGTTTTTACTGAGCTCCAACTACGCTCTGAAAGTTAAGTTAGACAGTAAGAAGCCTAAACTTTAGTTAGGCACCAAAACAACGTGAACGAAGCAGCTTTGGGTGAAAAAAGAAAAAGTATTTGTAGAAAAAATGGCAGCTAATGTCAAGACACCTGAGCTCCGTCAAAAGAAACGGACACTTAGAGCCTCTGACCAGCGTCAAAAACATCAAAACGTCCCGACTCAGAGGCCAAAGTTGAGCTGGAAAACTGCTTTCCTTTGGTTCACAATATTTTTTATTTTTATTGTGATTTATTTTTATATACGTACATGTATGTTTGTATAAATATATACATATTGTTTTAACTCCACCCACATTTATATATTTATTTTAAATCATCTTTTTGTTTTCATTTCAGTGTTTTCTGAAAGGACTGAAGATGGTATTTTCTCCATTCCTGCTCTATTTTTAATATAATTGGTGAATTGATCATTTTCTTCTGCAACAACTTCTGCACTATATGTACATTATATGTTCTAATCCTTTTAAGTTAATACACATCTTTATGGTTTTTAAAGTTCTGTTGATATTAATTTTCAATGCATTTTATTGGTACTAATGTTGATGAAACTCTTTGCCCATTAAAAGCTCAAACTGTACTTTTTCCCAGCAACGTAACCATCCAAACCCGGACACACGTCAAGTGTGTGCACGAGAGGGTTAAGTATTCTGGCTGCTGCAGCACGTGCACTGATTTGCTCAGTTTTTCCTGCGTTTATTCATAAGCGTTTAAAGCCCCAGCTCAGATATTTTCCCCGTTTCACTCCTTCACTGTGACCTCGCTCTTATCTTCTCCCTACAGCATCCTCCCAGCTTTCCGCCGACCAGGTGTCCACTTGCCTATTTTACTTTGAATTCACTGTTCAACAAGCATCATATATACGCTATATCGAATGTCGTGCGCTTGTAATTTCAGGAAGAGTTCAGCGACTCCAATGACGACATCTGGCTGATGTGCTGGGTACTAAAATAAATGCTAAAAATAACCAGGACTGAGTCAGCGTCTGGGGGGAATATACAAACAATGGTGACGAGACTTTCTAGGTCTTAGTGTCACCACAAATATTGTAACCGTGTTACAAACAAAACCTTTTTCTTTTGTCTCATAGATGAACACGTGTTGCTTTTACTATTTGCCCTGATTAGTTGTAGGTCTGAATGGCGACCAGAGGCAGCTTCTTCTGCGTTTTTGGAAATGCCCGCTGGAAATCCAAATCAAACCCAGATGAACCGGACTAATTCCTTCTCTCGAAGAGGGAAGGACTGCGGATGGCTGTCCAGGGTAACTACTCCCCCTGTTTGTGCAGCTTTAGTTGAATCTAGGACATACAAACCTCACATTGTAATCTTACTATGGAAAATCAACTACTTGGGTTTTTATTTGATGACTTTTAAAATAGAATAAAACTCATTGAGTAATTCTAATAAATATTTATTTCAATTATTATATCCTATCTAGTGATTATAATAAGTTGTTCCTGCCAAATCCACCCACTTCTTATTTGCTCACTTTGAAATGTTTCCATGGTGACCTTGCTGGCGGACCGCTTTTTGTTTTGTTTTTTTGTTATTTTGCAGTTGATGCGACGCCTCGTCCCTGCTTTCAGCTTCCTTCGTGTTCAACAGAGTGGCGTCTTCCAGGAAAACTTTGTGCATGTGTTACTGGCAGCATCATGCCCACGGCAATCGTTTACTGAAACTAGGTCAAGCACAAAACCGAGCACAAAATCCAACATTCTGCTTCACTTTGATGAGATGTTTTCACTAATTTGTAAACTGAAAATCTGTATGCTCAATAATTCAGACGTGAAGGAGGCAGCTTAAAGAAACGAAACAGGAGCAGCACCTGGAGACAGCAGGCAGATGGCCATGAGCAGCACGTGCTCCTCCTCATGCAGGTTGAGTTTCTTCAGACCAACTTGGAACTTCACCAGCGGCTCCAGCAGCTCCAGGGTGTGACCCGCTGCGGAGGACGACACAAACACGCTGTCAGAACTGCCTTTCACTGACCCGGTGAAACCCCACATCACGGCTTTCTGATGGCTAATGAATGAAATCGCACTCTGTGCAGCAGACGGCTTCAGAGAAGAGCCACTGCCATCTCTGGGTATTCACACTTTGTGAGCAGAGAGCGTCTCAGTGTGACAAAGTACAGTGTGTGCTTGTGGCTGCTGTTCTGTGTCAATGAAAATAGCTAAAGTGGACAGCTCGCAGTTGAGTGCAAGACTGCGGAGTACAGCAGCGGCTGAGAGGGATGTTAGACTACTTTACATCAACTTGGAAAAAAACAACCACATCAGCTCTGTCAACAAGGACAAGCTGCTGGAACATTTTCCTATTTATAAGAATTGTTAGGATTTTCCTCCACATTTTCTGGCCCAGAAGAGTCTCAACAGCAAAACCGTCATACATCAAACCCAGTAAATAGATCGAGGAGCCCAAAACGATTCCGTTTGGTAGCGATTCTTGTCCTGACAGAGGATAATATGTTTAACCTGTCACATAATATGGTGGGATTATACAAACTTGCCATATATCTATATTACCGTATGTACTAGAATTTCTGGGGGGTTTTTTACGGATTCTTATCAAGCCTGTAAATCAAACTCACAAATTGCTGTGAATTTCCACCATGAAAATATACTGCACTAAAAAAACAAAACACAACAAAAGTAAAATTAAAATAAACTAGTGAGAACTTTGAACCAATTTTCATGACTTTTTGTACTTCATGCTCCCACAATGTTGATGAAAAGTCATCATTACTGATTAAAAAAGGTTTTTGACTGGAACCGTTGTTACGTTGTCCCTCAAATGAGTGGGGGTGGCTCAAAGACACTCTGGTCTTCTGCTGCAATAATCTAAAGTTATGAAACGTTGGTATGAAACGACTATGAAACGACTATGACACGACTACAGAGACTCCGTCAGTGTTTCAGCTTTCATCTCCTGCAGCGGCATTTCTGTTTGACTGAGATGTTCAACTCACCTTTCGTAACGTCATTGATGCAGTATTTAAAGTCGGGCCCTCCGCAGCTCCAGGACATGTCCTCCAGACTGAACGACTGGTTTGAACGCAGCATGATGATCTCGATGGCACTCGACTTCAACAAAGCGATCTGATCTTCTGCTGTCAGCTCTCTGGAGAACAAACACAGTTGCACAGAATCAAAGCCAGGAGCAAGGTTTCAAATACTGCGAGTGTTCCCGATGCTTGTGGGGATTGTGGGGAGTGTTTTTGTATTGTTTTAAGCTCGTAAAGTAGACCATATTCACATGTTCATTCTCCTTTCATTAAGTCATTGCGATTTGTTTCCTCTCTCTTTTTTCCTAAATCTGCCAGTAAAATCTTGTCATAAAGTGGGAACAACTGTAATTACAGTCACTTGATCAAAACGATATTAAAATATGTCATCTGGAGGATATTCCTGACAGAAAAATGGAGAAAATATTACTGAGGCAGTATATTCATCCTTAGTGGAGCATCTAAATCGTCATAATACTTCTAAGAGTTAAGAGTAGCAGGTTCTACGAAATGCTTAAGAAAAGATAAGGCAATAAAAAAAACAAACAACAACAAAATAAAATAAACTGCTCAGCATGAACTCATAAATGCACGAATGATCAATAAATGATCAATTATGTGAAAGACACTAAATGAATCTGGAGACATTTTAGATAATCTTCTCTACGTTGGAAAATCATTTTTATGTTTAGTGAATCTCCCAGGATAGGCTATAATTCACTGAGATGCAACCCAACGGCCGCTAAAAGGATGTGTTGACGAGTGAGAATTAAATCTAAAAATAAAAAGCACAATGGCAAAAGTCATCTTGAATCCAATGCACTGACGGGCGAGCAGCGGGCGGTAAAACACTGATTATTTGTGCCTCATCACTAAATTTTCAGCCCTTCTGATAAACATGGAGCCAAAATACTTACGTTACCCTGATAAAATCTGTCAGGACTAAGTTTGAAGCCACCAGAATGAAAAATATTGTTACACTGAATGAAATTAAGGATTTCTAAAAATGCTGAAAACATTTGGAATTGTGTTAAATAAGAATATAACGTTGATCTAGACTGTTTTAGACATTTTAATGCATCGTGGTTATTTATCGCACCTTTAAAGAGCTCATGCTAAAGTTGACCTACTTAAACTTTAAGCTGCGTAAGACAAAACAAACATCTGCAACAAAAACACTGCAAAATTTAAATATCACAAATTGAGTAGGGGGGAAAAGAAAAAGTTCACTGAGCACTTCCTGAAGATAAAATAGCTCAAAATTATCATAGTGTTCTCATGCCAGTCACACACATCGCATTGTTCCAGCCCACAATGAGATCCATTTAACAGATAACTGCTGTTTATGTTCCAGAAAGTTCAACTTAACCACCTACACTCACAAATGAGTGCATGTCTGCGCGAGACGGACAATCACAGCATGTACAATGAGTCTATGTTTGTAATGTAGCACCACAGCAGTGTGTGTGCGCGCGCGCGCGCGTGTGTGTGTGTGTGTGTGTGTGTGTGTGTGTGTGTGTGTGTGTGTGTGTGTGAGTCTTACCACAATGATAAAAGCAGATGTAAATTTGAAAGGATCAACAATCTTTTGTCTTTTACGCTTATGTAGACTGTTTGTGGTCATTACTGAATTTAAGGAGCTGCTCTGTTTGCTTTTATTCTTCTCATGTCATCCTTTAAACAAACAAAATGCTAAACTATTGTTGAGCTTAGTTATTCTGAAGAATATGTGATGAAAACCTCAGTCGTGTTACAACAAAGTACCTTAAACATTTACATATCATATACATCATCTCATGTTTACTGCACATCAACAAGCGTTGCCCCCGTTTCTCCAGATTTTACCCACGTCACCTCCATTCAGCTACTACACAGCCTCTCCGTGTGTGCACACATTTATAAAAGTTTCCTCTTAGCTCAGCATGTAATTATGAAGCTGCAGCCTGTTCCGGTATATTCTTGGAAGAGCCTGTTTGTTTTTGATTTCATCCATTAATGTCCTGCATACATGTAGGCAGGGAATCGATATGCTCTGTGTGTACGAGGGAAACTCATTCATGTTGTTAGCTGCTGCGCTTTGATCCGGCAGGGTTTTACTCGTTAATAAATAATAACTGAGGGAACAGAGAGCAGCAGGAAGTCGGACCGTGCTGAACCACGTTTAGACCTACCAAAGGTGTTCATGCTGTGTTTCCGTGGCATTTGCATTCTGGTCAACAGATTAATGTCTGTCCTTGTAGAAGAAAGAAATCCTTTAGCGAGGAATGCCCTTCATAGACGGCCCAGTGGGGGCAGGCTGCCCCCCAAACACTGGTCCAGCCAATCCCTGACAGGGAAAGGGCGCACGCTGGAGTTTGTATACATGAGGTGATAGAGGAGGTCGAGCACTGGAGGGAGGAGCTAGCTCTCTGTGACATGATGTCATCCAGAAATCCCTTACCCTACCTTTAATAATCCTTGAAATTAGTTGCAATTTATTTATCTTTCCCTTTGGCTGATTGACTGATCCAGTTTAAGATGTAATTACATTAGATCTGATGCACTAAAAAACCTGTGAGATACCCCCAGATAGTAAACACATTTTACAGCAATGTGATTGGCTCACACGTTTGTGCCAAAAGTAAAAAATTCCCCAACATTTGGAGAAAGCAACATTCCCCCCAGAACCTACAATTCAGTTCAGCCTCGCTTAACATCACACCCATCGAACAAACAGACAGGGACTGCTTCAGCGCACAGGTGTGAGACCTTGGTTAGGCCTAATCTGGCTAATCTTGGCATTTAACGCTCAGTTACACCACAGGCAGGTGCTGTGTGAGGTGAACGTGTCTGTGAAGTCCGTGAACTGGACCAAACAAGGCTTTTGGTCTGTGTTGTATAAGCCTGATGTGGCCTCTGTGTGGTGGACATCCGGCCGGGTTTGGCAGCTGCATTCATAGTAAATGCTGTCAGTCAAGGCCAAACGTAGCTCAAAGACAACTGCATATTTGGGCCAATTCTGGGCCCAAACTGTCTTTGCTATGTAGGACATAAGCTGACAAGTGTTTACCTCACCGAGTGATTCAGATTCTGAATAAACACCAAAACTTCCCAGATACCAAACGTATTTACTGCAACGCCTTGAATTCACACCTGAATCCAGGGACCATTTTGGCAAAGCCGATGACTTTCTGGATGCTGTAGGAGACCAGGTCGGCCAGGTGGGGCAGCATGGAGAGCTTGGTGTCCTCCTCACTGGAGTCCGGACTGCTGGCACCATCCTGGTACATCATTAACAGGTTGCTGAAGTTCATCTTGGTGTCCACTGATTCTGTTTGAAGAAGGGAGAGGAGGCAGACGGAACAGAGAAGGAGAGAACAAGGGTTAAAGTCCATTCGTGATCAAGAGGACCTTGATATTTTGATCATAAAAACAATTAGACCACAAAACTCTTCTAAGATTGAACGCGTATCTTCTTTCTGACAAAAATAAGCATAATCAAATACTGAAAAGATTGAAGCATAAGTCAACTATAAACAATTAAACCTTTTAAAACCTCAAACCATTAGCACTAATAAAATTGCAAATTACTACCCTTCTATGCATTTTACAGCAAACTAACAAAGTAAATAAAATATCAGACAATTTAAACCTACTATATAATAATAGATGCAGTTATGCACAGCAGTATTTGGAACATAAGTTCCTATGATTGGAACTAATGTAGCATTTAATTTAAGAGGTTTTACAAAAACATGGCTTTTGCTATTTTAGGAATTACAGCTGTTCTAGACAGCTGACTAAAAAGATGCTAAATTTCCAGGAGTGGTTCATTCCCTCAAGACAAATGAAGCAGATAAAAGTTCTGGAGTTGATATCAGGTATTAAATTGCTGTTTGACTGAAGCTACAAATATAAACTCTGAGGAGACCTCAATGCAAGTGAAGGAGGCATCGGTCGACTGGAAAAACAGAAACGAGTCAGGAATTCTCTGCAGGAGGTTGGTGTATCATCAGAATCCGATTAGACTTTATACAAAAGCTTTTGAAAAAAGGCTCCAGTGTTCATGTTCTGGAATCAGATTCTTTGAACAGATGAATCCCGGATGAACCGGTACTGGAACGATGGAGAGAAAGTCTGGAGAAGAACAGGAAAGGCTCATGATCCAAAACAGACCCCATCATGGTGGAGGTGGTGTTATGGTACGGGCACGAGTGGCTCCCAGTGGAACCGCTTAACTGGGTTTTAATTGATTATGAGACTTGCTCAGGACGGGGCGTCGTAAAAGAAAACTTTTGATGTTTCCATGGCGAGGCAACAATAATTCTTGTTATTTTATCAGCTGGTATTATTAGCTGGACTAACGTGGAATGAGTTTAACTGTATTGTTGACGTGCCTTGAGACATTTATCGTGATCTGGCGATTATTCTTTTTTGACTAATGTCTTAGCACTTTGACACTTACACAAATAAACTTGCCTTGTCTTCCCTTGTTTAAGAAAGGTAAGGTAGGTAAGGTAGAAAGGTAAAGTACAAAGAAAATTAGAGGACTATTTTAGATTATTTTGCTAGTTTTAATAATTCTAGTCAGAAACATGTTTTGCTTAAATTTACACAATTGTGACTAGATTTATGGAACATCAGGCTTATTTCTAAAGGGCCTATTTTGTAGTGTACAAAAGCAACTGAGGACTTTTTTAAGGCAAAGAAAAGGAATATTCTTCAGTGACTGATGTCAGTTGCCTTATTTCTACCCAGAAAAGCAACTTTCAGTTACTGACGACAAAACTGCAAACAGCAGCTGAAAGCAGCTGCAGTGAAGCAGGAAAAGTGTCTCCAGGAAGGAAACCCTGAATCTGGTGAGGGCCATGGACTTCAGACTTTAGGCACTCATTGACTGCAAATGATTTTTTTTATCCAAGCATTAAACATGATGGTTATTTTTTTAAATGATGCAATTCTGTCCAAATTCCCTTGAAAATGGAGGTACTTTGCTTAAAATGGCTATAAATCCTAAATGTTAAAGGCTTCTTTCCAAATACTTCTAGACGTAACTGTAAATACTCCAAGTCCCCAGTAATGATGACAGTAATAAACCTTTAGATGATTTTAAAAAGATATGTGATTCTTTTTATGCAGCAAGAAAACTTGGTATGGTGAAGAACGCTGCTGATGGTTAACAGTACTGTTACTGGTACAAACTATACTAAATCACTTCCCTTGTGTCCTTGGTAAAGATAACCCTGAAAGATGAAAGCAAACAAAGTTTGAAGAAGAAGTCTATTCATCTCACCAGGTGAGTGGTTGAATGAATCAGAGGAGGCATCAGAAAGAGAGTGAAGGGAGGCCGCTCTGCTAGCACTGCGTGTTACTGGGCCATCACGCACTGGAGGCTGCACAAAAAATAGAAAAGAAGGAAAAACAAACATAAATACAGTTCCAGATTCTTCTCCTGCATCCTACTTGGAGTCAAGAATCAAACGACACATCGCCTGAGTGCAGCCGCCTGTTTCACATAAACGGAGTTCCTTTCGATTCTGACATGAAAAACGTACGTCGGCAGACGGTCAAAAGTGAGAAAAGTACCTGTCAGCTTTGCAGCAGCTCTGATCATGTGCACGGATGCTCGTCTGACACGCTGACAGAAAGTGCCGACAGCAGCGGCAGCAGCCGTGTGTGCAAAGATTGAAAGAGCGTGTTGAATATATGTTGAATGTGTGGAACATGTGTTGGTGAGAGTATAATGGGGAGCTCCAGCTCAGGCTTCACCAGTACTGGCTTACTCTTCTGACGCTGCAAATGTAAATATCAGTTCTACACAAAGAAACAACATATCAGGTCTTTCATAAATATATCTGGCCCCTTGAGTCTAAAATAATGAAAGGTCCTGATGGTCCTACCCAGTGCAAAGTTATCCTAGACTGAGACTGCGTCCACAACTCAGCACCTGGGAGACTTTACGGTGGATGTCTGCCATGTTCGTCACCGTCACACTTCACACTTCACACTCATAAATCACAGAGACTGCGAGACTCTCCGACATCCCAGCCAAACTATATTCTCCATCTCACTTACTTTAAACAATCTGATTGTTGTGGTCCACTGAGGGAATGTTGTCTGATGTAATTGAGTTAATAAAAGAGGCAGAATAAAGGTCTGGCGACCCATGGGACTGGTGTCGAGAAAATTGGAAGCAAACACAGGTGATGGTTGGTCCGGTTACAGGCATTATTTAGAGCATCAACTAATCCCTTCATCCACTTCTGCAGAAGTACACATGGCGTGCTTGGTACTCATGCTTTAAAGGGATATATTTATCTGGTTCATAATGGTGAAGAGGAACAGTTGGGAGTTGCGTTGCCCAACTTTAGTTTTTAGATGAAGAAGTAACTGGACTAACCCTAAAGCGTGAGAAATCAGAATAGGAGGCATCGTAGGTCTTGTGGTGAGCTTCTACCAGGCAGGAGATGATGCGAGCCTGCTCCTCGTTCAGCCGTGGCCTCATCGCCTCGCGCGCCGCCTCCTCCTCCTTCCTCTTCATAATCATTTCCTTTTTCCTTTGAACCTCTTCATCTGTCAGTATGACTGCAGCAGAGATTCAAAACAGATTGAAAAAGATTAGGACAAAATAAAAGTCAAGGAAGACAAAATATTCGACACAAATATTCATTGACACTCATACCAAAGCTAGTGGGATGAAGAGGAATAAAAAATAAAAACTAAAGCCAATCAGCAATAGCCATATACATAGTGAAAAGTAATTCATTAACAGCTCATATATACAACCCACTCAAATCAGGAAAAATATTTGACAAATCTAGGTTTTTAGAAACATTTTTACCAGTGTGAGTCAATCTAAAACGAAGTGGATTACTGTCCCTCGGACGACCAGTTTGTAATTGATATGTTCTCACCTGATCATGTTTCCTTCGATCAAAATAAACTAAACTATCAAAGATAAAATATAGACATTTGTAATAAAGTTGATAACAAGGATCAAGGAACAAAGATTTTGAGGAAGAAAAAAAAAATACAAGCGGCAATTAGTTGCCTACTGTAACCTGGTGGAGTCGGTTGCCCTCCGAGCGTTGGGGGGTCAATCCCCAGCCCCATCAGATGCTGAAGTGTCCGTAGACAGGACATTGAACCTCACATTGTAAAAACACCTGGCTTTTCAACATTTACAAGCCCGTGTTGTCATAGTATGGATCCCGAGCTTGGATAAATGAGGAGGTTTGTATCGAGAAGGAAACTGAGGGTGTGGCAAAAACAGACATCAGCATGAATGTGTTTGGGAGCTGTGTTTGTTGCCTGGCAACAACTGAGCTGGCTACATCAAATGTAATGTACACCAGGACAACTCTCTCCCCTGGTTGACAACAAGAATGGAAACTCAGCCAAACGTTTAAAATCTAAGTTTTTCTGACCGTATTGTTTGAAATTTACATAGGAGAGGCCCTGCAGATGGAATATGTTCCCAAAGCCGTGTTTTGGGGCGCATATACAACTGTATTCCTGATATTCCTGCCATGTCCTCATCAGCCCTCCGAGCTTGTCCATTTCATTTGCCAGTGGTCCGACCCATTTAGAATCCATGGATGTGATGTTTAAAACTTCCTCTTCATTGTTCAGTTTTGCTTCTGACCTACATCCTCTACCTCTCCTCATCAACTCATCTGGATGTGGGATGTTATTCTGGGCATTACTGGGGTGGGGTATTATTCTGGGCTTTGGAAAGCTCAGTCATGTGCTCCCACGTGTAGAGCAAAAAGATGACATCATTTAAAAAAAGAGCAGACTAATCAGTGAGTCAACCCTATTCAATTCTGTAAAATAACACAGTAGTACATCGTTATTCCTGCATCCAGTTGTTATTACATGTCCAGTTAAATGCAGATAATTGTGTGATTTTTGCAGCTATAATCACAATTGTATCAAATAACTGTAATTATAAGATTAATTGTTGGAGACCATTGTGCAGGTCTCTTTTGTTTTGAATTTGAATCATCAACTTTTTATAGGCGATTTTAATGGCTTAACTGATATCTACTGGACGTTTGAGAGGTTTGCATTGTTTTATAATTGCTTATTTGGGACTATCATTTTTAATTTGGCAATTTAGGTTAAAACATTTTAAGATAGTAAAGCATCTGTTGTTGCATTCACTGCAGTTGTTTTCAACATTAAACAGGAGATGTTAACTATTAAGGCCATAGAAAAGTATTGTACTCGTGAGCCCACCAGCAGGTCTTTTATGACCTAAAAGGTTAGAAGGTGGGAACTCAGTGGATCTGAATAGTTTTACCATGTCCACCATAACTAGTTTGAGAGCTGGGTGGGTATCTGGAAACCAAGTGAACATCTTAAATTATACACCATTTACACCATGACCATCAAACCACTACTGAACAATTTCTGAAATCTAACAAAATGCAGGAATCCTGCTGAAAGTATTCCACGAGTTCCCATCAACAAGGTTAGTTTGAGATCTGCATCAGACATTCAGTAGGCTCAGGCTTCAGAATGTCCCGTGTGCTTAAAAATAAAAAGACAACTCAGCAGTGAAACTAACCGAGGGAGCTGTAATGTAAGCTCCAGATACTTCCACTCCAGCTTACACAAACCATACATACTCAGCTCTACTCAAGTTGGCACGCGATAAAGGCCTGTCATGGCTCCTGGCTGGTTTCTTTTTTTTTGTTTTTTTTTTTTGTGGCCTTTACAGTACATGTTGGATATTTCCAGACCTTTTTCCTTATTCATGTAGCGGAAGTAGAGGCTGCAGGTGGAGCAGTACAGTGGAGCAGAATTAATAAGATGTACTTTTTTAGTGACTCTTTTAGGTCCGACTGCGTGAGAAGGTCTTAAGGTCTCTTCACAGGAATGCATGCCCCTTCCACATGTCTCACTGCATTAACTTGTTCTATGATATTCACTGTATACACAATGTGTATTACATATTTTAGGCAGGCCTTGGGCTTTTCATACTATACTGAGGCCCTGTGGTGATAGCACACACATAAGCAAAGAAAAACACAGACAGCTGAAATAACATCAAGTTTTACTCTTGATATTTCTGTTTTCTACATCTCAAGTCTGAAAGTCATTGTAATAACTGCTGGAGTCATGCACTGACCCCTGAATGCCTTGGCCCATATTAATCCTTTGACTCTTTGCCACAGTAAACGATTACCCATGAGGTGCTAAACTATGCGCGGAGACAAACTGCCAGGCAGCATGACTGCCAGACAGACAGCACATGCCAAGGAGAGGCCTGCAGGCATTGGGTCGCAACAAACAAAAATATGGCGACAACTCTGCCAATCTGGCAGCAAAAGAAACAGAATCTGCTGACTGTAATGCTCAAGACTGTTTTGCTTTCTTTGAGCATTTTTAAATGAGGGTATTAGGTAAACTAAGCTGCTCCCCTCCTTTCCCTTTATCTCCTCTAGGTGCACTTAAGGATGCAAGAAACTGTATGTGTTTGTCCTTCCCACATTAACAAACCAGTAGATGCAGAACTACCACCGGAGCTGCTGGAGCTGGAGTGGAAATAAGGAGCCAATGTCCTAAATAAAGCCGTTTGGTTTTTTTAATGCAACAAAAGTCATCAAATTGCTCATTTCTTTGAACTTTTAACTAACAGACAAGTGCATAGGAAAATTGGAAAAGAGGCATTATTACCAGGATATAACATCAGCCTGCCCGAGTTGGCAAAGAAAGACAGAAATGTTTTCAGAATGCATGAAGACTGTGAACTGATTCAGGCAGCGAGTCTGGGAAAACTTTAGTGGATAAAGGCCCACGCTGGAAAGCAGTGCTGGATGTGAGGAGGAAGCTATATATCAACTCTGTGGAGATGTGCCATAGGGTTTTCTGGTCGCGAGCTCATCTCAGAAGGATAGAAAGACAATAAACACATGGTCTGTGGTCAGATGAATCCATGCTTCTGCTTGCTTCTATGAAAAACAGACGTCAAAGTCTACATGCCAAAATGACAAAAACTGAATTATACATGTTGTAAAAAAAAATAAATAAAAAAATGCAGCGTCTGTAATCGCCGGGGTGCATGCAGTGGCCATGTGTGCCTTGTACGTGTGTGGAGATGTTGCAGAGGTGTATACTGGACTTTTGCAGAGGTTTTGTAAGAAACACATCCTACCATTAGGGTCCAGGGTTGTTACAGCAGGACAATGCAAGACAGCATTTAACAGGATATACGACAGCGTGGCTCCATAGACAGACACAGAGACCCTTTTCAGACTTGGCATTAAAATGCGTCCTTGGAAATCAGATCAAAAGTGGCCAAAGTTGAAACAGGTTCCAAGACGGATCCAGAAACTCTGGACACATTTGAAGTTGGTCTGACACTTGTTTCTAGGGCTGCTCAATAATGAAACTAATAAAACTACTAAAAAGTACATTTGCAGGATGCATGTTAATGCGAGGATGAAGGGAGCCGGTTTTCCAGATCTGCAGTCCAGATCTACATGTAATTACATTTATTATCATTTACCAAATGAGTAAAGCGCTTGAAAGGAAAATTTATCTACAATAGTGTCTAAAAACGGTGACGTGGGTCAGTGAGGACAGTGAGCATTGTTTCTTCTTTACCGCTTACTTAAATACATTAAATGTCTAAAATCCAAATGTTAGATACCAGCTCAGCTTGGAAATATTCAGCCTCATCTTGATACCAACAACTCCACAGCATGCATCACGGGAACACAACCTGCTATACAGGCAAAAAAACGGTTTTTGACTACTTTGTTTTACTTTCTTTTTTAATGGTGGGAATATTTGGTGGACGCTGGTTTAGTGACGGCAATTGTTGGGATCTTCCAAGGAATCAGACAAAAACCAGTTTTGTTTTGTTTTTCCCCCACACTGCCCATCGAGTCCTCAAAACATAAGCTGAAATATAAATTGTCTTATTGTATAGACCCATGAGGGTGTGTAGAGGTCGTGATTATACCAGAGCTACACAAAGTTTGTTTTTGGAACAGTTTTGGAACAACTTTTATGGCAGAAACAGAAAAATAAAGAAAGTAATCTTACAAAAACCACAAGGCTCCAGCAGCTTCGACACCAAAATATGCAGTTTAAAACAACTGCCAACTTAACAGATGTTGACGATGGTTAAAGAAATAGCACTCATACCATACACCTTATTCTGAAAACTGATAGTTTCCATGGAAAATGTAAAGAAAAAAAAGAAAACAGGACTTTCTGTGATGGCACTCTGAATTGCAACTATTGAAGCAACGTTGCATAACTATGTGTTTATGCAGGGAACATCAACTACTACTAAAGGCTTTAAAAGGCGCTTGAATGAATCTGACTGTTCAGCTAACCAGGACTTTCTTGGCTTTCATCTCTTTAAGCCACTATTAATTAAGCTTTGGCTGCACTCCAGAGTCAGTGAAAGGCTCGCCGAGAGCCATTCCTCCATTCCTTGTGGTGAGGACATCCAAGTATGAAAGGAATAATCATGAATAGCCAGCGTTTGGTCAAAGTTTGGCACAAGTTGTCAAAGCACCTATTCTAAGACTGGCCCCTTGACAGTCAGGTTTGAGCACTGGATGGCATCATTAAGGAAAAAGAAAATTCAGTCCATCAAAAGGAACATCTTGACCACCCCACAGCGTTTGGCAGGCATGCAGGAGTTTACCAAAAGGCTGTCTGGGGTTTGGAACGCAACTGATTGGTTATGGTGATGTGGTGCCTGCCTTGGCAAAGGGAGGCAAAGACAGCAAACAGAAAGGCAAACAGTGAGAGGCACATTAATTAAACAAAATAACAAAATCAGGTTTTGGTCAACACTAATAATGCTGGAGGGACCTGCAAAGAGGGAAAGACAGAGAGCCCCTGTGGTGGAGGCCAGAGGTTCACAGCGGGCTTACTCATTAACCAGGCGACAAACAAGCTAAACACAATAGAGGCTGCCAACGCTCGGATTTAGTGTGATATATGTCAAGCAGCATTTGATGTGGAGCCAGTAGCGTCTCACTAATGCCCTGGGCTCGGGTTAACTCAGGCAAACCACGTACGCATGCAGGGCATGATGCAAAATAGCTCATCGACAGATGACAATTGAGCATGCATAGTGGCAGGAAGGTTAGGGGTATATGCACACTGTACTATCTACCAACAATCTACTAAAAAAAAACAATGCTTTCATAATTGTTGTCTTTGATCTCATCACCCATGTGCCTGTGTTTCATGTCTTGCAAACCAGTAAAATCAGGACTGTGAAATTCTGAAAACAAATGTGCCTCACCGCACATCTGAAAGAGTTACAAACCAGTCAGCAGAAAACGAGGGCTTATTAACAGCAATAAATTACTTATTTTTTTAAATAGCTGCCAAAAATGTTGCAGCGCCAAAGTGGATTCTAAGCCGTCTTTGAAAAGCATGTTTTGCAAACCAGTAAAATGGAAAACAATGGGCATGTTTGCAGTCTATACAACTACATCTGGAAGTATTACAGTAACATGTAGTAAAGGTTTTCAAGGGGACTGAATAAAAGTACTCTGACAGAAGGTGAAGAATTAGGGAGCCACTTTAAAGGCTTGGCAGCGAGCGGGAATTCAATCATCTCAAAAACTCTCCTGTGATTCTAATCCTGTTACAAATAAACCCCTACTCAGGCATACAAATCTACACAAACACCCGAAGCATGAAAACACACACACACACAGGCACACAGGCACACGCACGCGCATGCACACACACACACACACACACACGCACACACACACGCACACACACACACACCAATGTGCATTTGGGGAGGTCTTTTCCTGGCATCTTCTGAACCTCTGTCAAATAAGGACGGAGTGGTAACTACGAGCGCAGCTGGCACAGCTCTCTAGGACACACAAACGCACACATCAACACACCGTCTAATCTGAATAGTTGCAAAGCTGACAACATAAAAAGACAACAGAAAAAAACAGAAAACACAGACACACAATAGGCGGGTTTCCACTTGCAGGAGTTCATGGTAAACCCACCAGACAGAAACCTCTAACGGGGTCAACCGTCTTCTCAGCCCCGTCAGTCGGCGTGCCTCCATCACACTGTAGCGCCACGCAGAAACCGTTCACTGAACAAAATAACACAGCGTCTGAAACATGTGACTTAAACCATTAACGAATAAACCTAATATAATATTTACCATAACATAAAAAAATTACAGGCAGTAGAGGTGATTTCTGGATGACGTTACGATAATTTATTTTCTATATGTTGCTCATCAAACACTGGCAGTGATTTACTAGAAAAATAAACAAGGTTATATGCTCTGGGTTAGACTTTGAGACGACTTTGGTTCCCGCTTTGGTTATTGTAATTCTCTCCTCTTTGGTTTGCCTGCCATCCAGTCCATCCATAAACCACTGGTTCAAGCCTCTGCTGCCCGTGTCCTCACTAGAACCCCTCCGTCAGTCTCATAACACCCGTTCTGCAGCAGCTTCACCGGCTCCCCATCCAACATCGCACCATCTACCATCATGATCCTTCTCCTCACTTTCAAGGCCATCAACAATCCTGCCCCTCCCTATCTTTCTGAACTCCTCCACATCAAAATACCCGCCCGATCTCTCAGGTCCTCTTCCTCCACCCACCTCATCCTCCACCCAGCTCGCCTGGTTACCATGGGGTCAAGAGCATTCAGCCGCTCAGCCCCACACCTTTGGAATTTCCTCCCATAAGATATCCAGCACTCTACTTCTACTGCCATTTTTAAATCTTCTTCTTCCTATCTTTTTAGTCAGGCCTTTTCTCTATGAACTTGTTGCATCCCTGGTATCAGTACTACCACATCCCTTCGCGTTGTTTTGAGGTTTTTTGAATATATTGTATTTTATTGGTGCTTTTTTGAGTGTTTGATGGACTGATTGCTCTTTTAACTTTGTACAGTAACTTTGAGTGTCTAGAAAGGTGCCCATTAATAAAATGAATTATTATTAATATTATTATTGCACAGCTTTATTCCTCTCTTGAGCAGCCCTACTTGAAATATTTGGGGCAAGACATTTAACCTTCTAGCATTTTTCAATTCTGAAAAACTATGCATTTACATTTAGGCACATGGATGTGGATATGGATGTGTATTGAGGCTTTAAAAGTTTGTACTTCCAAGTAGTGTTTATCAGGAGGCCCGATTTAATTTTGAAATTAATTGGATTATTATTATTTTTAAAGCAAAAAATGTGAAATTGGCCTGAAAAAAATATTGTAATTGGCTCTAGCGGTCTTTGTTGATAGTAGTCAGACAGGAAAGACGGAGGGGGAAGACACATAGCAAAGCATCACAGGCCTGGACTTGAACCAGGTCCGGCTGCACCAGAGCTGAAGCTGCTGTAAATGTCCCACCTTCAACCAGGTGGGTTTTTCAGGATAAGGGGTTTTATACGACTTTTAAACTAGAACCTTTTATATTTTCTTTGTCGCGTTCACATGTCATGACATGCTCACCTCGCACATGAAGTGGAGGAGGGCTGAGAGGCTTGAGAGAGATCATGTGGTTGCGTCGAAGGCAAAAAATCCCCCCAGAAAAATTCAATCTAGGAATTATTTTCAGACTGAACTGAATGGAGATTTTAATTTAGACAGTACGACTGTACAAATTAATTCTAATGCAACTCCTCTCAGTGGTACAAAACGAATAGGAGTGCAAGATAAAAAGGTGGAAAATATGCAGTAAAAACACAAAAAAACAGAAAAAGTAGAGCAGCTGTAGTGTGCACGTAGACTCCCTTTTCCTCGTCTGCTTACATACGAGCAGTAAGAAACAAAGAGTGTTTTATTCTGATAACAGCCCCCCCCCCCTCCGTTCACTCCCTCGCTCCTTCCTCAATGAAACACAACCACTCCAATGTAATAAGGTTATTTGTGGTCAATATAGTGGTTACCATCAGTCTGAAGCCCCGGTCACATCATCCCTTTCACACCAACACACACCAACACACACACCCCCACGAGCGTGAATGAAACGAGAGCTGGACAATTGTGTGTCTCTTTGAAGAAAGACAGCCATTGTTAAACCAGGCTTGAACCCCTCCTCGTTTCCTTCCTTACTGCTTTCCTTTTTCTCGCTCATTCTGCCCTTGTCATCTTCCATTTGCTGTGGTTTATGTGACACGCTGCTGTTGGTGGTATTTCCTACTGGTATGTCATCATTCAAACGCACGTGGACCTGCAACACCGAAGCTTCCTCACTCTTGTCAATTCAAATAAAGATACACAATAAAGCGCAGAGATTTTTTCAGTTTAAGTGTATGAGGGAGGCCGTCTCGTCCTCTCCTCATGGTGTCGTCTTGTATTACACCCACGCCTGCTGCTTGGTGTATACATGATCACGAGCAGAATACAGTTGAACTACTTTCCAAAGATTTCAAAAATACCATTTCAGTAATGAATTTATAGCGTTTCATTACCTGCACGGATGATGCCCCCCCCATCTGTTTGGATGACAGTAGGATGAAAACACTAATTATTTGAAGCATCGGATCCAAGGCTGAGTTTGCCATATGGTTCCCGCGGCTCATACATATGCACTGTAAACACTATTGCCCGTCTCCTCACAGTAAATAGGATCAGCTTTCACGAAAGCATTGATTCTAGTGCCGGCTGTTTCTGTTAAATATCTGTAAGTATTAGGTTAAAAGAACAGCGCAACATTTGGTTCCCTTGCTGTTACACTTCTGTACATCCCTGGGGAGGTTGTAACACGGTTGTGACAGGGATGAAACGAATGCTGTGTGAATTAGTAATGTGGAAAGGTGTAATGGGATAAAAGGATAGAATCAGTCTGTGACGGCGGCGGCGGGCCATCTGACTGTGGCGTTCAGCCACAGAGCGGCTATACTGGATGCGTTATGAACTTTGACACTCGACCAGCCACTGCTGTTTTTAGCAACCAAGAAAAGCCTCCACCAGCTGAGGCCAGACCAGTCTTCCTCAGGCCGAGGCCAGCAGCAGCAGGGAAACTGAAGCCAGGACTACTGCGCTTGTCCTGTGAGAATATTTTTTTGTTTAATGGAGTTTATTCAAAGCTGTCTTTTATTGCAGCGCCAACTGAACAGTGCAGTCAGTGAGCAGAGACATCAGCTTGTTGGTGACTTTGGACTGCGGAGCAGACGAAAGGGACCATTTCATGTTGTGAGACGAACGCAGAAATTAGGAAGGGAATAGTGCACCTCCGTGAAATCGATGCCAACGCAGAGCTGGACGGAGGAGACAGAATGAAGAGGAGATCCCCAGCATGCATGTTTACACCACGATGAATGAGTCAAAGGAGCTTATATAAACCATTTCCACGCAGAAGAGCCTGACTTCAATTTTACAGGCGCACCAAAGCCCCAATACCACAAAAAAGACACACAATTGTGCTTTAAAAAGATTATAATGTGATCAGCTGCTGTAATTTGTTCCATATGTACATGCAATAAAAGTGAGGTTCAAAAATCTGAGACCAGCAGCAAGGATACTTACACTCAGGCTGCATGGAGAAGTTTGTTCAAACCTGATAACCCATGTTATCTTACACCCGGAGCTTCAAAGAGTTTCTTGTGATGTCAGGAATACTTCCCGGTTTTTACCTGACCCTGTAAAGTTCACTGGGGTTGATGACTGGTGACTGTGGAAGGTACTTGACTGTCAGTCTTCCTGAGTCCACTAGTAGTTTTTCTTAAGATTTTTGGGTGTGTTTGGGAACATTATCCTGCTGCTGTATGAAGCCTTAAACATGAGGACACAATTCAGAGGGTGGAGTATGTCTCTGAAGAATGGGGTTCGACTTCCCTGAGGTCAAGGTGGAGCCTATTCAGTGCAGGTGATCAACAGGTGTCCAACACATCGCAGACCCAAATATTCACCACGTCTCATTGTGATGTATTCCTGTCTCCTTACACACAGCATTCTGCCATTCTGTTACTGACTGAAAAACTTTACAAAAAACTTGGATTCATCAGAAAATAGGACTTTGTTCCAAAAAATTGTGAAATACTAGTTTGTTGACGCCCATCCCAGTAGTCTGGCCTCGTTTTCCTCCCTGGTGGCGACTACGAGACGCCAGTCCCCATAAGGACCAGTGGACAGCTCTAACTCCATTGAGACTATACATAGCAAGGATTTTACACATTTCTTTGAAAACTCAACACATTTTAAAATATAAATAATTAAATTCCTCCCAATATTTCAAAGATTCAAAGAAAATCTGACAAATTCTTGATTTGGGCTCAGACTTCTGTTCTTGTACTAAGTCTTTTGGATTTTTGGAGTCTTTAAATAAGACTATTTTGAATTGGAGACAGAAATGTAAATTGTATTTTTAATGTAAATGTAAATTCGATTTTGCCATCCAGCCAACCTGTGAAACGGTATATTCCAACTAAACATCTGCAGAATGAGGACAAAGTGATGATGACTGCATTGGATAAGCTGCCAGTCAAAGTGCTTCGCCCCATATTATAAGTAAATCTACTGCTTTATATTGATTCGTCTGAGGAATCTTCATGGATGTGGTTATGGAGACCAAAACTGTTTTTGAACCAGGCTGTAAAAGTTTATTGCTGATGGAAGTTGGCCATTTTAACCTGGGATTCAATAAAGTTGATTTTATAAAAAGCAATAAGCTGTATATAAATTCCCCCAACATGGTGAAAAAAGTATTATACATAAAAGCCACACTGCTGGAGGCGATTTAGAGAAGGTTCAGCAACACTAAAGAGAAGCTATGGTACACTCTGATCACAGTTATTGATCCCAGACAAGCTATAAAGTCAATGTTTATAGCCTGCTGTTACTATAATTATATTAAAACAATTATACATAGTAGTTATAGTTGTTTTCCTCCTATTTCTAAGACTAATTTAACTATAAAAAGAACAATAATAAAATATATGTTGAATAATAAAAACCATGATGAAAAAACGTTGCAGGGTGCTGCTCTTTGTGTTTTAGAGGTTTCTCTGCATCAACACACCTGATTCTAATTAATGATCATCTTTAGCGTGTCATCGCGGTCTGCGCATCTCTGGTAATGACACGGCCACTTGTATCACGCTGTGATTAAACAGGGAAACATCTAAAGGCATGCAGGACAGTGGCCTTCGAGGGCTGGAAGTCAACACCTGTGGCTTAGGAGGTTTTTTGTTTTCTTTCAAATGGATCATTTCAGCTCGTAAGAAAATCAGAACCGGCATGTCACACTTTTAAAAATCAATACAGCTCTAATAATTTTCTCAAATTATGTGGTGACAATTAGAAAAGACTAGAATGTTTTTGAAGTCGCTCAATGTAATAAACTTTCGAAATGAAACTGTTCAAAAAAATACATTTGATTTAGTCTACAAGCAAGGATCTGAGCATTTCCCTCTCTGTCAGAATAGACAGCTACAGCCCACTACAAAACAAGATGTGATGTATGAATATTGACTTAAATGCAACCATAAAGTAGATAGCTGAGACAAAAATACATCCAGGTGACCTTGTATTGTTGGCTCAAGCGGTGGCTTCGAAGCATCATTAAGACTGTTAGAATTTCAGAGATCAGAAAAGGTCAACTCACACTCTTTCATCATGCCGATGTCAATGCAGCGTTTGAGACGACAGGCTTGACAGTGACGCCGGTTGTCCTTAGTGATGGTGCAGCTTCCGTTGAACGGACACGTAAAGGAGGCTTTACGTTTCATACTGCGTCTGCAGCAGGACAAACTTCAGTTACTGACCGAAGACTTACAGATTCAGCCAAGGATGATTCCCTGTTGGGAAGATTTCTTTGAGATTTTACACCACTTCATAGTCACATTTACCCAACAGCTATTAATTACACAGACGAGAAGAAGTTTAATGTACAAAAAACGGTCTAATCACACAAACACTATTTGACTATGTGACTGAATCTCATTATTACCTTACTGAAAAAAAGCTCAGATGGCTACCAGGAGCATTTCTCCAACATATTATAAAGACCCAACATTTAATAACAATGCACTCATATTCAAACAAGCCAGCCAATTAAATGAAAACCTAATAATAAAGACAGCACGCACCTGAAGAAGCCTTTGCAGCCTTCACAGGTCATCGCGTTGAAGTGGAAGCCGGTGGCCTTGTCCCCACACACCCCACAGATCCGCGGGGCATTGCGGTCGAACTCGTCAGGTCCGACCACTGACGTTGTCACCGTCATGGGCTCCATCACTGAGGAGGAAAAAAGAAACGCGTTGGAGAAAATACAGCAACAAACTGACGCGCTGCTTCTTATTCAGAAGTCCAACAAATGAACCTAAAAACATGTGGAAGTGTGAAACATCCACTACGAGCTTCCATGCATCAGTTTACACCAACCACGAATTAAGCTTAAACTCAGCTGGTTCTGCCGGTCCGCGGCTGTGTGTGGCGATCGGTGGGTAGCCGTGGATTCTTCTCCTCTTATACAAACAGGTGTTGCACTATTAGCATATTTATCGAAAGGCATTAACAGCCACACTCTGCATCTCGCATCTATTGGATGGATGAGTCACAGACAGGTACATGCACAAACATACAAACACACGCTCACGCACACACACGCACAGATAAATGCTTGGAAACTGAAATGGCAGCATTTTTGGAAAAGAAAAAAAAAATGAATCACACATAGGGTGTACTTGCCAACTGCTGTCAAATGGCTGCTGCATTTTAAACTGCCAGTTCTCTACAGTGATAACTTTATTTTTTCCACACATACACACCATCTGGCCATCTGCTATGAAACAAACAGCACTAGAGTAACACACACCGACAGAAAACCGATGCATATGAATCATTTACCAGGCACACCTGTGTCGAAGGTTTGACTGAAGAGACGAGGATCCTTTAAGAGGCAGGGTCAGCTTAGCCTACTGTTGATTAATCAATTAATTCCATCATTTCTATAAAGATAACTTTCATTGCACAGATTTTATGAAGCAAAAAAAATCGAGACACTGCAAATAAAAGAATAAAGGGTGCAATCAAATAAAGGCTGCGAAGTCCATCCTGTTTCACGATGCAGATTGAATGAATGATGCTTTCTAAAATCTGACCAGCCACGCCCACGCACGTCGCAAAACATCCTCTTGTGAGAGGTTCCTGGGGTCCTTCCCGTCCACAGCCATTTCCACCAGTACAGAACTAAGCTTAAAGTGCAGCTAGTGTACGACATTTGACCAGACTGGACGTCCACATATCCGTAATAGAGCTCATCGCCTGCACTTCACCCAGCTGCCATGAAACGTGTTCGATCAGTCTCGTACCGCTTGGTAAGATCAGCATCTGAGATGTATTTCTGACCCAGGAAACTGAACCACAGCTCCAGATGTTCTACTGAGCAGAAAAATCCATTATTTTTAATGACTGACTAATTTCCAGTGCAATTATAGACTGAAATTGCCTCTCTTTTCAGGAATTTCTCTCATTTCTGAAAAAGCAAACTTTGCTGCTGCGATAGGCCCATCCGTATCTTTGACGTTATAAACTCAAGCTTCTTCACATGATGGCTACTAAAATACTTAAATCCCTAAATAAAAAGGTTTGCTTGTGCCAGTCACGTCGCCTCTTGAAACCGCCGTCTTGCATGATAAGCAACTCGCAGGTTCCCTGGTTTTCCCACCATAAAAAACCCATATTGCTGACGTAATGCCAGAGCGGATCACCAGCACCAACAACTCAGTTGCCACTGCTGCTGAAGTGTTGAGGGGAGGTGTTACGGGAGCGCGCAGGCTTGTGGCGGAGGAGGCAGTGTTATATCATAATCAAGCAAACGAAAGGTAAAAAAAAGTGACTTTAAATTTCTCTAACATTGCCATAAACCATAAATTTATATTCGATTTGACGCTTTCCCTAAGTCATCTGTTTCATTTCTGCAAGTCGAATCAAGAGGAACAATATAAATTTTTATATCGAAGAGCAAAAGATTCAGACCGACTTAAGAATGTGTTTAATTACACTTTCAATAAAGGCAACAACAGGGAAGTAGACAAAGAGGACTGAAATAATAATACACACAGTACTATTAGCTTTCATGTGAAGACACTGAAGCCCAGATTAAAATTTGAAACGTTCTCTCGCTGTGGAATGTTGCTTGTATTCAACAAGAAGGTCCATTAGATAACAAAAGTTTAAAATAATACAATTGAAAAGGTAAAAAAACAGGGATCTCTCTAATTGAACAAATGCCCAGTTTTCTGTCATCAATATGTTTTAATAGAGATCTGAGCCTATTGCCACACAACGTTGACACAGTGAGAGAGGTCATGTGAAGGGAGGACCGCTAAGGAACAGAAAACATAGAAGGGTGGGGGTGCATGCATGCATTTACGCACAGCAGGAGTCACATGGCTGCACAATATAGCCCCTGGGCTGCTGACGTGCAGAGAAGTAGGACTGATTATGTCAACCGAGGAAAAGAAAAACAGATAGGACGAACTGGTGTGGAGGTAAGAAAGAAAAGTGGAAAAAGTTGAGGGAACAAAAGTGAGAAATAAATCGTCAGCCTCAGATCCAAGAGAAAAAACACAAAACGGGAACGTGAGCGAGGAACTTCTAATTGTGATCATCATCTGTCCCGTTACAAAAAAAAAAAAAAAACCAACGGCACACCACAGTGGTAAGACGCAGCTCCAGCAGGCAGGCCTAAATCACGCGTGGAGGACCACTTTAATCTGCAAATTCAAGATTCAAGCCGCATGTTCAGCTGGCTGGACAGATGTGACCCACACGATCAGTTATCATGTGACGAAAACAGCTTTGTTTACTGATGCAGGTGAATAATGAAATAAATGGAGGGTGAGACGAGGACACGGGGTGTCAAACATCTCAACAGATCTGTAAAAACAAGAGAAAAACAACCTGCTGTTTCATTAGCGGTGCTGATTTACGACACAGCCGACAGGCTCCGGGTCTGTCATTAAAGCAAGACTCTTGTTTTTTCTTGTCTTTAATCACTTCCCTGACACTCTGCTTTCCCCTGGATGTGTCCTGTCTCACTTGTAACACTGTTTAATAAATTCTATTGATATTTATTCAACACGATTAACTGGTAGAGAAAAGCCAGAAGACTTTTAGCTCCCGGGCTCTCCCGTCTCCCCGCCGCTCTGTCCCGCTGCCGCTGAGCAACGTTTGTTTTGTGCCTGTCGTTAAATGCGTTCACCTTTTCATCGTTACAGTCATCTCTTACATCTTAATGAGAACAGAAACAAAGCGTGTTGTTATCAAAGAGAAAGGGACTGTCAGTTTACTACAGAGTTGGACCCAAACATTTGGATATCAGGATATTTTAAAAAACAGTCAACTGCAAAATTTGGCCTGTATGAAAAGAACCGGGCAACTCCCCCGTAGGTTTATCTAAAGTGTGCATTTAAAGCCTCTTTTTACTGCATGTGCCATGTTGCTGGGAACTAATTAATTATTATCATTAATCATTACTTGGTTGACCTTGTCAATTGAATAACAATCAATTGATGAGCGGCAACTTTTCCTTAAATCTCCTTGTTTCACGGTTATTAAGTTTTAGTGTTACGCCTTTGTGACATCAGACATTGTGCAAGCAGCTGTTGGCTGTAAACTTTGTCTACAGTCCATGACGACTAAAACGTAGTACGGCTAAATTTATTTCAGCTTCTTAAACGGGATTAAAGGTTAAAGGATTGTGTGGCATTCACTGGAAGCTGCCCAAGACAGCTTGAATTTTTGTGGAAATGGATGTTTTACTGAACAGCAGTGCAGCCATTTATACCCAGGAAACACTAGTTTAACTTCATTATTATTGAAAGTTATTGTGACATTTATACCAACAAAACAAATTGCAATCGGAAAAGACAGATGGACAATATTGTTGGACAAAAGAGGCCTCAGCTGCAGATAATGAACCCTTCGTAGATCCATTTGTGTGCATGCATGTGTGCGTGTGCATGAGAGTGGGCCAGTTAGTGGGAACTCTGACAAACTGATTTATTAAATCCATTACACAGCTAAGGTCACGTTGTATGAGGAGGACAAGATTCACTGGAAGCATGAACATGATTCATATCCAGGGATGGTATTGAATATTATTGCTGCGTAAAAATTACACAGTTACATGTAAAATAACCATTCAAGGAGAGAGCCGAAAGTGACAATGTTCTTTTTGTTCAAACACATGTGGTTGCCTTGACTTTAAAACTTTTACGAGCAGCGGAAAATGTCTTCCTCTAAATTGACACGAGGCGACAGTAGCTCACCTGGTTGAAAGACTGTTGACAACAGAGAAAACGCGAAGGATGAAACAGATGTGTTAAGATGAAGAATCTCTTTGTTGTTTCAGAGTGAAACCTTGAACGTGCATTCTTTAATACTGCGTTAGAGGCATAAAACCTGTTTATGATTTTGTTTGTGGGACCCAAATGCAGGAGATGGCGACAGCAGGAGTACAAACAATGTCATTTTTCTTTTCTTCTTTTTTTTTTTTTTTAAAATACAAAGCACTACAAATGCAGGAATCCAAAGAAAATGCAGATACACATATTCCCTAGAAAAATAAATTAACACAAAAAACAACTAGGTAGAAAAGCAAACAGACAGGCTGGACCAGCAGGGAGGAAGGGAAAGACAAGGCGGTTTAAACCTACAGGGGTTGACAAGACACAGGTGCAAACAATCAGGATCATGGGAAGTCGAGAAAGACAGAGCCTTTCAAAATAAAACAGGCTACAAACACAAGACCAAAACTAGTGAACCAATCTGCTTGAAATACCATTAAATTAATGGTTTCGATTTCTATTTCATTGCAGATGGCGGCTTTGGCATCACAAATCTGCAGAGAAGTTTCTTCTTTGGCAGGATTATACTGCAGTTCCTTGATTTTGTTGTCATTCCAGTTTCCTGTTATTTATTTTTTCTAAATTTGTTGCATTCCTGAATGAATGCTTTAATGAATTATGATTGTCATGCTGCGACCTTTGTCTTCACATTCTCGCACCATGTGGTCTTAACAAGCAAAATGCTCAGCTGTGATTCCAGACATTTAAACGGTTTTCTGCGTATCCTACTAGAGGGGCTGCCAGGTTGTATTAACTCAGGATACGTTCACATAAACCACCTTAATGCAAAATTAGTGGCTTCTGCCCTCTGTCTGAAAGGGGTATAAGACTTGTCAACCTGTAAAAGGTCTTAGGAGGTGCTTGTTCTCCAAAAAGATAACGCGCGGATAAAAAGACAAATAATGAATAAAATCATTTAAACTAGAGCACACAAATCTGCATACACCAGTTTTTAAATATAATACATAAAAAAAAATCAGAAATGTGATATCATCGGAAAGAAATCTGTTCATCCAACTTGAACAATGTATATATCCCAGGAACTGCAACAACACCAAGACACATGACTGGGATATAGCATATCACATGTTTCTAGAGTGACCATGAGCCTCTGAAGTGGTTTTAACTTGGCCACCGGACAGCAAAGCGTTTACAGGCATGATAAATAAGAGTGTTTGTTTCTTTTGTAAACTCAGCCTTTAAACAGGGACTTTCTTCCAAAAGAGCTCAATGAGTCACAGAGGAGGGAGTAGTATTCATGCTGCTAAAACCTTGTTTACTAATTGTTTCACAGCACAAAAACAAACGCTTTCCCGCAGCCCAGCAGGAAGGTGCTGGATCGCCACAATTGTGTAAATTATGGTGAAAGTGTGTGGACACAGAGTATGAGCAAGCCAATTTCCTTTATGATCCCGCGGTGTTTTATGGGATTTCTTCTGAACCCATCCACACGCTACAAGATAAGCAGGCTAAATATGATATATGTCAACGCAACACACAGAACCCGCAACTCACTTAGGCCCTGGATGACATCACCCCATTCAAAGTCTATGGAGATGGATGCAGATGACGCTGCTGCTGCGCTGCTGCTGCGCTGCTGCTGCGCGAATCCAGCGCAAGTGATGTTTGCAACTTCTGTACTATCAAAGAAGCAGCTCCACATCAAAAACACACTTACTAGTACACTTATAGCTACCTACAATATTTGTCGAAAGTGGAACTGATACTGGCCAGGAAGTTTTCTGTCCAATGTTGCCAAATTTGCTGTACTTGTTTATAGCGTACAATAAATCCTAAAGAAAAAAAAAGTTTCCTGAAGAACCCTCTATTGTGTACTGAGAGGACATTTAGTCATGTTGATTAGAAAAATCTGATATGTGGTGAATATATTTGGGATTCCTAATTTTAACACCACTGCGGTACATTCTGCTGTTTAGGAGCAGATCAGGAACCTGACATTTGGAAAAAAAGGAAAAAACAAATGCACTTTTTGGTAATTGCGGTGTGTTCACCTTTAACCCCTCTTTAATGTTAATTAAACCAAATGTTCCGACCTGAGAGCCCCGACTTCACACCACTGAACTGGTAAGCAACATCTCTAAACTAATTCACCAAAGCTCTACCAGCTGCACGACTGCCGGTCCATTGATGATGTGACCTCTGACCTGGATGTGGCAAGAAAAAAAGACACATTTCCCTTCTGGGATCAATAAAGCATCACGTCATTCTTTGAAAGAGGGCCCTCTGTTTAAATCAAAAGAAAAGAGACGACTTATGTCACCAACATGGCCATGGAAAGAGTTGTACAAGCTCTCCGAGAAGATGCACGACAGACAAAGATGTCAAACATAAGCATGAAGTGCCGTCTCATTCGTTACAATGTTGTACTTAAATTCCAAGTATCTCATATGTAAAAATCAATGTGACATTTTTTAGAAATTAACCATATTGTTCAAGAATCAAAGAAGTCAGTAACACGCTTTGAAAAAAATGAATAAGGGTGTCAGTCTGAGTCTTCAAAATAAAATAAAAAAATATCATAAATCTAAATTGTACTAATTCATACATATTTTCCTGCCGCTCCGATTTGATTTTTTATTTTATCTCTACAAGAATGTGCAATTTTTCTTTGCTTTTCAGCTATCTATCCTTGAGAATGTAAAATGACATTCATTCCAACATTCAAAGCGTAAGGCTTGAAAAGCTGGCTCACTCTTACCTTCCACATACTTTCTCTTCTCTCTTCAAAGCCCAGAGTTACAGTTGTGTATTAAACTTGGTATATATGAGAGAAAAAAACTGTTTCAAATAGAGCATATCACTCTCCAGGCATCCCAACAGGGAACGTGGCCTACTTTTATCACCAGTTGCCTAACAGTGGGCCTCACTAACACAAGTAGCACTCAGGGTAGGGCTCAGGGCTTACGAAAAAGAATATTTCTCTATCTGAAGTGTGCTGGGGTTACGACAGAGAACAGAGATATGTTTATTTACATCATGTGTGTCAGGCTTCAAGAGTTGAAAATCGAGCACTGCTGGATAACCACAAACAAAACACAAAAAGAAGACATTCTGAGTGAAAAACACTTGATTTAATAATGGTCTAGGGTTTTGGTTAGTACTGGTTTGCCTCCGTTATATAACCTCTGTTCTGTGTTTTGTTATTTTGCTATTGTGGTTTAAGGGGGTTGTGTTTTGTTGCTCTTCTGGTTTTTGTAACGATATGAGGTTTTCTTGCTGTTTTTCATCAGGTCTGTTAGTAATAATTTCCCTCCCTGTCTGCGTCTTCCTCTTGCTGTCGCTCTTCATCGTCATCACCTGTATCCCGGTGTCTTCTCTGCTCGTGCCACATGCCCTTGGAGTACACACAGTCCCATCGTTTCTCCTTCTCCTCCTACGTCCTGGCTGTGCTTGCCCATATGTCTAGGTTTTTGGTTCTGTTTATGTCCTGTTGTGGTTGTGTGAAGGAGTTGGACTCTTACTATCATAACCCTGTTTATTTGTAGCACATGACCAATGTGGCTTACAAGAGCAGATCATAGGTGTACCAGATGGTTCCTTCAAAACAAACACTCATCGCTGTGTTCACAATCATTCAGCACCTCCATCTGCGTGTGAGAGCCGTTTCTGCTGGACCCAAACGCCGGTGTCCTGCAGGGACATGTCTCTACCCTGTACCAGACCAGACAGGATGAACAGTGGATTGATTCGGTGGTCACCGTGAGTGACCCGCTGCCACCGGTTCATCTGAGGACAAACTGAACTGGACTCCACAATTCCACATGTGGCCGGAGTCTGCCTGCTGTCCCAAAGAGCCAAACCGTAAAATCCAGTTTTTATCTCCATCTCCACCTGTCGCCATGGAAGAGGGCGGTTCAGCAGTCTCAACACCAGGCTCTGATCTGCTGGTGACTCCCACGACATGTGTTCCAGCCACAACTGAAATGTCCTCCATCATTTCATATAGAAAAATACACAGCAGAATGACTGCACATGCGTTTAATCATCTATGGCATTAGTCCAGACCACGCGGGATTGATTTCCCCGTCTTTGTCACTACTGCTTTAGTTCCAACTTCAGGCAGTGACAACGGCTCTACCAGACTCAAACCTAATGACAGCTGAAACTTTTCATTAATTCCTGCTATTCTTACTCCTGGACAGAATACTATAAATGCAACACACCAGCTGAAATGATGGTGTGAAAGTTAATCATGTCAGACCCATGGCATACATAAATCATGCAAAAAGAAAAAACAACTTACCATAACAGAAGGGGAAGAATAAAATAAGGGCACTTCTATTACTGGAAAATGATGATTCTCAGGGGCTACAACTATAGTCTTAGGAATTGATTTCTTTAACTATTAGTTAAACTCTGAATAAACAGTGGTGGGTGATGGCCATGTGTCTGAACATTATAAATACACACACACACACACACACACACACACACACACACACACACACACACACACACACACACACATACATACACACACACACATACATACTATATTGCTAAAAGCATTGACTCACCCATCCAAATAATGGGAACCAGGTGTTTCAATCATTTCCAAGGCTACAGGTGTATAGAATCAAGGACCTCGGCATGCAGACTGTTTTTACTATTTATGAACTATTTATGAAAGAATGTGTCGCTCTCAGGAGCTCAGTGAATTCCAGCGTGGAACTGTGTCCGGATGCCACCTGTGCGACAAATCCAGTCGTGAAATTGCCGAGCAGCTGCATCCGAGCCATACATCATCAAGTGCAGTGCAAAGCGTCAGATGCAGCGGTGTAAAGCACGCCGCCACTGGACTCTAGAGCAGTGGAGACGCCTTCTCTGCAGTGACGAATGGACTTCTCCATCTGACTATCTAATGGACAAGTCTGGGTTTGGCGGTTGCCGGGAGAACGGTACTTGTCTGACTGCATTGTGCCAAGTGCAAAGTCCCAACCTTGTGGGAACAGTTTGGAGCTGGCCCCTCCCTCTTCCAACATGGCCCATCATTACAATAGTTAGCAAATGAAATGAAGATAAAAATAATTCAACTAAAGAACACACCCTTCGGCCGTGGTTATTGTTCACCGATTGATTTTCTTGTGCATGCAGCTGCAGGTATTTATGCGTATTATAATCTTCCTTCTAGGAACTATAATTGACCCTTTAAGAGGATTGTAACTGGCCAACAAAACTACAATTAGCGCAGGTTTTCACCAGTTAGCAGTGGAATGCAGACACTTTAATCTTATCTATTTTGAGTCAATTAGTAGTTACCAAAAAGTCACAAATCGTACTACTGAAAGAGCAAATGCCATCTACTTTTCAAAGCTATATAGATTATTTAACAAATGGTTAATTATTTCAGCCAGTAGACTTGAACGTACATTTTCTATGTTGTTTGAAGATTCCGAGTCCTCTAGTGTAAACCCAGTACACACCGCATGATTTCTGACAATCAGAGCAGAGACGACAGACATGAAATCGTGAAAGAAGCGTGGCGATGTCTTTTGTCATAGATCCAGATCAGTGATCCTACATCATGTAGGGTGCGGGAGGTCTGATGACAGCCGCCGGAAAAGGTCTTCGCCAAACACTTCCTGAGATAAGTGTCAGAAATCTTCATCTACTGACTGGCCAATTGAGACCCAAGTGTTTAGGTGGACCAGAGTGTGCTTCTTTGACCTCAATCCGAGTCCGATTGCACATTCACACCTCCCCAAATAAAAGAACTCCGGTCCGTTTAAAGCAGACCAAACAGGGCTGGTGTGAACACACCGCTGTAGTTCTGTGAGCTGACCAGGATGGGGCATTCCTAAATATAACTTAATATTCCTTCAGACGAAATTAAAAAGGGTATTTTAGCAAGAAAAAAGGCGTTTTGTGCTGGTTTAAGAAGATCCATACTTTGTGACATTAAATGATTTATGCAACTGCAGAAACTGTTCAGTGATTGGGAGCCTTAAATTTTGGAATTAATTTCTGTGACTGCAAGGGTGTTTTTTTAATGGGTACTTTGGTTTTTGCCTACAGTACAAAGAAATGCATGTTAGTTTGATACGTGACAAATTGGTCTTGCGTGTAAAAGCGCGTCGCTCTGTGTTGGACAGGCCCGGTACCAGCTGCTTTGGATCCACTCTGTCCTCCATTCAGATCCACGAGTTCCACTGCAGCATGCAATTAAACACTTGGCAAAGATTTTTTTTGAGTAGGTAGGTGTATGTTTCCACACACACCCACTCACTAAAAGGATTAGCGAATAAAATGCTACTAATTGTATGTATAGTGCTCCAGTATGCAACCCTTAGTGGCAGGCTGTTTTATACAGGAAGTATAATGACAGGGATTGAAGGAAGCAGAGCTGGGATAAATACAGGTGGGGAACTTGGACTACTTTCAGTTGAAGCCACACAGTTATTACAAAAATGCATATCTCTGCATACACACATGAAATTAATATGTGCACAAAACAGAAAAATACTTAAGTTTATGACATCTCACAATAGTCCACTCTTAAAGTTGTAGGCAAAACATCAGTCAAGAATAAAGCGCATGATGTGCTGCAGCAGCACTTTCCTAATTCCTGTTTTCTGCACTGCAGTCAGTGTAGCATACTAATAACTCCTGACTACACATCAGTCATAGACTGAACAGCTAATGCGGCGGCTCCTACAGAGGAACGCACACAAATGTAGGATGCCGTCTGTCATATAGGTTTCCATTCCGACACAAATTCTTGTGAAGAAAAACAAGCGAGAAGATTAATCACTATTAGTAACTTTGATGTGAGCTTAAAATGTGATGTCCAATTAGATTAAAATTCCATCTATCTGAGACGATATTTAAATCTGTGTTGACCCAGCCCTGGCCTTCCTCCGTGTTCCCTCTCCAGCCACCAATCCACAACAGCAGCTTTGAACTTTAGACCTTGTTTTCTAGGCGGAGGAGAGAAAACGAACCATCCGCCAGGCTGCTGGCACACGGACGTGGAGAGGAGGAGCATGAGGAAGAGAGGGAGAAAACAGAGGGCGGCTTGTAAAGAGAGGAATGAAGTAATGAAAAAAAAATGATGGCAAGAACTTCGTAATGAAAGGAGAAAGTGAAAAAGAGAGAGTGAGAAAGACTAAAGCTGAACCGGTAGATTAAAAAAAGCTGAGTGTTTGTGCTGGAAAAAGGAATACGGAAAAACATGCTGTAAGGACTACTTGAGACTAAAAGTTAAAAAATAAAGAGGCAGTAAAAGGGAAATTACATGTTTTACTTTTGAGAAGCAAAATCAAGCTCTTTTCTCTCAGTCTGCGAGCAGAGACAAATAAACTAAAGTTAACTCATAGAGATCAATATAGTCTTATCAATTACTGCTGATCCGTAGTATGTGAATGAGGGCAAAGGGACAACAGCTGGTTGACGTGTCATGTCCTGCACCGTTGAGTAGGGAAAAACTGTGGATAACTGAGCCACACACAAACAGACTGATAACAACATTAGGGACGGGCCCTTAAAACAATAAGAGCATCTGACAAGCAGAATGACTGAACTGAAGATTGCTGATTGTTGCATCAATGAGAGCATTTCTTAACAATGCTTCCTTGTTATTTAACATTTTGATGCTGTAACTATCTAACATCAAATTTGCCTACATTTTGCTACACTCCATTTCTGAAGCATATTGAATGTCAGTCAAGGTTGTGTCTCTGTGTTTCCAAGTCACTCTTTACCCAAATCTTTAACATTTACGGTGGTATACTGTCAGAAATGTGTTTATACGCTATATGGACTATATGGCTCACCTGCTTTAACTCGCATATGAACTTAAGTGACATCACATTCCTGATCCGTAGGGTTCAATATGACGTTGGTCCATCCTTTGCAGCTACCACAGCTTCATCTTTCCTAGGAAGGCTGTCCACAAGGTTTAGGAGTGTGTGTATGGTGTGTACGGTGTGCTGCATTCAGAGTTCCTTTCACTGGAACTACAAGGGTCAAGCCCAGCTCCTGAACAACAACCCCACACCATAATACCCCCTCCACCAAACTTTACACTTGGAACAATGCAGTCAGACAAGTACAGTTGTCCTGGCAACCACCAACCTCATACTCATCCATCAGATTGCCAGACGGAAAAGCGCCATTCATCACTCCAGAGAAGGCGTGTCCACTGCTCTAGAGTCCAGTGGCGGCATGCTTTACACCACTGCATCCGGCGCTTTGCATTGCATTTTGTGATGTATGTCTTGGATGCAGCTGCTCCGCCATGGAAACCCATTCATGAAGCTCTTTGTGCGCTGTTCTTGAGCTAATCTGAAGGCCACATGAGGTTTGGAGGTCTGTAGCGATTGACTCTGCAGAAAGTTGGTGACCTCTTCACACTACACACCTCAGCACCCTCTGACCCCGCTCCATCAGTTTACGTGGTCTACCACATTTTGGCTGAGTTGCTGTCATTCCCAAACAATTCCATGTTCTTATAATACAGCTGACAGTTGACCGTGGCATATTTAGGAGCCAGGAAATTTCACGACTGGATTTGTTCCACAGGTATCATCATATCACAGATCCACGTTGGAATTCACTGTGCTTCTGAGAGCGACCCGTTCTTTCACAAATAGTTGTCAAAGCAGTCTGCATGCCGAGGTGCTTGATTTTATACACCTGTGGTCATGGAAGTGACTGGAACACCTGATTCTGATTAATTAGATGGGTGAGTGAATACTTTTGGCAATATAGTGTATGCCTGTGATACTGAGGAGCCCTGTATCAAAACTTTTACCATAGCCTGACATGCTCTGAGCCAGAAATGTAACTGTGTGTTGGGTCAAACATCAAGGAATCCAGTTCACCTGTTTTGCAGTTCTGGCATTCCTTCTACATTCCTCCTACCAATACTTCTCCTTGGTTGTTTTCAAGCCAAGTGGTAGAGTTTGGTCGTGTAACAATGGAACAACACAAAAAGAAGAAAAAAAAACATTGCTTGAGTATTATGCATGGCTTGACTCCACCCCTTTGAACCAGCTGCTCTGAATGGAGCTTTAGGGTGTGATTGAAAAGAACGTTCTAGTACTGTGCGCCTTCATCTTTTTAATCACAGCATGCAAAAACCATTTTATTAAGACTTCAGAAAATTGTGTCAACATTTGAAGCATTATATATCTCCCTTCAGGAGAGCAACTTTTCATCACACAGGTAAGGATTAATTACATTAATTATTACAGCAAAATGCACTCCTAAATGTAGTTACACAAAACTGGGTTTACATGAGTCCAGTTTGCAAAATAATCAACTGTCTGCCATGGACGTCTCAAAACTTCACTGGTTATTTGGTTTTTATGTGCCTGAAGTGAATCCAATCAGTTCTACAGTCCATTTATTTGGCCGTGGCATTCTTACTAGTATTGTTATTTAATCTGCATCTAAAAATTCACAATCCGTAAGCTGTTCCAGGTTCCAGCAAAGAACTTTCTGCTTCTCTCGCTCTACCTCATGGTCTTTTGCTTTAGTCTATTCAGATCAAATCTTTTTATCATGTGCCAATGCAGGAGATATCTCAATTGAAACTAAGTGAATTTAATCTTCAAATAAGTTAGTGTTGCCAACATAATAAAAGACCAATTGCATAAAATATTCCCCTGTAATTTAATTAAGTAATTTAAAATGTTGAATGATGCATTTTTGGAGCGTTGCAAATACTTATTTTCTTAGCCAACGCAATATGTCTTCCATGTTTTTTCTAACAAGGAACACAAAGAGCCTTTATCAATCATTGAGGAGGTGAGATCATTTGATTCCAACATCAAGCTGACCCCGGACATCAGTGGATAGAAAAAGAAAATCGGAGTGGCAGCCAGAGTGGTATCAACAAAAGGGATCCAAGATGGTTACAGTGGAGTAGAAACACTGATAAAAGATTGTCGACTTTGGAGTAAAACCTTGTTGCTCCATGGTGTTATTAGAAATTCTGCGTCTATCTTGGTCATTTTGGAGAGTGGCTCGTTGACACTGCTGTGTGAGGCATCATATAAATATTTTCACGATATTTGGAAGGTGTTTTCGAATGCCCTTTTTGGTTTGTGATATTTGGGTTTGTGCTGGTACCAGTGGTGGTAACGGAAACACGACCGGAGATGGGAGTGAACTTTGGAAACACAAGGCATATTAAGTGGATTCTTTTTTTTATGATTTCAAATGTTTAAATAGGCCTTCGCATGCTCACGCCAATAAAGCGTTGCCTGAAATGATAGACATTTACATTTATTATTGGTTCTTTTTCATTTTTATTAGTTCTTTCTTTTTCTCCACGTTCTCTACATGACTATTTCCAGTTATTGCAATGACTCGTTAAGAACGACAGGAAGACACAAAGTTCCTGAGGACACCTCAATCAGGCAAGAGAAGAGGCAATCTATCTGGATGTATAATCACATGCTGACGTTTGATCATTACACACTTACTTCAGGTACACTTAAATCAAAGCAAATCATATAGTTTAATTTCTACACTGTTACAGCCATAATCTCATCCACTTGTAATGACAGAGACACCATAGCACATAGTAAATGCTGTGCTTAAAAATAAGTAGATTATTTTTATCTAAGGTGGAACATACTTTACAGACATGGGAGATTCACTGCACTTGTCACTTCCAGTTATTAAAAAAAAATCTCTCAAAGTTCATCTTGTATTACATTTTTTTAACTTTTTACTGTGCTTACTCAAGTTTATTGGAATTACATAACTGCTGTGGTGGTATTTCACTGCTTGACATTATTCATTCTAGCTATTAGGCTCAACAGTTACTGGAAAGGGGGGTAAAAAAAGAAAATACATCTGTTTTGTTTGGATTCCCTTCAGGTTTTTACAGGGTGTCAGGTTTCAAACCAGTAAGCGTTTTTTGAAGAGCATCGGCCTCCTGCTCACTACACATGCAGACTGAGAGAGGCTCTGGCTACATCCAGCATCATCACCATAATGATGACCCGTGCATCAGCAGGCACTGTGTACAAAGCCACTCAGTGCTTTTACATGACCTTAAAGAAAATACTATTAAAATCAAGCTAAACTGAACTTCTCGTGGTTGGACCTTCACATAATGCAGATAATCCCTGACTGCGGATGGAAAGCCTTCGCCCCATGATGTGCACAGTCGTGTTTAACCTGACACGGTGCAAAAAAATACAGCTCTCCTCTACCATTGTTATGGACGTGAAGTTTCTAGTGTAAAGTTGGATATTTCAACGTGGGGGTCAGCGGAGATCGACTCGGTTCTGGAGCCAGTTACTCGGATTGGCTTCAGCCGATAGGTTAGACTTTTGTTGTTTTTTTAACATTACACCGTGTCAAATCTTTGTCTGGTCTTCGTTGTTGTTTAATGAACTTTTTTAATCAAATATTCTACTCTACTCTAAACCCCTAAATACAACATTGTAAATTCAATTACATGTTTTACATATTTATTAAATTAGACATCTTGACATTTCCAGACAATTTTTCAAAAATGTTTCTATGCTGGTTTGGCTGCCGTCTTTCTCCAAAGGATAGCTGGTCACTCTCGCACATTTCAACTTTTCTTATTATTAGTAACCATTGTTGTTTACACGTGAAAGCAGCTGACTGAACGTTTTAAAGCCCACACCAAGATCCAGATGGGCTGAAGGGAAGAAGCTGAGGAAGTTGAGCAAGAGGGACATGAAGAACACGTCCCTTTAACTTCATCGCTTATAAGTTTAACATTTCTCAAGAAACTATTATCAAATACAAAATGCAGTCATTGAGCAAAACAAGAGCTCATTGAGACTTTTTTCTCCTGGTGTACAGCATCCAGTTTCTGTATTTGACTTTTCTGAAACAGTAGCAGTCCGATCAAATGTTCAGCTGCCTTTTGATGGAAACCCTAACCCTTTCCAGGAAAGATAAGCAGCGAGATATAAAGCAAAGAATGCAACACCTACCCTAACACGGCTCCACTGGCAGCCTTCCCTGCTTTTTATAACCGAGAGTGATTCACCTAATTTTGACTGCAAAAATACCGTTACAGGCAACAAAATCCCAACAAAACACACTAAGCTTCGTTGGACAAGGTACAAATACACAATTACACAAAATGAAGACATGAAAATATTCAGAAACATGATATCTCTAAGAAGACTTGTGTAGAGCTTTAAAGGATAAAAACAGGCTTTAAAACAAAGTAAAGGGCGGGAGTGTGATATATGAAATTTCAATAAGGCAGTTAGCCACCTCTATGGCAACACATGATTCAGTACATTTTTCAGGAATTTAACAATATAAATGTGGTAGCCAAAAGAGGGTCTTTGAGGGGCCTAGTAAGTGCAGTGTAGTATGTTGGCAGTATGAAAACGCTCATAAAAAGCCTGAAGGAAATTCCAGTGAACAGCACGACTGTAAACAAACAGCCGGTTTTAGTTTTGGCCATCCTGAAAACAATCTCATACACAACTGGATTTAACATGTAGAGTCACATAATATCAGGCATACAAAGCTCAATGGTCTAATTAAATTAATTAATTAAAAAATAAAAAAAACTATATTATCTTTAAATCTTTTGGTAATTTAAAAATTCAGATAGAAAAATGTATTTTATATTCTGAGATTCTAAATCCACTCATAAATTAGAATAAGCCAGTTTTTAAAAAGCATTTTTGGTGCGTGTTTTTGGCAAAGTTTGGTTTTTGGCAAAACCTCAAGTTGACTTGAGGTTTACCTCCTCTGCACCAATAATGTTTAAATGTTGCTGAGTTGAAAGGCTGTGAGTTGGTTGCTGCTAAAGTTACAGACTGCTGAGGACTGCTCATTTCTGAGACTTTTAACGGACTGCCTATAAATATATATGCAAAGGGTCATCTTCTTTGCTATAATGACATCTGCTTTTTTCTAAACATGCAACCGCCTCTAAAAACGAATTAAAAAAAAGAAAGGAAAAAAATAGTGTATAGTAGTATATATATATATATATATATATATATATATATATATATATATATATATATATATATATATATATATATATATATATATATATATTTTATTCTTGCACTAATGGGCAGAGTTAATCACTATAGAGCAGGAATCTGGTCCTCGAGTGCTTCTGTCCTGCATGTTTTAAGGCCCGTTTATGCTCCTTTATGTATGTAAATAGGCACGTCCGTTTCAAGCACTGTCCTTCGTCGCTGCCCTTGTACTTCCAGGCATCTTTTACGTTGCCCTGGTTGGTTATTCCATTTATCCACTAGTGGGCAGGGCTGTGTTCAGAGTTTGCCTCTGTGACGGATCTGCAAGAGCCCTGAAAACAGACCAAATTACACACGTAAACAACGCTGAAGACGGACAACAGGGTCCGCCCGTCTGTGTATCCGTCTTCTGCGTTGTGCATAAATGGCTCTTTAGATGTTTCCCTGCATCGATGCACCTGATTCAAATGGTTGCGTCATGAACAGAGTTGTGCAGACCTTAATGACAACCTGATGCCGGGAAACATCTAAAACACTCTGGACAGCAGCCCTCGGCCAGATTTGGACATCCCTGTTATAGGCAATATGTAATAAAAAACATTTATGTTAAAATAAAAAACAACATTTCCAATGATGTCATAGTTGTTTTCCAAAGCCACCTCTGCAGGTCTGTGTCGCAGTTAACAAACTGGATGGTAGGTCTGATGACTTCTTTAGGTCAAATGTACTTAAAAGCTAAGGTGACCGCCTCATGACAATGGAATTCAAAACAATAGCAAACTTGTGTTGTAGGGAATTTCCCAAGTATCCAAAGCCTGAGGAATTTTATGTATGCCATGAAGACATATCTAAAGGCAGCTATGCAGAAAATATCCAACACTAACTAACTAACTAACTAACTAACTAACTAACTAACTAACTAAATAACTAACTAACTAACTAAATAAAGATAAGAGGGGGGAAAAAATCAAATAACCTGTTGTTTTTCTGTCTTATCTTTATGGACATTTATGGACATTTGTCCTAGATACACACAATCATACTTGTGTGATTATTTGTTTATTTATTATGACGTAACCGGTGTGAAACTGATGAACTACATGTTTTGTTTCTGGATAAACTTTACAACACTGGAAAAATTCAAAACCTTTTTGTAAAGTAAAACCCTTCTTGACTTTGACATTTTATTATTTAGCTATTCATTTATCTATTGCAAATAAATTAAAATGAGAAAAAAGCATGATCCATACATTAGATTTTACATGGGAGCACGAAAATCTCCATGAAAATGTATTTCTTATGAAAGTTTAAGTAATTAACTTGATGTAAAGATATCAAATTTGAGCCAGCTCGAACAAACAGAAGCCTAGTTGCGACTTCACCACCTCGTAGCCTTTCACCAAGTTGGAAATGAAACCCTTTTCTCTCTCTCTCCCTCTCAAAACATCCATGTCTAAGTAAAGAAGGGGTAGCAGTCCAAAACTAACATATTAGCTCAGTGAAGTATTTAATGTGGCCAGACAACACTCTGGGGGAACTTTCTCCCACTTAACTTTCATTGTAGCATCCAAAACAAATTAATCAGAAAATCGTTTCCTTTCAATAACAGCAAATGGTTATTGGAATTTTTTTTCCATTAAATATTGTGTGTGGCATACTTAACATTTCTGAAACAGCATTCTGTTGCTGCACGAGGTTAACACACTACACAAACACTACACACACACTACACACACACTACACACACACCAGACAGTAGATCCATACTTTTTAAAGACATTTCATTCTCTCACATTTGTCACTAAAATTTTTGTTTTTTAGAAATTTTGATCTGATTTGGCCATTGGACTGTTTTAGTCATTAAATATCATGAACATTGAATGGTCACCAATGAGAACTATGGAAGTTCGGCATCACAAAATCATGATTAAGGACGTCGCAGGCTGAAAAGAAAACAAGTCTGATCCTGGAATAAAACCAAACCTTGAAACACAGACCATAAGAGCCTTAAAAATATGTCCAAGGTTTTCACCAGTACTTAGGATGTTAGGAAAGTAAATAAATAAATAAACCCTTAAAATATGAGCATGCCAGTTCACTAGCACAACAAGTACATGAACAAATAAAAAACATACCCTCAAATAAGGCTGAAATTTCATTTTCCAGTTGGTTGAAAAGGGATTTTTTTCCCCCAAGTTTTAGATTTTGTTTTGTACAAGGATCAAAAGGACTCTTATGTTCTGCTCTTGACTTGAACTTGAAAACCAAGCCTTTTCTTTTCTAAGCTGAAAGCTTAGTGCCCAGTATTGTGTCCATGGAGCCCGTATCTGTAAGAACCAGCCAAAAGTACGAGATAAGCCCACCCGGTATGTTAGTGTAGCTCATAGCTCCCTCATCGTCTCTGATGGCAGGAAGGTAAATTCTTCTGTGTATTATTTCCACGTGTCAAAGCCAACATGGCAGCAAACTGAGGACAAAGAAATGAACAGAAACAGCCTCAGCCCTGCACGACCACTGAAAGAAACACTGGTGAAATTTGCCGTCCTACTGCGCCACAAAACAACAACTCATCAGTAAACTCTTCCCCTACAGAAACGTTTGCCATTTACATTCTCGTTCTTCTCATATCTCATTTGGCACAAGGACAACTCGGGGTACAGCTGCCAACACCTTTGCTGTACAGGCAACAACATTTATAATGTCAACATCAAGCCAAGCAACAATTTAGCCTCCACCACACTAGTGTTTGGAGACTCCGCCCAGCTCGTCTAGACCGCCAAGTATGCAGGTGAAAATCAATACCCCGCCTCCAACAGCCACCAAAGTTCACTTTTAAAGTTGACTGGAACCTGAGGTGTACACAACATGTTGTAAGACAGTTGTAAAACAGAATAAAAATGTGCTGTTTAAAAAAATGTAATTTAACAAACAGCCAATAATTGATTAATTTAAAAAAAAAAAAGTGATCAGATAAAAGCACAAACAGGCTTTTAGCAAGGTTTCAGGGTTAAGGTTACAGCATCATAAGTGAAGGATCTTCAGCCTGTGTTTGGAAACAGACTCCTTCACATTCCCTGATGTGGCTTGGCAAGCTTTTAAAAGAAGAGGAGCTCGGAAGAAAAAGGGCTTCGCACTCAGTTTTTGAAGAGCCTCTTACTGAAAGAGGAGAGACAGATTTCTTTCAAGATGACACCAGCTGCTCTCTCTCAAAATTTCAGTTTACGCCGTTATTACAGTCACAGAAATGATCGTAGCTGTTGTTTGTCATGAGTGGTGCAATTTTTAAGTTACAAAAACATGCGTGAAAAGGAAAAGTTAAATCACTAAATCTGCTAAAGGACTCTGCTTTCCCTTCTGCAGAAACGAGAGACAACGGCTTTGTGTCCAGATAAGTCGGTGTCAAGTGTCACTCAAACTTCCCACAACAACTTTGCAACGCCTCAAATCCAGGCAAGATAATACACAAGCGCACTCCTGCACGGATGATCCCTTTGGGAAGTGAGGATCAACCAGCTCCAGGAGTTTATTAATTCTAAATTAGGATGAAGAGAAAATAAACAATAAATGCACGGCAGATGGATATTTTACACATTCCTTCAAACTGACCTACTTTTTTATTTGCTTTTGCACTGATTTCATTTATCTCTTTATATTCTCTTTAAATACATTCATCCCTTGTGTTTATTATTAATATGAATTTTTTTTTTTTAAATCTCACAAATGTTGTGTCAGGATCTCCACTTTTATTTAATATTCCTGGTGTTTATCTTTGTTTATATTTAACAATATAACTAAAAGCAAAACTTGTAAACGCGTTGATCTTAAGAAAGATTGTTAAAAACAATCTGCTCTCTGTGAAGGATGGATAAAATATAAAACAATCATAAAAAAAAAATTAAAAAAAGCCAGAGTAACAGCAAGTTCTCAAATGTCCAACATGAAAAACTGGCCAGCTTACACTAGTAACATATAATATAATGTGTTTTTATTGATGCTTAAAAGCCATATTATCTGCTAAAAGGCCAGATAACAATTATCCTGCGGTTATAAAATATTTGTGGTTAAAGTTTATAGCTACAGAAGTAAAGTATACACCTTTAGTAAAGTATATTGTAAATATTAACGTAACTGTACAATATATAAGTAAACAAAAGTATTTATATAATTTGGTTGAGTACTGTTATGACAAACCTCCAGTAATTTTATAGTTAAGGTAAAAATGCCGGGTTTCTGTAGTAAAGGAGCAGCACATCATCACGGCAGGTAATAAAAGGTTATCGTGAAGCAGCCAGGCAACAGATTAGCTCCTGTAAACAAAGAAAACTGACCGGCAACTTGTGACGAGGAAACGTTTTCGTTAAACTCAGCTTTAAATTTAAGATATTTACATCAGGTACAGCTTTTTTCTGCAGAAGCCTGGCCATCCATCCCAGTTTTTTATCATAAATATAAAAATGAGTCTGATTCATCCTGCTCATTCTTTGCAGTTGCTGTTTTATAAACTTAAACAAAATTTTTTTACTTTTCTTTAGTCATAACATTTCACAAATCCTTTTTGTGTTTGCAATAATTCTCCTTGTATTATGACACATTTTTAATATGAATAAATTACTTGATAGCAAAATATAGGCTGGAGGAGAAGCATTTTAAGACTAATGTTATCAGTTTCATACACACATGCAGTACGTGCTGTAAAATCTCTGGATAATTCACTTTTTATTGTAGATGGAATATTGTTGTCTTTTGCAAATGCACGTGTGGTCGTTCAGAAAAATGACGTGAACAGTTCAGAATATCTGTGAAAACACAACCCAACTCAGTTCTGTGGTTTTAATGGATTGTTTTGAACTCTACCAGCCACTTTTATACTTATTGATAACTTCAACAACAGCCTGGTTTAGGCCTGGGTGGTACAACAGTATATTCATCTCTACCCATTGATTTTTGCACGCGGTGTAGGATTATATAATACGGTTTATACTATGCTCACATTGTGACCGGTTAACTGGTTCTTCTTCATTTTTGAATTTCCCGCTGCTTCTTCTACTTCACTGGTTTCAAATCGGGTAGGTCGACAGTTTACTGTGATGTCTGCAAATACTTCTGCTCAACATTTATCGCCTGTATACTTATTGTATACTTATTTATGTTGTAAGAAGCGTTTCAAAGACATCCCTTTTTTTAATTCATTGATTTATTGTAAACTTTATTGTAAACCACTGACTGAACAAATAAAACAGCTGACCATGAGGTGGCAGTAATTCCTGTTTTTCAACATAAAGCCAGACGAAAAAGAATGTAGCTAAAGAAAAACATGGATGCAACTTGCGATTTTGTTTGCTTTTTCAACGTACACCGCAGTCATAGTGATTGAGACTAAAAAAAACCCTGCTGGACCGCTACTTTGGCATAATAGGCCAACAGGACCTGAACTGACCGCCGCTCCGCCGGTTTTGTCTTGTAATTTTCAACTTCAAACGAACTTGTAGAAAAATGTCTTTGATCAAAATGGTTCAAATGAATTGTGGTCACATGAATTATGTTCACATAAGAGTCTAAATCTACCCAGACCTCCTACTTGTGCAGTGTTCCCCAAAGTGGGGGGCGCGCCCCCTAGGAGGCCCGCAGAGCCATTGCAGAGGGGGCGCGTGACGAACGAATGAAAAAATGAATGCTTGGACACTTCTCGCATAACCAGATGTGCCGCTTGCCAACAGGCGTACCAGGCGAATGCTTGGGGGCCGCAGCCAGAAGGGGGCCCCTGAGAGACGACCAACTTTGAATCGCAACAGAGCAGTGACAATGAGGAGGATTTGCAATGACAGCGGTTGGCCAGCGAAGAACACCCTAAAGCAACAACTCTGAAACTGAAATAAAGTGACATTTTTTTACATTTAAAAGCAAAAATAGGCACATCAGGAAATAAATACTGAGCAGTCAGACTTGACAGGAACACAAATTCTTACATGTAAATTCATCTACATTTATATGTGAGTCTTTCCATTTTTAGAAAACTTAATCAAAGGTGGTTGTTTTTCATTTTTAATTTTATGGATCACATTTCACATTCTAGATATTTATCAGATGGCTTTATACGGAGGGACCAACAGTGTCATTGAACTATAAAGGAATAGCTCAGTCAGTTTTATGGGATTATGTCAGTTCTTCGCATTTATTGGTGACAGTTAATCTAAATTGCAAGCATTATGTGTAGTAAGGAAAAAAGAAAAAAGAAGAAAAAAAAAACTCAAGGCTGAAAGAGCCACAAAACAAACGGCTGCAGTCAAGGCCTGGCAAAGCGTCACAAATAATTACACCCATTCTTTGATGTAGATGGCTTCAAGACTTCAGTCAGTCATTGTCTCAAAATAAAACTCACCATTTTATTTACGGCCTTTCAAATTAGTTGCATTCAATCTGAACCCTTGAAAAAGAAGGTCTGCAACTTCTCAAATGTTTTTCTAACCCGGACGTGAATATGTTCATATTTAAAATGTGAGTGTACACTAAATACTCTTATTAGTTTTATGGTTAAACCGTCACTTAAGTACATTGGTTGGCATAAGTTTATTTTTAACAATCAATCAACTTCTGAAAATCAGTTTGTAAAGCAGTGCCCCAGCCATATCCACCCCCTTTTTGAAAAATATTTCTTGCGAAATATTCAGGGCTATTTTCAGAACGTACGGGACCAGATGCAGTGGAGCAGGGGCGGATTTTATGCAACGATCAACACAACCACGATGGCTGCAGAAATGCTCATTCACCTTCCATCAACAAGCTCTCTACAACCAGACTAGTGTCAACAACACTGCACAACATCCAAAATGTTGTGCAGTGTTGTTGACACTAGTTGTTGCTCTGTCTGTGTCACATGCTTCGTTTCAGTCAATCTACTGGGCACCCAGAAGCAGTTTCTTCTGGATCTATTTGTCCAATCAACTGGATATCTAGAGGAACTAGGCTAAAACGACTTTTGCAAGGTGATCTTGCTATAAACATGTGCCGGTGCGCCCCTCCACTCTCCAGCTGCGCATTCACAATAATCTCATAAAGGTGCAATTTTCCCTCCCCAATGTGTGCATTCACAGCTCTGCACACTTTCCTCTCCGAGAAGTCCCAAACGCCTATGTTTTATTTAGACGGCACAAAATAAAACAGCACGGGGAAAAAAGAAGCTTCCACCTTATTGTTTCTGTGGAACACACACACACACACACACACACACACAGACACACACGCACACACCCACACAGACACAAACATACACACACCCACACAGACACACACATACACACACACGCACACACATACACACAGGTCATTTTGCCCACCGTTACGGCTCTGTTAATAAAAGGCGGAGCAGGGCTGTAACAGCAATGGAACAATACGAACAATATGTTATATGCTTCTCCAACTCTGTGCAACTCACACAGCACATCAGGGAGGAATAGAGATGATACTGGAACTGTGAATGGATCCACAGACTGATATGTACATCTGATATTCAATATGAGGTGCGTTATTTTTGCTTCTGCTTGAAAATCTTTTGAGGTAATCATTTATACATCTGAAGCACTGTAGAGCAGCTGTATCTTACAGAACACATAACGGCCACCACGAACATTTAGACATCACATGGCTGTGCACCCTAACCTCATGCTCAGCAGTTCACCGGTACATTTTTGTTTTGTTTTCTATGTAAAGAGTGAGAGCAAGGTTACATTGGGACAAGTACATGGAAAAATTTCAACTTTAACCACATTCCACACGATTATAAAATTACACAAAATGTGAAAACAGAAAAGGGACGCTTTTTCCACCCACTACCTGGCATCCACTTATGAGTGAAAATAACAGGGCTTAGTGGAAAACAACAGTATCTGACAGAGAAAATGACTCATCTCTTGGTTCATCCCTCCATCTCTCCATCTCTTTCCGCTTTTCTCTGATCAGTAACCAGCTGCAGCAAGGCCCCATACAGAAAAACAGAGCTGAACTCCAGCGAGAACATAGACACCGACAATCTGCACAACACCATTGCCCTCACTTCCCAGAATTAAAGTGGAAGACAAACAAACCTTAGAAAAAAAAGCTCCTTGAGACATCCATGAGTCCACATGAGAGATATTATAAGAAAAAATATTAAATCTTGTTTCCAGATCTTTGTCATAGGGGTGGAATATCATAAATGTCCACACTGCTTGCCATGGATGTCTTTATAGCTGTGGCTACTTGCTCCCAACATTAACTGATTTGTTTAAACCTCAATTATAGCTGGGAAAGGAAGTTCTGGTAGAGTTTGGCCAAGAGAGGATTAATTTTCCTCTCTTTCGTGTGGGTCTTGGTACAAACAGTACAGCCCAAACTACTGCTGTAATTCAACTGTTTTTTTTTTTTTTTTTTTTTTTACGTAACTGCATATGTAAAAGGACTGAGGGAAAGCGCTAAAGATGGACAGAGATTCAACCTGACCAATACCCTTGTAAGTTAGTTGGATACTGCTCACTTTGAACCAATTTTCATCTTTATTATCAATATCTTATTTCTGTTATAAAATAGGTTTAAACTTCTTCTCTTCAACATTGCTTATACATACAACTAGTATGAAATAATGTAATGCAAAAAAACAATAACTGAAAACAGAATGAGATGTTTTGAACACTCTGCTACGCGTCTGCCTGATAACTGACTTGGAGCACTCAGCTGTAGGTCGATGGACATTATTTTAAAAAGTGGTTAAAATTGTGCTGATTAATTAGTTGATTTCTAATCCATTTATGTCCCTTCACTAATTGGATAATCTGTTGTTCCAGCAGATCTGGCTACTGCCAGCAAGAGTAGTAGGAGAGTTATTTCTAGTCTTTCTATACACCCATGGGAGTTGAATAATGAATTCCCTGCAGCCTTTGGTTGTGGTAACACTGTCGTAGCAGATACTTGTAATAAAGTTGAAAGCAGTAATGCAAAAACAAGGTCATGGCAATAGTACCCAGACAGCCTGTTGCAATTTTAGTAGGCTACAATGAAATTCTGGTAGTGTTACAGTTGATAATATTCACGTGTAATACTCATCAGTGACAGCTGTAAGTCACGTAGTATTTAAAGTGGTTAAATATGATATTGATGGACAAATAGTAAAAATATCAGCACACAATAATTAGCAGCAGCTGTAATAATGCTGGTGAACATTAGTGATATTGCTTGTGATACTACCTAAAATTATATCAACATAAAGCATTATCACTGTAAAAACAAAACCAATAGTCGGATTTTTGTTTTTGCCGAACAAAAAATATTTAATTTCAATGTTAACTACACCAAAATATCTGTTTCACCTCATATTATAGAGTTCTTTGTTTCACTTTGGTGTCAATGCACTAAATGCATATTCTTTGTTGACAAAATGCATAAAATAAATAATATATTTGGTGCTGTTTAATTAAAACTGAATTGAATACTATAGATCTGTAAAGTGACGAGAACTAAGACTGATTAAGACAAACAAGCTTCTGACTCACTCAAAGAAAAAAAACTAAATCAGCATCGCTCTCTAGAATATTGATCAGAGTCCTAATCAGAGTCTGATAGGCAGAAAGAGTTCTTAGTGTCCGATTTTCCACTGCAGGACCCATAAAAGCTGTTTCATTGTCTTAATTGTTGAAAATATTGTTTGAACCAACTTGAGCAATTTCAGGGGTCATGGAAATATACCTACCGACCCTTCCAACAGTAAAAGCTTCCTCATTTGAGAAATAAAAAAGATGTCATGGTGTTACAGGAAATGATACATCCCTAAAGTCACACAAGAAATTAACTAATTTAAGATTTGAAATTGTATCTATCCAAACACAAAACTGTGTGACTAAATGAGACTTTTTTCAAACAGGATCTGAAGATTAAGATTCTAGTGAAATTGTAAAGAACACATTTGTCAAACATGACGACTATATTTCAAACAGGCAATCTGAAAAACCACAGTTGAAAGCTGACTCTTGACTGTGAGTGACAACTTAAACTCTGTTATGACCAGAGCCGCTGTAAACAAGTGGGATATGGGTTAGATCGGGTTGAGCAAAGTCTGGGAGTTCAGATGCTGTGCGTTCAGTTGTTCCCTTCCGCACATGTGGATGAATGAGTGGATTTATAACTGCGTGTGACTCAAACATGCATGTGTACGTGCGAATTCCAAAGCCGTTGAAAACCGTCTTTTCCCCAGCCAGGCATGAGGTCAAAAAAATAATTATATCCGCACAAAATTACAGAATACAAAAACCACAACCAACTGACAGCGCATAGAGAGCAGAGAAAAAAAAGAGAGAAGAGGATGGAGACCAAAGGGCATAAATCATTACCTCTGTTTAACTTGTTGTGGCTGTTGCGTTTGTTGCTTGTTTTATATGAGTAAACAACTATGAATCATTTGAAAACAAAACTACTTTCTTCCGTTTTGAACAAATGCATCTGCACACTCATTTACACCAATATGAAGACACTCGCACAGAATTGTTTATCACAAGAAGGTTCCACAGTGCAGCTCTCGTTTTATACTAAAGTTAAATATAGTGACTTTTACAACACACTTAAACAAGCAAACACTTGATCCTCTTAAACACTGCCAACAAATAAAGGTTATACACTTTCAATTTGAATAGTCTTTTTTTAATTTCACCAGAAGACTTTTGTTTACCATTGAAGAGTGTTTCCAACCTTGTTCTTTTTTCATCCTTCAACACATGTGCGCACACATCTAATAATCTGAAGAATTCCAACAGAATGAGTCACATTTTCATAAACACATAAATAAATAATACTAATAATTACCATCTATGGACCTCCATATGTCTTGTGACATATGCAGTGTGATACTAGATTTCCCTTCTCTTACAGGCTTTTGTTTTTATTGTAAAAGAGCAAACAGTATGCTTTTCCTGACTCTCGAAAGGTTCAAAATAGCTTGAAACTGTTATATATCCAGTTTTCAGGTTTCAGAAATTTAAGAGCTGCACAATTGCTCAAGTAAGTAGTTTTTAAAGCGTATTTATATTAGCAGCTTCCATAGATGTTTTTTTCCTCAAAGTAGCCGTACCAATCTCATACGCAGATTGTTCCTCTAAACTCCGATCAACTAAACACAGATCAACCCAGCACATGCATCTATCCCCAGGTCGGGCCAGGCCTACCCCCATTAGAAATGACTCATTTCAAAAACAAACATCCTCCAAATGTCTCTGTTGCCATGGCAACTGACTGGCAGTAACATGTCTGATTAGTTTAGGAGAGTGTCCTGGACAAAGGCGGCCAAACAGGGTGCTCACTGCAGCACATGGAAAATATAACTTTCAGGTGGCATGGTCTAACGAACCCAGAGAGTTTTTGAGTCACGATCAAACTAGAACAATCATTGTGGCACGCTCTATTGCATCTATTCTATTAACTCTATTGTATCAATAGAGATCAAAATTGCACAACATGTGACCTTTAAAAGGATAGTGAAGTTTCAAGATAGGCAAGACAAGGCAAGTTTATTTGTACAGCAAGTTTCAGCAACAAGGCAATTCAAGGTGCTTTACATAATAAATATATGAAAAGTGAAGAGGAGAAAAAGAAGTGAGTTGCAGGACAGTTGCAGAATAAAGAAAATTTAGTCTAGAGTTACAATTTAGTACTGACATTTACATTGTTTAAATATAAATTCAGATGGTTTAAATAATCCAGTCAAAAGCAGCTGTAAACAAATGAGTTTTGAACCTTGGTTTAAAGGAACTGAGGGTTTAGGCATTCATGCAGTTTTCTGGAAGTTTGTTCCAGATCTGTGGAGCGTAAAAGCTGAATGCTGCGTCTCCATGTTTGGTTCTGATTCTGGGGTCACAGACCAGACCTGAACCAGAAGACCTGGGAGGTCTGAATGGTTGGTATGGTAACAACAAGTCTCTGGTGTATTCTGGTCCTAAACCATTCAGTGATTTATAAACTAACAGAAGTATTTTAAAGCGTATTCTCTGAGCTTCAGGGAGCCTGAGTCAGGACCTCAGAGCCAGAGTGATGTGGTCCACTTTCTTAGTTCTAGTGAGAACTCTGGCAGCAGCGTTCTGGATCAGCTGCAGCTGTCTGATTGACGTTTTAGGCCGACCTGTGAAGACGCTGTTGCAGTAATCAATTCAACTGAAGATAAACGCATGATGAGTTTTTAGAGATCCTGCTGAGACACTGGTCCTTTGACCCTGGGGATGTTCTTCAGGTGATAGAAAGCCGACTTTGTAATAGTTTTAATGTGTCTCTGAAGGTTCATGTCAGAGTCCAGGACTACACCCAGATTTTGGGTCTTATCAGTGGTTTGTAGCTGTTATACCTGAAGCTGTGTGCTGACTCTTAAACGCTCTTCTTTTGGTCCAAAAACAACTACTTCAGTTTTGTTTTGTCCAACTGCAGAAAATTCTGGCAAATCCACTCACTGATTTGTTCTAAGCATCTACTCAACGCTTGTATGGGCTCATTGTCACCTGGTGACATTGTAATGTAAAGTTGTGCCATCTGCGTTGTCATGGTGACTTGTTGTTTATTGTTATCTGAGCTAGCGAAAGCATGTAGATGTTAAATAGTGGGGGGTCCTAGGATGGACCCTTGGGAACTCCACGTGTAATTTTTGTCAATGCCATAGTAAAGTTGCTTATTGACAAAAAGTAGTCCCTGTCCTTCAAGTAAGACTCAGACCAGTAAAGTCCAACCCCATTCTCCAGTCACTCTAGTGATATACCATGGTCAACAGTGGGAAACGCTACGCTGAGGCCCAATAATGCCAGTAACTGTGGTTCTTCCAGTTACACAGTCTCAGTGCTGTGCTGAGCCTGAAAACAGGCTGGAAGGTTATAAAAGGTTTTTTAATACCCTGAGATACAACTGTTAAGATGAATGTAAGCAACATTTAGCACTTGTGTGGGAAAAAACATCAAATAATTTACAAGGTTTTCATGGAGAGACGGTGTTGGATAACTTTTTCTAGCTGAAAATTACAATCGGGACATGAAAGATGTTGTCAAACCTGCTGGAGATGAACAATCTTTGACTTACTTACTAACAGTTTGCAGAAGGGCAGCAGTTATCTCCCGTCATACTTAATTAATAACAGGATATTACAATTACAGCAAGTTTGAAATTTAAGAACAAAAGGAATTTAAGTTAACTATTAAAACAAAAAAATTGTTTTTTTTAAAGAACATACTAAGCTTAAGGTTCAATCAAACGTAAGGTGGCAATAGCTTGGTCAGAAATTCAATTTTGTGTCACCCTATTAATGCTTTTCTGCTATTGTTTTCTGCAATGTTATTATGATTAATTATCATGTTAGATGCAACTGGAGGCTCAAAACAAATTAGGCAAACTCATGTTGTTTTATTCCTACGCACAAAACACTATCCAGTGAGCCAGTTTGGCAGCCGAGGGTCAGTACACCAAGGCTTTGGGCTGCTGCCTAAAGCACACATTACACCTGAACCCATATGACCCCTCTGCTGGTGCTGAGCCCACAGCAGGGCTGATGAAGCTAGACCAACTGAGTAAAGGCCTGGCCACCAGGCGCTTGTCAACAAACCTCTCCCTGAGGCCTGGCTGCAGTGTTGGACCCCAGTATCCACACTGAGAGGAGCCACTTTAGGTGGCTCAGGAATCTGGTTTGGATGCCTCCAGTTTGCCTCCCTGGGGAGGTGTTTCAGGTATGTTACTCGAGGAGAAATCCCCAAGACAGACCCAAGACAGGTGAGAGAGATCTTATGTCCCAGCTAGCCAGGGAACACCCCTGTACTGTCCCTGGAGAGCTGGTGGAGGTGGCCTGGGGAGAAAGAGGTCCATGGCTCTCTGCTTAGGCTGTTGCCCTTGTTACCAACCTGGTTGAGCAGAAGTTAGTGGCTATATGGGTGCTGACAATGCTTCCATCTGAAAAGTTTCTTTCCAATACTAGCTCTCCGTGATGTCATGGAGGGTAAAATTTCATTGTACAGACATATTTTCCGGACTGTTCGCATCAACAACAGCAATAGCTTCACCAGGCACTTTTAAATTAAATTTTACAACTGTACAAGTCTACAAAGATCGAGTGTGTTTTCTAAGTTCTTTTTAATCAAGTTTGCTTCAGTTTCCGAGATCTCTCCAAAAACATGACGAAACGTTGGTCAACTGTGGCTCAATTGATGCAGTTAGTTTTCGCCGGCCAATACGGTGCGTATGTGGAAGGATCTGAAGTGCTGAAGTCATTTAGAGGAAATGTTAAAAAGATTAGGCAGTCATGAGTCAATGCCTCTCCCGACTGGCAAACCTCCAGAAATTCAACTGATCAAAAAAAAAACTATGACCAAATAGGCTCATATGCATGAAAAGCCTCTCCTTGTGATTCTCAGACTTTGTTGTCTTAAAGTAAGTAGAGGCTTTTGGAGTTCGGCTGGGTGCAGTGCTTCTCTAGAGGTTCCAGAGCTTAAAATGAAATGGCTAATATTCAGAATAATATGGCGACACTAAGTCACTGTGGAATAATGTGTTAATGGACCAGGCAAAAAACAAATGTAGAAACGTATTTTCCAAGTTGTGCAGAAGATACACGGTTCTAAAAAAAAAAAAAGGAAAGATTTTTTTGGTTTAAATTTACGTGCATGATGTGTTTATTGGCTTGTTACAGGTTCAAGTGTTTTGTTTTATTGATACACAACTGATGTTGTACTGTTCTGCAACACTGAAAAGGATGAAGTGGGTAAGGAAAAAGAATGGAAAGAGATGGATGGATGGATGGATGGATGGATGGATGGATGGATGGATGGATGGATGGATGGATGGATGGATGGATGGATGGATGGATGGATGGATGGATGGATGGATGGATGGATGGGTGTTATGTTTTTATCCTCAATGGGAAAGCTTTGACTAGCATTTCTACTCTGCCTGTTTTAGGGCTGTTTGTCCTCCATTTGGTTTCCAGTGAGTGAAAAATATGTTTGGTTGGTCAGACAACTTGACTTGGAAATGTCAAAAACATTCCACTGTTTGGCCACAATAGGGAAAAAATGCACACGTTGGTTGCTTTTGCTGCATATTGAGTATCACTGTTCTGCTGCATTCTCATAAAAACGTACAACTATGCATAATTAAAGGGTGACCAGACACGACACAGTTAACCCAATATGGATGTAAAAAGCCTCAGATGCCTCAATGTTATTGTACCATTGCAGCTGAAACTTGCAAGAGCAAAAAGCCCAAAGAAAGTAACCGTACGACTACTTAGCACTCGCCATATATAAAAAGCTCATTCATCCTTCTTTCCAGTTGCAAAAAAACAAGATTTACATTCTTGCAACTGCACCATTTCATATTTGTGCTGAGAAGATTCATGCTACTGCTTTAGACTCAACAGGATGTAACAGTGTAACAAACATGGTCTTCCAGCACTCGTGACTTGATCAGCGGCACATTTTAACAACTGTTTTTCTATCTACAGAACTGTTACAGCCACGGTGCCTTGACAACCTCCAGTCTGTCATAATCAGGGCTTAAACGTACCGACATGTCTGATTCAAGTCTGCATTAAATATCTGTTTATACCCAGGATTAAAATTATACTACCTGATAAGAACTAAAATTTGTTCTCAGAATATTTCAAATGTTTCGACAAAATATTAATTTCATCTAGAAAAGGCATGATTTGTTCCCGATTCCACATAAAAACTGGTATGCTGTGATGTATGAATTCGTTGTAATAATATGTCTAAAAGCTGGATCACTCTCTTAAGCCCCTTTTTGTACTGGTTAAAAAAAAAAAAACCCTAACATCTGGCTTTTGAGTGAGATGGTATAGTGTTTACTTGGAACTCAGTCCCGTGTCAAATGACTCGGCAGCAGACGCTGGTCGGCTCCGGCTCTGATTGGCACTGATGGGAACACAACATCTGGGTGTTTGTGCTAATCTTCGATGAGGCTGTTGTTCTCGGGGCTGCAGGAGCAGCTCGCTTGTCCTTTACAAAAACACACGTCTCCCATCTTACATGGAAGCTCTCAAACTGACAGAAATGTCTCGTGGTAATAAAGAGACTGAGACTGATCACTTTTACCTGTCTGCAAGATGACTGGTAGCTCATTCTCAACGTGTGTGGACTGAGTTCTTTGGTCAACTTACAAATAATAACATGACCTTGATCTCAATGAGCTGTGCTTGTTAGAAACTGGTCCAGCAGACTATAGGGTACAGTCTAAAGTCACCTCTTCATGTTGTTTACTGTTAACTGGCTCATCCCCTGAGAGGAAATAGTCATTACTGGTTGAAAATGGCCTTCTGTGAGTGCAATGTATCCCTGAGTGTAAACCGAGGGTAAGGATGTAACGGGCTTGTTTGGATGGGTGTACCCAGGTTGAAAAAACTTGTTCAAACAAGTTACTTTTGGTATAAAAAGGCCATATCAGAAGATCTCGTCTCTTCTGGGTCACGTAAGCCCTACTCTTCCCTTCCCTTGTGGAACTGAACATCGTGGTGTCGTGTCCCGTAACATTTTGTTAAAACTCAATAAACCTGACAAACGTATCACTTTTTACTACTTTAAAATGAATTGAACACACATGCATAGTAAAGTTGGATTCATTTGACTTCCGATCAGCTGTTCAGTAACCCGGCAACCATACCCTTTCACCCCTCCCACTGACAACCATTTCCTCGGTACAGAAGATACCAAACGAGTCACAACAGGGAAGAGGTTGGGTCTGATGCAATGACTCATACAGACGCGTCCACAAGCCATGATTCAAAACAACAAAGATGAAGAACATTAGGATGGCAGGCCAGGCTACTGTTTAGAGCAACCACACTGATTACATTATTTCATAACAGTGCTGTCCAAACTGTCCTCTATAGTTTTACAGACAATAACCAGCTGTTGCACCAACTATTTCTTTTCTCAGTATCTGTATGACCAAAACTGGTTGAGTTTCTGCTCTGTGCTCCCGTCCACTGTCACTTTGGTTACCACAACCGAGCATTTTTGTTACAACTGAAATTAATTCTTATGGCAAAACTAAATGTTATAAGAAAATTGCAACTCTAGAAGTACCTGCAGATTATTGTGAGCAGTGAAGAGACAATAATAACGACATACATCTTAGATACAAGAAGAGTGTGCAGATGTCATTAATGAAGTTATCGCTGACGATAAACTTTATCAAAAACAAAAGTTTAAACCTCAAAGTAGAGGCAGGGTCCTCGGTGAAGCAAAAGATCTCGTTCTCAAGTTCAAACATAAACTTATTAGCTACAGCTGGTATATCTATTAACCAGGTGGGCGTATTAATGAGGCGCCCGGTGAGTGTGAAGTAGGGCGGCAACTAATTACAGTTGATTAGTCATCAACTATTGAAATTATCAGTCGGCTAATCGGATTATGAATCTCATAATTATTACATTGCTCTTATTTAGCACTCAGCTTTTACATTTTTGCATGAGGTTGTTTAAATGATGTGCTAATTAAAAATAAAAGACAAGAAATATGGACACTTCTTTCAAAAATACATCTTCTAATGATCTTTGCTGCCAGTTGCTGTGGCGTTGCATCAGCCGCCACCATATTGTTTACTTGGCGCGGTATTGTCCATGTGCAACTCTCAGCAGAGATAGGAAGGGAGGGAGATGACTCACTTTGGTGAAATTTCATTTTTGCCGACAATAGTCGACAACAAATTTGTTGGCGACTTTATTTTCAAATTCTGTTGACAACATCAACTAATCGTTGCACCCTAGTGTATATGCAATAAAATCCTAATGAATTAAAGCACCAATCAGTTCAATAAGCCTAAACATGTTTTAAAATGGTATTTACGTTTTATCCCAGGCCCGGCATTTTGTTTTCTCTCGTGAATTTCACAGGCTTGTTTGAATGGAGAGAGGGGACTATCAATGGGGCGATCTGAAAAATTTCTGAATGGCTAAATGCAGTCGAAGCCGTCTTAAATTTGTGGTTGTATCTTATTTTCTGTCCGTTGCTGGTGTCTGTGAGGAGAAGATCAGTACATATGACCAGCAGCAGCTGCGGGCAATAAGTAAATCAGTAAATCAATAAGTAAAGTAGTTTCCCTTCCCACTGTCTCGAGCCACGAGACTGCCAACTAAATATACAAAGAAACTCGCCTGCAAAGACAGCATCTCACTGAGGGCTACGATTCTGGGCAGCAAGAGTTTTACTTTATGAGATCAGCCTTAATGTCCTGAGCTATATTTTCTGCTTCCCAACATTCCTCGTGTGCTTTGCTGCTGACTGACCCCGTGTTTGTGTCTCTGTTCTCTATCCAGCATTTCTCTTTTTTCTTTCTTTTTTTAAACCAGTCCAAACAACGCTGCCATCCACTCATCTCACATGCATCGATTCATCGTACTGTATTAGAGAAAAAATTATTCAAGGGATTGTTTTTCAAACTACTCTTGAAACCTTAAAGAGTTCTTTTAATCATGAAACTATTTTTCCTCATACTGTAGCCTGCTGAATGATCGTATCTACACACCAACAAAAACAAAGGGAGAATGAAGAGAACTAAATTGCTTTTCTTTAAATTGAAAATATGTTCTGAGGCCAAGGTGTTCATGCATCAACAATTACATAATGTCAAAACTGCCCGTTTCAGTCTGGTTGACCTTTGGGTCTGCACACTCTGGCCACTTTGTCCAGACTCCGCGAAGCTTGGACCATCTCCACCATATGTAATCTGAATGCTTACAAAATGCAAAAGCTTCAGAAAGTGGCCCTATGAAACACTAATACAACACCGTATACCTGGACACTGCTTGTCTACAGCGACAGCTCTTCCAGACTGTGGCGCTGTCGAGCTTTATTGACGTAAACATGGGATTTTTCCAACACAGGTTTACTTCATCTGGAAGTCTTGGACGTGATTTTGTTGTTATTATACTTCTAATATGTATATTTACCTCACTGATTGTAAAATGAGAATCAGATGGCAGTGAGACCCGAGTCGTCTACTAGTGGATTTAATACACTGATGAGGGGTTCAGAACAAGCAGAAATTGTTATAATACTATTTCTGCATGCTGACGGGTTTTTTTTGTGTCAGGATTTAGAACATACTTTTCCGAGTTGGGTGCGCTGATTTTTGTGGCCAAGCTCCACTGGCGCTACTATGGTTAACTGTTTCAGGCTAGATGGCAGCCGCAGCCCAGCTGAGCAGAGGGTCGCCTTGGCTGCTGATAGGTACAGTCAGCACCTTCTGACAAAGTCTGCTGACCAACTAGTGGCCATTGGCAGACTACTCTGAGCGAGCTATCTGCACCCTTTGCTCCCTCCAGATCGAAGCATTCTGTTTGTACAGTTGACATCCCAACATGCCCTTTTAGGTTTAAAAGAAGAGTGACTGCACTCTTAGCTCGTCATTCACAGGTAAAATGTCCGGTTCAACGGAAATGCTAAGCATTAAGACCTGTGCTTAGCAGCGGCGCATGTAGGCAACGCACGGCGGCTACGCCATATCTTGTGTTTATACTTTTGTATTGGTCAGTAATTACACCACCAACCCCTAGGGGGCAGTGTCATTTCTTTTTCTGCAGCACCATAGTTCACAGTGCAGAGTTTACTTTTGTTTACATTTGGTATGTAGCTCAGACATAGAAATGGTGCAAATTATATTTAATGCTGGTTGCAGTTGATAAAGCAGTCAATTTTATAGACGTTGCAGCAAAACTATGGTTCTTAAAAACGACAAAGAAATGGCAGCAAGGAAATTTGAAAACAAAAACCAACTCACGCTTCTTGCAGGCCACGTTGATGCACCATATAGTTACAATTGGATAGATTTGTACGTCACCGTATGGACGCCGTAGCCTATACCATCAGGTTCAAATTTACAGCATAGCTTTGACGCAGAAGTATAAATCAGGCTTTAATACCATGGAGTGTAGTGATACAGTCGCTCGAAAGCAAAATAAAAAGCAGACAGAAAAAAATCATGACTCTAATTATGCATAAATTTGTGGCTTTACATTATTTACACATGCATTTATGCATAAAAATTTGCGTCAATATTGACTGACTCACTTCGGGAGCCACCCCCTGGTGATCATTTGATGAACTGCACGTTCTGCCACCTTTGTGTTGGTGAGAAGTTTAGAAAGCCGCCACTTAGAAAAGTTTCTAATAACAGCCAAGAATTTAACAAAAAAATACTAGGAGGTAAGTTGTCGTTCCATGTTTGAACATAGTCTAACGGTGAAGCTGCAGCAAGAAGTGAGATTTTCAGTAACTGGCAGCAGCTCACATGAACAAAAACAGTAAAATCAGGGAACACGTTTGTCTGATGTTATAATTTATAATAAGAAGAAGAAGAACCCTAAACCTAAACAAAAAAATAAACAACTAGGAAGACAAATGACAGAAAAAGCATATGAAATTTGAGTCTGGATTTAATGTTTTCACTTTTAGTTTTAAACCTTTCACACATTTAAATGTTTAATCTTTCTGTTTTGCTTAAAATCATTTAGACTAGTACTCCTAGGGGTATTAATAAGAATTAATAGTGATAAAATGTATAGTTAATTAATTCTTAAAGATGCCAATCTCTATGCATGTCAGTATAGTTCACTGTAAACTCTAAGAAATACTAGCAGCTTTAATCAGTGTAGTACTATAAATTTGACCCAAGTGGGCTCCTGTTCCTGCCAAAACCAAGTCTTAAACCCCATATAACACAACACTGCAGAAGGAAAATATGAGACAGAGCGAGGGTAGGAATGAGGAAAGAAAGAGGATAACTGGTTTAAAATGTTGGCAGCGGTCATATGACAAAATAAGGAAACTAAATCTACAGTCATGAGAGAAAGAAAGTACATCTTTTAAATTGTAAGGTTTTACATCGCAGGCACATAACTTCAGATCATCCAGTCCCTGGTAGATCTTAAAATTAGATATATATGATCTCAGATGTCAAACCATGTCATCATTTAGTTAAATACTTAAGCCAGGACGCAGGAACAAAGTGTGGAAAACCAACTGTTCCCTATATTTGAGCAGCTTTTATAACCACCTTTGGAAGCGGTTTCCTGATGTTATCAGTCCTCACATTGTTGTGGGGGCAGTTCTGGATCCCGGTTCTTCACTATGTTGCTTCATTGAGGTTTGAGGGCGTTTGAGTAGAGACAGCTCTCTAAAGACCCCACCACAGCATTTCAGCTTGGTTGAGGTCGGGGCTTTGCCGGGGCCACTGCATCGTCTTGATGCTTTTATCATTCAGTCAATCTGACCTCTCCAGAGGAACGGCAAATGAACTAAAAATACCTGCTGATCCAGAGAAAGACAATCAGTGACAGAAGGAAGAACAAGAGAGTGCAGATCTAAAGTCAAATGAAGAATTCACAACTACCAGAAAGAAAGCTATAAATAAAAAGGCTGCATGCCGGTTCAGTGCCATCCAGAGGCAGTTTCTTCCTCATCTGCTGGTGCTTCGCATCCAGAACTGGAGTAATTATTTGTTTTGAAGACTAAAAGGTTCTTCCAACATCTCCTACCTCACCTTTAAAGCATTTGTAGAAAATAATCAAAAGAAAATATTATCTGCGCCTGACAAACCAATAAAAAAAAAAAACAATCATTATAGGAAAAGGAAATATCCAATGGTTCAAAGCATTCTTTTATTATTCTTATATATCGTTTAATTGCAAAAGAAACAGTCTAGGTATGCCGCAATTTTTATATTTCTGCAACAGTAAAAGTAAAAACTAACTTCAATTCTACAAAAAAGCATTAAGCTTTGAAAACTAAAAGCAACAACAGTGCAGTATAATCTACTATAACAAGTTCTTTGGTGCATAATGAAAGCATAAACAACAACTTTGGCTTATGACATCAATTTTATCAGCAAATTAAATACTTGAAACTGCTACATAACACCACTGTAATCATATGGACAGGTTTTAATACCAGCAGAAAAAGAATCAGACTGATTCTGATGACTTATGAAACTGTTTTTTTGTCCTAACCAAAGGCAGGAGCGGTTTATGTATAAAAATATACAAGAGAGACAGGCAGAGGGTAGACAGTCATCAAGGAGTGAAAGACAATTTAAACCCAACGGAAAAAATACATCAGTGTACCAGATATCAAACGGCAGAATTTGATCAACACCAGGTTCATGTGGCACTCAGAAAGCTTGAGACTTATGTGGCAGCTCATTATTTGTTTTACATTTGTAAGATGAACTGTAAATGTAAAATAAGACAGTCACGTAAAAACGGTCTAATACAAGCTGAAACAGGACAAGAAAAAGAACAAGAAGTTCTTTACAGATCTCTAGTCTGCCATGTGTGTGTTTGCTTGTGTGTGCGTGCGCACGTGTGTGTGAGTGTCTGAAGAGAGAGTGAAATGTCTACAGCTTGAAGCCAGAATTTGCTTTGCCCCGCCGTGCTGGCATCGACCTACTGGCCTGAAATTACCCAACACCCATAGTGCGTATGGATACGTATCAGGGAGGACGAAGAGGCGAATGAGAGACAGCGAGGCGTGAAATATTCATGCCAATCCGGAAATAAAAGATATCGACTAAAACTGCATTTAAAGGCATGCATGCAATGCAGCAAGTCACCCACTCATGCACACTTTTGCATCATGACCAATTGTCACACAGACAGGATGAGGTGGGCGGAGCCTGCTGCGGGGGCCTGTTGAGCTGCAACCAATCTCCCTCAGTGGGCTTGTCTCTTCCTCTCGCCATTACGGTAATACCAGGAAAAGTGAAAAAAAAAACAAAAAAGGAATGGAGGGTGGAAAAAAGGTTGAAGGGGCCGGTAAGCAGTTCACTGGCAGCCCCTTCGGTGGGCCTCTGAAGAAGACAGACACAGAGCGAGGGAGCGAGAAGGAAGTTTGATTTCAGGCTGTTTTGAGTATCCTTCTTAAATGGGGGCAAGTCCATGCAACCGACAAAAATGTTACCACGCTCTCAATGAAGAATGTCAAAATTACATAACTTAGGTCCCGTCTAAATTCAGACATGCATGAGATTTGGAAGCAAAATAATAAAAATAATAGAGATCTATCTTGTTTGTCTAATCTGTTCACTAACAAAAAGTTACATGTTGAAGCAAATATTAAATGTGGCTTTTCTCACAATAATCACATGAGACAATAATCCACAAGTAATTAGAGAAAAACGTTTTTTACGTGACATATTGTTTCTATAAAGATGAAACAGGGCACACAGGCTTATCCGAGTTTTCCATCTTCTTGGGAAAGGCTGGTTCTGTTGTAGAAGTGGAACTTGAGAGATACTGACTCACTGCTCGGGAATCTTTTCTCCCTGTGGGTACTGGACAAAAACATATACATAACACAATCAAAGTGAGACGCCGCCTGTTTGTGTGTGTTATGTTTTAAACTGGAACATTCAACTGTCTAGGCATAAGAATGCTAATTAATAAATAAAAATATTATTATTATTTTTAGCATTACAAAGACTTTCAGTAAGAAAGAAAGAATTTCAGTATTCCTTACCTGGCCTGTGAATTATTTTCTAAGGAAGGCACCACAGAAGAAATCAAGCCAAGCATGTCCACGCTCTGATACCAAAGCTTGTCCAAAGATCATTTTATAAGCCATGCAGCTTCAGCAGCAGATTCCAACAAATATTCAAAGCTTCATTTAAGTGCATGAAACCAAATCGACCGTAGTCTGGACCGAATGACTGCCGCGCACATGTGCAGGATCTACATGTGCACGGCAACCACTGAGGGAGTGTGTGTGTGTATATATATATATATATATATATATATATATATATATATATATATATATATATATATATATATATATATATATATATATATATATATATATATCTATATATATATCTCTATCTATATCTCTATATCTCTATCTCTATATCTATATATATATCTCTATATCTATATCTCTATATATATATCTATATCTCTATATCTCTCATCTATCTCTATATATCTATATATCTTTATATTTATATTATATTTCTTTCCCCTTCGTGAAAACGGAAGTGAGTCTAAACTTCAATACAGGATGTGTACAAAACCTTTTTGAATGCTTGAGGGAAAATCCTGAGCTCAGTTCAGCATTTCCAAATGTATAAGATTTTATTTGTCTTGGGAAGCTGCCATACATATACATCCCTTGAACCGATACTTCGATCTGACAATCTCATCTTCTTTCACGCAAATCCCTCAGACTAACAAAACAGCTAAGATTTGTTCAAATATTTAACAGAGCTGATGCGAGATGCTTAGTTTGTGTTTGTGTCTGTTTTTATGGAAAGAGCCGGAAAACAACTATCCCCTTCCCCAGTGTTCACTCAGAAATTTGAGATGGATCCACATGCAAAGTTTTAGCGGGAGTGACTGTTCTACAACGACAAACTTTTCTGTTTAAATTAACAAAAATAAACTACGTGAGTGCGACATTAAACATATAACGAAGGTCGTTGATATTCTTGGGTGGCCCGCGCTCTTTAAGTCCATGTGTGGGAAACACTGGAGTTTGCTCGTCTGATCCTAATTAGGCTAAATCCAGTCAGTGAATGAGCTGCGTTTTTCAGGACACACAGACTTTGATTCACTCTCGTTACGAGTCCGTGCTTGTGTGACATGGACTTCTTAATTTTTTTTTTTTTTTTTTTTTTTTTTTTTTACAGACTCATTTGAAGTCCTCTTTTGATCAAAACAGGTACTAGTTTTACTTTTTATTAGATAAACATACAAAAAGAAAAAAAAACACCTAGGTTTGTAGGAAAACTGATTAACAGCAGAGTGAATACAGGCTGGACTGCTTTTTTCTAATTTAAATAACAAAAAACACATAATTCAGCCTAATCAGTATTCAAACCATGAAATAATTAACCTCTAAAAGCCTAATTTGTGAGGCATCAGGGGTGGCTGGGGAGTCGGCAATGTAGGGCATGGTTTTCTTACCGCCATTGGCAGGAAAACGTGCCACCCTGCATGAAAAAGCTCACTTTCAATAATTCAAGGAAACTCTTGCCGTTGCATGACTTCTCCGCCCTTTGCTTACTCCTTCAATGTCATCTAAGCTTATGAGGCAGCTGCTTTTCCTGTAGACATCTCTTGTGATGAGGGTTTTTTTTTTTACCTCCTTGTGTTGTATATTAAAGGCTTTTACAATATTTTCTGTCACTTTTGGACCAATCCAGATTTGTTTGATAATTTTTGTGCTCCGTGAAGCATGTGAGATGTTCTATGGCCAAAATTATACCCTTAACCACCCGCCTAAAGCCAAAATAAAAGACCTTGAGTTTTATTTTTCTATGTTAACCTGGCAGGCAAATATATGCTTAAAAAACACTCAATGGAATGCTGACTGGCCTGAAGGCAGCTTTGTGTTGATGTGAAATATTCCAAATAGTGAGTTGACTTATAGTCATTTCTATTTTTCAACTGATCTCTCTAGATACAATATTTTTTCATTATTCCTAGGACACCAGATGGAGTCCTGTATGTTCGGAATCACAGCGCATTAATACACCAATACAAGACATCGGCTTATATCATATTCAACTCATCTCATCTTCCATTCTTGACAGTTATCTAAAATAAAACTGGTTCCTGAAGGAACATACTTAAGCGAGGTGTGACACAGTGACACATCATTTCTCCTGGTAAAAGCATTGCTGTCCAGTAGGAAATAAAGCCTGTCATGCTGGGCTACCTCAAACCACAACATTACACTGTTTACCGCTATAATCCAGAAATAAAACTCTAATTTGAACTTGGAATTCTGTGGGAAGTCTTTTTATGTTAACCTGTGGCATTAAACTGTGTGAGGTGAGTTTCTATTCACGTTTATCTCACCCAGACCCTTTAGGGGATTCAATCAGCCCTAATCACATCAGCCACAACAACAAAGCTCCAACTACATTTATGTTGTAGCTACACAATTACCTCCCATAAGGAATCCATTAGCTCCTGTTTAGGACATTCGCATTGGGGAGGGACTAGGAGGCTATGGAGTATGGAAATAAAGCAATAATGCTAAAAAAAAAAAATGAAAGAAGAAAGAAAGCTCTGTCACATGTGAACAGTCTGTCACGAAGCAGGTTGTTTTTTCTCAACCCAATTTCTGATTTAATCTTCAAAACAGTGATGCAACCTCTGGCCAGCTCTGGAAAACTTTTACATTTTGCCACTGCAAACACCTGGACTCTGTTAGGTCTTTTCCTGGGGAGGGGGGTGACCACACAAGGAGAGATGTGTTTTCTTTGAAACAGGCAGAGGAGGACCTGATTAGTGCATCCACCGAAATGCAGTGGTCTGCTTTTTGTTGGGAGTTCTTCTTTCCTTTATGACAGCCAGGCGCTAAAACTCTGCAAGAGATGTAAGTTTATTTGCAAATAATGTGTCTCAGGCATTCTTTTGGGCCTTATTACTATTGTGTTATTTTTTATGAGCTACCTACTTTTATTTAACTATTTTTAGCCTACTTGGGTGATTCTTGTTTACAGTACCTCCACCAGGGGAGGCACGATCAGCGGCAGCGGGAGTCTCAGGTGACAGAAAACTTGGCTTGAACTGCACTAAACATGCCAGAGCCTGGCGGGAAACTACTTTTTTGGGGAGGGGGCAAAAGTGCATTGCTGTCCAAGAAAGGTGTGGTCTGGATTTACAACACAGGACCAACGTAAAGCACTTTTGTAAAGGGTCACGCATCAGAAAGATTCATTTTTTTCATCTATTATGTCCATTTCCTAATCAAATGAGACCAAGAATTTAATGTATTTAGGGTCAGACAGTGTTAGATGGACATCTGGCTTCCAGTTTGTTTTTTTGTTTTCTTTTCTAATTCAGCACTCCCACTCACTAGTGGCCGTGTACGTCATCTGCAGTAATGCTTTGGCTCATTTTAACCGTTGAAGTGATGACAGCACGATAACAACTTGGCATATCTTTTAGTCTTTCCCTGTCACACTTCTTCCTAAAAGGGACTTTTTTTTTTTCTTTTTTCTTTGGTTTCACTTCCATACCAGTTACTTTTCAATCTCTTGTGGAATCCTCAGTGGGTCTTGCACACATTAATAACTCATTTGCTCTCACGCGCCTGGCATCAATCACTCTTTTGAGAGTACCTGTCTCGTGCCCCCCCACCACAACCTTAATCTTCTGCTGAAGTTTCAAAGCCCATAAAAACGGCATTTGGGTCAGCCGTAGATGGGCTGGAGACGATCCCAGACAACACAGGACAAGAATCAAACACTGTTTCTCCAGTTGCCGACTCAAAACGAGAAATTTCAGGGCATTATTGTTTAGCCTGAACTGGGATTCTGTCACACAAAACCTGTGGTATCCGATGTTGCATAGACATAAATGCTCGCAGAGCCCGACGGCCTTGTGTTAGGCAGAATCTGTGCATAATTCTGGTGCCGTATCAGTATCACACCTTTAGTCACTTCTCACCAAAATGTGATACTTCTGGAGGAACTGGAGGAAATGGAAATCCCCGGAGAACAATTCCCATAATAATGATCACAAGGCAAGGCAAGTTTATTTGTATAGGACAATTCAACAACAACAGAGACATTACAACATCACATAGCAGAAATAAAAATCATGATTTAAAGTTTAAACAAAAAAGAAAGAAAAAAGACCATAGATAAAATCAGATAAAATCACAATAGAAATCACTGCAACCTGACGTAGAAGCGTTCCTCCTCTAATTCCCTGACTGGGATCCTCAACTTTTAATCTATGCCAAGACATGGATTCATGTTGATGTGACTTCATACTATTAAAATGTGCGCTCAAGATCACTGTCAACTCATAAGATAGAAAAAAAAGTGTTGTAAAGATGCATGACTGCACGAATCACCTTAGAAGAACAGTGTTTCAAGTAAAGCTGGCGTCAGACTCCGAGAACTGCCCAAAGCTAGTGGAAAAAAAATGTAACATAACAAAAAAGTGGCCCTGTAGGCATGTACGCATGCATGTGTATGTGCATGTATGCACACAAGCATTTCATACGGCCTGGAGTTTACTTACATTTAAAATATTGTGCTACACCTTGAAGACCCTGTACATCTGTTATGATTTTACAACCTGCCTGTAACTCAGCAGAGTAAAAACCTCTCAAGCACAATGTGCTCCACTAAGCACCTCATTACAGAGAAAGCTCTGTGCATCCCACAGAGGTAATAGGTGGGAGGGAGGAACCTTTAGATGATGGAATCAACAAAGCAAAAATGACAGATTGTCCTCTATATGCCAATACCTTTTACCTTCCAGTTTTTTCCCAGAACTCTGATAAATACTACAACTCTCTCAGTACGTTGTAGATGTATCTGTATACAGCTGTCAATATACAAATCACTCCGGTAGGGCTTTTTCCACAAAATCCGTTCCAGTGCTGGCTCAGGTCCAGTAATTAACTTTGAACCATTTCCTGATTTTTCAACAGCCAACCGATTAGGAGCCAAGAAAACCGGTGCTGCGCCAACCCAAAAACTTCACTGGGCTTAATGCAAGAGCCGGCTATGTCGGGAGTTCGAGGCAGGATAATTGTGACCAACCGAAGCGTCATGTGAACAGAACAAACTAATGGAAAAGAATCAATATAAAATATCCAGCAAATTCAAGCAGCAGCGGTCCGTGGAGGAGAGTAACAACACGATGGGTGTTGACCAAAGTGCCTGAGACAAATATTTTGACCCCAAATTTAAGAAAACAAAAGTCACTGCATCCTCTGTCTGTGTGATTTTAAAAAGACTAAGAAAAAACAGTGCATCAGCATGGACGTGAACCAGAAGCGGCACTAGAAGAACAACTTTTAAAGTGAGAACGTTGTCCACTGCGCTGCTTAATGTGGCATTAAAATGGGTGTTTTAAGGTGAGTTTAAAAACAATGTTTGAATCTTCATTAATGACGCCAACGCTGTTTATGGACCCAGTTAACAGCAGCAATAAATCCTGTAATCCTTATAAATCTTGTTTGTGGCATCAGTATAGCCAAGAGCGAAAACCAACTGTTGTTTACGGCAACATTAGTAAACACAGACAGCCTATATCTATTTGTTCTGTCATTCATTTAAACGTTATTTAACCAGAGATCTGCCACGTGAGATCAAGATTTGTTTTGCAAGGATGACCTGGCAGCAGCACATTTCTAAATGACAATACAACATGTAGCACATCCACAATACGTTCAAGGATAAAAGGGGGTTGCTGATATCGACAGAAGCACCTATCCAGTGGTTTCACTTTCCTTCTACTTCTAAAATGGAACAAACGTTTCAAAGTAAAAACATCAGGCAGTTTTAGTTCATTTTGGAAATGGCTCCATGAGGGCGCAGCTTAACTCAACTAAAAGGAACAGACAGATGGAGAACAGCACAAAAACACAAGATTTAACTGCTTATGGAGATATGAACACCAATAGATGAGAACCAACCACAAAGTCACTAATAGATCAATGTTAGTTAATGATTCTCCATAACCATAAAGGCAGCTAATCACTGCAAAGATGAGTCAGACGGCTACAGCCACGAACAAATGTCAAATCTCCAGACATAGTTAGTGGTTTCGAGGGAAGAAGCGTGAAGTTGTGATCTGTCTCCTTTGTGCAGCGTGCGCTTCTACAGAAAGTCAGAGTACAAACCACGTTCAGAGGCTCGAACGACACTGAAACACATTCATTAACATGGCTCAGTGAAATATGAGATGTCTCTGTGAATATGTAAATAAATAAATAAATAAACCTGTTGTTAAATGTTGGACCAGCTCGAAACGGGCTCTAGAACCAGTCCAGCGCCAGATCCTCGTTTAAGTTGCTCGAAAAAGGTGTACAAGAAACAAGGTTTCCATCCAACGCAATGGGAGTCAAGTGGTCAGTAAATTATGCTGTTGGGAAACACGGTATGTTTACTCACAACATAGCACAGCGGCAACCTGGTTAAGACCACAGCGTGAAAGAACACGGTAAAATAAGCAAACACACCAGCGGTGCAAGAAAACAAGACTGTGTGTTCTTCAAAGATTAGAACTTTTCTAATAAACTCAAACGGTACAGGGAATGTAAAAGCCCATTTCAGTCCAATTTACCATTATAATACCATTACAGTTATACAATTATGAATTCATATTAAACAATAAACATGCTTTTAGCCCCTTCTCAAAACAGAGTGGGAACATTGCAGGACATCCATTATGTTTGTACATTAAAGAAATAAGTTGATTTCTTTGAGGTGGGATTGTATGTCACTGCATATCACTGCAGACGGCTGCTAACACGTAGAGGAAGCAAAAATGAGACGGAAATGAACCTTCAAATAAGGTCTTAGAAATGTTTCACAACAGAAAAGTAAAATCTACAGAAATAAAAATCAATTCCTTTTAAAGATTCTAACAATGTCATGTTGTGGTCATAAAAGCTCCATCCCCATCGCAGTTATTCCTAGAAAAGACTTTTTTCCCCACCGGCATACAATTAGTTTTCCAGCTGGTGCTGTCCAACACAAACTCTTCTGAGGGATTCTGAGTAGCAATTTCACTTGACATGTCTTTCAATGCGTCTAACATGAAAAACAAACATATTATAGTACAGAAATAACAGCATCAGATGGTTGCCGAATTAATTAGAGTCCTGGTAGAGAGAATTAAATGGCCTTGTTTAGATATCTGAAAGAGTTTTTACCTTCAAAAAATAACATCTTTGTGGCGATGCTCTCACAATTTATGTAGTAAACGAAAACACTTCCTTTTCAAAAGCAGAAGAGGAAGAACGTAACCACGTCCATAACAAAAACAAAAAAACAGCAGCCCACAGGGTCATGCTTAAATTCATTACCTCTGTATTGTTAATGTGATGTGTTGTGCACATTAACCTTTACACTAATTCTTATTCATGAAATACTGAGTCTATAATATTGAGCTATTTCTCAGCCTGCTGTGGTTTCAGGGAGGAACATGATGCACAGTTTGTCTGACAATAACTCCAACTTTTCAAACTGTGATGCTTTCTTTTCTCTGAACTAAATAATTATTGTGCAATGTTGTTAAAAATGGAAAATTATTAATGAAAGTTATAAATCAAAAGCTTCAGTTCCAACACCCCATCGGATCATTGTCAGAGCACCGGATTGGAGTTTCTTTAAATGCTGTTTCTTCAGAGTAGCCAAAGACTCTAGCCCAGCCACAACAGCCAGACATACTAATATTTTTTTACTCTTCAACTGAAAAAAAATAATGTGGTTCCTCTGGATACGACACTGGTTTCTAGGAGACAGAACCAACGAGTCGCAGAAGAAACTGCCTCTGGATGCTCCTGGATATGCAGGCTGAGCAAAAACCAGATCAGTATCCACAAAAGACGTTCAAAACGAAGCGCAAAAGCGTCGGAACACTGGGGAATGACTGTTGTCGCTTTTTCAGTTGAAAAAAAAATTGTTGATCCGAGGTGACGCCCACCCCAGCCCAGCTGTGATTGGTTCGGTACGTTCTGTACCAGACCAATTCCATGGGAGAGGATTTACACTAAGTGAAAAACAAAAACAGTCATGGATCTTATTGTCATGGGCCTTTTTAATGTGACTAAAACATACTTCACTGATTTCTAATTTCTGAACATCTCAGCCGGTTCTCCAGCCTGCATCTTCAATCTGGGAATAAATGCTGCTTATGGCAGACAGTTCACTAACTTTAGATAAGTACCTCATGCAATCCCACTTCAAAGAAACCAAATTACCCATTTCAATCTGATTAAAATAATTATCAACTCTATTTAAAGTTGACTGGAGGTTTATTTTGTAAAGCATCAAAGAGAAACACTTGAGTGACACAAATAACATTTAATGAGGGGCAGTGATGAATGAGGAGGAAAATGATCCAAAAACTCCATAACAACAAGACAGCTGAGTCAGTTCAATAAACCGTGGACTACCAGAGAATCTACGACTATTTTCCTTCACGGATGATATCTATGATCTGTTCATACACACTTTTCTCTGTTTTTTGCTTCAGGCGTCACTACAGCGGCTCATCTGTTTACATCCAACTCTGTCTTCTGCATCATCCTCCTTTACACCACACGACTGCATCTCTTCTTTGACTTATTCAATAACAAAGTACAACTTTTCGTCTGCTGTAGCACAGCTCATGGCTCGCAGACTCACACAACATGTCTCTGTCGTCGCTGACTGAGATACAACTGTGTCTATTGCACTACTTGCAGCTTCTGCCACATCAGAGACACTGACAGCCTCCTCTGAACTTTTCTACAACCACTTAACATCCTTCTGCTGTGTCACTTTCCACAGCAAGTTATAAAAACATGACATGACAATTGGTTTTTTTTTCCTCTTTTAGCTGTATTGGTGTTTTTGCATACTGGCCTTGCTGCAGGCAAACAAACACACACACACACACACACACACACACACACACGCACACAGGCGGTGGAATGTGGTCGGATGCACCCGTCCGAACAATAACACCACACACAAAACAGGGGACCAGGCGTGTGTGTGTGTGTGTGTGCGTGTGTGTGTGTAGAGGCTAAAATGCGGGATGAATCTGCAGTGTCCGTCCAAAGCCATGTGATCTCAGCGTAAACACCATATGGTCAGGAAACTACTTTTTGTGTTCCATTTTTTTAAATTAAGCAAATATCACAATGCATGCCAGAAACAAAAGCCAGATATTAAAAAAGACAGAAAGAGGGAACCATCTTTTACCTGATGTGGCATATCAACCTTCACTTTGTGGACTTGCAAAGGAGGAGGGGCCCAAATGTGGGAGCCAGGTCTCCAAAATGTCTTGAACCAGTAGAGTTGAAGGCAACTTTTAAACAATTTCCCAATGCAGGGAGAGAAAAAATGTTGTTTTCTTCTGTAAAGCAAAACTGTCAACAGAGAGGAAAGGAGAGGTAAATTAGGAAGGGCTGTCCAACGGTCAGTCTATGTTGGGGGACGGAGGGGGTGACGGGTCCCGTTATTTCTTGCATGGACACACCGTTCTGCCAACACCAACGTCATCCTGTAAATCTGGCAATTCACCGTGTGCTCCGTTCAAGTGCGCTTTAAAACGGTCGGAAGTGGGGCTTTTGTCCACCTTTCGTGGACCGTTTAGGGGTTTCGTGGGAGATTCAGCGCTTAACAGGTTACACTGAATTCAACCCAAACTTTTAACTTTTATAATTGTCCACCACTTGCTGCCTTTACACGTATTTTGTTTATATTATTTTTCTTTTCTTTTTTTAAAATGTGTAAATCATTAAAGAGATGTTTGGAGGGTGACGCGCTGGCTTAGCTCGAGGCTACGTAGACCTGGCCGTTCCTGACGCAAATCAAGTCAGGTTACAGGGTTTGTGCATGTGCCAACACACACGGCCATATTCAAGTGTCACATTTTAAAGAGACTGTTTTCCAAAACAAAACAAAAAGAAAACATTAACTGGCTTTGGAAACGGTTTAGCAGAAGAAAGACGCGAGCAGCGCGCTACGAGCGGTACCTGAAATCGTCCCGTAACTGTCACACACTGCGCATATTATTATCGTTATTACTGCGTTACAGATGCGTGGCTGGCCGTGGATTCCTCCTCCACGGTGACATTACGCCCAGCTCGGCGGGATACGTTGTTTGTGTCGTCGCTGCGTTAAAATATTAACGGCAGCTAACAACAGCTACGTTACCAGCAGCGCACGCGTGTGCTACTAAGCACTTCTCAGCGAAACGAAGCGATAAAAGCTCAACAGTGTTACTACGCCTTTCGGCTGCACGCGACACCCTTCAAGTATGGGAAAAGTGCAGAAATAACTTACATTAGTCCATAAGAACAAGCAGCGCAAACAGACACTCCGTTAGTCCAGTTTTTTAGATCTGTATCAACACAGATGGACAGCACTTCTCCATAGTCCCACCCCCGCAGTGAGGCATATCTATACATACACATATATAATCTCTAAGTGTCCAATCACAGCTCGCCACTCTGGAATGGTGCGTGCTGTGATTGGTGGATATGCCTGTCAGTCACGATCTGAGTTTTCAGCCGTCTCCCTACCATATAGGGGTGTGTCATGACGTAGCAGATAGCCTGATAGTAGTAAACATTTAATTAAAAATAAGAAATTAAAATGCTCGTTTTAAAACCAACAAGATATATTTACGTTTCACATTATTTACTATCATCGTTATGTAAATGTGTGTGTAAATTCGGTTTATTTTTATTATTATTTTTGAACTTAAAATTTGAATAAACACCAAAAGATCACATTTCTCATGGACACTCATTTATAATTGAATTAATTTAGTGTGAAAGTTTTCACATGCTCTTCTCTCTTTTTACCAAAAGCAACAGAGTTTAGTGAGAAAACATGTTACTGACCAATTAGTCTGTTGATGTTGTTTATACTCAGCAGCTACAAACGTGTCTCCTTGGCAGAAGAATTCAGGGGGAATGATCAGCTCCTCTGGTGCTATACTGTGTCACCCCCGGGGAGGTTTTATTAAAGCTCTTCAATCATCAAATAACCCACTCTGTAATTAGTAATGATTCTCCCTTTGTATCCATCCATCCACTGCTTCCCTGGAAGGACCAGCAGTAGCTGGAAGGAACTGGTCTGAGGCAGGTTTTTTCTTTTCTTTTCTTTCTCAAAAAGAGGTTTCACGTTGGCACCTTGACAGTGAGTGATATTTCTTGAGAAAGCCAATGATCGAAAAAAAATGAGCCGGGGAATAAAAAAACGCATGAAGTCCATAATCTTGTTTACAGAGGCTGTTTGGTTTTCTGTAAAATTATTTTACAGGCAATTATGAATAAAAGCAGAATTTTCAGATTTGTTTTCATTTTTGTCTTTACTCATGTAAGTCTTGAGCTGAGTTTGATTTTGTCGAGGAAACGTCGAGGGTTTTTCTATTCTGCTGCTGTAAGGAGGGAGATGTGTTCTACATGGAGTCCATTGTTTTCCCAGTTACTCCAGTTGGATCAATATTCTTACATCACGACTCTGCCTGATACTTGTAGTGCTTATTTTCTTTCCTTCTTATATTTTACATGATTACATTGGGCAACTGAAATCCCATGATAACAGGATGTCCTTAAATGACCCTGAAAAGCCTCCAGCTGATCCAAAATGCTGCAACATGAGTTCTGATGAGGTTTAGCAGGAGACTCGTATTTCCCCAATCTCAGCTTCCTGTCATTGGCTTCCTGTTAAATCAAGAATATAATTTAAAATTATTCTTCTTAAATTTAAAGTTGTCAAGCACTCAGCTCCTTCTTACCGTAAAGAACTCATATTTCCATTTTGTCCCAATAGAGTCATTCCCTCTCAGACGGCAGGGCTTACATGCGGTTCCGAGAGTTTCCAAAAGCACAATGGGAGGCAGAGCCTTAAGATATTCCTGGACTATTCCTGAGTCTGGTCCTGATGGACGTTTGCTTTAACCCTGTTTATCTTTTTTTCTTTTTTTTTTTCTTCTCCACTTTCACCTCTTGCATGCTCAAGATGTGTAACTGCACCGGAGAAAAACATTCAGGGCAATCTGTTGGAATCGTTAGTCAATATGTTTTTTACAAATTGGCATCATATGATTTTTTTTTTTTAAAATAGTGGACTCTGTTGGAATTAATTCAATTAACTGAATTGGGATGAATTGGAATATATTTGCTCTGAATTGGATTGCATATAACTGGACTGAGTTTCTTTGCTGTGTGAACTGCGCTGACATGACTTTCAGTGTCATTTGCCACCATACAAATAAAAGTAGGCTGAACTGAAATTAATTTAAATGTGTTGTTTCTCCAGCTGCTGTCCACTATATTAAAGGTTATATCATTATGTAATAGAATAATATGTTGTTTGTTATACCAAACTGCTACATAATTAGAGGCAGATTTTTTCAATTTGTTCAAACCACCACAAAAATCTGTTTTAATCATTTTTGTCTTGCAGATAAAATCAGTATGATCCCTTTTTATTGTTATGACAAAAAATAAAAATAAAAGAAACGCTCAAAGGCCCTGCATGACCACATACCGCTCACAAGAAAAGAGACCTGTGTGAGAAAAATGTTTTCACAAAACCTCCTTTTCTCCTTTTTGTTTATCCCCAGTCCTGGCTGAGAGCAGGAATGTTGTCCGGGCTCTGTGAGGTGACTGTCTTCAGGCTCCTCCACCTGTAGTAATTGTTAATATGGTAATCATCATAGAGTGTGTGTGTGTGTGTGTGTGGGGTGTGTGCGTGTGCGTGTGTGTGTGTGTGTGTGTGTGTGTGTGTGTGTGTGTTCACTGTTGTCTCACAGCTTAAGGGTTCCTCGTTTTTGCATACCCCCCACCAAACACACACTTGCAAGGGTTTTCCACAGATACTTCTGACTCCTCCCACAGTCCATGAAACAGGACTGGTGGGTTGATTGACGGGTCCTAATTGTCTGTAGAAGTGAGTGTGAGCATGCCTGGCTGTATTGTCTCTGCGTGGCCCGTCCACAGTGCACGCCCTCCCCTCTAGGGATGAATGCTTGGATGGATGTTAGACCGGCCAAAAGTTAATATCAAACATGGGTGTCTTTGGAGAATTATAGTCATCTTATTATCCCGAAAAGTTTGAACAAGAGCAGATGTGACTTTAAAAATAAAATCCAGAATAATAATCAAGAAGAAAAAAATCTAAGTGTGTATATTTTATCTTTACTTTGTTATCACAGGCCGAAAATACAAAACAAAGCTGTATTTTTTTTATCACTATAGTACATTTATTTTGCGTTAGATTGCTTGATTTTTTTATTTTTTTTTTCCCGTGGAAGCTGCCTGTGTGTGCTTGTGCTGGAATCTAGGCCATCCCTAGTGGCTTTGTGTCTGAGAGGCAGATCAGTCTATAGGAGGGGTAGCAAGGCACATGGGCGTGTTTCTGCTGGGGGCATGCGCACATGGGGCTTCATCTTTCTCTGGTTGTGTGTCTGTGTGTGTGAGAGAGAGAGACAGACAGAGGGCATATATTATATGAGATGCCCTGGTTGTCTAGGAGCGTCTCAACGGCGCAAACACACTGCAGTACAATGGGAACAGGAGAACCTCAGACTTCACTTGTACACACACACACACACACACACACACACACACACACACACACAAACACACACACACTCTCTCTCTCTCTCTTTCTGCAGTTCCCCTTTCTTCTCGAGCTTCCTTCCGAGAACTCGGGATCTGTGCGTCCCGTTTTGACAGCACCCTACCAAACCCAGCGCGCACATACGCAGCACTTTCTCTCACACTCACAGGGTGAGTCTAGGAAACAGCTGGAAAAGCAAATAGTTGCGAGCGGGCCGAGTCCCGGCCCACTGGCTCTCATACATGACTTGGTTTTACTTGGATGAATGCAGTCCTCACACTGATTTTTTCAGCTGCAGACAAAAAAGCACAAGGAGCAGCGATATTACACAAACCTAAAAGAGTGCTGCAGCGTTTGGCAAACACGCACTTTTGATCAGCTTCATGGTGTGTGGCCAGAAGATAGGCTGCGGCGTCATCTGCGCTGCGCCTCAAGTTTCCAGGGGGATATTTCGGCTGCAGAGTAAATCACACAGTCTCAAGAATAAGAACGGTCTTTGCCTCTGTTTCTCCACTCGTAGGCTTTCACGCTCCTTTTGCTGCTGTTCAATGCCGTCGTCAGCCTCACCCGTGAAGGTAAAACGGCCATCCACCGCTCAGAACATCAGGCAGCTCAGTCCCTGGTTTCTCCAGCCTGTGAGTCGAGGTGTGTTTGAGAATGATACTCATCCCCAAATTGCTCCCGGTGCTCTCATTGGAGTGTGCATAAAAATCGCTCTGTGTATCGTATAAAGAAGCCGTGGATGAATGTGGCTCACAGTGTACTGCACTTTTAGTGGTCAACAAGGCCTGCAAAGCACTGTAAAAATGTAGACCATTCACCATTCCAACATCAATAAACTTGACCAATGTAAAAAAAAAAAAAAATAGTACATTCCTTCCACTCAGACATGACTGAAAGCTGAGCAGGACATGTAGAATAATGTTCCCTCCACAAGTCCTGCTTTGTTATCATGGTCACCTTAGATTCATGTCCTCTACTTTTGAGAAGTGTTATTATGAGAAGTGTTTAATTACTCCAATAAAAGTAAATCAAAGTCAGTGGTTTTGCCTCCTGGAGTGCAGTTAATGAATCACTGCAATGCATTTAGAGGTTTTATTTAGAGCTACTTTGATTGATAAGACAGCAATTTTAAGTTTGCTGCTAAGAAACAAGCATCTGCAGATGTAGAGGCCTGGAAGAGATTTAAAATCATCTGCATCACTTCACAGTTAGACAAACCGTCAATAAATGGAGACAGCGTCTCTTCCCAGAAGCCGACGTCCAGCCAAGATGACTCCGCAACTCAGAATCCTTAAAGAGGCAAAGAAGTATTCGGGATTAACATCTCAAAGCTTGAAGACATCGCTGGGACTGACAATTATCTCTGTTCATGAGTCTGTTGCATGTAAGTCGTTGAACAGGCAGGATGTCCACACCGAACACCACGGAGGAAACTGCTGCGCTCCAAAAAACACACTGGTGCATGCCTCGAGCTTGAGAAGAAGATCCTCTGCAATCGGAGTTGCTACTGGGAAGATGTTTTGTGGCTTGATGTGGAAAAAAGAAGCGGTTATTTGGGAGGAATACTCAACATCATTATCAACAAGAGTGCAACCTCAAGTTGTCATCCCCTGATGGTGATGGCTTGTCATCATTGCAAAGAAAATTAATTCTTAAGAAAAAAAAATCCTCCAGTATAATATTGTGGTGTCTTTCCATTGGCTGATGGTCAGTAGAAGCTGAGTGATGCAGAAGGACAATGACCCTAAACATGGAAGCAGATCCACCACAGACTGAGTTTAGAATAAAAAATAAATAAATATCTGTCTCTTGGAGGGATTCAGTCAGAGCCCAGGTCTCAAAACCCCTTTGAGATACTGTGGACCTACCACATGAGAAGCACAAAAAGACACGGTCGCTGTTCAGATCTGATCCAGAGTCATCAAAGCACTTGATTGAATTCACTACCACCCAGAGGAGGTTTGACCAGCTCCAAGGGTTCACTTACTGGAATGGGTGTGTTAAACAAAGACACTGGGAATTATAATAGTTCAGTCAGTTGACTCTCACAGTGAAGACTCCAAATGATTTCTTTTTTTATAAAACACTTAGGTTTTTGCACCTTGGCTTAGATCTAAATCAATCAATTATGTAGAGATATTGCAAGTGATAAACATAACTTGACCTGCTTTTAAGAGGGGCAGCGAGCTTGGTCACATCAGGAGGCAGGTAAGATATGATGAGTACCTCTTGCTCAAGATGGAGTGATTGCAGTAAATCATTAAGAGATGCGAGAGCAAGCATTAAACACTAACTCCAGATGTCAGATGCCTGCACTAACTCCCAAGAGCCCCTTGTTTTGTGTGTTAACAGCTGAAGCACATCGTGTTTGTCTATTACTGTGACTTAGCTGGAGCACAGATCACATGTCTTGGCAAATTCATGCAGAAAACCAGTTCAATCCAATGGGCTCACATACTTTTTCTCACCACTGTTGTTTTCCCTCCTTCAAGTGCGATTGCAGAGGTCTTTCTTAGAGTAGTGTCCCAGTGTCTGCCAGGAGACACCAAAGAGCCACAGTGTTCCCCTTTTCTAAGTTTAGGTGAAAGACCTTGAATAGCCAGCATGCCCTCGCTCACTTTTTTTTAGCCCCGCCACATAAACAAGCAGGTCCACAAACGCTGGGACACTGTGTGAAGTCTTTAAAAAAAACATAGCAGCAATTAACTAGTAATTTAAATTCAATGATGATCTTCTGGCCGTCAGGCCTGAAAAGCAACACGGTTTTCCAGTGGAAATCACTGCACTGGAATCAAGGAAACGTCAGTGAACACAGTTTGTCACAACATCCACAAAAATCAACAAACGATTACGTCAGCTGACCTTAATGCCTGCCCACATCAGCTGATTGATCAGCTGGGATCTTTGAGCCTGTTGATTAAATATCCCACTGGATTTGAGCTGCATTAGTTTAACTGCATCTGCCTCATTTGTGAGAGACATCGTTCCTCAATCACACCTCTGCTCAGATGTTTTCTGTCACGGAGTTCCCGGAGCTGATCCACAGCCCCGAATAGAAATTATGAAAACTGTTTATAATGTTCAAAGTGTTAAAGCAATCAGAAGTTGGAAGATTGATAGAGTTAAACTTTAACACACTCTTTGTTTTATCTCATTGTTATTTTACGCACTGTACACTGCTTGTCTTATAAGATGATTGTACACGTCAGAATATATCTTGTACTTGTTGCTTATCTTCATGTGATTTGTGACCTCCTTATTTTGAATAAAAACTAAAGCAGCACAGCAGAGGGGGGGTGCGGACGGAGACGAGTTCTCCAGCATTTACAGAAAAAAAAACGAATTAAAGAATCATCTCAGAACACTGACACCTTGATTAGGAGCGCTGAGATAAAATGAAAAACTGAACTGTGATCAAATAAATCATTAATGTTATTATTTCTATTATTATCATTATTATTATTTTGCTTCTTTAGAAATCCTGGCTGTTGTATAGTAAACTTAGTTCAGTTCTGGCTGTTTAGATGCAAAACTGGTCTGTTTTCCAGCCTTGTAAAAAAAAAAAAAAACATTAGGAAATGAGTGTATTTTAGCTTTGTAAATACCACTTTAATTGCAAAGAGAACATTGGAAGTTTGGTGGCATAAAAAGGACGAAGAGGCTTGATCATTTTTGTGATGTCACAGAAAAAAAATCTGACTAAAATATACATTATTGTTCTGACTCAGTCTCACTTAGCAGGGTTCTGTTATTTAGATGATTTTGATCACCTTAAACTGCCAAATATATGCTATCAACCGCAAACAAAATGTGTTTTATTGCGATAATACGTCTCCTTTAAGATTTTTGTTACACACACTTATCCAGTAAAAAAACACATTTAATGAAAAAATATAACTTATACAGTCATTGATTCTGGTTTAAAAAAGATAAACAGCAGAATAATGAAACAAAACATATCAGAAATGTACAAAGGTTTTGCTTCAGCCAAGCAGTTATCTGTCCTTGTGCAGAAATCCACCTTCAACCCTCCCGTCATTCTCCGTTTTATTCCTTTCACACCAAATAAAAACGAAACCCTGAGACCAGCGGTTAACAGACAGGAAAAACCACCTAGTTTGACCACCAGGATCCCACTGACTCTGCAGTCTGCTCTGCGGAAAATTCACACTAAATATTTGAGTCATAGAAAATGTGAAACTTGAACATTTAAATCCGCTGTATCTCTTTGAAGCTTCCTCCATTTTTTCTTTATTTCCTTTCGGTACCTGTGTTAATTTTGGACAAGTCATTTGGGAGCCTGATGTTACTCTTTTTCCCGCCCAACATTAAAGTTTCTCTTTGTTTTTCTCTCCTCTGTAAATGTCAGCGCAGCTCTGAATGTTTGATGTTTCCTAAGGATGTGACACTTCTAAAGTACAGTTAAACTTCCTTTGCTTTGTGACTTTAAAGCTCCTTTTATTTGCTCACTACCTGTACATTTAAAAATACTTGCTTTTGCATTAAGAGCTGATCATTTTTTTCTCCCTTTGCCTGTGATCCAAAGTAAAAATGCAAACTTAACACCAATTACAGTGTCCTTTTTGCTGAGGGAGGAATATATTTGATGGATTATTTCCACTTGTTTTAGCCCTTCAGGAAGCGTTTCATGTGAAGTGGCTGCATTGGAGAGCGGATACACACCCGACCGAGTCACTTCCAGCCTCAACGAAGTCCCCTGCTCCCAGCAACACAACTATAAATCAGCTCTATCATAACAAACCACCTGCGCACAGCGTGTCAAGAATAGTTTCCATCAGTGTCGCGAGCCCAGAAGAGAAGAAAACAGTCCTATTTTTTCCCATCAGAGACACCAGTTTTGCTACCAGTTTTTCTTGTAAAATACACTGTTCTGCTGCAAACACAAACGTAATTTTATTGGAATTCAATTGAAAACAGTAACACAGAAGTGAAAGTGTAACAATGTTACTTGTGTATTTATATAAATGAAAACTGGAGAGGAAATATTTAATAAACAACTGTTAAGTTTATGAAAACCTTTAAATATTTAAAAATGTATTTCTTTTTAAAAAAAGGGTAACGGGCATAAAACCTTGTTAAAGATATGAAAAAGTATGGATTTTCATAAAACATATTAAGTTCATAATTGTTGCAGTAAAATAGTGTTTACTGTATATCCATCTCTCTCTCTCTCTCTCTCTCTCTATATATATATATATATATATATATATATATATATATATCTATATATATATATATATATATATATCTATATATATATATATCTATCTATCTATCTATCTATCTATCTATCTATCTATCTATCTATCTATCTATCTATATATATATATATATATATATATATATATATATATATATATATATATATATATATATATATATATATATATATATATATATATATATATATATATATATATATATATATATATATATATATATATATATAGATATATAGATATATAGATATATATAGATATATAGAGAGAGAGAGAGAGATGGATATACAGTAAACACTATTTTTCCTTTTTAAGACAAAAAAACAAAACACAATCAGACAGTTGGTGATGAATCAGTGCAGCTATAGACAAGAATTGGACCATTTCCTCTTTGAGATGATAGGTACTTGTTTTTGGTTATCAGCTAATTCAGTCAGAGAGGATTTTTAAATTCATTGTCTGGACAAATTGAAAGAAACTGGTCCAATAATTCCCTAAAATTATCGGAGCAACCCATTAAGACAATTGAATCTTCTCCAGATAAAGAAAATAAAGGACGTCTTTGATCCAGCAGCTGTGACGGGGTGATTTCCATCTGGATAGATAGATAGATAGATAGATAGATAGATAGATAGATAGATAGATAGATAGATAGATAGATAGATAGATAGATAGATAGATAGATAGATAGATAGATAGATAGATAGATAGATAGATAGATAGATAGATAGATAGATAGATAGATAGATAGATAGATAGATAGATAGATAGATAGATAGATAGATAGATAGATAGATAGATAGATAGATAGATAGATAGATAGATAGATAGATAGATAGATAGATAGATAGATAGATAGATAGATAGATAGATAGATAGATAGATAGATAGATAGATAGATAGATAGATTACAGGATTTGAGAATAATCCAAAGTCTGTACCGTTGACCTTCAAGCATGATTCAATGTTTTTTAAGGGTGTGGTGTGACTTTAGGTTTACAGATGCTCTAAAAACAGAAAAGAAAAAAGGTGCCTGTGTGGTGAGTTTTAACCGGTTCTGACTGAAAGGGGAAAAGGACAGAAATCGGGAAGGAGAGGCTGCAGAGGCTGCAGACCGATGAGACAATGGGACTGCCATGTCATCATTCAACAACTCTGGTCAATGTCAAGCTGTTGCACAACACCAAACCCCCACTTCTTTGTCCTCCTTTCTTGCTTCGTTTCTTGCAGGCCTGCTCGCTTTATGTCTGTCCTTTGTCTTCTCTGTCCGCAGAGCAAACGTAATGACAGAATTTCATTCTTTAGAGCAAAAATTAGAGGCACACAAAAATGCCACAATGTGCTGGTAATAAGGAAATTTGAGGAAAAACCTCCACATGGAACTAATATTCAAATAGCTTGAACGCTCTACAGTGTTGGTCCCTCTGAAAACTAACAATGCTGGGTCTCTCTTCTGTCTCGGGCTTTCAGTCCCGCCACCCCCTTCCTCTCCCAGGGGTTCCTCACGACCTCTGCCCCTGTGGGAAGTGGCAAAAGAGGAAGCCCGAATCACAGCTTCTAATTAATGTGTCTGCACTTAAAGACACAGTCCATTTCTTCCCACAGAAAACAGATAGAACGTCGATCGACAGCTGAAATTTCAGCCCAACTGGTCAGCTTTTCGCTGGAGGATGTTTCATTGTAGTCTCCGTTATACCTTACACCCGCTCCAAACGGCCTTCGTCACTCGGCCCTTGTTTCATGTAATGGTGTAATGCAATGCTCCTGCAGCGCTGCGTCAGAACCCAAAACGGATCGTCACATGACACAAGTGCCAGAGTTAGTTAAAGCCCACGTCCACAGACCACACACTCCCTCAAGAGGATCTCCTGCCACAAGCTCAACAGCTGCTGCTGTGACATAAACGTGATGTATAAAAGATGAAGATTGCCTTTTAATAACTCTGACAGGCAGCGCTGGCCTGCAGGGTGCGACTTCTTCCAGTGTGCATTTCTAGCCCTCCTTTTTTAGGTTTCTTTTGGGATTTTCTTTCCACTCTTGGTAAACTGATTGCAGTAACTATGAAATCATATGCTTTCACTCATCCTGGCAGTTTCCTGTTGCCAGGATCCCTGTATTTATGCAATATGAAACGGACCCCATGCTCGTCTCCCACGGCTGGAAACTGACATCAGGTTTCAAAGAATAGGACTGTGCGATTCTTTTCCACCAATCACGGCTGCTTCTTTTGCTTTTCATTGACCAGTGGCTGCTGTTGGGTGGCTTGTTTTGATGTGCGGCTCAGCCTTTTTATTTCCTCACATTGATTTACTCTCACAGCTTCATGTTTTCTCGTCAACTTTCTACAAATGTCTGGTTCATCCCTCATAGCTGTATCAGGCAATAAAGGGGCATTTTTGCTACTTATATCTTGGCCACAATTCCCCCGTTCTCAAGAAATTAATTCCCACACAACTGCATGCATAACTGTATCTTGAGAACTTTGATGACTTTTTAAAAAAATATGCAGTATGTCTGTGTGCACATACTTTCTCTGGTCATGAAGCATAACTTAATTTTCTACCATGAACATTAGCTCTTTCATGTGCAGATCCATGTGACACAGATCACAACATCCTGAAGCACATGCTAAGCTCAGAGGTTTAACTAGAGCGCAGAGCATGTGACTCCAGCCGCATACGTTGAGATAAAGGCTCGTAAACAGTCCGGATTCTGTTTAAGATCGTGTATTTATTCAACACAGCCATTAAACATTCACAGCGCTGGTGGGAAAAGTAAGTGAACCCACAGACTAATCACACAACTGAAAGGTAATTGGAGTTAGCAGTTTGCACACCTGGACTCCATTTAATGAAGTTTGGAGATGTGTTTTGAGCTACTTTGGGTGAAAAAAAAGACACAGAACCATTTCAACGTTGTCTTTAATAAGAAGCCTCAGCCGAGGTGAACCAGGAAAGGAGAGGAGAGGAGAGGAGACCGCTGTGTCTTTCCAGCCTTCTCGCGAAGGCTCGTCTCCACAAAGTCATCCAAGACTGTTTTTATTTCATCCATCATCCATCTGTCTATAAATGGAGCTATTTTTCCTAGAAGTGAACGTCCAGCCAAGATGACTCCGAAGCCACAACACAGAATCCTCAGTGAGGTAAAGAAGAAGCCACGAGTAACAGCTAAACGTTTGCGGGCATTACTGGAACTGACAAATATCTCTGTTCATGACGCGACCGTACATACTGTAAGTCCGCGAACAGGCAGGATGTCCACGACGGAATTCCAGACAACGAACTCGGAAGGTGGTCGATGCAGTGGGACTCTAAGCATAGAGGTAAATCCACTAAAGAATAGCTACAGAAAAAGAAAGTCCAGCCTTTTCCAGTGGGCCAGTCAGAGCCAGACCTTAACCCCGCATAAGTTGCCTTTCCACGAGCGGGTAGATTTTCAGGGGCTGGATGGTTGATGCGTGTCTCCATTACCAGGAACGGCCCTGCAAAAAAGGCCTTCAAGAACCCCTGCAGGGTATAAAAAGCATTGCTGTAGTAGAAGATGCTGATTAAGTTTGGGTGAGGGGTTGGAGGTGTTTACCCCATAACCCCGACTAATGGATGCCCACCTGCAGCACTTGTTTAGACCCATCGCTGCCACATGAGGTTCAACCACCTATTTACTCCAGGTGTTCACTCACCTCTTCCCCCTGTTTTTAATAAAGTTCCCAGTAACCATTGCTTCTATTTTACCAATGTGAGCACACTGTGTTTGTTTGTCCCTGTGACTTATGATGTTGAACGTGTCCACAACGTTGCCGTCCGTTGACTTTAAACAGGAAGCGCTGCCAAACTGAAGTGTGGGTCCGTTGCTTTTCTCAGAAACTGGAACCCTCAGCTTTTCGCACATCTGCACAAGCATCAACCAATCAAATTGTGGCTACACAGTGAGCGCTACCCAATGAAAGTGTACATGGGAGTCGAAGCATGTGGCTTACGTCAGTACTACGCAGGGAAAAGGACTGATTGTGATACATAAAGACCCATCATCAAGTGTTGTTTTTTCTTTCCTTACATTTTCATGTTCAATGCATCACCATAAGTATAGAGAGTTTTAGAAAAAGAAAACCAAGAATAATCAAGACTTTTGAAAGAATCACATTCCTCCCTCCTGCGATTGCCTTCTTTCATTGTCTGCACATCTGCACACAGATTCAGCTTCTGCATCCTATAAGACTACAAGCACACTTGAGTGACTGCAAGAGTGCACGTTTACATGTATCTGGAGATGTTTACAGGCTGATGTATTGATGTCACTGCGTGGCTGCTCTGCCCCAGAGGAGCACATGCCGTCTGGGGTGTTGTGTTCTTCCTCCAGCACAACAGATGCAAATCTAGATAAGCCTCGGATTTGCACCTTTCTCCATTTATCCTGCCTAATTTCCCCAGAGGACAAGGAGAGTGGGTGGGAGGGTGGGTAGGGGGAGTCAAAGGAGGTGCGAGTGACTTACGTAAGTAAGGCACTTCTCCAGCTGAATGTATGGAAAACAAGACGGATGCATGTGCTCGCTGGGGCTGGCGGAGGATGCACGTGTTTACATTGTATTTCTGTGTGTGGTGTGTTTATTTCATTTTTTAAAAAAGCAAAGCAGAAGAAAAACTGAAAGAACAACTCTGCCGGTAACGCCTCAGAGGGAGGGTTATACATAGATAATTACACACTGGTGTGCCAGCAGCATCTAACTTAAGCTTGCTTATTCAAACCTAGAAATGAATCACACAGATGTGCTCACTGAGTGAAGTTCAGGACAGGACATTAACGTCATAAACACACACTGTCTCTCATGCACACATGCACAAAAAAATGACGCAATGTCCTCAGCTTTCTTTGTCAAACAGTTGCCAGCGTAAGTGCACTTTGCCCTCGGCATCTTAGCTTCATATTTATATCGCTCATGAAGTTCTGCTGCTACGTAACCACCCAACTGTTATGCAAGACGGCCGGCTCTGCTTGAATATTTTAAACCTTGCATTTTAAAACACTGTATGGTCGGGGCTCTCCAGGCAAGGCAATAAGCTCCCTGGAACGCTCAGCTTAAATTTTTCATGTGAGCAAGAAGAAGGGAGTTTTCTGTGTGTGTTTGTGCATGAGTGGAAAAGGGGGAAAAAAACAACAAGCAAACAAAAAACAAGCTTGGTCAGTATGTGAGAGAGTCTTAGGAAGTCTTTAAAATGCCTAGGTAAAAGCGATTTAGAGCTGAGAAGGAATTAAACCCTAAAGCTCCAGCGTCTAATGTTTGATGCGACTTAGATTCGTCGTAAATGTGCTTCATGATCTGATTGAAAACAGGGAGCAGAAACAGAGCTGATGAGGGGAAGCCACACGTCCTGCACGACGCCGTTAGTTCACTTGACATGCTTTGGGTAAATATTTGACCACAAGTGACCCTGCTCATCAGGTCTGTTGCATGCTGGGACAGGGAGGTGCTTGAGGAGAAAGCTCACCCAGAATCAACCTAAAGCAAATTAAAACTAATTGTCTCGTCTTAATCTGCTCCCACAATGCTTACGTAATACACTCACCTACTGCATAGCCTCACTCCTGAATTCACCACCGTACAGTTGCGCTCTCTCGCCTTTGTTAACTTTCTGGTTTTTCTGCACTATATGTACTTAACTACAGGGACTGTCACACATACGGTCCACTGTTACGATTCATCAGAAGCGCGACCAAAGACAGAGCGCTGACTCAGGACGGTTTTAAAGATTTATTGCAAGACTAAGCATTGGCTTCAGATGAATGATGGCAGGGAGAGGCCGAGGACCAAAGGGGCGGACAGAGAGCGGATGTTGGGGCTGGTTGAGGCAGGTGCGGTTGTCGGGGTCAGCAATCACTCAGGCTCGAGTCTCGGTAAGCGTACAAGATAGCATCTGAGACACACACAGAAAAAGAAAAAAAAAGCCTGTAAAAAGTACACAGAGAACACCACCAAACTGTCAACAGTAGACAGTCAGCTACAGCTGTGGTTGTAGGGACAATCTGGCTGAGACTGGTTGGGAGAGCAGGGCGTGGATCACTGCTGGAGCTTATGAGGAGATGAGAAGCAGGTGTGTCGGCTAATGAGCGAACAGGAGCCTCAAGAGACGCACAAGAAGGAGATAAACAAGCCTGTCATGAGAGGCAGACCCTCACGTGTACAATAATCTGTAACTAAACAGAGTCATTCCCTCATGTAAAAAACAAAAAAAGAAAGTTTTTGGAAGATTTACCAATTGAAGCAAATGAATGTGTGTTTGCAGACCATAAACACTGCTGCTGCGCCTTCAGTCCTGTGAGTGAGCTTGTAAAAACTCTGCTGATCTACAAACACGCAAAACCAGCTCATTTCAACGGTGACCGGAGAAGTCGGCACAAACGGCGACCAGTTTAGAGCCTCAAGCAAACATGTGGATAATCAGGAGTTTGTAATTCAAGAAAACAACACAGGTGCAGCTCGATTCTTTTTACAACACAGAACAGACTGTTTAGGCGTAACTGTGTACGTATGACTGCCTGGACAGGTAAAACACAAGACCCACACTTGAGCTCAGATCAGAGATAAACGCCTCCATGGGTGTCATAAGACTTCCCTCTGGGTCCAAATTCTTTCAAATGTGCCTTTGCTCTTTCTCTCTTTTATGAGTTGTCCGATCCTGACCCATAAAAAACAAAAGCATGTTTCCAGGTAACAATAAAAAGGAAAACTTCTCATTACCTAACAGACAGCTGTTACAAGCCAGTTTCACAGTGAACCTTGAAATAGCTCAAATAGACTGATTTGTTTTTTGTTTTTTTTCATTCTTTGACCCGGCTCCGTGACTCTTTACAGGATTAAATAGAAAAAAAAAAACAGGTATTGAAAATGGATGGATGGACCCGGCAGGTCCCAGCAGACCTCAGATGGAGAGCCACAGTCCTTGAGGACATGAGGATGGATGTAGAGAGTTGATAAAAATAAATATATAAATGTATCATCATAGGTCAGTTCATATATCTCTCTAATGGATGCAAGAATAAGTAGATATACCGAGACGCCGTCGGAGTCTGCTCTATCCCGTCTACAGTGCGGTTTATGCTCACCGCCACTGCAACCTGACGTGTACCTCCACGGAAATGTTTCTGCACGTCTGGTCAGCGTCTGTCTGGCCGCAACAAACTGATCTGCTTGTTGTTTCCTGCTGCATTTCCCACTGCTGCTTTTTGTTATTTAGAAAAAAAATTATTTTCAATTTCAGTGGAAGTAACTTCTTCGTATCCATTATGTTTGCTGTGTCTGAGGTGCATAATGGAAATAAAACATCAACTACAGCACTGCAGTAGAAGAACCTGCATTGGCACCTACTTTAGTTGCGTAATTACTGAGTGACACAAATGATAAAAGACAAGCGTAAAAGCTTGTAACAGTAACGTTGGTCCTATACATAACCGACACCATAACCCCTTACAGATAAATGCCACATTCTGCTATTAAACAAGCAAACATTGCTACTGAGTTCAAGTGTAAAAGCTGTTTATGTGGTTACGTTCAGGAAAACATCAGTCGCTCTGCTGGTTAGCATGTGGCTAACTCAGCTGTAGTGAAAAACGAGGCTGATGAAACCACAGCCGTCCGAGATTAACGGCTGCATTTAAAGATGAACATGACTGGACAGCTTAAACAAGCACCAATTCAGATTAAACTGCACAATATGCACAATGCTTCAGTTTGCTTCATTTTTGGCAGCAGGATTTTGCAACCGTGAACTGTGAAACTATCACGTTTCCACTAAAATTATTGTGAGCGACGACAACAGCAAATGAGAAACAAGTTTACTGACGGTGTGGGGCTGAGGGGGCGTGTCTGTGTAAGAGAGGAAGTGAGGATGAAATATATAAAAACAAGACTGAAAACAGCAGATCTTGCCATCACAACCACAGCGGTTCACATGTTAAAGGTTAAATATATTGAATATGGTATTAAATGTCTTTTTTTTTATTATCTGAATGCATGTGGATAAATGAGTGCAAATATTCATTAAATTAGTATTGATGGTGAGTTACATGTAGAAATAAAAGTTTTCTTGGCAGAACCTGTGTCGAGTTTATACAAACAAGTAGGAACAGAGAGGTGGTGCTTTTAGTCTCTCTGAAGACGACTTTCAGCTGCTAATGACAAAGCAGCAGGTTTTAAGAAGCTACAGGCTTTTTTCTTCCCATTAGAACCACATTAAACTCCAACAACACAGCAATTGCCCTTTACTGTCAGCTATTTCTTTTTTAAATGAAGCACATGACACTGAGGTAAGTGCATTTGTTTCCGATGTGTCAAAAGAGAAAACAAAAAGGAAAAAAAAAATGATAATAATTTTTGATGGCACTTATGTTCAGCTTCTGAAAGAAGCTCACAAGTAAAATAGGTTCTGAGTGTATTTCAGCTGGCAGCCTTAATTACTGAAACAGGGTGGAACAAGACTTGGAGTCGAGTTAGCAATTAGCCAGTAATCTAATTTCCCAGAATAGTTGCAGGGGGTCACCATCCCTGTCTTGAGAAGTCTCAAAGAAACATCATTAGGCTGGCTTTCGGTGGAAAGTTAACGTCTCATAAAGCCCTGCGTGCTATGCAGAGGTTTTTTTCCAGCTCAGCAGGAAACACTGCCTTCTTGTAGTTCGGGAACATTAAAAATAGTGAAATCTTTAATCCTGTTTGAAATATGGACATTAATCTTGGCTCTCAGTCACCGCTGAATCATACATGGACCATTTACAAATGAAGAGCACAGAGGCCAGTGTGTGGTCATGCCGGACTCTGATGTGCTAAAACGAGACCACTGACACTTCTGTTCTGTTAGTCAGCCACTTGCCTTTCAGCCCAAAACCTTCTAAGCCAATCACACGAGAAATGATCCCAGGCTTTTCCAGGCATTTCACTCTAGGCTGAAGCCCTCGGAAATGATTTTAAGATGCTATGATGTCAACTGCTTCCACTTGAGCAAGCCAAATAAAAATCAATTTAAACCTTTCAAGCATATTCTTACTTATCATTAAAATTTATGAGCTTTATTACACTGAAACTACTGTACAAGCCAAGTAATCCAGCTGCTTAACATAACTGAGTGACAGCAGTTTTTGGTTCAGAAAACCAACCAGGAATTTCAGAAAAGAAAAAGCTGGTGCAGCCATTAAATTAAATTAGGGATGAGTACATTTCATACAGGTGGGTGTTTTCCAACCAATTAACAGCCTGTTAGCCAATTAAATGTGTTATTAATAGCCAATTAATAACACATTATTCACTAAATTTTTCACATGGTCTTCACCTTTAAGTCAAAAGTGTAGTCTTCAGTGTTGTAGCCAGATTCTTTCTTAAAAAATACTAACAAAAAACAACTCTGTGAGCTTGGATATATCTATTGAATTTATGGTAACAATAAAGCCAAAAAAGGGTTGTTGAAGATAGAAAATATTAACTAACTTAAAACGTTGGGTAGTGATGTCTGGATGATGTTACATCCCTCCCGCCAGTCCTCCCCAAGCGGACACGCTGCAGTCACTCGATCACCTAGCGTTGAAGCAAAAGGAGCACAGTAAACTACACATTGGCTATATGTCTGGTTAGTCAGCCTGGAAGAATCCTGGAATAGTCAGAAGACAAGGGAAGCTTCACTGGAGAAAGAGGTAAGGTCGTCAGGTTGGCCGTCCTCCAGTTAGCCCTGGCTAGCAGCCTTCTACCGGGGTGGAGGTTCGGGCTGCTTAGCTTTGCCCCCAGGCGCGTCCAGATCAACACAGAGCCAGCTGCAGAACCTGTTAGTGCAAATAACAACACACCAAGCTCTATTGTCTTTACAATGAGAATAAGTATTTGACATTTGGTTTGACATTTTCACACAGGGGGGAAATGGAGACTGGTTCACATTTAGACAGAGCCCCTAGTGGTTGTTTAAGGCGCTGCAAGGCTTCCACTGCCCACTGTGAAGGGAAGTCGAGTGGAGATAACGATGGGAAGGCTGGGTAGTCCTATTCTGATCTGGGCCTGTAAAGCAGCCTCAAATCAAAGTAACAAGATGTGTTTTCTCAAAGTCTTTGAGTTGGTCGTCACCTCAGATGCCAACACATGGTTGCAAGCACATTCCTTTTCATTTCTAAATTAACCACATTTGAACACAAATACAGCAAGTATCTGGTTTTCTATCAAAATATAACGTATAACTCAGGCATGTGTTTATTTGCTAAATATGTTTGAGTTAATGCAGGCTGCAGTGTATTCACTGTATAGAGAAAAGAAAAGAAAACTACGGATACAAATATTTTATAGCTTTAGATGCTTTCCGCTTATTTCTCGCCGCCTCGCCATTCCTGTCTCACACACCTCCAGTCCTTGCTTACAGTATACGTCTGTCTGTGGGAGTTCTCCTCAGTTCAGTCTGTGGGTTTTATCAGAGGTGTCCCACCTGGAGGGAGTCTGGGAGCAAAAACAGCTTCAGACAGATTTAGAGCTCTTTCTTCACCACAGGAATGAATGAACAGTGTTTGTGTTGCTCAGCCTTTTAATAGTACTCTCTTTGGAGAGAGCCTCCCTGTAATAAGTGACTCCTGGAGTGTGAGGATGCACAGTGGAGCTCTTGGATGAAGGTCCTGCTTAAGTAAAAGTGAGAAAAAGGACATAAACTGAGGGAAAACAACAACTGATTTTGCTCTTTAAAAGCAGGACAAACCATCAATCGTGCATAAACTTTTAAGAGATTCAAACATATGATGGCAGCTTGCAACTAAACTCCTGAATACCCGTGTTAACTGCAGGATGTCAGCTCTTAATAAAGCAACAAAAACAACAAGCGCCACACTGAAGCACATCTTTTGAAAAGAAGAAGATGTCATGTTCTGGATGTAGGCTCTCTTTTTATGAGTGTTGCATCCTGAATTTTCACCATTTTATTTAATGTTGAGCCACTAAAACAGAAACAGCAATATAAAAGTGAGTGTTTAAGAGTGAAACTGAAAACAGTGTGACCTAGAGCGCCAGCATTCACAGTATTCTCTGAGTGGATAAACAGCCATGTGTTCAGCAGCTGCCTGTGCTGAGAAGTGTGTCATTTTAAAATGTTGTTTTAGACCAAGAACATGTCTGAAGTCTGTTACTGGACCGAATAAGACAATTTTATTCAGTCAGACTCTGGCCAAATTTAAAGAGCGGTAGGTCATAAAAACCTTGCGTAACACTGGAAATTTACTTATTTTTCTTTACATGCCCTCATGTGAAACAAAGTACACCCTGTGTTCATTCTAAGGTTTTACGCATCAGAGCCAGACTGTTTAAGAAGAACTGGACAAACCCGCTGTGACATCACGTAGGAAATTTTCTTAAGAATCAGTTTGAAGTACAAACTTTTGAGGCCCTGGATGATGCCATATTGGGTGGTGTCGACTCTGCCCAACTCTTTGTATTTAAAAGAAAAAAAACCTAAGGGAAGCTGGACCACACCTACCTCAAAGGAGTTACAGGATAGTTTGAGAGACGGTTTCAGTGTAAGGTAGCATACGCTTCTTCAACTGCAGTAAAGCACCTTTTAGTCATTGTGTTAAACATATTAAACCTTCTCATGGTAGATTTTTTTCTTTTTTAAACACATCCACAATACATTTTATATTAGTCTGAAGGTGTCAAAGATTGAATAGTAGGACCCAAATGTAGGACACTGAGGCAGTAGGAGGTTTAAACAAAAGTAATTTAAATTAACAGAAAAGAACTGCAAGGGAAGAAATCCAATAACAGACAGACAGGCAGGCAGGCAGGCAGGCAGGCAGGCAGGCAGGCAGGCAGGCAGACAGGCAGGCAGGCAGGCAGGCAGGCAGGCAGACAGGCAGGCAGGCAGACAGACAGACAGGCAGGCAGGCAGACAGGCAGGCAGGCAGACAGACAGACAGGCAGGAAGACAGGCAGGCAGGCAGACAGACAGACAGGCAGGCAGACAGGCAGGCAGGCAGGCAGGCAGGCAGGCAGGCAGGCAGACAGGCAGGCAGGCAGGCAGGCAGGCAGGCAGACAGGCAGGCAGGCAGACAGACAGACAGGCAGGCAGACAGGCAGGCAGGCAGACAGACAGACAGGCAGGCAGACAGACAGGCAGGCAGGCAGACAGACAGACAGGCAGGCAGACAGGCAGGCAGGCAGACAGGCAGGCAGACAGGCAGGCAGGCAGGCAGGCAGGCAGGCAGGCAGGCAGGCAGACAGGCAGGCAGGCAGGCAGGCAGACAGGCAGGCAGGCAGGCAGGCAGGCAAGCAGGCAGGCAGGCAGACAGACAGACAGGCAGGCAGACAGGCAGGCAGGCAGGCAGGCAGGCAGGCAGGCAGGCAAGCAGGCAGGCAGACAGGCAGGCAGGCAGACAGGCAGACAGGCAGGCAGGCAGGCAGGCAGGCAGGCAGGCAGACAGACAGACAGGCAGGCAGGCAGGCAGGCAGGCAGGCAGGCAGGCAGGCAGACAGACAGACAGTTATGCCTTGACTTACATAAAACACACAAACTTAATTGAAGTATGTTACTTATGTTACAAAGTCAAAAACAAAACCTGATGTTACTCACCTGCACTAGAGCTACTTTCTCGTGATCAGATACATTCTGAACAGCGCTTCAGTTTGCTTTGTTACGCTCTCAGACAAGACTGCATGTTTTTGGATGGAAGTTGGCCAACGCAACACAGACGAAACGAAGACGATTAACACATGAAGCTCAGTCAAGGTTTGCAACAGAAATCAATTCTGGATTTATATCTATAATAATATGCAGTTTTTAATCAACCCTGCTTTGAGATTATTTGTAACTTTACGGTCATATAACTTGTAGATTTATTATATAAAGCATGTATGATGAATGTTGAGGCAGGTGAATGTGATGGAACCTGAAGCCCATTTCTTTGACTGACATTTGCAAACTAACAACCGTTGAACTGTAAACGCCTGTAATTTGAACCATGAAGCCCAAAGGTCTTTTATATTTAAGGTTGATTATGTGAAGACTTGCCCCGTATCTGCAGTTTTCTTTGGCCCACATTTGACGATGACGGCAGCGACTCCAAGGGAGCGTAGCTGCCTAAACTCGGCTACACATCCACCAAACTTGGCCTGGTTCTTCATTTTCTCTGAGCCTTCAGGCCACATCCAGCTCATGCAACACTACAAGAGCTGCCAGTGCTGTAACTGACCTATAAATGTAAAAAAAAAAAAAAAAAAGCCCAGATTTGGCCCAAATCTGCATGCTCTCTAAGATATTGCTCAATAATCAACTTAGCCAAAGGGTGACACCATGTTGTTCAACTGTTCTGAGGTGCATTTATGCTTTTGGTTCAGAAAATTCAACGAGAACTCTTCATGCTTTTTCTGTCTAGAGTACAGAAATCTTGTAGCTTTTTAATCAGCGTCTTACTAAAGCATGTGGTGGGAATAACATAAAATAGGAAAGAAACCGCCCCAAAGTTTATTATTTATTTTATCAAAAGAAACGTAACTTCTATACTTCAGCATGAGCGTTTTGATAAGCATCATCTGTGAATGCAGTGGTGCATTAAGTCTGTAAACGTTAAATCTGCTGTCTGTGTGTGCTGTACATGTGTGATTAACCTCCTGGGAATTCTCAAGCAAAACAAATGATGTCGATCTGAACCTAAAGATCCAATATTTTATGACAGTGACCACACAAATAAGCGTAGTATGAACTAGGAATGAGAGTGGACAAATAGGCCAAACGGTAGAAACTAGATTTAATAAAATTATGAAGATTCTGTGTTTTTAGGGGTCTCTTTATCATAAATTGTGTTACTGAGAACCCAAATGCAGGAGATTGAGGCAGCAGGAGTACAAAGAAAAGTAAAATGCTGTAAAAAGGTCAGAATCCAAAAAGAAATATGAAAAGGTCGCTACTAGAGAAACAAAGACAATCCAAATAATGAACAGATGGGATAAAACTCAGCAAGACCAGCAGAGAGGAAAGGGAATGACAAGGCGACATATCGGAACAGGACTGAAGAGACACAGGTGTGAACAATCAGGGATCGTTGGGCAAGAAGCGAGTTAAAACAGAACTTTGAGAAACCAAGACATATATTTCCAAAATGAAACAAGATCTAGATTAAAAAAAACAAACAAACACACAAAAAACAAAACAGAAAAGCCAAGAAACAGAAGAATAAAACAAATCACAAACCCTAAACCATGGCACCTGGGGGATCTGGGGCCCCTTGGACAGGTGCCCGCTGTGACCAGTTGAAAATCCAACGTCAGGCATACGGTCCACCCTTGGTTGTATAAAACTTTACATCATTCTGGGAAATGCAGACGGGTAAATGTGCCATATAGTCTGAAGATGAACAACATAGATGTTACATAGCCTAAGTACAAACTCGCCAGGGTGCAACATGCAAGACAAGCAAAGGAAGCCAAGATTTGAATTTCAGAGTCTATGATCTCATGTGCTCCAGGAACTATAAATATAATAAAGCCATAACAGGTATGATATTTGTCTGTTTATAGTAGTTTATAGGAGCGCTGCCGTCACAGTTCAAAGGTCTGCATCTCTGACGGTAGGTCCAGACACCACCAGGTCTGCAGGTAAAAGCGAAGGATCAGTTTGTCGAGTCAGTGTTGTAACGTCTTCATTTTCTAACGTGATAGTTGAGGTGCAGCAGAGCAGCGTGACAGCAGTCAGGGAGGCGGGAACTAAGCCGGGACAATCTCAGCACAAAGATAAAAACTGTGCATGGTTGTGAAGTCTCATGCGATTGCAGCTGTTATTCTTTTACAATATTTAATTTAAAACAAAACAATGTGGTTCATTTGCAAAACTGTGAGGTTTGAAAATGGGGATGACGCAACTAAAACCAGCAGTGAAACGGCGAAACCTCAGGTCCTAGAAAGCTGGTATACTGTGTAAATGTAAATCAAAACATAATGCAGTGACTTTTAAAGTCTTATTTCATTTACAATAAAACAAAAGAAAATACACATAATGTTCAGAGCAAAACATTTTGTCACTTTATGAAAAACAATAGCTTTTCTTTTTTTTATGGCAGCAACACATCTCAACAAAACTGCGACATGGGCAAGAAATGTTTGAAAAACTAAGCGTTACCACAAGGAGACACCAGGAGGAACATCTTGAACCCATTTAGATTAATTGACTGCAGGTGAGTGACATGATTGTGCATCATATAAAAGAGAGAGTTTCTCTAAAGTAAAAAGGGATAGTGGAACAATTTCAGGTTAATGTTCCTTAATGTAAAACTGTGAAGACTTTTAATATCTCATCATCCGTGGAAGATAGTATCATCAAAAGATTCAGAGAACATTGTCAAATCCTTGTGTGCACAAGGAACAAAGCTGAAAATCAATATTGAACGCCCGTGACCTTCAGGCCCTCAGGCAGCACCGCATTAAAAACAGGCTCGATTCTGTCATGGAAACCTCAGGAAGACTTCCCAAGACCACAGGTCTCCATCCCATCCACAAAAACAGGTTAAAGCTCGATCATGCAAACGCCAAACTTAAGCATCGTCCAGATATACTGTTGACTGTCTGGACTTAAGCTCATTTAAAACGAACTGACGCAAAGTGGAAAACTTGCTTGTAGTGAGACAAACAAAAAATGGTTAATTCTTTCTGGAAACCATGAACACCCACATCCTCTGGATTAAAGAGAAGAACGAGCATCCGGTCTGTTATTGGTTCCCAGTTCGAAAGCCTGGATTGTGATGGTACGGGGGCACATTAGTGACTGAATAAGGGTCAAGTTACACATCTGGAAAGGAAATATTAGTGCTAAAGGAAGGGTTCATACCGGTTTTAAAGCAACATGTCCTCCCTTCAAGACAATGTCTGTTTCTGTCATTTTTCAGCAAGACAATGCAAGAGAGCATGCACAAGAAAAGTGGTTTCATAGTCCAGACCTTTCACCAGCAGAGACAAGAAAGATAAAGAAGACCTGGGGGACAAGTCGAATCCTGAAACATTTGTCCTCTAAAACTCCAGTGACTGGTCTTCTCAGTTCTCCGACTTAGATGGACAGTTGTTAAAAGGAGATGCTGCATGGTGGTCAACATGGCCCAGCCTTTTTGAGGCATGTTGCTGCCATCAAATTTAAACCCATCTCATTCGTCCTGGAAGGGCTGGAAGGCGAGGAGCATGCCCATCAAAGTAGGCAGTTGCTCCACAGAGCACACAGCGTACCAGGCATCATGGGAGGAGCGAGGAGCAGAGCCATCAAGAACATCACATCGAGAACATCCCTGAGGCAGCTGAGAGATGGCTCTGGATAAGGAAAGAAGGTCCGTGGGGACCAGTGACAGTTGTGGGGTCATCTGGGTGAAGGAGTCTGATGGTGAAGGACCCGAAACACCTGAGGACCCCAGGTGACATCACTGATGATGTGTTCAGGTGCACCAGAAGATGTTTTTTTCATTAACTACTTTTAAACGATTTTGTTTTTATTAACTACTTCCTGATATGGTACTTTGTCACACTTTTAACACTGGATATGCTTTCTGGTTTTTGTTTTGAATATAACATGGTTTTAGAAGTCTGCAAATCTTGCATTCTGCTCCCAGTGTCCCAACATTTTGGAAATGTGGTAGTAACACCTACATTTGAGCTCTGGAGCCGTGCTTTGTTCACTTCTCATTCTGGCTAATGGAAGTAAATTAAAAGTACAGTTTTGTGTCAATATTGTTGTTTCTAACTTTTGAGCAGCAATCAGATAAGTGCGAAAGTGAAAGAAAGCAAAATGTGAAGCTCTGACCACAACAGATCTGTAAGTAACAATGGTGAACAAAGGTGTTTGTTTCAGTGACGTCCAGCACAAGTCGGCTCGCTGGACCTGGGAAGGTCAGTGTTTGTTTGCTTTCCATTAGTGCTCTTCCCTTGTGGAAGTTACACAGGGTGACTCTCACCATGGCCACACGGACATGAAATGAGTACACAAAGTGACCAGACCACATGTGACAGAAGTGCAGTGAAGGAGCCGTGCACGTCAACCTCTGTGGAGGGAAAAGAGAGGGCGAGATCTCCAGACAATAAGGAAAATGCCAGTCACAGCCCAGGGTAAGTGATAAACACCAACACAAGTGCTGCGATTTATTCACACATCGTGTAGTAAGACACACACAGACGGGTTTTTATCACTAAGAAATTGATAAGAAACGAGACCGAACCCTGCCTGTCTAATTAGAGAGGAAGAAGGTGTCAAAATAAGATGATTAGAGTAAGGTGAGAAGGGAGCAGGTCATGGAAAGGTGCTAATCTGAAGCTTTGTGCCTGAGATACCTGCTGCCTGCCAGGCTGCAGTCGGGTTGTTGGGTCCAACCAGAGCATGAGGTCATAGTCATAAGTGGGCTGCTGCATACACAGGAGGAGAACGGTCCAGAACATCCATAACAGTGGAGATCTTCCCCCAGAGTTCCCTCAGAACGATGCTGTGCTGGAGCTGTGATCATAATGAAGTTATGCACAACCATTTCATGAAAACGCCCTTTTAATTACCAGCTGTGTAAACGAATGCTTTGTAACTTCTTTTACGAAAAACAGTTTTACTTCTGCATAGCAACAGTGCTGCTGTTGCTTGTAGGAGCATCGGACATTCAGATATTAACATTAAATGGAAGGAATGGCCAAGAATAGCCGTTTATAATGAGGTTAAATGTTAAATGTCCTCTGTGAGCTCCTGACAATGTAACGTTTGGTTCTGTAGTTGTTGTTGTTGTTGTTGTGTTCTGTTATCTGCCCGTGACTTTTTCAACAATCCCGCTAACAAAAAGACAAACGGCGTCCAACATGGATAATGATAATGGCTGATAAATGATCTCATCTCTTCAGCGTCAGCACAGTTTACCAACCTTCTGGCAGATGTGAAAGCTCACAAAGTCACTTTTATAGGCAGCCTTGATTTGGTGAAGACTTGTGATTGAGTTGGATGTCAGATTTAGACTGAAACATGGCGTGCTTTTGCTAAATGGATGTGTCTAATCTCTGTTTATTTACTTATTTAGTTTGCTTTTTCTCCACAGACTCAGGCAAATTGTATTTATTTATGTAGCCTGGTTTAGATGGAAAACCTAAGCAGGGAAACTGGTGGATTTGTTGCCATGACAACATAGTCGGAGCTCGGGGTAAATCCGCTCTTTCTACCCGTCAGACTCGGCTGCAACGCAGCACACGCCATCTGAGGATGATCAAAGCTCATAAAACACTTCATGCAGCGTTGGTCATGTGTGACTCTTTGGGCACTGCCTGCATTTCCTCTTTTCCTGTAGCACCTGCGCTACCAGCAGGGCTGGAGGGACATGACAAACGCTTTTAGCATTCAGCTAAAATCAGAGGGTTGCAGATTTAATGGATGCTGGCTTGGAAGGCCGATATTTGGACAAGCTTCATTTGAAATGCCAAAGAATGAGAGCATGCATTCTTGCCAAGAGAGCGGTTGCTGTAAAACCCCAAGAGAAGCCATAATGCACACCTGGATGCAGAAATAGGGGTTATTTAAGGTGAGGTGCTCTTTAGGGCTTGTTTTTAAAGTTCAGACAAGGCCTGCATTTTTTTTTCCAAGTAATTTCAGCGTCACAGCCTCGTGTCTGTTTTGAATTAACCCCTCCTGCTGAACAACCTTCCTTCCATTTTTTTTTAAAGTAACTTGTTTGAAAAGTTTGTTGACATTGGCTCAGCTTAAGCTCTCTGCCGATGACTGTGTGAGCCACCGATCATGAGTAACAGCGTCTAAAAGTTTCAGCTACTGGTTCAAACCAAAGAAAACTGTAAACGGATACGAGACTGGAGGAGCAACGAAAACAGGGCCGTTTTTCAACATACTTGGCGTCCAGTTTCAGTTCGTTCAGTGTCCAGTTTCACATCCGAAACAACCCAAAACTAATGTCAACTGGTAAACTCCAGAACCAGTTGCTTAAACTTAGAAAAATAAGCTTTTGGGGTTCTTAGGATCTCCATAAAGACTTAAAAGCTTAACTAGGACGAGGTACTTTAAAAGGAACAAACCAAATATCGTTAGAATGACCTTAAACAGCAGTTGAGGCTTAACAAAGAAAGCAGGGTTCTCCGCTCAGAAGGTTGGTGGTTTGATTCCCAGCTTGCCCAAGGGCCAGAGATCCAGAACAAAAAGTAAAAAAACATGCAGTTCCTTGAACGACCACCAGGTCGAGTCCATCTCTGTAGACCCGCATATTAAAATGTCCAAATTCGCAGCAGAAATATCCATGTCTAAAAAACTACTATAGAAAGATGATTTTGGTCTACATAGCTAATGACAGATGTGCCTCATCTGTAAAAATAATATTACTTGTGTATCTGCTGTATTGATGTTGCCCAGAGGTTGCTTATCCTGGAAGTTACATGTTTGGTCCTTGGTAACATCACCGAGGGTTTGTCCACTTCTCCTAATGCGACAAACACGGGAACTGTTTTGTTATATGCTCCCTTCATTTGGTCTGGAGTAGTATGTATAGTGTGTATTTAAGTAATTGAGTGTGTGTTAATAGAGAAACGTACAGGTTAAGTAAAAGAGCAAATCAATCACCTGTGCAGTTTGCTTCTCTTAAACAGACTCGTGAAAGCGGTGATACGTATCTTACAGGCTGAAAGCCACGTTTTCTTGCAGCCGTGCAGCATGTGCAAGTGACGGATATTCTGGTAAAAGTTTAACTCTTGGGGACTAAGAATACTCCACTGAGGCATCGGCTAGTTCATCTTGCTTTTCAGATAACACATTTACTGGTCATATCAGCCGGTATTTGATGGGCATCGGGGCATTTTTGAAGTGTGAGTCAACATTCATGCATAAACAAGTATTCTCATGCTATGGAATTTTTTACATATATTACTTTTAACATAAAAAAAATAACGAAGGCAAAGCAGTCAAAGCAAAATTGAAACCATGAGTATTATCATTCTTTCCGTTTCAAGATAAAGGATTTGTGATTGCATTTATAGAGACACTCGTGTTAATGAGCAACATTTTATTCAGCCGAGTAACTGACGAGCTGAATAGCACCTTTCTTTAATAAGTCATGAGTAATGATGGTGCCTAGTGCACTTAAGAGTCCTTTAAAATCATTTGTTGTCCTCTCAAATTTCCTCTTTGTAAACAACTGTGGAGAGCAGCTGTAGTCAGGTTGAAGCCATCCATTCATTTTCTGCACCGGCTTCATCCTGTTCGGGGTCACAGAGGGCAGGAGCCTATCCCAGCTGTCACGAGGCGAGAGGCGGGGTACAACCTGGACAGGTCAGCAGACCGCTGCAGAGGTAAACAACCGTGCATGCTCACACTACGGTCAATTTACAATCAACCTGAAGCCGGTATCCTAATATTACAGTCTGTGGCAGGTAGAAAAGGGCAGAAAAGAGATGACCGTTGCACACTCGTTCATTTCCTTTGTCTGAATTTCTTGCTCTAGTTGAAACACATAGTCTTAAAATAATAACTCCTTCAGCACTGCAGGCAAATTCTCAAACCAAGTCAGTGATGGCATACAGATCTAAAGAAGTTCTGAACTGCAGCTTCATTTAAACAGAAGCAATTATGCAAATTTCCATTTAATTGAAAATCTATTGACAACAGAGAGCTGAAAGAAGATAAATGCCCTGAGCCACGTTGAGCTGGGAAGAGCTCTAATTCTCGTCCTGTTAACTGATTTAAGTCAACAGAATCTCGAACTGGGCCAAAGGTAAATCCACTGGCTCCCAGTCAACCGCTGACCAGTGATTTGTTGCGACAACTTGCAGGTCAGGCTCTGAGAACATTATACTAAACCAGAGTGTAAATGGCACCTGATCTAAGATAAGATAGACTTTATTTATCCCAAGAAGGAAATGTCACAGCAGTGGCTTTGTATGGCCTAAATAAACAGCATTAAAGAGGGCAGAACAATATAAATGGAAAAATGTGAGTATTGCTGAAAAAGGAGTGATAAGAAAACATTAGAAGGAAGAATGTTGTGACAGAAAACCAGATGCTGAATAGAAAATAAAATTGGGGTCATCTACTCACTGTCTTCAGTTGGGTTTTGTAACCTTTAGGACAACTATTGCAGAAGTCTTCCTTATCTGCCTGGGTCTGGTTGTTGAGCAATTCCAAACAAGCAAGACCCGATTAAATTAAATTATACAGGGATTGCACATTCTCCTAAGGACTGACTGTTTCGTAGACTGAATACAGTATATAAACTGCATAGCTGCTCCCTGGAAGTTTGACCAGATCAAATAGTCGTATAGTATTTTTTCTAGTGCACGTGACCTACTTCCATTATACAGAGGTATGAGTTAAAGCGGTAATGACATCCTATACTTGTCATCCAAAGTCCAGCAGCGCATTGATTTCCCTCATAACTGTCTAATTGTGAGCATGTGTGCATGCATTCTGCTTGTGCCTCATCATATGTGCACATGCATGTATACTGGTTCGTAAAGGGGCTGAGCATGCGTGCTTCAAGCTGTTGGTAAAAGACTAAGCTGTGGGACATCAGGTTAATGTACCCTCACAGCATCAGTCTGTGCAGCAGCGAGTGAACGGGACAATATGGGACAGGCTGCTGATCCGCTGCACTCAGTAATTATCCAGGACATCCCAGCAGGGGTGAAAGCAAATCACACCCCCCGGGGATGCAGCTCCTCAGCTAAGGCACCATGAAATCTACATTTGGTTTTTGTTAAATACAGATAACAAATATTAGTAACAATAGGGGCAACTTATGAAAAGATGTAGATAAGGAGGTACCTTCATCGTGGTTGACAGTGAGTTCATTGTACTTCCAAGAGGATTTGTGATCACTAGAAAGTCATGCAAAACAAGCCAACGTAATGTAAAATATCAATATTAAGAGTCTAATTTAGGAGATGGGACACCAAAATAACAACACAACAGCTTTAAAATGGCTCTTATATAGGCTTAATATAAATGTGTAATTTTTCCAACAATAATACCAGTGGAGCCAAAAAGATGAAGTCTTTGTCCTTTTGACTGCCTTCAAAACATGTAACAGTGTCTTTATAATGGAGTCGAGTGACTTGCATAGTTTTCCTACTCATATAAAGTTAGACATCCACTCAAATATCAAAGATGCGACATAACAGAGCCACTTTATTGAGGTCAAAAGTTCATAGTTTTCCTTTTACTTTGCCACCAGCGTTGTTAACGGTGTTTTGACCTCTGCTGCCCCCGTGTGGCGCTGAGTGTAATTACAATCTCACGACGCCCACAAAAATTACATTACAATAAGAAGTAGTCCCTGTGAATGCAGATTTAAAAATAAACCTAATTAATTTATTGTGACCATTATTATATTGCGTTTGTACCAACCAAATCCTTCTTTGGTTAATTATAAATCTATAAACTTACCTTTGCTACAAGACTGAAGCTGGAAACGGCCGTCCAGTATAATGTCGACGTCACTGCAAAAACACACGGCAAAGACATAGTTCGCGCTGCAAGACTTCAATTTAGATGTTTTAATCACGTGCTAATTTAATGCATTTATACATGTTTGTAATCGTCGCACGTGGTTAAGGTAAATTAAAAACCGTCAGTGACTAACGCGAATGCTAAGCTATCCTAAGCTATCCCACAACTGATCTCACTTTTTATCGGCAAAACTACACCAGGACATATTTAATTCTCATTTATGTCACGGGACACTAAAACTGTCCAAATCTAGACTAGTGCTCGTGAACAGCGTTATTTAAGCGATTATGTTTGCGCTCAGCCATTAGTTGGTCCCATGGTGTAATGGTTAGCACTCTGGACTTTGAATCCAGCGATCCGAGTTCAAATCTCGGTGGGACCTCGTCCTTTTCGTTCTTTCTACATGCCTTAAAATTACAACGCGTGCATCAAATTTGCACAAAGACACGAACGAAATATGTGTAACCATGGCTGGCAATGTGTATTTACCCATATCTGACACTGTATGTCCCAGTCATCATTTACCTACAAAGAAAAAAAGACAAATAATGCCCATATAGCTAAAAAATATACTTCAAACATAACTTGTTTTATGACAGACACCCTCGCAAATATACCATCCCCTCCTCTCATATATATCAGTAGGGATAATGTAACATTAGTGAGATTAATGTGCACACAAATGCCAAAGGTCATGTTCAAACATGTTTATTTCCACACATTAAAGGCAGTGTTAAGATACAAACATTAATAAGCTTTAATTAAGCATTTCTTTGGACTGTTTAGCGGAATGTTTCTCAAATATATGTACAAATATTAACTTAATGTCAGTTTCTCTTCTGTACAGCATTTGCCAGAGTCAACTGATATTACTATTACTATTTTCTTTTTTCAAATTGACCACACTTGTATAAACTTGTGTACCCTGCTGTATCCACACTGGAACATTTGCATTTCAAGTATGCTGTTTATGGATGCATCTTGAAAAGTCAAACTATATTGCAAGAGTTTTAGGAACAACCCTTTTTCAGTTTTCCACTGGAGACAGAGAAGGTTTAACTGCAGCCTGACGGTGGACATGGTGGTACGAGTGCAATGCAGATAGTATAAATTTATATTTTTGAAAGGTGGCAGTAAATTATATTTGCACATTTTGACAGAATAAAAAAATTCAACAACCAGTAGAAATAATCAGAAAAGTAACGAGACTAAAAAAGCTAACCGAACATTATTGTAAAAACAACATATCAGTTGTTCTCTTCCCACATTCACGTAAGGGGAAGTATTGAGGGGGGACGTAAATCCAACACTTTATTCACAAACTTGGCACATCTCAAGAGTATATTTTTTTATACACCATGGTAGTATTACAACACATCATATTAAGGTCTTCTGCTGTATTACTCAAAAACAAATATTACAAAAACCGCAAAAGGTTCTAAGTTATACGGTCTCCCAAACCATTTACAGTTGGGTCTAGACGTATTTGGACTGAGACAGGTTTTTTTCATTTTTTAATGAGTTTACCTTTATGCTTTTTAAATTAACATGTGATCACATTGTAGACGTTCAACTTTAATTAAAGGTAGGACAAGCAATTTCTGGATGTCACTTTTGTTGCTGTTGGAATAAAACATCAACAAAACTTAGAGAACTAGCTCCTCCTTCCAGAATACCACAAGAAAAAATTAACTCTTCCAAGCCTGTTCCCACCACTAACTTCGCATGGACCCTCCCCCTGCTGGTGACTGGGTGGGGCATAGTTTGTTATGGTTTGAGCGACAGATTTACAGAATCAGCATTGTGTATGATGGGGAGGAGACTGAATGTGACAAAAAGTGTTCTAGGTTAGAAATCATGTAGAATTGCTTACCCTACCTTTAACAAATGTCACAAAAAATGTGAAACTTTAAAATAAACGATAAGATAAGATAGAAAACCCTTTGTAAATAATGACAAACAGCTGCACTGTCTAAATAATTCTGAACCTCAATGTTTAAATACAGTAGTGCAGACTATTAATAACAAACTGCACACACTCCTCACGTGCACTCTGCCACGTGGGCTTTGTTCGCGCTGAAACCCCTTGAGCCCATGCGTTCTCCTGTAATCAAAACCCAGCTTTAGATGCCATTCAGCATATAAATGCTAATGAGATCAGATTTCAAATGCACCACACGTAAGTGTTGTGTTGAAAGTATGTGCAGTTAGAAGTACATCTCACTGTTACAGCCCTTTTACTGCAGTACATCCTACACAAGGTGAGGCGCCACTGCTTCCCATCAAAGTTTATTCATCTCTTTTGATGACTCTTTTGTGAACTACAGTGACAAAACTCTTTTACTATATAATGATAAAGCACTTAGATCTTAGGTCTTAGATAAATGAGCTTAGTTTTGTTTGTTTTTTTTACATAAAGCTTGATGAGAAACTTCTTATCATACCAGAATTAAATAGTGTAAGCATTATGGTACTGCAAAAACAAAGAACAGCTGCTGCATCAGAAGTACTCTTATCAAGGATTAAAGTTTTTATTTTTGCATAGCTACCAATAATAGTGAAACTGTACTCTCAAATTAGAGCATTATGGCAACACCTGATGACGGTGTGTCGTAAAGGTCGATTTATGCTTCTCCGCTGACTTTGACATCGTGACGCTGACCACCTGATGTTCACCAAAGACCTCTGCAACGTTACTGGGAAAGTGTTTTGCAGACTCATGAAACTGATGATTATCAAGATCAACATTCACACGTGATTCACACATTGAAGTACGAACATCGTGATCTGGGCTTGCTCCACTACCTTACAGCACGGACCACCTGCCATTGTTGAGGTTTAAATACATTTCAAATTTACCAAAATATGCCAGATGATGAAGTCAGGGTGTCTGTTAACCAGCTGAAACTAGAAGTTAGGTGACGGCAGGATAGTGACTGTACTAACTGTACATTCACACAGCCTCATCACCTTAAAACTCTACAGGTGAGGCTTCTGACGGGCTTTTGTCGTACTGTCCATACATCTTCTACCAATCTATCCAGGGTCAGGTTGCAGGCGTAGTAGACTAAGCGAGGAAGCCCAGACCCTCTCCCCAGCCACTTTGTCCAACTCATCTTGGGGAATTCCAAGGCCAGGCGAGAAACATATTCCCTCCAGCGTGCCCTAAGTCTTCCCCAGGATCTCCTCCCAGTGGGACATGCTTGGAAAACCTCACCAAGGAAGCATCCAGGAGGTATCCTAATCAGCCCTTATGGTGTGGAAGAGCAACGACTCTTCCCTGAGTCCCTCCTGAATGACCGAGCTTCTCACCCTCTCTCTAAGGGAGAGCCCAGACACTGCGGAGGAAGCTCATTTCTGCCACTTGTATCCGTGATCTCGTTCTTTCGGATTCTACGTTCAGCTTGTGACCATAGGCGAGGGTGGGAATGCAGACTGACTGGTAAATCGACAGCTTTGCCTTTCGGCTTAGCTCCTTCTTCACCACGACAGACCAATGCCGCATCGATCCGCACACCAATCTTCTGCTTCATTCTTCCCTCACTCGTGAACTCTACCACTTGGGGCATACCGTACACAACCAATCAAAGTTCTTTGTGCTCACTATACAAATAAGTCACGCTGCCAAGAACAATTTCATTGGCCGCCACCAGCTGCGTAGCTGTGATTTGATTGGCTGCCGCTCGCATTGAAGCATCTGAAGTTAAAAATTCCTCAACTTTTGAAGGAACCAATGCTTCCCCACAATTATGTTAAATATGGAAGTAAATGAACAGAATGGCACTCAAAAAAAGGAACATTTAAATTTCAAAAGAGCTCGCTAGAAATCAGTGCTTTCAAAAGATAAATTATAGTTGTGTGTGTGCGTTTTCAGGTAAAAACACATTTTGTTTGTCTAATAAAGTCACTTATATAAAAAGCAGATTACTTTAGGGCACAATAATGCATAAAACCAGTTATTTCCAAGGGGTTCACATTAGTTTGTTAGTATTTTTGTGCCTGTTTAAGAGTTTTTGCCCAATATTCAGTAACAGCGAATCCCATTTCTGTTTCGTATCAACTGGACTGAAGTACAAGACGTTGTCTGTGAAAAACATCTCAACCACCATAGTGATTTGAAAAATTAAAAAAGTATGATGTGTAGTGCCATTAGTGGCCCGTGACATTCATTGGTCACAGTGGTGGAAAAAAGGAATCAGAAGCACCGTAAGGCAACAGACTACAGTCTCACATCATGGAGCAACAAAACAAACTATAAAGCCACATAACAAATTTTCACATCAGTTCTTACAAGTCCAAAATGCTCCAAAAATGCTGTAAAAAATGTGTGTATGTGCATGCATTTGTGCGTGTTAGTGTTGATGTGAAACACCACACACTTAAGATATTGTCCGTGTACATACATAGCCCAATCAGTTAAGCTTTTATTTTGTGATTTCCTTTTCAACCCCCTTCCTCTTCAGACGCGTTGTTGTGTTTACGTGCTTCAGCTTGGCTTCACAACCATCACCTCTGTGCTTTATCCACTTCAGATTCCAGCGGTCTCCAGCATATTAAGAATGCCCATCTGCCCGTTGGTGCACGCTTTGCTGGTCTTCTCCTGCCCGTTGGCTTTCTGCTGCGCCACGGACACTAGGTTGCTGTTTTTCGTCTGCTCCAAAGACGTGGTGGCAGCAGGCTGCTCCAAGCTGATGACGGCACGGCTGGTTTCCACGATGGAGGAGTTGGTGTGGTAGTTGAAGTGGCTGTTGGTCATTGGCGTTTCTACCCAGCCGGTTTTTCCCCAGGCGGCCTTCCACTGAACCCACTTCCTCTGCATTGCAGTTTGAGCCTGAGCATCAAGCATTTATTTACAATTTAAAATGTTACTCTATCGAAGCAGACTGCGCTGTTTGAACGATCGGCCTTTTCAGCCAGTTGCTAAAACATAATGTTGCAGCGCTACTCTACTGTTGTACAATATGTGAACTATTAACTAAATATTGAACAATTAAAGAATGTAAATCTATTTTACTGTGTCTCCAAATGAATTTGGCAGCCTGGCCTTTTAATATTATATTCTAACTATTATTTTCTGACTCAGACATTTTAAATAGGAAAGGTTAAACTGCAACGGTGCGTTACATGATATTGTTTCTAATATCTTTAACATACCTCAGCATTGCAGAAACAGAATATAATTGCCACCAGGAATCCCTAGAAAAGAAGAAGCCATAGACAAAAAAGTTATACTACCAGAACAGACGTTAGTCAAGACTGGCCTGTAAATGATAAACATAAGGCAATACCATTTATAAACTACAGGGATGGAACACGGACTTCCTGTGCTATTACTGGTACCTGTATCACAACCTTTACGACCTCTTCTGCATGTGGTTTTCCCACAGGAGGGAGAACTCACATTCTGTTGTTTGGACTGAGCCCAGCCAGGTCCCAAGAGGGACGCCCCCTCACCCAGGCCCGACTCCAGGGGATACTTGGACAATGCTACAGTATCCACCTTTCAGTCCGTATGAAATGGATCAAGAGTGTGCTGCACGATGCTTGTAGGATATCAGATTCAATATGGGTGGGAATTGGACTCTGTCAGGGCTTTCTTTTGTTACAATTATGTTCATAAAATGAAATGAGCAGAATTTCTGAGCACAGCCAAGTGGTGGAGGGGGTCTGGTTTGGTGGCCACAAGATCCTATCGTTGCTTTTTCCAGATGAAAACAGATGTGCTCCTGTTTTTGTCAGAGCTGCAATCTCCAGCTCTCAATGGAGTGGTTTACAACTGAGCGTGAGTGTCAGTTATGAATATATTATGAATATATTATTACATGATTGCCTTCAGCCGTAATTCTCTACTGTCTGCATTCACAAGATTGTAGTGTCATTTACAAGAGAAAGGACCAGAACACCCTAGATTAAGATCTACAGGATGTTTAAACCAAACGGGCCCAAACTGTGTCTGTTTCTCCACCTGTTACCGTTTGCATCCAGGCCTTATCTTGGTTTACAACATGTCATGTGACTGCTTTGTTTCTCTGTGAATAAAAGGAGCAAAGGGGAAGACGGGAAGACGGGAATCGCGGCGGTTACACTTGTGTTACACATCGGTGTCGGCCTTCCCCCCTTTTGCAAAGGTTTGATCATGACTACTGTCTCTGTGTGGTTCATTCCTATCCTTGAGAAGAATTCAAGGACCCTAACAGTGAGGCTGCAGGAATTGATGTACTCTGTCATGTGGGCCGGTTCAAATACCTCAGGGTTTGTTTGGCTCATGCTTTGGCAAAGATTGCAGCATTAAACCAATAGGCAGGTTGCTGCAGATTCTGACCATTTCAGATGTCACAACATGAGAGCTACCAGACTTATGAAGCTCTGCTCTGTCCACTGCTCAGCCCGATGGTTGCAGACCCAGGCCGGCCTCAGTCACAGTGTACACCTGCGAGCAGCAGGGTGACTGCAGGGGGACAGGTCCCAGCAGACCTCCACTAGTTCTTGTTTCAGCTCTGGCAGCATGGGCTTTGAATGATGTTGGTTTGAAGTCTCGTTAGTGAAGTTAGAAGGGTTTGTTTTGTTCTGGGCCAGAACAAAACAGGTCACAGTGGTTTCTTCCTTCATTTAACAAAACAACAAGCTCTATTATCTTTATATATATTTATATATATATATATATATATATATATATATATATATATATATATATATATATATATATATATATATATATATATATATATATATATATATATATATATATATATATAATTTGTTGTTTTTTTTTCTTTAATCACTTTTCAGAAGTGCTCCAGACAGTAGCTGAGATTGATGACCGCTAGAAATATTTCCCATGTGGTCAGAAGTGGTATTGCTACACAGAGTGGCTTTGAATTGCTGCTTAGACTGTGACATGGGACCATTTAAGTGGCTTAATGGCACATAAATGGCCCCATGTTCATAATCAGACTGAACGTACCTGGAAGTTGGAAAAGACGCTTATAACAAAATCATAGATGGCTTGGCTGATGCGTCCTTCTGGCCTCCATGGGAACAGGATGAACTGGATTCCCAGCAGAGGGATGAGGATGAGTGTGGCTCTGACTGCCTTCATATAGGCTGTGGACTCAGCACAGTGTGTCTCCTTCAGCTTTGTGATCAGAACCCGGACAATGTTCAGGAGAAAGAAAAGGTTCACCTGACAGATGGTTGGTGGATGGATGGATCAAAGGAAAGGTGGAAGTGAAATAATAAAAGGAAGTTAAATTAGGATTCATTTGTCTTAAAGTTCAGTTTCAATTCACACGTATATTTTTACCTGATAATTAAACTGATAACTTGTAAAAATTAGTTCCATACCTACTTTTATTTATAAAACATGTTTCTAATAATAACTCACAAGCAATGCAACATGGATTGGCCCATGAATGATGTAGAGGAGGTTTGTGGATGAGTTGATCCAGCACCTGATGAAACACAGAAAGGTTGCTGATAACATGCTTTAAAGAGTTCACATGGTCAATCAAATGATTCATTCTTTGCCAACTCCGCTAAGCCTCTCAGTACATGTCATGTAGTTTCCCACTAAAACAATTAATCAAATAGCTTTCATAAAATGTATTGATTCATTCTAATGATAAATGTCACCAGATATACAACTTTTAATGCTTCCCATTCATTGTCCATGAGAAAAGCCATGTATTCATTTCTGCTAAGGGTTGGACTCCACCAAGACTGCCTTCTTCCACCAAGTCTGTTCATTACTTTTATGGACAGAATTTGATTTTTGCAATCACTATAAACATTTTGCAACGTCCTGCTGCACCACTAGTCTGTACTGAGTTTGCACACATGTAGTATGCAGAGTGCAGTGTGCGAATACCTGGATGACGTGCTACTTCCAGGAACATTTCTAGGCTGCAGCTATCTAGTCGACATCACAACATACATCCCATAATACAATGGTCTTCTACAACTTTCCCTTTTCCTTTGGTATCACCTGTTAAATGTATTACAGATTTTATTGCTGCTGATTCTGGACACCTTGGTCCCTCTTTGTGGGTCAGGGATTTTGGGCTTTGTTGGGTAATATAGACAACACCGTCTTTAAAGGAATTTAAATAGAATTTCTTTGTATCATATCATTTATGTTGCGGTTTCAAGTTGCTTTACTGGTTTTGATTCTCTGCTACCATGTTAAGCCCTTTGTAACATTGGTTAGAAAAGTGATATATAAATAAAGTTTAGAGTAGGAGGATGCTGGTGATGTGATCGGCATCTGGTTGTGGATAGTACTTGTTGAACGATATACTAATGATGACTGGTGGCACAGAATGCAGTATATAGTGTATACTACATACGTCTGCAGTAAAGAGTATACGGGTCACGGTATAACCACTGTGGTTTAACACTAGTGATGTACTTCACACAGGTCAGGTCGCTGGGGCAGTAGCATAATCATGGAAGCCCAGACTTCCCTCCCCCCAGCCACTTCATCCAGCTCATCAGGGGGGATCCCAAGGTGTTCCCAGGCCAGCTGAGAACATAGTCCCTCCAGCGTTCCTGGGTCTTTGAGGGAGTCTCCTCCCAGTAGGACATGGCCGAAAGACCTCACCAGGGAGGAATCGAAAAGGCATCATCAGCTCAGCTCCTTCTTCACCATGACAGATTGTTGCAGAGCCCGCATCACTGTGGACGCCACATCAATCCGCCTATCAACCTCCCGCTTTATTCTTCCCTCGCTAATGAACAAGATCCAAAGATATTTAAACTCTTCCTCTTGGGACAGTATCTGATTCCCGACCCGGAGAGGGCATTCCACTCTTTTCCGACTGAGGTCGATGGTCTTGGATTTAGAAGTGCTGATTCTCATCCCAGCCACTTCACACTTGGCTGCGAACCGCTCCAGCGAGAGTTGAAGGTTATTGCCTGATGAAGCCAACAGAACTACATCATCTGCAAAAAGCAGGGACCCAATTCTGAGGCCACCAAACCAGATCCCCTCCACCCCTCGACTGCAGGGCAGCCTTGAGGGAGTCCAACCCTCTACGGGAAGAGTCCAACTTAAAGCCAACAATGCAGACAAATGAAATCCAATGAGGCAAATCAACATCTTTCATTAAGTTATTCTATAAGTTATTGTGTATCTCACCCATCGTTGAAGAACAGCTCACGAGCGATGGCGTATGTGATGGCAGGAACAACAGGGAAAACTTTGGACAGAAAGAAAAACAAAGACACATTTGGTTTGTGAGACAGCAAAGGTTTATCTTAGCTTATCTTTGCATAATTATCGCAAAACAGAAACTGCACCCACAAAGATGACACACATTTTCTCACTTGTTTGGTCTTTGCCAACATATTTGACTGTTTTTGGGTCTAATTCAAATAATTTCACTAATAAAGCTTAATGTCAGTACTGTGCCACATGAAAGGCCATGTGTAGCATAGCACTGACGTCATTCTCGTGTGGCTCGGTTGATATAAATGTACACTTTTAGTACAAAGTAAACCAATGACATGAAGTTTAATCAGTTATACACGTGAGTTCCAACGAGATTGAAGTAACAGTGGCACAAAGGCACGTGAGTTGCTCACTGCAGGAAGATTACACGAGTTTTTATAAAAGAGAGACACAAAATATTCCAACTGCAGCCCATAAGAGGCGGATGAAAGCAGCTCCGCTGAAAACCTTTGTGCGAGAGCTTGGTGAAAAGGGCACTTATCAAAGGGCGCGTACATTCAGCCGTCAAGGTTTTGTCTGTGTGCTGAATTATGTTGAACATGTTGGCTCTCAGTGCAACAAAGGCAGTCCAGAAACAAAAGAAAAAGTTTAAAAATTTTAGCTGTTGCAGATACCTTCTTTTATTTTAAGGTATTCATAAGTAAATTAATTTGCTTAATCTTCTAAAGACCTTGGAAAATGTTGAGATCGGGGTCTGTTAAGGATAATTGGTAACTTTTAACTCGTAGTGATGCTTATGACACAGAAGAAGCTGTGAGAAAGAAAACATGTCTGGCAAACTGCATCCAAAATGACATGTTTTCTTTACAATTTTCATTTATAATGTAAGATAAGGTACAGTATATTGGCAGTACAATTACTCTTACACAGTATTTTGTTGTTTTTGTTTTTTTTTTAAAAGTGGCCATATTATGCTAATTTCAGGGATTTTATTTTGATCTCAAGAACCTCTTAAGAAATCCATCCAGCATAACTTCAAAAGCCTGCATTTACTTCTGAACAATAAAGACCAATAATTACAATGAAACACTTCCCGTGAATGGGCCTATTAGACGTGTGTTTTTCTGTTTGGTCAGATTCCAGAGGCTTGTCGACAGGAAGGAATCCAAAAGACGAGGCAAGTTTATTTGTATAGCACATTTTAGCAACAAAGCAATTCAAGCTGCGTTACATAATGAAAACGTGAAAAGTAAAGAGAAAAAAGCGCTACGGTGCCGTGGATTAATAAAGAAAAGTTGACTGCTGTAACCATAGCTATTTAGCACTATCAGTGAACTTGACTTCATAGCTGTGATTAAAGACCGAACAGAGCATAATTATTTTAATTTTAAAGAGAAAACAATTTGTTAGTTACTTGAACTGAAAAATGCTGCGACTGGTTCTGCGTTGGCCTGGAAAGGTGGACAAAGCTTAACTTAGCAGCCAGCAGCTGGGTCCGTCACCTCCACTGGCTGAGACGTCCTGCAGGTTGGCATGGACCATTCTGGCTTTAGTAACTGGAAAGGTTGGATAGACGCCTTCGTCTGGACATCTACAGAGACCAACTCCAGCAATACCAAGCTCTCGAAGGACTGAGCTGACTGAGCAGAGAGCTCCACCGAAAGTCGGTGAGCTCACAGCTGTGGAACAGCGAGGTTCCGCAGAACCTCGTAGCGAGCGCTGACAAAGGTCCTGGTGGAGCTCAGTGCTGCCAGAGTTGTGGGTGGAGATTGTTCGGAGCTTGGTAATCCTGGAGAGCTGACTGAGACGTGAATTGTTTTCTTCTTTATTTTATGGCTAATGTGAAACAGAGCATAGAGTGAGACAGAAAAGCTTTTCTGCAAATCAGAAAAACAAATAAATATATTTGCTCCATTACTGGCACAGCAAAAAAAACTGCACCCCCTGAGCCACAGTTTCCAGTATCGTCAATTTGACAATCTCTTGGAAATAAAAGCAAAAGCTTAGTACTTAGTACTACAAGGAAATTCTGTCCTCTGGGATGTCATTGAGAGACAATCCTAGAAAAAACTCCAGAAGGAAGCATTCAGCAGCCTGAAAACGCAACACTTTGCACACACGAATACCACAATATTTGTATTTCTCTATTATTTTAATTTCCTGTCACAACTTAGGTGATTGTTTAACTATAATAACGCTGAAGATAAGAAAGAAAGAAAAAAAAAGCATAATATGGCCCCTTTAAACCTTTTAAACAACTAAATGCAGTAGTATTTTCCACTTGGGAACATAATCATATCCATACACTAAAACCATCATAACGTGTTGGAAGTGACGTTGAAATGTCCGAACTCCCTGACTCACCCCACCCCAGCATGTGGTACCAGAAGAGCTGCTGTTCCCCGGCAAAGACGGCCACTATGATGAGTGTGTGAAGGTAGATTCCCTCACACAGCATCCAGAAGTAGTTGGACATAGTTGTATACTGAGTCAGCACAGCCAGGATCTTACAGCTCACCTTATCGTGGGGAATGACAGAAGTTAATTACAAGAAGATTTCACCCTTAAATCATCCAAAGTTTGGTCCAGTTTAATTCAGTGTCTTACAGGGTTGCTGGCACTCATGGTTTTGGTGTAGGTCATATTAAACGAAAGCCACAGTATGGTAACAATGGAGTTCAAAATGAAAGAGAGGAACATGTTCTTGTGGAGAGAGATTCTTTGGCAGCTAAGACTGCTGAGAAAGAAAGAAAAATTGATTGAGCAAAGACATACAATCAGTTTTTTTTAATACACAAAGTGGATGCATACAAAAAAGCTGTACGAGTTGTCTCAAATGACTCACTTCAAATAGGAGAAGATTATCAGACTAACGATTAAGGAGACAATGGAAAGACCATGACCCACCAGAGCCAGGTAGTAGAGACTGATTGCAAACTGCAAGAAAAGAAATACTTTATCACCATCAACAAGAAAGGATGCATCATTTCTCAAGGATGTCTTAATTTACTCAATATTTAAACCTGCACAACAAAGCGGGCTGTGTTTGTATAGTGTCTTCAGGTTACGCAAAACAAGCACAACAGAAAAGCAAAAGAAATAACGGCAACGAAAACACACATTTTATATTACTTCACAAAAAAAGTGTAGTCAAGGGCATCCGGTTTGGTGGCCTGAGAACTACAACTCTGATGGCTTCATCAAGCTGTAATCTGAACGGTTTGTGACTGAGTGCTGACTTGTGCTTGGGCTGCTGCCCCCACAAACTTCACTCAGATAGGCAGAAGAGGATGGATGGATGGATGGATGGATGGATGGATGGATGGATGGATGGATGGATGGATGGGTGGGTGGATGGATGGATGAGTGGATGGGTGGGTGGATGGATGGATGGATGGATGGATGGATGGATGGATGGATGGATGGATGGATGAATGGGTGGATGGATGGGTGGGTGGATGGATGGGTGGATGGATGGATGAGTGGATGGGTGGATGGATGGATAGATGGATGGATGGGTGGATGGGTGGGTGGATGGGTGGGTGGATGGATGGATGAGTGGGTGGATGGATGGATGGATGGATGGATGGATGGATGGATGGATGGATGGATGGGTGGGTGGATGGATGGATGGGGGCATGGATGGATGGGTGGGTGGATGGGTGGATGGATGAGTGGATGGATGGATGGATGGGTGGATGGATGGATGAGTGGATGGATGGATGGATGGATGAATGGGTGGATGGATGGGTGGGTGGATGGATGGGTGGATGGATGGATGGGGGCATGGATGGATGGGTGGGTGGATGGGTGGATGGATGAGTGGATGGATGGATGGATGGATGGATGGGTGGGTGGATGGGTGGGTGGGTGGATGGATGGATGGATGGATGGATGGGTGGGTGGATGGATGGATGGATGGATGGATGGGTGGGTGGATGGATGGATGGGTGGCTGGATGGATGAGTGGGTGGATGGATGGATGGATGGATGGATGGGTGAGTGGATGGATGGATGGGTGGGTGGATGGATGGATGGATGGATGGATGGATGGATAAGTGGGTGGGTGGATGAATGGATGGATGGGTGGATGGATGGATGGATGGATGGATGGATGGATGGATGGATGGATGGATGGATGGATGGATGAATGTAAACCCAGAGGTTTATACTATTTACATAATTACAACCAGATTCCTTTGTTAATCGGAGGACCACAGCTCTCCTAATGGATTGCAGGCAGACTAAATCATGGAACTAAACAGTTTGCACGAGACAAGACTAAAAACTTAAAAGTTATTAATGAGCATGTCAAGATACAGGTGAGACTACGTCAGACAGCCACCATTAAGTATCAGCGCAGAGTCGGATGTGAGAACTGGATTTTATTGGAGGTCATTCACAGACAAACTTGACTCGGGAGCAGCCAGATCAGGTCCAGCAAACACATGCGCTCACATGCGTGATGCTTTACCTTGAGTTTGTCTTTAGTGTGCGCTTGACACTGCGTGTAGTTAGACCAGACCCGGTTGCTCACTGGGTGGTGGAACCACTGGCCATCAGGATTACACACTTTAGTGACTTTTTCTGTTGCAAGATACCATAAATAACGCTTGTCATTTGAATATGTAAAAAGCAAAACATTACTCAAATTGTAATTTGCTGTAAAGTCAAACTAAAGGAAAAGAAATACAAAAGAAAGTTGTGAGGCGTGCATTCATTAAGACCTCACCGGCAGGGTCAAAGTCGAAGTAGTACGAAGGGCACATCTGCATGGCAGTTCCTGGAGGTGAATCCCCCCAACACATCCAACCGTCCCACGTACGGTTACAGTAAGGACCTACAGGGGGCAGCACAGACATGAATATTCATGTCAGCAAGTGGGGATGTGAGTGTGCCTGTGCAAGTATTCCTGCGGAAAACGATATCACAAGCAGCAGTTTTAATTACGATGGCTTCTTGCTGTGAGAAGACATTTATGGAACTCCTACAAGTGACGAGTTTAACATTTAAAAGAAAAAAAGAGACTACCTGCATTCCCAAATAGTCAGAGGATCAGAAATAAAAAGATGGAAAAAGATTAACGTGTGATCTGAGTCTGACTGAAGTCGAATTACCTTTTTTGTAGTGAATTATTTATTCTTTCATGTCTCGCTGAATAAAGCAAACGCTGGCTGCTCATTTTTGGAATACCTCTTACATACTTGAACATGTAAATGCTGAAAGACAGATGAGATGATTACTGCCTAAGTGAGCAAAAAATGTCAAATAAGTGCAATTGCTGTAATTTTTCCTGCCTCCTCAAGGCTGCGTGTCTTGGCCAAACACAAAATGTGATTTTAAATTTTAAATCTCAGGAGCTTTTCCTGGTAAACTTATAAAATCACTGAAGCTAAAGATTATATCTGTTTAATCGTATTTCACTGCAACAAAATAATGGATAGCAGATTCAAACTAAGAGACAACCTCAAAACTGGCAGGCAACTTCTACAAAAAATCAATAAAAGGCGCTGATGGGTTGATCATATAAGTTATCTATCAACAGTTGTGGTCCATTTAAATAAACTGTTTAAGCAGAGCTTGTCCACACAGCTTGTCAACAATGGAAGGAAACCTGGCGGTACCAGGTCGCACAGTGGCATGATGGGAAACAGCACAAAATACTTCAAAGGCAATGGAGGGGAGTAACATTCACTGGGAAAGAGACAAAGGGCAAGTTTCCTTTCTTTCAGACTCACTTCCTCTCTTTCTCCTATGCAAACACTATAAATTGTGGTTAAATGATAGGACTGGTTGATGGAACAGCCATTATTCACTTAAATTTGCATGTTGTTAACAGCTAAGATAATTTTTAATGTACTTTTTTGTCCTTGAGGAGGAAATTTGTGTTGGCTCAGTGCTGTATAACTATTATCACATCCTTGGTAGCGAAGCAACATAGAAACAAGCAGCAGATGAGGTGACAAATTAGTAAAACAAGTTAAACATCCTGTATGTTTAAAGGTAGGATAAGGGATTTCTGGATGATGTCCATTCTGTTGATATTTTTTAATAGTGTAGTCATGATATGGGCAGCTAGCAGATGGTGAAGAGAGATTCACTGAATGTGACCAAAAGTGGTGTGGGTTAGAAATGTTGGAAAATCACTTACCCTACCTTTAACTAACAGGCACTAGTTGAATTATTAACCCTTCACTGGAGTTGTTATATATGTTTACAAGACAGTACAGCATTCGTGGCCAGTGAGAAGGATTAGATATGATGTCCAACCCATTAGTGGCCAGGAACTGATGTTCATTCTTTACTACAACCCAACAGCATCTGCATTATTAAATACGTTTTAAGTAAATGTGATGGTGCTGGTTGAATTGCCTAGAAATAGTCGCAGCAACCACTGCTTGCTTTGCTTATGTCTCTCCCTCTTGGTATTATGTTAACACACCAAACAAGCAAACAACCACAAACATCTGCTGTTATAGAGGTCTGCACACCTGCTGATGATGGATTCTTCACAGGCTGATGCACCTGGCTGCAACTCACCCTTTTAACTCCTATGGCTGCAGCAAGGGGGTACTTAGTATTTCTTACATTAGTTTATTTTTTTCTTTTTGACTAGGATTTGATTATATAAGTAATGTAACAATGAAAAAAAGTAACTTTTTGTTGGTTGCCTGAAGTTGTATTTGCTAAAAAAATTTAACCCCATTATAATTAGATGCCTTTTACCATATTACACAAAAAACATACTGATCGATAGAGAGGGTACACTAATCTACGGCTGTATAAACCCAAATAAATGTGGATTTTGATACGTTCTTATTAAACTACTTATCTTGACTAACAATGGTATCATAAAATTCACATCTGGATTTTCTTTTATCCATCCACACAATGTTTATAACACTTTAATTTTATCTGCTTAAAAGACTGGAAATCTGCAGTATATTTTCCAGTTCCTGTATTTTCCTGCAGCTTTGAATGCGTAATTTTGTGGGGACTGATCATCTTTGTTTTGACCAAACATAATCCTTATTTTTAGCCCCTCCGGTTCTGTTCATATAGTCAATGTACAAACCAGCAACATAGCAAAAGAATTAAAAGCAAGAATAACAGCATAATGACAATGTAGCTCTGATTTTTATCTTTAAGTAGAAATGATTAGATCTGAAGCTCTCAGTCATTCATTTCTTATGGCCTCCATAAAAAAATGAAACCATTTCCAGGTGGACGTGGGTTAGTGGGTATTATCTAATCACCTTCTTCCATTTGAGGTGGATCACGGATTATCTTCAGGTAGCACTCAAACTGAGCCGCCAGGATCTGGCGTCTTGCGTTCCCGAGAATAGCGGAAATGTCGCTGAAATTCTCCTGCGGCTCCTCTGTGGTCTTTTCAACCGTCCCCACGGACTCCACATCCTGACACTGGGACACCTGAGCAGCGCAGCCATTCAGAAATACACAAACAGTCAATTCAACATTATTACAAATCCGAAAAGTCCTGTAACAAAGTCAAAGCATTGTCTCACATGATCTCGACGTCAATAATTGAAATGTTGACAATTGTTGGTCTAAAAACACAAAATGCCATAAACAATATGAACGGTTTTTGTCTTTAAATGGCAAAGCTTGGGCCAAAGTTTTAGTGCATTTTCACTCTATGACAGTTGGAACGTTTGACTTTTAATCACCATGGAAACGATTAACATGTCAAACTTTTAAACACACTTGCAGAGTCTAGAGCAGGAAAACAGGAGTGGGCAGTAACAGCTATCCCGCCACTCTTTCTCCAGCCTAGTTACATGAAGCTGAACTCACCTCAGCACCCAACGTCAAGACGGCAACCAGCGACAGCAAGAGGCTCCTCCACATGTCTGGAAAGACAAGAACAACAAAATTAGGGCAAATATTTACGAGCAACTCGCCAGTCTGACGTAAATGATCAAGAAGGGACTGTTCATTCTTACAATCCTGTAAATGTTACCCCCTAAACTGTACTGACACATTAAATGTCACATATTCAATAGTTACTATTATGTTGTAATCCCGCCTCAAATGCTTCTGTGTGACTGCACAGTTTCATGAGCACGCTGGGGTATGTTTATTTACACTACGTGTATTTTCTCATGTGTGAGGACAGGAAGTTCATGCTCCGACAGTCATTCTTCTCCTCTGTCCACTCAGGGTCACAGAAACAGATGTGTGTTTATTATTATTTTGGGGCAAAAGGGCAGTAAATTCCCTTCAAGTTTTCTTCTTTAATGAGCGAGTTCATGATGGCGGCTGGCTGAGTCTTTATGAGCGACGAAAACTGGTATAGTGGCAGTGAAAAAGACACGTAGAGCTGTTTTCTTCAATGTGTATGTTGTGCACGTGCTCTTGTACATTAACACAGAGCTGTTAATGCTGGAGATGAAGGACGATGGAAAGTCACAAAAGTACAGCTCAGGTTTAACATTCTTCTCTTCTTCATCAGTTTTTATCATAACACGTTCTTATTTTTATGGATCATGCAGAATTTATTTTGAAGGCACATGACTGATTTGATACCATCAATCTTTTTTAGGGTAAAATAAATGTAATATTAGAAAGAGTCTGAGAACTCTTCTTTAAGGCCAAAGCAATGAAAACGTTTGACACTTCTGAAGTTAGATGGAGGATTAAATGAAAAACAACTGTCTAAAGAACCGTAGAAGAAACCAGTGCTGTTTTTGAAACTATGTTCTGCGTAGACCTGCTCCTTATAACAGTCATGAGTATGTAGTACACCACAGTTAAAGTAATTATGCCTCGACACATCTGGAAGCTGGTCACATGACTGCTGTAACTGGCTTCCACTGTAGCGGCGTGCTGCGGTTGCTGTCTCTAATGACTGAGTGACATAAACACACACTAATGTGTGTGGAGCACAGCAGACAGAGAAGCACCACTACAACCTCCACGTATCATCATAAATTCATTGTGGTGCTCTGTTTGTTGCCTAGCAACAGATGTGCAGACAACTTAACTGGCAGCATTGCGAGGTAACACAGGTGAACCAGTTCAACATCTGGGATGTCCAGGAGCTCCTTCACAGTAACCTGTCCAGGGTTTCAACAAGCTTCATCTATACCTGCCCATTCCAATACAGGGTCACAGGGTCTGCTGGAGCCCATCCCAGCTCTTTTTGGGCAAAAGGCTAGTCCACCATGGACAAGTTCCCAGCCTACTGCAGGGCCACATTAGACAAACAGCCCCATACCTGCACACTCACTCCTAAAGGACATTTAGAAATATCTGCTAACCCAACAGACATGATTTCAGACTCCACACAGACAGACTCCTGTTGGGAGTCGAACCAGAAAGCGTCTTGTTAATGTGGCTGCAATACGTCACTCCCTGGTGACGCTGATCATCCTCTATATTTGTTTTTTTTTCTTGAGTCATCGACCGAGCGAGTTTCTTTGGGATCCTGTTCTGTAGAATCAGGGCCACAGTGATCTGGTCTTGGAGTCTTCATGTGCGTGTGCACAAATTGGTTGAGACTGTTCTTATGTCTGTGGTTTCACATGTTTTTAAAGTCAATTAGGATTTGAAGATCATCTAGTGTGTGGAAAGCCCAAAGAGGGTCCCAACCGGGGCTGCCCTCCCTACGTCTGGTTCTGCTGGAGGTTTTTTTAACCCCGTTAATTCGCTTTTTTATCCTTTCCACTGGTGCCTAGTGCTATCTCAGGATGGGGAATTGTGCCAACCTGAAGATTCAATACAATCTTTTACTGAATTGCTATTGTTTGATTTTTTTTAAAATTGGGGATTATATGAAGAAGACTGAAGACATGAAGACTGAATTGCTTTACAATAGGACTGTGCCTAACTGGTTTGGTGTGTGTGCAACCTTGAAAGGACTTTTGTTGTAAATTAGCACTGTACAAATAAAGAAAGTTAGAAAGTAATTTAAAATAGACATAGACCATCTGCTGTGTAATGAAGGTAAACAGCTCAAGGCGAGATTCGGTGAGTCCTCATTGTTTTTCCTGTTCTGTTCGACTGCTGCTGGTGTAGTGATGCCTGTATTGGCTGCAAGCTGGTACTTTGTAGGGTTTGTTGTTTTGACACACATACCAACCCAAGTTGGAAAGGTTTAACATTTCATTTAGTCCGATTCCACCCATCACCCATCCAAGTGTACTGTAGATACCAGCAGATCGTTCTTTCTCTACTCTGCGTTGTGTAATAAAACCTCACATCTAATCTTTAATCGACTTCCTGCCAGAGAACTACAACACAGCTGCGGGCTTTGGCAGACGTTTAATTGCCCTCTTCTGTCATGTAATGCATTACATACTGCAAAAAGAACATCTTCTCCTGTGAACCGGCGATAGAGTTTGTATCGCGTGTCATCCGTGTCAGACTCACACAATAACACCCACAAACGTGTTGAATTACAATTCCATTCACTACGAACCAAACACTAAATTCTTTTCCATCTGTTATGTACACAGTCGACTCTATCGATGTATTGTTCCCTATCAGGACACTGTAAACCCAAGGACAAACACACTCACGCATCATAATACCTTGGCTGTGCTCCCCGTTTGCCATTGTCACCAATAAACACTGCCTACAATCATCTGTGAATGTTGGCCAACTAATCTGGTTGGCCTTATGGCTGCAAAAGAAAAAGCTGTTGAGTTTGTCGCTTCCCTTTGTCTGTCTTTAGTCTCTTTTTGTTCTCGGGTTATCACACTGCTTGATTTTAATCAACGTGATGCAGAGCACCAGCACTGAAGAGAGGTTTCACGGAAAATACCTGCAAAATGAAAACACAGCATTATTCAAGACTTGTGACTGAACAAAAACCTCTTTAGTCAAACTAATTAATGCATTTGTGCATGCTGGTTTTTTTGAAGATGATAATGTCCCCTGTTTCCGATAGATCTGAGAAATGCCTGTGGATTTATATAAAACAAACAGTGTATTTATTTCTGTTCCATAGCAGATTAATAACAGAAGACAATGTTTTTAAATCTCAAAAACCCACATTGTTGCCAGCATAAAACATAGAAAACATATCAAATGTTGAAAGTGATGACTTATACAGAAGCATCCAACAGCCACTATTCAAAACAGCAAGATGGCAGCGGCGTTGCTTGTAACACCTTTAAGCTTTTACTGCAACTGCAACCACTATTCCTACTCCACTGCATTTCATTTTGGGTGTCTCTTGTTGATACTGTGCCTACGTCACATGCTTCTTTTCTCTGATTTTTTTGTTTTTTGCAGAGGCAGTTTCTCTGGTGTCTGTTGGTTTTACACCCTGGAAGTCAAAGTGGAATCTGGAGGAACCAGACTAATTCTCCGTATCGAAGAGGAAAAGCATCAGGATGTCTGGCCAGGCTAGAAATGTCCCAAGTTGCCTTGACCTTTGTGTTACAAGCCGCTTTTTATTTTTCCAGCAAATTCCACATGAAGACCTACTACTGTGCAATACAACAAAAAAAAGCTTAATTTTGAAGCCAGACAAAAAAAAAAAAAGTGATTGTAAAACCCCTGCTACTTGAGTTTTTCTCTGGTTTATTACAAAAACACAATTCTTCTTCAAACATGATTTCTTTCCAAATTTTCATCTTTTGAAAATACGGCTTTGTAAGATTTTCCAAACTGTTTTGGACGCTACGTTCAAGCATATCAATCATATCCAGACTGTATCTTTCTTTTTTGACAGTCTGATCAGCCAGAAATCACATGAAATTCATTTCTTTTTCCAAACTTACAGTCACATTACTCACAAATGTCAAATTGTCTTTTTTGTCATTTGCAAAATAACACAAACAAGAACTGTATCTACAAGACTGATGGACTTGTTTAATTGTCTAGTCACGAAAATAATCAAAGAATTGTTAGCTGGTGCCTCAATTAACAGTTAAGTAAGAGGGCTTACAGCACCTTTTAACAGCAAATAGTATAATGACAGCTTGTATCCACATCAGTTCATCTCTTTTTAAAGGTCTTGAGTGTCTCACCTCTGTGTTGGAAACATCTTCATCCATATTACACCACTGTAAACACGGATCACACGGCCATCCAGGCTCTGTGATCGTGCATCAACGACTAAAACTGGCTGCAGACTCCGCTGAACGTAGGATCTGCTGTAGGCTGCTCTTGTAATGTCTTTCCCCCGGTACATGCAGGCTGATGTGTCACTGAATGCAAACTTCCTCTTCTACGTTATTGCTTACACCACCGTTAAGGCTCATCTGTGTGCTTCCTACCTGTGATCGACAGATCAGAAGAAGTGACCCAGAAGAGCAGGAAAGGAAGTGAATACAGCTATATAATTGTTTCCAAATGTTTTAATTTCGTTGATCCACATTAGACCACAACAGCTGTGTTTACACACTGAAACATTATATGCAGAGGATCAGAAATGATCTGTTTTCAGATAGTGGAGTAATTCCACTAATTTGACTAACTGTTAACTACCTCTGCTTCCCAGCTCCCGGCTTTTGTGTCTTCAACTCCAACCAACCTCAGTATTTTTATCATATATATTTTTTTTTTTAAAAGTTTTAAAATGTCCTCTTTCTTTGTCCCTATGAGCAAACATGACGTCTGCCTCAGTATAAACAGCAGCAAAGTCTCTGATCTAGAAATGACACGTCCGTTATTGGTGTTTGTGCAGGTAACTCCTCCAAAGTGTAATATTTACTTTTAGCGAAGCTTAGATTTATTTCACCAGAATGATGTTTAGATGTGCACGGTGGCTTAGTGGTTAGCACTGTTGCCTCACAGCAAGAAGGTTCCTGGTTCGATTCCCGGCCTGGTGGGTCTTTCTGTGTGGAGTTTGCATGTTCTCCCCGTGCTTGCGTGGGTTCCCTCCGGGTACTCCGGCTTCCTCCCACAGTCCAAAAACATGCAGGGTAGGTTAATTGCTCTTTCTAAATTCTCCCTAGGTGTGAATGTGAGTGTGATTGGTTGTTTGTATTGTATGTGGCCCTGGATAGACTGGCGACCTGTTCGGGGTGTACCCCTGCCTTTCGCCTGATATGCGTCGGGATAGGCTCCGACAGACCCCCGTGACCCGGAAACGGATAAAGCGGGTATAGATAATGGATGGATGGATGGATGTTTAGATGTTTTGGGGGCATTTATTGTCAAACTGGAATTTTTCTCGGATACAGCTGTGGAAACAAAATGAGTTCACCTCATGTAGGAGACACACGCTCACAATAAAACAACAGGAAAGCCTGAACGTAATCAGCAGCGGTGGCTTTAATCAGAAGATACCAATATTAGTGCAACACGAGCCCTCAGAAGATACCGCGTCGGGTCTGTAGCCAATGGAGTGAAGATGCAAACATACAAAGCATCTTCTGTTTGAGCCACATTATCAGTAGATATGTCACAAATTTATGAAGAATTTAGATGCTTGTTTATGTAGTGAAAAGACGGTTGCGGGTCAGCGTCTATGCACAACATATCTGCTCCTTTCTATTGGTTTGATTGGATTGTACAGAAAAACATCACAAAACAAAGAACTTAAAGGCCCGTCCTTAAGGTCCGCGCTCCTTTTTGTGACATCTCTCTAAGGGAATTAAAAACATATTTCCAGAGATAAGATTTCATACAGCGCCTTAAGCACATGAGATAAGTCATCATTTACAATATTGGAGGAAGCTTACTCACAACTCTTTTTCTACTGTTACAAATGTGTTTCTAAGGATTTTGTCAATAAGCCAGAGGTTCCAAAGTAGGAAAACATTATCTGAAATAATTTCCCCCTTTGCTGGTACAATGTGTTTTCCGAGGTGGGTTGACTTGGACCAGTATGGATGTTTCAGTTAACAGTTTTCCAGGGTAGAAACTATTTAAACAAAAGGAGGTTTTGGTTTGGCTCCTGCTCCACATCACCGTGTTCTGGTTTAAATCCTTGACTGTACGAAAGGACATGGACAAACCCTCTTTGACATCCACCATGGGCTTTTTGTAGATTAGTTTGAGGCCTGTTTTTGAAGAGCTTACTGTCCAGTCCTGGTTAACCCCCCCCAAAAAATGAGCTCCGACCAATCTCCACTGGGACCTTCAACTAGCCGAGGGTTCCTGGAGCTCTGTCCTGGCACAGGTCTGGGAAAACCAGAGCTAGTCGACTGTTGACTACTGGTTCTGTTCGTCAGCCTGGAAGATTCACCTGGATGTCCAGGTGAATCTGGAGAGTGGTTCAGCTGGAGAAGGCAGCTATTCCTGTTGCTGGCTGGAATAACTCGGTTATCCGGTTATTCGGTTGGGAGAGAAGGCAGCTGCTGCCTGCCTCATTCCCAGCCCCTTCCAGATCAAATGGGCTAAACGGGTTGTCTCCCTGTGCTGACCATGTCATCGTAGCTCCTGGTGAAAGGTCGCGAGCTGATCTGCAGCCTTCGTCATCTGGACCGTTTGATACCGACCCAGAGCTGGTGGCTGTATTCTGCCATCTTATGTTCAAAACAAGATTCACAGTTCAGATGTCACGCTCACCAAAAAAGGCTGAGCACTAAGAAGCTTAAGTGATGACAGCTGTCACTCAACAATCCAAGCACCTCATTTTGCAAGATTTTGTGGGTTAGCAGTTTACAGTTGCAGGTTTGAGGGTGCTTTGTGGCCCTAATAAAGCCACCAGACCGTGAGGTTCAGGTTACAGCGGTTTCCAACTCCAACATCTGATCAGGGAGAGGGGGTATGTGTAATCCTTCGATTGGCTCAAGTGACAATGTTCTGTCACCGCTCCAGTATGAAGACTTTTATACTCTTCACACCTCGCTTGCAGGCACAGAAAGTGAACAGATGAACTTTTGTTCACAAGGAAGGTTCACAGAACATCCTTCCAGGAACCACTAAACAGCTTTTACAGTAACACAGAGACAAAGAACTTCATGTGAACCAGAACACAAACCACTGTCTACAGGACAAACTCAGCTTTCTCCCCACCAGCGTGCACGTAGGGGTCTCTGGAGCGCCGATTTTGCTGGGTGGCATCAAATTTAATCTTCACCAACATTTGCCTTTTTGTCCAGCTGGGAAACCAGGCTGCCACACAAATATTAACTTCACATCAGATGAGTGGACGGCAATAAATCAGATGGGTTCTAGTGCCTAAAGTATTTCTGTCCTACAGAACTGTCAAATTCGGTTTGGTTGAGACTATAAGGCAAGGCAAGGCAAGGCAAGGCAAGGCAAGGCAAGGCAAGGCAAGGCAAGGCAAGGCAAGGCAAGGCAAGGCAAGGCAAGGCAGGTTTATTTTTATAGCACATTTCAGCAGATGATGCTCTGTGTTGGCTATATCTATGCATCAGTAAACTACAAGACTTAGGTCTTTTTTTTAACTAGGACACATTTTAATGCCAGGTCTGAAAAATGTCTTTGAGGCTTTCGAGCTGATGTCTGAAAAGATAATCCTCACATTCGCTAAGAAAGAGATGGTTAAAACGTTTCAGCACACTGTTTTGACTGCAAAGAAACGGCAAACCTTACTTACAGAAACGCAGCATACTAATAAAAACGAAGGGATGGTAGAGCTGCACTGTTTTTAACTTATCCAATTTCCTCCACAAACAGAGGGAAATGGGTTGGTGTTGAACATGAAGCTCTTGATCCAGAGACTGGTCCTAAAACCCTGCACCTCAGTCCTCAAAGACTTGGTCCAGGTAACTGGACTTCCATTTCTTGGTCCTTGAAAACCTTTCTTCTTCCATCCAGATTCTTCAACTCAAACTGACTGGTGGGGTTTTTGAGCTTATAAGCTGTTAACGTCATGCAAATCACAAACCATATCGCCTCTCCTGTAGCCATACTCCTGGTAATACTTCAGGCTTTGGCGATGATGCAAACTTTGGTTTATGCAAACATTCCTTCTTCAGTATTTTTTTGTATTCTCAGGTTTTTGTGGTCACGTCACCCAAAAACACTGGCATGAATGAAGAATGGTAACAGGACGTCCTCCAAGAGCAACTTCATGCATGCTTTGTGAAGACGGGTTGAGAATGCAAATATTATTTGTATAAATCTGATGCATTTGCTAATAAAAGCTGTTAAAACTTATGAAATGCTTACAAATGTTCTTCAGTGTACCATGCCAACATGTGGAAAAACATGATCTAAGATCATTGAAGCAGAAACCACAATTTTCATCAGTGCCAAGACTTTAGTCATGTTTATAGAGTCAGATTATGTAACAGGGTTGTAATTGGCTACAAAAGAGGTAATAAGGGGGATCACATTTAAAATGATCAATGAGGCAAAACCATTTAGCAATAACAATAAGCCTAATTAGCTCTAAGATTATAAACACCCAACTTATAAAGAGAAGGTCCTTCTTGTGCTGACAAACCAGCTCTGACCAGTCAGACAGTGGACCAAAACAACATCTGGGGGTGTCCTGGAGCGTTTAGTGCTGGAACATCAGAAATAGATTTGGACCCTGTGGGTTTTGGAGTTGGACCTTTGTGGACTGGGCTTGCTTCCAGTTCAGATCCTCTCTGACCCTCTGAAAACTTCTCATACTACTTCTATATGAGAGACATAATTGACCCAACGTGGTGTTCTGCCAAGAATAAAATGGTTATATCAGTGCATACTTGGACTGATGAGAAAAAAAAAACCAGAAAATTAAAATAGGGCGGCATAAATGGACTAACAACTCAACAATGGTGAGGTCATGCTTTCCATAAAAACAAACATTACATCTACAGATCTCTGTTAGACAGTAAATCATTGAAAATGCTCATTTTCTTTCGTCTATGTTGTTGACTTTTGTAAAGGCCAAACTGTATTACTACCGCTCCCATTCCATGCCGCGCTCCTGGGACTGGGATTGGTGTGGAAGTAAGAGTTAGTTTCTTACAAGCCTGCATCAATCTGCTCACACATTCTTATTCACTCGCATTTCGCTGGACGAACAACAGCAAAGAAACGCAAACCACATCTGTAAGAGGAGTCTGAGGAAGGACGAAGGCTGAGGAAAACGTTATTGTCTTCTTCTGCCTCCTGGAACCACTTCCTCCCTTCTCTTCGCTGTCTACTTCTAAAGAGCTCAACAGTTAAAAATAAGCCATTGTTAATTACACACAATGGGACGCGGAGGGGAGTTTCACAATGATAAGGACAGAACTCGGACAAACTTTTATATGAAAATGCTGAAATGAGGCGAGAAAGTTTAGTTTGGAGGGATCTATCAAAAACCATCGACCCATCACCTGTTCCATTCAGGGTCACGCAAACTCATCACAGCCGTACGGGCAGAACATCAAAACGTTAAAACGGTTCTTCTAATCTGTGACTGGTGCCAATTACTGAATTAAAATCAAGAAATTCCACATCAGCAACCGTAACTTATATTAGTTACACAGTTTAAAAACAGCAACGGTCACACATGATCAGGAAGGTGCAGGAACATGCAAGCGTACAAAAACCACTGGGGGCTGCCTCCAAAAATCCTTCAGCTACTTGGTGCTTAAGTTTTTAAGTGAATTTGACTTCTAAGTTGTTACCTAGTTGTTGCCCAGACCTGCGCCGCTGGTCCGGGCAGCATTCTGCTAGTCCTCATTTCAGGTCTGGCAGTACTTACTTCACGCATGTCATTTTGGTAGCCACAAATTAATTAATCAATTAACTAAATTATTATTATTTGATCATTTCTGGGTTTACCCTGTTTGGGCGGAGTCAGCGAAGGTCAATATGTCATCATAGAGCCTAGAAAACCTCTGATTCCCTTTATACATTTTGATAATATTGACTATTTATATATATTATTTACTTGGATAAATAGCCTGCAGAGAGAAAAGTCTTCAGAACCAGCAGGTCATAACATTTCATCCCCCAGTCCAGCATCTTTCTATAGCAAAATAAGTGGCTGAGTAGCAGCTTCTTGGGTCTTATTGGGTTTCTGAGCTGGTTGACAGAGCATTTGTAAAATCTGTCACTACTGTATCAGGATGCCAGTAAACCAACTAAATATTTTATAATACTGTAAATGTGGAAAAAAATCAGGCCCATTACCTGACAATGACACATGACTGTGGTTAAAATACTGCAGTGAAATGAATTCAGCTACTTTTAGAGTTACTAAAAGCAAATAGTCAACTGGACGTCAGCATAATAGAATTGTGCTTTACAAATCAAAAACACACAGCTAGAAGAGGTTAAAGCTGCAGAGCTCGGAGATGATTGTCAGTATACTTGCCAGTATAGCTACACCCTTCACATTTCTGATATCTGATTCCAGATTGAAATAAAATGGAAAAATGCATGACTGGCTGCTTTAAAATGAAACACAGATGTGAAAAATTGGTGTGCAATGTTTGTACAGCAAAATCCTGTTATGCAATGAGACTCAAACTTACAGGAAAAGGGACTAATGGGATCCCCTGTGCTTTCATCGTACAGATGCAGGCGCACCAAAAGTTACATATTTAACAAATGCACATTTGTCTAGAAAAAAAACGAGTTACAGTAAATGCACTGTGACGTTTTGTAAATTTTGCATCTGCTCTGTCAGTTTTTCACAGTGAATGATGGTGCATCTTCCGTCCCTGGTGTATAAATCCATGTTTCAGGAAAGAGTTCTGCACACTTTTTGATCCTGTGAATCACTTCAGACCGTTCCCACACCAGCAGCCGGATTTACAGCGATGGAGTTGCATGTATGACTGATTATGTTCCCATAGTTGGGCCCAAAAATAGCTACTCCAACTTGGACTTGTGCCATTCCTTTTTATTTCTTATTTCTGCTTTTCATCCCCACGCTGGTAAAATAAGCACAGCAAGAGTAGAAAAAAGTAAGAAAGCCACTTCAATAATTAAATGATTAATTAATGAGTAATGGCAAATAATGGCCTGGTATGCCGACTCTTTCTAAGCCTGTTATTTACTGCTTAATCAATCGTTCACTAGGGGCTGAACAATATTAGAAAAGTGTGCGATATGCGTTATTATCCAGGCTGAAAATAAGGACATAACTTAAAGTATATCAATAAATAATGAATGGAGTCAGTGTCTGATTTGCAGCTAATGTTGACCCCTGGCAGCAAAGCGCCTATTCAGACACATAAAAAGAAATGTATTATTTCTATTAAAACAGAATTCCTCTTTGCACCACTTTTCTTTACTTCTCTCTTTCCTTCCTGTCACAATGCTCACATCTCCTGTTAGGTTCTACCTGACTAACCAAACACACTATTGAGATTTAGAGTATAAATGCATAACACTTGTAAAATAGCAGCCTGACATTCATTCTGATGTGTTTTCTTCGTTCTTAATGTAATAATATTTCATGTTGATATCGCGATAATGACATATTTTCAATTTATTGTGCAGCCCTATGGTGCACCTCTTAAAAAGACAGCTTGATGGCCTGAAAACTGAGTGTATAACAGTTTAAGTTAGTTTCAAACCTCTGAAAGTTAGGAAAAGCATAATATGGAACCTTTAAAATTGCTTTTATCTGTGGGGGGCCTATCCACAAGACCACCTACGAGGAATGACATTTTTGAGGCTTAAAATAGGAATTTGTGTTGATGTAGGTTCATTCCTGCCAGGCAATTAATTGTCATTTTGCAGCAAACACATATTCTGTTTTCACTAAAAACTGGCTCAGTTGAGTTCGTTTTGTTCCTTAACAAAACTTTACACTTATCTAATATTGGACCTAGGGTTGTTGTAACTTCATGATGTTCCTTTAAGTAGAACAATAAATAATATATATATATATATATATATATATATATATATATATATATATATATATATATATATATATATATATATATATATATATATATATATATATATATATATATATATATATATAAATGCATGTAATAAAATGAAATGAATGACATGTTCTATCTTTTCATCAGTATCCCAATAAGAAGTTAAAAGTCAGGTCACATATTGTTATTGCTTTATCACAAAAAATAAACACCAAAACAAATTACTGAAATTTCTGGGTTTTTTTTGCAGTTGTCTTTCATGCAAAATGACTTTGTAAGTCTAACAACAACTCCTGCACCTCTGTAGCTATTATTTACATACAGAATGCAACCCAACATGCCACTTATCTGCCACTGAGGCTAAAATAAGCACAAGTCTTTTTGACGTACTTGGCGGAGGGGGCTGGGTGGAGGGGGGCTCTTTGCTTGTATTATGAACACTTGGGGGATGGGACTGAAGTGGCGGCCAACACACCTATTAATATACTGATAGCTTCCTGGCAAGAGCAGGCTGTTCCAGTCCAAGACTCACTGGGACACTGGTGGAGTGGAAGTGTGGGGGTTCCCACGAGCAGACACACAGTCAGACTGTAGAGTCCAGGAAACATCCTGCAGTATTCCGTAGTCAAGCTGCTCTCAGATAAAAGTCTTGGCTGTCAGGATTGCAACTTCAAGGTAAATCTGATAATCATGGGTATTCCCCAGGATGTTTCACTCAAATGGCTGTTACAGTAGATTATAAACACACAAAGCGATCCAACAAAAGGAAAGGCCGTGCTAGTGATATGAACAGCTACTTGGGACATTTGATGGCACTGGAATCATTTTAGAGAGAGTCACTCTTACGCAGATGTGTAAACAGGACATAGATGAGTCTCACGTTTGCAGCAGTCAATGTGAAATCGGTCCAGCAGAGACCACAATTCCTGCCAGGCTGCAGGAGGTGGTTTGATGGTTGCTAATGTGCATGCACAAGCACATGGAAATCACCCCGGAGAAATGCAAATTCTGGGAGAAAATAACAAGTCACTTTTCAGCACATCCGGCTAGCAGAGATTCATTTCAGCAACGCTTGCTCTGGCAGAAAGCAGGAACCCTTTGGATTTTTGGTTTCTGCATTAATTTCCCCTAAAACATGGTCTGTCTTCTTTTGTTACTGACTTAACGATTTTACAAGCACTTTCAAGGTCGTAGATACATTTTTCACAGGAAATAAAGAAGATTCTTGCCTGAGTTGGGGGCGTGCGCCTGTCATCTCAGACGATAAGTAGAAGCTGGGGCCCCCACGTTTTGGCATGAAGACAAAATCAAAGATGTTTAAAGGCAGGAGAAGTAATTTCTCTTCATATTTTAACAATAGCTGTCCAGTTTTCTATGAAACCCTCCAGCACGCTATGAAACCCTCCAGCGCTCTATGAAACCCTCCAGCGCTCTATGAACCCCTCCAGCGCTCTATGAACCCCTCCAGCGCTCTATGAAACCCTCCAGCGCGCTATGAAACCCTCCATCACTCTATGAAACCCTCCAGCACTCTATGAAACCCTCCAGCGCTCTATGAAACCCTCCAGCGCTCTATGAAACCCTCCAGCGCTCTATGAAACCCTCCAGCGCTCTATGAACCCCTCCAGCGCTCTATGAACCCCTCCAGCGCTCTATGAAACCCTCCAGCGCGCTATGAAACCCTCCATCACTCTATGAAACCCTCCAGCGCTCTATGAAACCCTCCAGCGCTCTATGAAACCCTCCAGCGCTCTATGAAACCCTCCAGCACACTATGAAACCCTCCAGCACACTATGAAACCCTCCAGCGCTCTATGAAACCCTCCAACGCTCTATGAAACCCTCCAGCGCACTATGAAACCGTCCAGCACTCAATGAAACCCTCCAGCGCTCTATGAAACCCTCCAGCGCACTATGAAACCCTCCAGCGCACTATGAAACCCTCCAGCGCACTATGAAACCCTCCAGCGCTCTATGAAACCCTCCAGCGCTCTATGAAACCCTCCAGCGCTCTATGAAACCACATTTCCTTCATGAATTCTCCCGACCCTGTCAGTAACTTGTTGGACCAATGTCTGCTATGGTTTGAGAGGGGTGGCTGCTCCCACTCTCTTTGTTTCCGGTTTAAGGCACAAGAGCTGTGTAAAGGTTAGTTGTTTTTTTTTTTCTCATGTTTTCACAATGAACTTACAAGAGAGCAACTCATGGTGAAGGCTTCCCGTATTTTTAATATTATTGCAAGTCATAAGTCTTATTTCATGCAAATTAAGTCTTTTCATAACGCCATTAGAGACAACAACCAATAGAAATGTTTTTGTCCTTTGGTTCACAAAGGAATCTCCTTGTAATTGTGTAAATAGTGATCCCAGGAGATCCCCATTCTTTATGAAATCTTTAGTCTGCAACATGAAACTCTGGCTTATACTCTTTAAATGTGAAGGCATGTCATGCATTGATCTTTTACACATCTTTCCAAAGTTTTTGCAAAATTGTCTAGTATCGTTGGCACAAGTCACCAGGTTGGCACCCAGACTTTTTCTATCTAGATTTCTTGGATCTTTGTATATCTTTTTTTCTTCCAGCACTGTGGCTGTGGCTGTGTTTAAAAAAGACACCATCCATCCATCCATCCATCCATCCATCCATCCATCCATCCATCCATCCATCCACTTCTACTTATCCAGGTTTGGGTTGTGATCATAGTGACCGAGTGGGAATGGAAAGGTTTCAGCTTTGACTCCTGGTGAGGTCTTTCTGTGGTGGGTTTGTGTGTTCTCCCCACACATCAGGAAGGGCATCTGGTGTAAAACCTGTGTCAAACTGATACGCATCCCGGTTTGACTGGCCACCTCTGTGAGATATTCCAAGGAGATACTGAGGCCAGCCAAGAGATATAATCTCTCCATGGTGTCTTGGGTCTGCATCATGGCCTCCTCTGGTTGGACATGGCCAAAACAGCTCCTCAGAAAGATGTACAGGGCTCATCCTAACTAGATCCCCCAACCACTTCAGCTGGCCCTTCTCAGTGTGGAGGAGCAGTGACTCAACTGTAAGGGAATGACTGAACTTCTCACCCGATCTCTAAAGGAGAATCCAGCCACCCCGCAAAGAAAACTCATTTCAGCTGCAAGTATCCGCTGTCTTGTCCTTTTGATAACTACCCACAGTTCATGACCATAGGTGAGGGAAGGAGCATAGGAGCATAGCAGTAAACTCCCTTTTCACCACAGGACCAGCACAAAGTCCACATTACTGCAGGTCCTGCCCAGATCTGCCAGTCAATCTCCCATTTTCATTCTTCCCAATAAAAACACAAGACATTATAATCGTTTGTGTGTTATCAATTTAAGCACATTGTTTTTGTCTAATATTATGACTTGGGTAAAGATCAGCTTATATTTTACTACAAATCCAAGGAGTTCACATACGTTTTATTGCTATTGTATTTCAATAATATGTATTAACTGTATTTATAACCACTGTTATATTTTGTTTAACAAAAGTGAATAATTAATTTTTTTGTCAGTTTCTTTCACACATCAGAGACAGCCGATCGGTATATTTGGTATCAGCCAATATTTAAAGATAACCTAAGATATTGATCTTAGGTTGGGAACTGAAAAAGTAGGACTGGTGCATCCATTGTACAATAACTTATTAATAAGCATTTAAGACATGTTTTACTTTACATATATTCTTGTAACACAACTCCTCCACCACAAAGCTCTTTATTTATCTTTATATATACCAACTTTTGACTCAAGGTGGATTACAACCAGCTCCATGACTCTGAACATGCAGTAATCCTCTATTTACTGTATTCAGCCTTAAAGACATTATCCCAACAGCACGGTGTTATTTTATTTTATGCTACTAAGAAATGCAACAGCAGAAGCAGGTAACAAAGCCTGCTGCCACAAATATACAAAACCACAGAGCAGATAAACTGTTCATCTAGTTTTCAGCTTTTAGTTTGTCAATTTGTCTCAGGCTGTCAGAGATCTACATGGATATTTTGTGGTTTAACATGATAAATACAGTCCTATCGTCTTTTCACACAAACGTACTTTTTGTATTAATATCCATTAATTGCTGTGCAGATTATTTTCGCACTTAATTGCTTAGGATAGATTTAGCAGTTCCCACATTTCCAAGGTAATTTCACTCTTCACGTCTATTGCAATGAGAGTTTTCCTTTGTGGACAGAGCAGCATTACATGCTGAGTTGGATGGACACTTAAAAAAAGACTACTGCAATAATTTATTAACTGAACTGTTCCAAATACGAGGAGCTGAAATGTATGGCTTACCTTCTATTTGAGTGTGATGTCAAACTGTCTTTTCCTCGAAATATCCAAAGACTTGCATGCTCCTAGCGGAGAAACGCTTCATGCTGTCTTTCTATCAACACTGATTGACCAACGCGGCCAATCAGCTGTCAAGCTGCGAAACGTCGTACACACTCACTTCCGGTCAGCCTTTCAAAATAAAATCACACTTCAAGGTACCACCTTACGGTTTTTCTGAATGGAATGGAATTGGGTTGAATAATACTTTATTAATTAAGAAAGGCAAATTATAGTTTGTCGTGTAAAATAAAACAGTAAATAAACAAAATGGGTCGAGGTGAGATGAGGTGAGGTGAGAAACTTTGATAATAGGTTTGATAATAGGTTTGATTAAAATCCCCAGTTGTGAATGCAGAATCAGCAGTTATTGCAGGTTAACTCCCATAGTAGACACCATGAATGGGAACCCACAATTAACACTGCAATTAGTCCTGTCCCACTTCTCTTAGCATAAAGTATTTTGTCCACCTGTATTGAACAAAATAGAGAGATGCTAGAGTATGAAACATGCTCTTGCAGCCTTATCTAAAAAACCAAAAACAAAAACGTACAAGCTCATCCATCCCACCTCTCAGGGATCCGCATAATGATCCAGAGAAAAAAATGAAATACTCTCTATTTTTCTTCTGCTCTATTGATTGATTATTGAACTCTTCTCTTCAGCTCACCTACATCTGTGTACTTTTTCTGATAACGTGTAAATTGTCTTTCATTTGGGATTTAATAAAGTATTTTTTTAATTGAATTTAACACATTTCTGATGATATGGGCACTCATCAATACAAATGTTTGAAAAAAAAAGAAAATAAATAGAGGTAATCCAGGAGGAGCAGCAACATATCAACTTGAAAAGATTATAGTTTTTATGGAAAAAGGGGGTCATTTTAATAAATCAATAAATACATAAAAATACCAAGAATATTTGAATAACAACATAATTTTACCTGCATTTTACCTGCAACAGCAAATATCACAATTTTTAAAAAAGAAATTAATGTAATTATGTCAGTTGTGTTTCTTTCTATACCACATTATTTAATACAATAATGTCGAATGATGAAGGAATCGAGGATTCATGGAGTTTTTATTTTCATTTCAACACATGTCAGACAAGAGGTGGAAGGAAATGCGTTCCCCTGGTCTCGGTGCCAGCACAATGACGCAATAACACAGTACAATATAGTTTAAAAAACTGAATACAGTTTAAAGTAAGTGTTTATAAGATCTCCTAGTTTTGGGGTGATTTTTCTTTAATTCACTGATTAAGAAGAAGGCTCATTGATGCCACCTTCAAAACATAAACAGCACCATCTCCTGTTTGTGGTTTGACAGCCTTTCGTTGAAATTTACTTTGGAGAATTTAAAGCGCTGTGAAATGTTCAGTCGTTGGACGCCGAATCGTTCGTATTTATGCATTAACGTATTTCACTAACTTAATTTTGAATATGATTTAGACAATTATTATTATTTTATTTTGATACTAAAATACATTTATTCCGTGCGCCAATACGCATTTTGTCCGAATAAATAAACTTTTGAGGGTAAAGTTGAACGTTTTACGAGCAAACCCAAACGCATCGGTTATTTTTCTCGTTGCTCGACCATTGGTCAATTCCGTCACTTTGAGCCAATCACAGCGCTGAGGTGGAGAAGCACGCGCCCAGCCTTGTTTCGGTCACGTGACGGAGCCTGCGAAGATGGTGGAAGTTTCCTCTTCCGAGAAGTGAAATTCGGACTGAACCCGCCGCGTTTCGCAGGACACCGACCGGAGCGTCGTTTCAGCAGCGCTACCTGAGATCCACCGTCTGCTTCGGGTGTGTGTGAGCGACGACACTATCGGCCTTTGGCGCCTCTTGTCTGGCTGTCGCGCTTCGCGGTTCAGCCGTCGTGACACAGGCCAGCGGACGAGCGGGTTCCGGAACCGGAGCGGCGTCGGGCCGTCGTACCTGGCGGCCAGCTGACATCCAACACGCTCTCGCTGCTCCACTAAACCACCGATCTGTTTCGGGTGGAAGTGCTTCGTGTTCCGCGTCGTGTTTGTTTACAAACTCACCGGGACGAAGTGTTACCCGCCGTTTGGCTAACGGCGTTAGCATTAGCGGTGTATCCGAGTCGGATCAAACGTTGTAACCTTACTTACGTTTGTTATTTAAACATATCAGACAGCACCTACAAACCTAGAAGTTTCCACAGTGGGAGAACAGCGTGCCGCGCTCAGCTGGATGTCTACCGCCGCGCCGCTGCGGTTTTACTGTCGGACTCGAACTTCACCTGAACCAGCTGCAGGTAGACGGTGGCTCGTTATCGGATCGACCGACTACACCTGTCAAACTTCATTACTCAGATTACGGCAGATGTTTCCTGCTCGTCGGCGTCGCCTTTCTGAAACAGTTCTGGCTGGGTAGATTTGTGCCATCCGTCTGGTTTTAAAGTTAAAAACGACTGTTCGCAGCTGCTGAGTAAAACTTGGAGAAGTGTTAGTTGGTGTCAGCAACTTTCTTCTACTTCCATGTGAGCATTTATTAAGTCGGAAGGCATCTGGCGACTGAAGTCATGGGTTTGGTTCTGTTTCTGAGGCGCCTTCATGCCATGGTGTTGTGTTCAGTATTTAACATTTGTCTCAAACTGTATCCTTGTTCAGATGGTTTAAATCGGGTGATTTTTTTTTTTTTTCAGACGTATCCATTTTTAAACATATTAGATTAGTAGAAAAAAAAACATACATGTAATTTAACACTGCTAAAGAACATTCTGTAGTTAAAACAAGCCCGAGTCTACAATGATACTAATCTTCAGAAAAGTATGTTTTGCTCTTGTGTAAGCCAGGAGGAGCAGCAACAAATGTCATCAAGCAGTTTGGCATTTAACTTCCAAGTTTCTTTAAATTTGTTATAAAAGACTTGATATTGTTGAAAGCAAGTAGATTGTCTGTACATGTGTGGTCCTCAGTGATAGTAAGCAGACTAAAGTTCAAACTAAAGTCCTGTTCTGGACATGGGTTCTAAGCACAGGACTAATAATACCTCAGGACCTGCAGCTATTCAAAGATTACACCCCAATGTCTGTTTTCATTGGAATTTACTGACATGACTCTCTGGATGTGTTGTCATGGCCTTGTGTTTAATTGTTGAGAAATATTGGATTGGGCGCTCGTACACTCTGCAGTTGGTTTTCAGAGAAAACTTGTCACATTCAGACAGGTGACAAAACCTAGAGATGACGTGTAAAAGTTGCCATGGTAACAATAACAGAACTGGTGCTTCACATGACTCAATTTTATTGTTGTTCTTCTGCTGGTCTAGATTTTTTTTGGGGGGGGGGGGGTGTCTACATGAAGGTTAATTCTGACACATTTCTTTTTATTATACATTGTTTGGGGAGTTGCCAAAGACGGGCGTCCAGGTAATACTAGTACCATGCGGAATGGGGCATAAGAAACCCACTTGCAATTCGCTGGTCTGTTCTATTAAACCTGCTTATAAGAAACTATGCAGTTCAGTAGAGGTCATTGTAGAGTTTAATATTCAGCAAATACACTCATCTGTAAGACATAAGTGGCCTTTTCCAAGGCTGCAAAGTCAGAAGATGTACTGAATTATTGACCAAGTTTAAAGCAGTAGCCAGAGTGAAAGTTAATCCAGGACTTCATCACTTTCTCCAGCTCTGTCATGTGTCTGCAGACTGGACAAGATGGAATGAAGAACATGTATTATTCAGAAATGCTTTGAGGTAATGCACCAGATTCAAGGAGAGATCATTGGCTTGGCTTCCTGTGTCAGTATTACCTCCATCTTTCTCCTTTTGCCTTTGTTGAACCACTTTTTAGTAGTTGAGAATTGTTAGTATTGGATTTTCATATGTTGAAATCCAGCTTATTTAACATATTGAGCATTTGTTGATCTTGAGTTTAATTGTCCCATAATGGTGGAACTTCTGCACAATTCACATATGGAGCTAATGGTTGATACAGTATCTCAGATGGATGGCATTCCTGTTTGACGTTATGCTCTGTGTTGCATATTTGAGTGAACTGTCTCTCTGTTCTCTCATTGTTGTTTTGAACACAGATGTGAACCTGTTATACTGCTAAGTGGTAACGATAGATTCTGCGATGGGAAATGTAATCTGTAGTGACGTACAGGGAGTGTGTTCAACCTCAGGAGGATAAATATCTGCATTCTTTTATTGGTTAAATGTTTAATGAAAATGACTGCCTCATAGGCTGTGATTGTGGTGCAGTGACATTAAATCACCTTGTATAAACTTGATTATTTAGTCTTTTTTTGCTTGTTTTGCATTTTAAATATAACTCCAAAAATGTCTGTGTGTTACTGGCCTGTTAAATGACCATCCTTCCATCTTCTATCACTGATCTGAGGTTGGGTCACAGGGAGGTGTAGCCTTATCAGGAAAGCCCAGACATCCCCTTGCCCGGCCACTTCGTCTACCTCATATGCAGAGATCCAAAGGTATTCCCAGGCCAGTGTGTCCTGGGTCTTTCCCGAGGTCTCCTCCCAGTGGGACATGACTGGAAAACCTCCAGTATGGCTCCTCTTGATGTCGAGGAGCCTCTCTAGAATGACTGAGCTTCTCACCCTATCACTAAGGGAGGGTCCAGGCAATCTGCTCCGTAAACTCCTTTTTCAGATCCAATCTAATCTATTTTCATGCTGTAGAAAATTCTGGAAGGGTTACGTTTATAAGATATATATGTGAGGGGGAACGGCATATCTTAAAGTTCTGATAAGGTTTCAAAATGAATTTTTGTTCACTATCCTGATACACAGGGCAACTTTAGACGAGGTGGTTAATGAAGTTGGTTACCTCGTTATACTTCCACGAGGCTCTCTGCATATGTTACTGTCACAAACAACACAGAAATGTTTGCGTCGTCCTACTGGACACACATTGACTTGTCAGGAATCACATCAGTGGATGAAATGTTGGTTCTTCTTCAGACATTGTAGGGGTTTGTGGTTCTGGCTGTTGTTGCAACTGGATTTTTTTTATTTATTTATTTATTTATTTATTTATTTATTTATTTATTTATTTTTTGGTTTTACACCGCTGTACACCTTCCTTTTCCAATTCAAAGCACATTCATGCAGAAGTCAGTTTTTCTTTCTTTTGGATTAGCGTTTTCTAATTTTGCTCCAGGCTAAACAGTGACCATTTCTTCTGTAGATTACAGATGCATATGCTTCCCCACAGAACACTGTGATTCTGTAAAACCAGTGAGCTCCAATGTTTGAACCTCCATCAGACATTCTGAATGGCATATTAAGTAACCGCAGCCTATGTGATTTATAAATTTTGGATTGAGATTTTGATTTAAGTTCCACTAATTGTTCTGCCCTAGTTATGACATAGTCTTGAAAATAAAATCTTGCTCTGCCCCCCAAATCTTACTGAGTCTTAAATGCTGTTGATCCCATCATTTAATTTGTTTATTGCAACCTTGCAGCAGTGGAAAACGTATTTGTCTCCACTGTAATTATGTGTTTTCTGTGCTGCAGGCCTCTCCTCCCAGCCTTATGTCATGGCCAGTGAAGTCACCAAGTCGGGCACTTCCAACGGTTACCCTCTGAAGGCACAGTTGCAAATTAATGGTAAAGTCTTTTCATTTATCAACTCTGGACAGATCTTAAAGTCCAGTCCTCATATTTTATTCGTGTGTGTTTTTTTTTTTCACAGTGGGAATTAATAAACCCAAAAATCAAACAAAGGAGGATTCCATTATTTTATCCCTCAAGGTTATTGTCATTTGTTACACCTGTAAATATGATTTTATAATGTGTAAGTTTTAATCAATTTTAATTTATTTCCAGTCTTTAATAAAATACTTTTACATTTGAATTTACTCATGCACCGCAACCATGATCTTGTGAACCAGAAGGCACCAAGTAGGACTGTTTGTGGGAACTTAATGGGCTAATTGAGTTAAATTGGTGGTTAAACTGACTTTGTCCCTCAGGAGCTGTAAACATAAAGCTGTGTCAGGTACTATTGAGCCCACATAAGCAAAATATACTCTACATTGCCAAAAGTTTTTGCTCACTAATCCAAATAATCGGAATAAGGTGTTCCAGTCACTTCCATTGACACAGGTGTATAAAGTCAAGCACCTCGGCATGCAGACTGTTTTGAAGACTATTTGTGAAAGAATCGTCGCTCTCAGGAACTCTGTGAATTCCAGCGTGGAACTGTGATAGGATGCCACCTGTGCAACAAATTTGGGAACAACAGAAACTCAGCCATGAAGTTGTAGGCCACCTTAACTGACAGAGCGGGGTCAGAGGATGCTGAGACGCATAGTGGGAAGAGGTGGACAACATTCTGCAGAGTCAATCGCTACAGACCTCCGAACCTCATGCGGCCTTCAGATTAGCTCAAGAACAGTGCACAAAGAGCTTCATGAATGGGTTCCCATGGCCAAGCAGTTGCATCCAAGACATACATCAACAGTGCAATGCAAAGGGTCAGATGCAGTGGTGTAAAGCACGCCGCCACTGGACTCTGGAGCAGTGGAGACATGTTCTCTAGAATGACGAATCACTCTTCTCCATCTGGCAATCTGATGGACCAGTCTGGGTTTGGCGGTTGCCAGGACAACTGTACTTGTCTGACTGCACTGTTCCAAGTGTAAAGTTTGGTGGAGGGGGGAATGATGATGTGGGGTTGTTCTTCAGAAGCTGGACGTGGTCCCTTAGCTCCAGTGACAGGAACTCTGAATGCTTCAGCAAACCAAGACGTCTTGGACAATTCCATGCTCCCAACTTTGTGGGAACAGTTTGGAGCTGGGCCCTTCCTCTCTTCCTACATGACTGTGCACCAGTGCACAAAGCAGGTCCATGAAGATGTGGATGACAGAGTCTGGTGTGGATGAACCTGACTGGCCTGAGGGGAGTCCTGACCTCAACCCGACAGAACACTTTTGGGATCAATTAGAGCGGAGACTGAGAGCCAGACCTTCTGGTCCAACATCAGTGTGACCTCACAAATGTTCTTCTGGAAGAACGGTCAAAAATTCCCGTAAACTCACTCCTAAACCTTGTGGACAGCCTTCCCAGAAGAGTTGAAGCTGTTACAGCTGCAAAGGGTGGACTGAGGTCATATTAAACCCTATGGATCAGGAATGTGATGTCACTTAGGTTCATATGCGGGTCAAGGCAGAGTGAGCCAATACTTTTGGCTTTATAGTGTATGAGGCTGCGCTACAAAATATGATTTTCACAGTTTGCTGATTTCTATGCTGTTCAAGGACACAGGAGTCTTGAAGTCACCGTGGTGTGAAATTACATGACTGATCTGTGACGTGGACTCGCACATAACACAAGCCTGACACCAGTATGTTATGTCAACAAACAAAAATGCCAGAAATGAAAAGTAATCGCATGCAGAACAGGAAGAGATTATCTGAAAATGGAAGAAGATGGAAACAGAAAAGACTCCTCCTTGTACCTCCTTTGTGTTTTCTTGAAGGTTTACGCTGTCTCTCTTGCTTTATGGGTTTCCCTTCTCATAGTGACATCACCCAATTCCTTGCTCTCTAATTGGCTGTAAATCAAATGTGAATTCCTCCATTGACTCCAGATATTAGGCATGCCAGAAGATCTCAGTTATCAGCAATGGTTTGGAGACATGTTGCCAACTGTCTCTGATGCATCTTTTGAGTTGTTCACACATAAGGATTGAGTGCTGACTTGGAACCTGTGAATGATTTACCTCTGACCAGTGGGTGATGCGCCGACTGGCAAATTGGACATAAAGTAGTGTAGTCTGAAATCTAGTTTAAATACAAAGTGAGTTCAAAGTTAAATTTAAATATTTAAAAAAATCCATAGATTTCCATAATGAACCTTTTTCTATTTCTTGAATAAAAAATTATGTTGCACGGAAATTCCTCACGTATGGCTCAGAAGAGTTGATGGCGTGCAAGTCATTCAGGCTCAGAAGAGAAAATTTTACTCTGAATTAAATTGTTATCGTAATTGTTGGGAATTTAATTCATTGTGCAACCTTAATGAGGTTCTGTTTGATGCTTCCTTCACAATAAAGTGTAACCGGAAATTCGCCCACTGTCTGGAGTTTATGTATTCAAAAAATTGCTGTATTAATGTTTATATCTAAATGTTTGTCTAAATGTTAAACATTTTGGGTAGTTCTTATATGAATCTAGAGTGAATTTGGAAAAGCTTGTTGTCTCCTTAAGCTTGTCGATTTGAAATTTATGTTTATTTCCTTAATCCCGATAAATTGTATTTATGCAAATTATTTCTATGTCTTCTACCTGGCTGTTATACGGTCTCCTTTTTGCTTTTTCAGTGCTGTCAGCTAAACTTAAAGAAAACAAGAAGAACTGGTTTGGTCCCAGTCCTTATGTCGAACTGACAGTTGACGGCCAGTCAAAGAAAACCGAGAAATGCAACAACACCCACAGCCCCAAATGGAAGCAGCCCCTCACTGTGTGAGTCAAGACTTTTCCATATTTCATATGAGACTGTATTGCAGTTATCATAAATATAAGTTCACTGCTGCTTCTAATCAAAGTTTGACAGCGTTTCTACCAAGGCCAGACCCATGTTTTTAAATAAAAATATCAGTCTTCAAGTTTTTGTTTACTGTGGAAACCAGAACAGACATTTAGGTGTAGTGAATATTCACTCAGCACTGCTATGCAGTGCAATGTGCAAAAAATGTTTTGAGTTACTGGTCTGGTGTATTTGTAGCAGTCTGTCAGTGCCTGTCATTATCTATGCAATTTGAAACTCATGATCAGGTATTGTGTTCTCATAAGTAGACTTGCAAAGTGTCAGGAATTTTTAAATGTAGAGAATTTCCATGGGACTAATTGGGACTAATTTGGAATAAAGTAGAATTATTATTATTTTGTCAGATTGCTGTAACAGTCTCACATAATCATGCCGAGTGGGCAGTTGTCACGTAAAACATAGTGGCAATGCGAGGCTGCAGCTGACAATATGTTTTCTACATCTTTATGCTTGTTGACCGGTCGGTTTTCTACTCATAGGTTTTATTGCACTCTTTTATCAGAATTGTTATCAATAGGAAAAAATTGTAAGTACAGCATCTCCACCATCACGGCTGTTTTGTCTGAGAAGCAGAGATATCGCACAAGCCTCGGCAAGTCCTCATGGCTGAAGTTTTCTCTCTGCAACTTGCTGGTTTGGCAAAGAAAATTCATATGAAGCTCAAAAGCATGAAAAATTGAAGTAGATGGGAGCATGTGACAATAGTGATGTTAAAATAAGACACTAAAGAGTTTTCAGGAAGAGATCAAATGCTTTCCATCAGTTTTCTGCTTTTCATTTGGCTCAAACTCAGAGAATAAAATGACCAGTTTTCAGCTAATTGGTTTACATAAAAACAAAGAAAAAGTTGTGTTTATACAGCACTGTGTGATTAGGCAATATTGTAGTCTCACAAATGTGTCAGAAATCGATGAGGGGTCATTCAGAAATGCTATTTGGTAGGAGGCAGGAGATTTGTTGCCTCATGTCTGAAAGAGCTTAAGAAATACTGAAGGCTACTGAGGAAATCAGTTTAGTGGTAATAACCAGGAGTTCCTCAATGGTGTTAGAAATTTTCATTTATGGCTCATCAGTGAAGCATACTGCACAAAGCAGTATCTGTGTGGTTTGGGGGTTTGGTTTAGTAGGAAAAAATGCATTATAAATGTTGCTGATTGTGGTTTCTTTTTTTTTTTTTTTTTTTTAACTTTTTTTTTTTTTTTTTTTAATTATTATTAAATATGAATTTTTCCACAGAAAACTGTCCAGAACTTGAATAGTTTCTCACTAGAGGAAACAAAAAGAGGTGCAGACATGCTCTTTATAAGTGGTTTTCACTGCATCAGCCCTTTTTCCAAATGACTCACTGGATCTTACTTTAACTCAGTTTATTATCAAATTTATTTTGAGCAGTAAGCTTCTTGTGGGTGAAAAGCAGAAATGGCATAAATGAGTAACGCCAGATGGGAAGACATTGTTCTTGAGATGTTAATGATAAATATTATTTAGCTTTTTATTTTAAAAATGCATGCTTAAAATTCTTCAAACCCTTTTCTTTTAATCAGCAACAGAGGTTTTATCATCAGTAATAGAAATTAGCATAACTTCTAACAAGTTTTTGTTCACTCGTACAGTGGACCAGTCCTCTGCAACTTTTGCCACATTTTAGATTGATGGCAAGACATCTACAAATCTCAGTCTTTAGTTCCCACCATGCATTTTGGTGAAATTCAGGACTTGGGTCTGTGTCACTTCATTGTGGCTCATTGTTTTGGTTCACTGACTTGCAGAACTTTTCTTCTGAATCTTGTTGAAGTCGTCTTTTCCATGGATTGTCTTAAGGTCCACAGAACCTCACCACGTCCATATTTATGAATCTGACTCACTGTACTGAAGCCAGAATTGCAGAGACACTTGAAGAGGCGCTGCATGAAGCTGGTCTCAACCAGTCAAGGATAATTTCAGTTCACAGGTTGCAGCAGATGAAAACAGAGTTGTCTAGACAGAAGAGCCATCGGATGCCGGGAACATCACCCCGCTGTCGATTTGTCGATTTATGGGAATGTAAAAAAGTTAAAAAATAAAAAAAATTCAAGAAAACAAAAAACCTCAGCCTTGAGTTGAGAATGATCCCAAGTGTTTACATACAAAGACCCTTTTTGCATTTGTAAGACTTGTTTTGTATTTGTGAAGGTGAAGATTGAGAGGGGTTACGAAGAATTTTGGACAGAGGTTGTTTTGTAGAAATGACTACAGTATTTCTTTGATGTTATAAAGTATTAGGAGTTGTATCATGATTTTTTCACCCCAAGTTGCCTAACAAGAAGATGTTGTCATATTGAAAGGAAAATTTCCCTGTTGCCATGGTTATTTTGGTAGTGAAAGAAAGCATCAAGGAGAGGGAGAGTGTGTTTTTGTTTTGTTTTGTTTTTTTCTTTGTTTTGCAATTTGCAGCATTTTCTAAAGAAGAGATGGATTAAATTAATAGGAAGGGGCTCTTCTGGGAAAAGCTATATAGCAGCTCCAGGAAACGGTGTTTTGAAAACTATATCTGTGGCCATCCTGGCAAACGAAGCCGTGGTACAAAATCAACCAAGCGTCAACTTTTACAAAAACGTTGGTTTCATCCAACTGAAATCTTTTAGAATGATGGCTGCGGATATCCCTGGATAGACTGGCGACCTGTCCAGGGTGTACCCCTGCCTTTCGCCTGATATGCGTCGGGATAGGCTCCGACAGACCCCCGTGACCCGGAAACGGATAAAGCGGGTACAGATAATGGATGGATGGATGGGGGCTGCGGATATTTGATATCTGATGTCAAACATATCTCTTATCTCACATTCTGTAATAGAAATTCTTTTGGCCCCATTTTATTCAATTTACTGCAAGAAAATTACTATTATTATCCATGTATTTCAAAAGATAATGCCTCTCAGGGGTGAGTGTATTTAGTGCATTTAAGAATCTTTTTTCTGTTTCTTTATGAAGAGCTCATTTATAGTTTAACTGCTCACATGGGTCTAAAATAATCTGTAACAAATGTTTACTATGGGATGTTATTGGACGTGAGCCAGTGTATCCGCAGTCTCTCTTCCTGGGGGGCACAGATGGTTGTCACGGCGAAGGCTGCAGATGTTTGCTGTCCACGAACAGCCCCTGAACTTTATTGCCATTTGTTGGCTTTCACAGCAAAAATGAAGACTTGAGCCGCTCACGCAGAGCACCTACGTTCCACAGCTTCATTACCTTCTTGTTCCAACAGGATTGTGACTCCATTCAGCAAACTAGTGTTTCGTGTGTGGAGCTACCAAACCCTGAAGTCAGACGTGTTGCTCGGCGTGGCCACTTTGGATGTCAGCGATACGCTCAAGTCTAACGACATGAAAAGTAGGTGGAGGAGACAAAAGCAGCTCTTTATACTAATATGTTTTAGTTTGATAAATTAAATGCACAGGTTCATAACTCTTATTTAGAACATTTTATTTTTGAAGTAACAGGTGAGCTGTGTGTGCATTATGGATGGAAAATATATTTTGGTAATTTCATATTTAAAGGACAGTTTTACACACTAAAAGATGCTCTTAAGAGGAGCACATTTAACGACACTAAAGTTCATACTGTTTCTTTTGCATTTAAAAGAAAATCATAAAAACTGTAAAAATTACAGACAGAACCCATGTCTCTTCTCAGAGGTCTGCACTGCTTTCAAAGATAAATGGGAATGTCAAATTGTGAAATGTTGTCTTAAAATGGTGTGTATCAGTCAATGGATCAGTGCTGGTGGCTGCAAATGTAGATCTAGATGGATGTACAAATGTATGAAAGTGGAGTATAAATGGATCTTCAGTGTGGATCATGTGCACATTCTTTGAAAGTGGTGCTGTGATACACAACCCAACATAATCAACAGTTTGATGCTTTCAAGGTCGGTGCAGAACAGTATTTCAAATCACTTTCGTATGGGTTATCCAGGTTTTGTTCTTTTTTTCTCATCCCTTTTTTCCCTGGTAGATTTTTGTGCTGTTTATTTTTCATTTGTGTCTTAGAAAGACCAGATTCAGTTCACTTTTATATATGGACCTATTCCAATGGTACTAATGGAGGGGAACTCTGGGTGCAAATCACATGTCAAGAGCTGATCCATGGAAAAACTGGAAAAATTAACACTTATCTCAATAATGTTTTTCTTGTTGAATTTAGAGAAAATTTAAACATAATTTGTGTGTATGTTATAATTGTGTCCTTGATTATCCCAGAAAAAACATTAAAATTGTACAGGAATAGCAGACCTATCAGTGTTTTTTATAGTCTGCTCATTTATCTAAATAATTTCTAGTATTTCATTGTGCCAGCTGAGCCAAGTAAAACATACTTTTATCCTCCAGTTCTGAGGATGTGATGTCCATAGCATAACCTTTCACAATGCTTTGTGCCACTGGTCAATACAACTGAATACAGACAGGACATTTCAGGTGCTTCTGTCTGACCGTGACTGAAATGTGGTGTTCTGCTGCAGTTTCTGAGGTGGTGCAGACCTTGCAGCTGTGTGCAGACAGAGACCAGGCGGATGTGGTGGGAGATCTGTCCGTCTGCCTCGATGGCATGACTGTTGACCCTGAGATGTTTGCTTCAGCAGAAGCCAACCATCACAGTAAGTCACAGACCCACAAGAGTTTGGATATTTTCATCCTTTGATGGATAATTCAATTATTATTATTATTATTATTATTATTATTATTATTGTTGTTGTTGTTGTTGTTATTATTATCATAGTTAGATATTGGACATTACATGATAATATCTTACTTTTGTCAGTATTTTATTTTAGCATTGATGTACATATTGACATTACAGACACATTAGAGAACTTTTTTTTTCTTAGACTCAAATTTAACTTATTACTTTTTCTTTTTAGATGCAATAAATGGGGAATCGCAGCTTAATGGTGATCATGCCATAAGGTAAAGTAATCTTTCCCATCTTAAGTATAGTTTTTTTGTTGTTGTTTTTTTTAATCTTTTTTCTTTTCTTTTTGTTTAATACCCTGGATATCTGCGTTCCCTCTGACAGGCCTAGTCGAGACAGTTCTCCAGCTCTGGATGGTGTAGAGCACAGATCGTCTCCCGGTGCCCGGAGGACGGGCAACAGCAAAGGGTCTCCATCAGTGGGGGGGAGGCCTGTCCGACCTCCGAGGCCCTCCAGACCTCCTCCTCCAACCCCTCGCAGACCCACCTCGTCACCAGGTCAGGCCTTCATCTAGAAAATTTGTGCTGCACTATTCTGGACCCTAAAGCTCAGAATAAGATTAATTGACACTCAATCAGAATGACACTGTCTCTTTTTATGTCACTATAATTCATATTAATGCAACACAACACTGAAGTATTAAAATAAATGAGCTGAACTTTGTCTTGGGCTCTTTCACCATTGTTAAGCCTGGTTACATTTTTTTTTTTTTCTTCCTTCAAACTTACTTTTGGTTTTTAAGCTACTTTCCTCTTTGGAGGATCTGCAATATTTTGTCTATGATATGTAATTTTATGTATTATATGTATTTTTTTTCCCCTCAGAATCATCCAGAAATGTCTCTGCTCCAGCAGATAGTAATGGCAGCCAGTCAGCTTGTGATGCACCGGCTCCAGGACCTTCATCCGCCCCAGACTCCAGTCCATCAGCAGGCTCAGACAGAAGCTCCACACCCACTTCCGGTTCCGGAGCAGCTGCAGCCAGACAGGCATCTAGCAGCATTACCCCAACTCTTGCACCCAGAGTCCCGGCAGTCAACACTGGACCTCTGCCTCCTGGGTTGGCTTTCATTTTGTAATTTATGCAGAAAGGGGAAAAAAAATGATTGCATCACAAACTTACAAAATGTTGATAGCCATTATCTGATCTCCAGTTCCATCCTACGTGTGTTAAAGTGCTGAAGACAGACAGCTGAGTGGACTTGCTGCTCTGTATAAATGAACAGAACAACGAGGCACATTACTTTCATTCAGGAAGTAGTAAGGTTCAGAAATGTTGAAAATATTCATGTGTTCTTGAAGACAGTAGAAAAGGGTTATGTGAAGCTGTGGACCATAAGTGCCAGGTGTAGAGAGATGTTTTGAGTTTTAGAGCATCTCATTATTAATATGAAGAGGTCAGATTATGTATTAATATTTTTTTTAATGTCTATTTAGGTGTTAATGCCTTAAATGTTTAAATCTTTATATATGTTTTGACAACAGAATGTTACGTTGTGACTTTGTCAGGTTATTTTCTGTTTTTGCTTAAGTGTAACATAAAAAACATTTTAAAGTATAAACTTAACAACCACTTTATTCGGTACATCTGGTGTACAGAATGAAGTGGTCGGTGAGGGTACGTATATATCAACTAAACGGCTGAGATCACACACTGAATGTCTTCTTAATGTTGTCTTCAACCAGATGGGAGCAGAGAGTGGATCCGAATGGCCGGGTTTATTATGTCGATCATGTGGAAAAGAGAACGACGTGGGAGCGCCCTGAACCATTGCCACCTGGGTAACAGAGTCTTTTACTGCTTCTTCTCCCTACAGTAATCTTTTAATGAAAACAGTACATTTAATTAGAACTATTGTGCTCATTTCCAGCTTTTAAATGTTTAATTCAGTTCAGAAAAATTCAGCCCATTAGTTCAGCCACTGACTGAAACGAGCCATTTCAGCTCTTCGCTCTTTAAACGCCTCCTTTCAGGTTGACTAAAGCCTTGTTTACACCTGAGCAAGTCCTGAGTACAAACCACAAACCTGTTGAGCAACATTAAGCCTTTCTTTTGTTTTGCAATCCCTCAAGTCTGTCTGCACATTAGAGCCTAAATGTGACGTAGAATATGGGGGCGGCCTGCTTTCGATACCCGCAGTAACAAAGATTGACAGGTTGGCTCTCGAAAGGATTCTCTCTTTATCTGTTAAAGATGTAACACAAATGTGGATTCAGTCTTTCAGGCAGTGGCTGAATATAAAAATGTTCTTTTTTTTTTTTCTTCTTCCCTTTCTTGTCAGTGTGGACATCGTGCACACGCTGTATGTACGATGCACACCGAAATTAGTCTCTGCTTTTAACCCATCAACTAGTTTCACTAGTGAGCAGTGGGGCTGCTAGCAGGGCAGCGCCCCGGGGAGCTTTTAAAACCATCATGCTTGATGTAATGTCAGAGATAAGCATTGCAGGCCTTGTTTAAATAATTTTATCTTTAAAAGATACTGGGTTGTGTGCTGTTTTCAGCATTTTGTTGTTGTTCCTATGTAATAACTTCAGTAGCGTTTGAGCTCTGCTACTTCTTCTTGAAACACCATTTAGGTTCAAGTGTCCTCTTGCTTAAAATAAATAAATAAATGTGCCTAAGGATTATAATCATCGGAACAAGTCTCCTGAGAGCTTTGGAAGGACATGGCCTTGTATTTGAAAACGACACTACGTAGCCGAGTGGTTGTCAAACGTTTCCTGCCACGCACGCACGAGCGTTTTGAAAGAAGAAAATTAACAAAAAATATTAACATTTCCTCCACACCGCACCTTTATCAATCTGTGCTGTATAATTGTGTATAAGTGTATAATTCTGTGCTGATTTTCTTTTTTTGGACCAGGATCTGTGAATGGTTCTGTTGGTGGTACTTTAATTTCTTTTCTCCTCAGTTTTACATGTTTTGCTTTGCTCAAAGCATGCTCAAAGAATTATCCATCAAATTGTTTTTATTTCACATTTACTGACCCTGTATTTATGTCCAAATAACTTTTCATGTCAGCGGGTTGTTATCAAACACTTATCATGTTTTGGATTGTATTTTGGAGGCCACTTAGGTCTTGATGAGTTCAAATTAACTACAGTTTTCATTATGACTTCACAATCAGTAAAGCATCTACTCCCCAATGTGAAGGTGATTCCTTTTTCTTTTTTTTTCTTTTTTTTTTTGTCTCGTGTCTTCAGCTGGGAGCGTCGTGTTGACCAGATGGGGCGGGTCTACTTTGTTGATCATATCACAAGAACCACTACATGGCAGCGACCCACAATGGAAACTGTGCGCAACTATGAACAATGGCAGCACCAGCGCAGCCAGCTGCAGGGCGCCATGCAGCAGTTCAACCAGAGATTCATCTTCGGGGTAAGACTTCCTGTTTGTCGTATGATGCTGCACGGTGAAGTGGGTGTGGATTAAATGGAATTCAATGACTAAGTTGGAAAACAGCTCTTAGGGTTTCCCGTTTATGCGTTTTAGCAAAAGTGCACCATTGACTCAAGTGCGAGTTTCAATGCTAATTTAAAATGGAAATAATGATAGAGGGATTCTGAGCAAGTTATTCAAATGTTTATACTTCCGTGGAAAAGAAAGAGTCCATACAAATGATTATATGGTGTTTATTTGCATTTTACACAGAGATACTGTTTTATTCCCACTTCAGCTCATTTACGTTGCTAAAAACTTGTGCATTAATTTACAAATACAGTCGTTTTAAATATTTGTAAGTTGCTCTTTGATATATTCAGTTCAAAAATACTTTATTAATCCCGGAAGGGGAATTTATTCCGCATTCATTTTGTTCATCGTCGCCGTTAGGTGCAAGACCAAGTCGCAGCCACCCAGAATAAGGAGTTTGATCCTCTCGGACCTCTGCCGCATGGATGGGGTAAGATGATTGGAGTTTTCTTCAGTCTGACTTCTCAGTAACCAAACTCAGTTATCTCTTTAAAGCAGACAAAAACATTAAGTTTGTAAACAATTCAGTGTTGAGATGAAATGCGTTTAGATTAAGTAGTTGCCTTGGCCAGTTGTGATGTGGAGGGAAAGGCTTAATAATTATAACTATACAAATTACTCCATAAACTTTTACTTGTCATACAGAACAGGCATAAAATTCTGCCTTTCATCATTTAGTAAATGAAATAAGTGGCCTGTTTCATTTACTTCAGAGGAAAACACATTTTTCATTCTTCTGCACGAAGAATGAACTAAAAGAAAAATAAAAAAAACTCTGTTATTAGTCTGTGGATTCCTGTTTAAAGTTATAGTTGTTTAGGATTCCAGTCCAAAGGAGTTAAATTGTGCTGGTTGACTGCTCTCTTTTTGGACGTTCACAGCCTTCCAGTCTCAACCAGATTTGCAGATGTCATGATTGACCATTAATATGACAGCTGACTAACATTACTGTGTGCTTTTTCAGAAAAAAGAACAGACTCCAATGGCAGAGTTTATTTCGTACACCATCCTACACGTTCAACACAGTGGGAAGACCCTCGAACGCAGGGGTGAGTGTGTGTTTGCAGTCTCTCTATTGGACAAAACTACACCTGCTGTCAGGTCTTTTTTTGATGTTGTTGTTGTTGTTGTTGTTGTTGTTAACTTTTTCTCATCTCCCAGACAGGTCTGTGATCAAATTCTCACTTTATTTTTCAGACTGTTAAATGAGAAGCCGCTTCCAGAAGGGTGGGAGATGAGGTTCACTGTCGAGGGGATTCCTTATTTCGTGGACCATAACAGGAGAACCACCACCTACATCGACCCGCGCACAGGAAAGTCCTCACTGTACGTCTTCCACTTTATTTTTTCCTGCCTTTTTTTTGTTTGTTTGTTTTTTTGTTTTTAGAAACGCTGAGTCCTAGTGAAAGCACTGCATTGATGCCGTGCCACGCCAGCTGTTGTGAGTCACAGCTGCTTTGGTCAGTGAGGGTGGTCCCACCTGAGGTTGGGGGGTGCCACCTGAAAAGACCATCCACTCTTCTTCCTAAAAGAAATGTGCTGAGTCTACTTTTAGGGGGAACAATCCCCCTAAAAAAAAATCTGAAACGAGGAGAAGACGCTTTGCTTAAATGTTTCCTGGGTTGTAACAGTCAGTCAGTCTAAAGTTCTAGATTTCAGTAAATTTGATCACTGCGATAAAAGTCTTGTATTATTTGATATGGTTTGATTTTTAGAAATGACTTTTCTCTTTATCTCAGTGAAAATGGACCCCAGATCACCTACGTTCGAGACTTCAAAGCCAAAGTTCAGTACTTCAGATTCTGGTGCCAGGTAAGAGTCACAAGCTTCCATCCATAGTAAAAACAAGTAACACCCCCCATCCGCCCACCCCCTTCCCCACCAACCGTCTAATAATGCGTTCCAGTGCCTTTAGCTTTAGACAGGTTTTCATTAGTGCAGCTGAAATGACCGAGGAACACGTTGGCACTTGTACAGTTTCAGTCTTCTAGGTTTTCCCCCCTAATGGAAACCCACACTTTGATTCTATGGTGTAAGATGTATTATTTCAGCATTTTCTGTCTTAGAACAACTGGAAGCACATTTTTCCACTAATTGCCTCTGACATTTTTATTTTTCTCCAGCAACTTTCAATGCCTCAACACATCAAGATCACAGTATCCCGGAAAACCTTGTTTGAGGACTCTTTCCAGCAGGTAATTATAGTTAAGAGTTTGTTAATGCAGTTCAGATGTGTAACCTCTGGTAACTTCAACTTTGGATGGTTTTACTTTCAGCATTTCAAGTTTTTGAGTCTCTCATTTAAAAGTGACGGTCTGACGTTGAAAGAGGGCAATAATTCTGTCAACCTTATCCATCATAAACAATATGTGATATGAGCTTATTTATTATTTTAGAACTTAACAATAAATTGTCATTATTCAAGCCTCTTTTTTTTTTTTTTTTTTTTTTTTTTTGGGAACGTATTATTCAAGCAACCAAACTGCACTCAGATTTCGACAAACCATATTAGACCGCATTTTACAGTTTAAAGTTTTTGCAAGCACTATTTTTCTACCTGTTTGTAAACTGTCAGCAACTCTAAAAATGTACCTGTTGTGTACCACCTGGTTCTTTTTTTTGCCTATCACCGGCGTAACGTTGTCGTTTCTGTTTTTAGATAATGAGCTTCAATGCTCAGGATCTGCGGAGGAGACTGTGGATCATCTTTCCTGGAGAGGAAGGCCTCGATTATGGAGGTGTTGCCAGGTAGGAAATGTCTGAAAATGATACTTTTTAAATGTAAAATTTGTCATGATTTAAATGCCTTGTTGTGATAAAATAATTTGTGCTGTGCAGAATTCCTCTCTAATTTCTGCATGACCTGTCTTACAGGGAGTGGTTCTTCTTGTTGTCCCATGAAGTTTTGAACCCCATGTACTGCCTGTTTGAATATGCCGGTAAAGATAACTACTGTCTCCAGATCAACCCTGCCTCCTACATCAACCCTGACCACCTCAAGTACTTCAAGTTCATAGGACGCTTTATTGCCATGGTAAGTGGTTTTAATATGCATTTCTCTTGTATTAAAGAGCTTAAAAATGAGTCCTGTTGAAATAAATGGGCGCTGTAATGATTTGTGAATTAAAGGATGCATTCTGTTTACCCTGCAGGCTCTTTTTCACGGCAAGTTCATCGACACTGGTTTCTCGCTGCCATTTTACAAGCGCATCCTCAACAAACCGCTGGCCCTCAAAGATCTGGAGTCAATAGATCCGGAGTTCTACAACTCCCTCATGTGGATCAAGTGAGTACTCGTATGGAATGTAAATTACAATTTTAAAACAATTACTGTTTCATAAATATTGCGGAGATCTCCAAAACGGTTTGTATTGTATGTTTTGCTCTTCAGGGACAACAACATCGAGGAGTGTGGCTTGGAGATGTTCTTCTCTGTTGACAAGGAGATCCTTGGCGAAATCACCACCCATGAGCTGAAACCAGGAGGAGGGGACATCCAGGTCACAGAGGAGAATAAGGAGGAATACATAAGGTGGGTTGTATTTCTACTGGTATTTCACCGCATCGTAGCTTTTCTTTAAGTTGGAGTGTCTAAGGTGGGTTGTTTTTTCACCTCTTGCAGGATGGTAGCAGAGTGGAGACTGTCCAGAGGGGTGGAAGAACAAACGGAGGCTTTCTTTGAAGGCTTCAATGAGGTCCTTCCCCAGCAGTATTTGCAGTACTTCGATGCCAAAGAGCTAGAGGTTTGTTTTTGGAGCATAAACCCCTCGTACACATTAGTTTGTTTGGTTTGTTTTCTGATTCGGTTGTGCCCCGTCATAGGTGATGCTGTGTGGTATGCAGGAGATCGACCTAGCCGACTGGCAAAGAAACACTATCTACAGACACTACGCTCGCAACAGTAAACAGATCGTCTGGTTCTGGCAGGTCAGTGTGAAGCTGCAGAAGTAACAAGTAACAAACAACTTTTTTTCCCCTCTAATGTCGTTTCCTGAGTGTCATTATTTTGATTTGTCACGTAGGTCATTAGCGTTTGAATTTGTAGTTTACAATACCTATTTTTTTTTAAAGGGGGGAGGGGTTTAACTCTTTAAAGCCAATGTATGTGGCAGTACCACTTCTGATCACATGGAGGCACCTAGATCTGCAGTGTTGACTGAAGAGCCACTGACAATGCAGTGCTCATGAGTAGGGATGCGCCGGCACGTCTTAGACCACTTCGTCTTACTAGATGTGCACTTCATTGTCTCCAAATCGCACACTTGCATGCAATAAGATGTCATTTTAACCTGTCGAGAGTGCAGACTTTAAACTCTGCCAGTTTTTAAATCGTGTTAAGCTACGTAAAACCAAAGTTATGATAAATAACAACATACACCATGTTTTTCCCTGAATATTGTCATCACGTTTAGTGCAGGAAGACACTGTAAAAAATTGGGAATTCTCTGGAAAGTGCTGACAAACGAAAGGGGGAAAAAAAACTAAATAAACAAGACACCCCCTTTCCTATTGGTGGAAAAATATACCACATCAACCAATCAAAAGATTATCTGGCAACGTGCAAAATGTGGTTGGTGATGGTGGTTGCTGAGGAAGAGGAAAGTTGAGGGCCTGAAAGGCAGTGATGAAGAGTTTTGTGACGCCACCTGATGGAAACAAGCAAGACAGACACAACCTAGAGGTGTCGGGACTGTTGGAACCTTTGTCTTGTGATGGACAGGAAATGTTTAGGAAGCGTTTATGGAATGGCACAAATAATTTTTTTTTTCCCTTTTGGAAAGAAAAAAAAACATGAGGCATAAAGTAAACAATTTTTAAGCTGAAATATAGAAGTAACATAAAAAGCAGTTGAAAGTGGCCAATTATACCCAAGACTCCATAGAGTTAAATATGCTGCCCCTCCTTGTGGACAGAAGTGGAATTGATACATACAGTGGCTTTAAAAGAGAGTTTTTTTTGGGGGGTTTTTTTGTTGTTTTTTTTTTTTTTTGTAGGATGTCGTCGTCTATCTTCCTCGTAATTAACGTACTGATTTATGTGACCTTTCTGGTGATATGTAAATGTGTTTTAATGGTATGACTCGTTTCCCTGCAGTTCATAAAGGAGATGGACAACGAAAAGCGGATGAGGCTGCTGCAGTTTGTCACTGGCACTTGTCGCCTGCCTGTCGGAGGCTTCGCTGACCTTATGGGTAAAAATAGCAGCAAAAGAACATTTCATATTGTATTTATTTCCACATTCAGCTAATGCATGACCAGTGGCTGATGACTTAATATTTCTCCACTAATTTTACTTTCAAACAGATGTTTTTTTTAATATACATAAACCTTCTGTCCTCCTCCCTTTTTTTGATTGAGATTACTTACTTGATTCATATTCATGATCTTGTTGGGTTTGAAAGTGAAGAATGTGCTTCTGTTTTATCGTTATAAGTTATCGTTCGTGTTAACTGTAACCGTCACACTCCCGATGACCTGTTAAATAGAACAAAGTAACCCCAGCTGCTGCTAACAAACACTTCTCTTTACAGGAAGCAACGGCCCTCAAAAGTTTTGTATTGAGAAGGTGGGAAAAGAAAATTGGCTTCCCAGAAGTCACACATGGTGAGTTCATGCAGTCGACAGGAGAGCACGTGTACGATTTGTAAACCCACTGTGCTAAAAGGTTTTCACTAAAAGGTCAAGTGTCAGTTTCAGCATTTCTAAGTGGTCACAATCTAAGGCGAATAGGGACACTGTCTTCTTTTTTTTTTTTTTTTTTTTTTTTTTACAAAAGTGTTGGTAAGGAATCCTGCAATCCAACAGCCTGGAGAATAACAACCTCCATCCTTTCAGTTAAACGGGATGCGCCGTTGTCAGGGAGACGGTTAAGGGAACATGTAAACTCATTAGATTATCTGTTGTTGACGGTGCCCCATCATCAGACCAACCGACCAGTCACACTTGTGCAATGATTCATGCAGCTGATGTGGAATCGCTCTTAGATTCCAGAATGCTGGTTTCTCCTCTGTAAGGAGACACATTAGTGGGATTCTTCTGTCTAGCTTGGTCCAGTATGTATATAAAGGCCAAAGGGGTAAAATTGGTAAAAATTCAGTAAATGTTACTGAATGTCAGTATGCAAGTGCCTTGTGTTGCAGTACCACTTCCGACCACATGGGGGCAGATCACAAAGTTCAGCATCACCCCTTGTTTGCGGTGTTACGAGACGTGCCCCCATTAACTCAATGCTGTTAACAGCTCTTATCTCAGCACAGGAGATCCTTTTCCCCTCATGTGGTCAGACCTGGCATTACAACACATAAATGCTTTAAAATAAAATAAGAAGAAAAAGTCTAGTGCCGAGCTGAGATGTTGTACATTTTTTACTCCCCAGCTTCAACAGACTGGACCTGCCGCCTTACAAGAGCTACGAGCAACTGAAAGAGAAGCTGATGTTTGCGATTGAGGAGACGGAAGGTTTCGGGCAGGAGTGATCGACGGCGAGATCGAGTTACAGGTGCAAGAGTCTGGAGCGATGAAAAGCACAGGTCCAGAATAGGCAGGAGATATTTGGGAGTCCACACTCATGCATGTATGCACCTGCCTGTATCTTTGTGGGAGCTTTTCCTGCGTTATCGCCGTCTATTGGGGATTTGGGAGTCTGCCCTGCTCCCAGCCTGATGGATATGGGAAAAATTAGCGTTGTTTAAAACTAAAATGCAAAAACTGCTCCCGTCTCTGAGAATGTGCGCGATATCGCGAGGTGTCACCTTTCATGACATCAGTAGATTCGCCTCACAAACGTGTGATCACAAGGAGCACTGGTTTCAGCAATAATAAGATTAAATTTTAATGCAAGACTGAGAAGGTGTGGTTTTAATGTTATTTTTTTAAACGTGATCCAGTTGCATCAGAGTAATGACTCACACTTTAATCTGCATCTGTACTAATGATTCAACATTTTTATAAGCAAACAGCAACACGGGGCAGGAAGAGATGAATAACTTTTAAAACGTTGTGCTCCAAATTAACACTTAAATAACAGACAATCTTGGTGCTTCAGAGATTTGGGATCCTGTTTTGTGCTCTGGGTTAAATAGTGTTTAATCTGTGAATCGATTAATGATTGTGAAAAGTGTTGTAACCTCCATTATTTGTAGTGGTGGTGGCAAATGTGAAACACATCTTTAACTGACCCTAGTTTTATAGGGCCAGAGTTTGCTCGCGTGGCGTGAGGTGGGACTTTGTGGATTAGAGTATACTCTGTAGGACTTTTATGGATCTTTAATTTCAGCTTTAATAACATTTTACATCTTCTGTCTTTTAATTTACAGAGCGCTCCTGAATAAAACAAGATCCTAGAGAAATGCTTTATGATCAAATTCATTCTTATTATTACTTAAAAAAAAACAAAAAAACAACCTAAAAACAGATAAAACACCAAAAGTAGGTCCAACCAAATAAAATTTCCAAACTTTTTTCGAAGCGTTACTTGAGAAACGGCATGTAGGTCTTCTTAACTATGTAGCATCGGAATCTGTGATGAGCTCTTTACTCAGCCTCGTCACAGAATACTTTGAAATGAAGAAGAAAAATTAACGTAATTAAAAAAAAAAAAAGAGCAATATTGCTAGAAAAGACAGAAACGTTAGTCTCCACTTGTTACACCTGCAGAACATTTTACCTCTGAATACTTCCTGTTGTACCAAACACTCACGTCTTCTGTCAGCTGCATCTGTTTGACTGAATAAAATCACGAGAAATGTATATGAAGATGATGTTGGGTTAAAAATATGACGAAATATGAGGAGGTGAAGATTAGAAACCAACAGGAGCTCGTTTCCACAGATGACGGCTTGTTGGATCAGCAGCAGCAGAGTTTACGACCGTTTAATTCATCTACCCCTGAAATAAAACTCCAGGTTAGTGTAAGGGTTTTGCCAAGTTGGAGTGTAAATTTGAATAATTTAATTACACACTGACACACATGTGGTAATGGAGGAACATTTGATCCTGGCGGTGTTATTTTACAAATCTCAGCACTTTCATGCTCCTTCCTGCACACCAGTGGTCGCCGCTGCTTCTAACGTCTTAGTTTCCACGTGCATGTTGAAAAGCGCGCTTTGGAACGGTATCAGTCATTAGACCTCGTTTTGACGCTGAGATGATAAACTCAAGGTTCCTAGTTAAAGGATTATATCTGGTTCTGATCAGAGTCTCTACTTGAAGTAACGGGACTGAGACGAGGGACGTGTTAAAAGAGCCGCACCAGTCTGGAAAAGCTGTAGCACTCGAGTTGGGGAAACACCGATGACTCACTGTGATACATGTACGCTTTTATTTCTAACAAGTGAGACAGAGTTGGTGTGAAAACGAATGTATTTGGATGGCGTTGCCTGCAGCTTTGCCTCAGGTTGCCGGCCATGCAGGGCGCGGTTGAACCGGGGTCGATCATACTAAAGCCTGTGGAGGATGAATAAATGAATTAGGTGAACATCATTAAGCATTGCTCCTTTCTTTTGGACGTTTCTCCCCTCTATGTCTAACTAAACCACTGTCACTGTCCTGTATATGAAAATAAGTTGTAAATGGTGTCAATAACAATATTTCTTTTTTTTAAAGAAAAGTTTTAATAAGAAGTTTATGGTAATGCTCTATTTTCTTTTCCATGTTTAATTGCTGATGTACATGAAAGATGTGTAATATAGAAATTGTCACCTTAATAAATTAAATAAAATATAAATTTGTGTTAGTGTCTTGAATAAAGCAAATAAGAAAAAGTAATGCTGGTTGTCCCTAACTTAAGCGCTTTATTAGAATCTCGTCAGAGGTAAATGATCCTTCTGTAAAGGAGGCGCAGCAATCACCACAACTTCTGACTTACTACTAGTCTAGTTTTAGCATTTTATTGTTAATGTGGGTGATTTCAGCAGGTGACATGATTCAGTAATTGTAGATGCACCCATTAACCTAATTAATGAAAACCAGATGTGCTTTTAAATTATGATTTATATAAATATATTTGTACAAAATGAAGTCAACCTGACAAATGTTTGAGACGGTGTTTAACTCTGAGTGAGACTTGATTCTGGGCCTCATGAACAAACCTCCAGATGTCTCAGGTTTGAAAGGTTTCTGCTCCGGACTGCGTGTTCCAGATGTTTCCACAGATGTGCAGCAGATTTAGATCGGAGGACTCGTCGGACACTGCAGAATAGTCCAGTGTTTGTTCTTAGCTGTTTTCTAAGTCGTTCTCGGCTGGTTTTAGTTGTTTTGGGTCGTCGTCCTGCTGGAGGACTCATGACCTGCGACTTGAGACTTCAAGATCCCCGGTACCAGACGCAGCAAAGCAACCGAGCCGCCTCCACGTTTCACAGCAGCTCCAGTCTTCTTTTCTTTTTTTCAAGGCTTAATTTGTGCATCTGTGAACATGGAGATGATGCGATTCATCAGAAAGCTCCAGCTTTGTCTCATTTGTCCAAAGGACCTTCTAATTTTTAGTCTTTCACAGAGAGAACAACTTCTTCAGGCCAGTGTCATTTTTTTTATTGTTTATTTAGTCTGTTGAACCTCAACTCAAAAGCATGTCTGGGTTTCATTAGTCAGTGTTCAGTAAATTATTAATTACCACTTTAGTCAGCTAAGTTACTTGATTTTGTTTCTTTACAGGAAATGTCGTTATAAAACCTAGTGATTCCATTTCCCTCCTCAAACGGCCAACTTAGTGATTTCAACAACTTCCTGCATCTCGACAAAAGTAAGAGCCACCGATGAGCAGATGGGCCATTTACTCTGTTTTGGTTCTTCAAAGCACATTTAAATTAGATTTGTTCTGTTATAAAAGGCCAAAGTGAAGCCTAACTTATCCTGCATTGACTTTGAAAGAGTCAAACGTGCTTCTATAATCCCACCGTTGGATTATTATGCAACTTCGTCAGCTCCAGTTTGTCCCGGCTACGACTGGCTTCATTCCACTGGCCCGCCTGTACGTATTAGGACAGATATTGTATTGTTAAATAAGCTGGTACCAACCTTGGCTGTTTCTTTTTTTTTATGTGCTGTAAAATACATTTGACCTTGACTTTGACCTCACAGAAATCAAAATCACCACCTGATGTGCATCAAGCTGAACCGTGTTGCGCGGAGGGATTTTAAATGAACACAGATGAACTTTTGAGACATGAGTAAACTTTTAATAGTTTGCTTTTTGCTACATAAAATGATAAAATAATGCCATGACCTTTGTAGATGAACCTCTGTGGTTCGGTTACGGTCCAGTTCATCCGCTCGGACCGCTGGTTACGTCCCACAGCGCTTCCTTTTACAGTTAAATAAGAATCACAAAGCAGGTGAACAATAGAAATGACGTTTTAATTTAAAACAAAACCTGAAATAATGTCCTGGATTTTTTTAAATATATATTTTTAAGTGTGACGTACACGTTTTTCAGTGACTGAGCGCATGTATTTGGAGATCTGAGGTGACAACCGTCAGCATCTCCGTCATGACGCCGCCCCGCCACCGTTCCAGAGGTTGGATCTGAACGTGTGATGGGGTGTATCCAGGAACTATTCCCTACAGCTCTGTGTGTATAATCTTTAAGACTATAAACACGGCTGCTGCAGGCCGTTTTGGTCGTCGCTCTGCTCCAGTGCTCCGACACCATCTTCCACACCATCATGATCCTCGTCCTCCTCCTCCTCCTCTCTTTCCATCTGCTCTTCAATAGTCAAACTAGAAACCCGACAGCCCTCATCAGTCCTCCTCCCGTCTCCCTCCTCCCCACTTTGTGCTTCCACTCGATGCTGGCCTCCCTCTGACCCTTCGTCCTCCTCTGCATCATCATCATCATCATCGTCGTCATCATCATCTCCTCCAGTTCTCTCGTCGTCCTCCCCGTCCTTCGTCTCCCCCATCTGCAGTCCTGAAACCTCGTTCCCGTCGGCCTCCGCCATGCCTCCGTCTGCTCCTCTCCTGTTTCCCGCCGCGGGGCATTTGTGGTCTCTGTAGTAGCTCTGCCTGGTGAAGCCCTTGTTGCAGGTGGAGCACCTGAAGCGGTAGTTATCCGTGTGGGACTGCTGATGCTCCAGCATGTGAGCCCTGCGGCTGAACGTCTTCTGACAAAAGAGACACTTGTAGGGTTTGATACCTGGAGGAGAGAGTTTGTAGGAATGGGTCTGCAGACTCTGTTCACCACCGGAGACTTAAATCTGTATTTACAGTAGACATACTGATGACAGACTGAATATTTCAAACTATTAAATAATCCTAAATCGTACTCGTTCATCTTGTTCAGACCAAAAACATTTGAGGTCATTTGCTCACCAGAATGTGACAGGATGTGGGCCTTGAGTTTGTCTGGTCTGTTGAATTCTTTGGTGCAGCCCACGTGTGTCCTGATGTGAAAACAGAAAATTTATCTTAAAACTGAAGACAAAAAGTTGGTTTGATGTGAGAGTATAGAGGAACATTGGCTTAAGAAATTTTAAAAATGCTTAAACATTAAAGAGGGACTTAAAGTGGCCATATTATACGTCTTCTAATGTTTAAAGTGTAAAGTGTTTCTTTATCTTTTTTTTATTAGGATTGTAATCTGTTGGGGAACGTCTGCAGACCACGCGTTATTAATATGTTCATGTATTATATATATATATATATATATATATATATTTATATTCATTTATTAATAATAAAAAGCATGTGTGTATGACCAGCACGGGAGTAGTGTGAAGTCATCAACCCTTGACCCCGCCCATCACCAAGCCTCCAGCAATCTGACCAATCAGAAAACACTTAAGTCTTACTTAAGTTACGTTGGTTGCAAAACTACTCTGGAGATACAAGAGACGACTGGACATAAGAATGATATGGACACAACAGAAGTTGGAGGACCTCACCTGAAGGGACACTTGAATTTCTTAAAGGGTTCGTGGATGAGCATGTGTCGCTTTACTTTGTCCTTCCTGTTGAACGTCGCCTCACAGAGGGAACACCTGTACGGCTTCTCACCTACCAAATGGAACCGACATCAAACTCAAAACCTTTTCGTTTGACTTGGATAAAGTTCTAACAGAAAAAACACAAACACACCATACGGATGATTGTCATACCGGAGTGAATGCGAGTGTGAAGTTTGAGGTAGTGCTCTGTTTTGAAGGCCTTCTTGCAGATCTGACACTTGAACCTTCCTCCTACGCCATGAGTGGGGAGATGACGTCTGAAGTATCTCTCACATGGGAAAACCTGTTGGTGGCCAGAAAGAGAGAAGACCATGTTGAGGTCTTACATCATGAAATGAAAACTACTGTGTATAAAGAGAACCAGAGAACCAGAGAACCAGAGGCAGTCTCTGTGGCTTCACCACAGGCTTCTGAAGACGGGTTCGGACAACCATTTTTCAGATGGAGGTGACTTTCTGGCCACCTTCAAACAAAAGTGGAAAAAACTAGATCTTTGAAGTTATTATGCAAATCTTAACCCACTACTCGCGTGCCAGTTTACCCACAAATACAAAGTGCTAAGTACCCGATGACGGCTCGCTTTGTGTGGACAACAATTTAGCCTCTAGTGGCCATTTGAAGAACTGAGCATTTCTGTGTTGTAGGCAGTTGAGCCACCTGGACGCAGCTCTGTCAGCTCCAAACATCTCTAAACCGGAACTACGTTCAGAACTATTCTGCAGCTCTGCAGGATAAAGCGGCGTCAGGTGGGCGTGGCGGCGTGTACCTTCTGACAGTGAGGGCAAGGAAAACTGTGTGAGGCATTCAGCAGATGTTGCTCCAGCGCCTCCTGGGTCGAATATCTGCTCTGACATTTCACACACCTGAAGGGAAATGCAAAGGAAAAACAAACAAAAAATAGGTGAAGGACATAAAAACAAATTAGACGCATAAAACAAAGGTATAAAAAGTTTTTTGTTGTCTGTTTTTTTTTCAGTTGGTTTTATTTTAATTGGAGGACAAGGTTGGATTTGCTCTCCGAGTATTTCACATCTGGCGGTCTAGAATCCAGAATCAGAGCAGGAAAAACTCCATGAGTCTAACTTGAAACAAACGACAGGATCTGTGCTCTTGACGGAACATTTAAGCCAATTTAACGTGTTTTAAACTACATTTGCACTCTTTGCATCTACCACTTTAGCATACTGCCACTCTTCCTTGTTTCGTCCTGTATTCCAGTTTATAGTGTTTATAGTTCACCAGCACCACCAGCATTCTCGTGGGCGTGATGTGATGTAGCAAGTCAACAGCAGCAGTTACAGCTTGGAAAATTGCCTACAATTCCCTGAAGATTTGAATTCACTTCACTTTCACTTCTGTGTAATTGTGGACAACGTCCACCCAGGAGTCCCTCAGGTCCGCTTCCATGTGTAAGAAGCTTTTCTTGGAACATTTAATTCCAGATGTCTACATCTTTATTTATTTATTTATTTATTTTAAGGTGTCTGCAGTGGTTACAGAAACAGAAATTAACCTGCTGATATCAGAGAGATTCTGGACAGCCGCTATTATTCCTGGAAGGAGTTTTCACGGAGAGAAGAAACAACGTCGTCGCAGTGGACTTTTAGAAACATTTCAATACATCGTGCCCAATGTGCTGAAGCGTGTTGCAGACCTGAAGACGGTCGTTTCCCTGCGTGTGCTCTGCTGCGGGCAGAAGCAGTGGGAGTACTGGTGGACTCCCAGTTCAAACAGCGACGGGAACACCTTGCTGCAGAGGTGGCAGCGGTACGTCAGCTGCTCCTGGTGCGTCCGGATGTGTTCAAGAAACTGATCCAGCTTCTGGAAGGTCTGGGAACAGGACTTTAACACGCACTTATAAACCTGCAGGGAAGCAGATGTGCATCGGTGTGTTGGGTGGGTGATGACAGCTTCTTGAAAAACGTCTTAACTCCACCCCCCTCCGTGTATTTTCCACCTCTGCCTCCAACCTTACAGGTAGCTTCTATGTTCTCCAACATCAAAGTGCATCAACACTTTTTAAACTTGACACCGTCCGCTGCACTCACCTGCTCTCCTTTGTGCTGGGTCAGGTGGGACTTGAGCTGGAAGTAGGTCTTGAACCTGCTGGCGCAGAACTGGCACTGGTAGGAGCTGTCGATCACGACGATCTGTTTGGTCTGAGCTGGACACTGTTGGTTCTGGTTTGGTGGCACCTCCACGTGCATCTGGACCTGAGCATGCTGGCTCTGTGGTTCTTCCCCGTGACTGCCCACCTGGTCAGCCGGGGCCTCAGTCACGCTCTCCTCTAACTCCCCCGGTGCCTCTGTAATCGTGCATGAGTCGAACCTTTGATTATTTCTAACAAACTGCCTCAGATTTTCCAGCCTGGTCAGCCATTCTCATTTTTTTCTGTTGGATGCTTTTCTGGTTCCTCTAGATTAGACTTTGATTTGGACACTCCGTTAGTCATACATACTGGTGGAAACCGCTGTAAATCTTCACAAACTGAGCGGGTATGGCTGGCCAGGCTACAGGTGTGGTTTGTTTGGTGCTTCAGGAAACTCCAACCCTGCTGAAATGCTGCTCCACATGTAGCAGGAAACTGTTAAATGCTTTTACTGTCGTTTCCGTGGTGTTTTTCCCAACAAACTTTCCTTTACCTGCTTGTCCTGACTCATGCTCCGCCTGCTGCTGAGCCTCTTCATCGTGCTCAGCCTGCTGCTGCTGCTGCTCTCCGCCCCGTTCTTCCTCATTGGATGACACTGGCACCACCTTCACTGTGATTGGCAGTCGGGACACTGTGCTCGCCACACTCATAGGCCACACCTTAAAAGGTAAAGACGATTGTTGTTGGAGCTATAGCCCATTCACATCTCACGGCAAAACTCTGGGACTTTTGATACGACTGGCAATGTGCTTGTATTTCATATCGGTGGAGAGAATTCATAGAAGGGGTCCCGAACATTTTTCAAGGGGGCCCAGCAGGGGTAGCATTGAATGTACAGTAACGGCGCATGTCTAATCTGCATGATGAAAGCAAACTCCGCATTTAAGTGTCCACCAGGCTCAGGGTGAACATATGTGAGTGGTATCATGGCATCAAAGAGCCACATCAGAGTAGAAATATCCAGCTTCCCCGGCTTTATCTCCACCTGTTTCACATCTTGCTGCACCTCTGGAGTGGGTAAACTACAGCTGCAGAGGAGGAGGCCGCGTGGACTCCACCACTAAGATCAGATGGGAAGATGGTGGAAGTGGTGGAAGAGGCAGTTATCGCACCGTTTTCATGATACATTTTGACCAGAACATGTCAGACGTTTCATTAAAACTGATGTCACAGCTTTGTGATACCAATTTCAGAGCACAGCATTCAGAGGAACAACAAGCCACACAACATGGGAAATTAGGTGGATTTAAAGATCTGATCTGCGTCCGTGATGTCACAATATGCTGAAAATCTGAAACCCTCACTGAAAACCATTGTTTTCAGACTTTGTGCGACAAAGCTGCAAGGTTATCTGAACTCAAACTTCCACTAAATGTATTCTTTCAAGCACAGAAATCCTCAGTGCAAGGCCTGATTTAGTGTTTTCCTGCAATTAGACGGTCCAAAGGAAGGATAATGGAAGTCGGCGACACGTGTACCGGGGTTAACCCAGATGGGGAGGGCGTCGTCTGGCCCAAAACCGGTTTGGTCTACGAATTATGTCCCTTTACAGTCGTTGCTCTTTACTCTGCACAGACTGTACTGTCTTTAATATCACTACAGCACGATGTCATGTGCTCGGTACCAGTGTTCACAGAACCACTTGTGGTCCAGTGATAAATGCTCCAACCTGGTGCTTGGGGACCCCTCTGGTGATGTGGCAGAGCTGATGAGTTTCTACCGTAATACTGTAAAAGTCTGAAAGTCTAAAAGTGACCCCAGAAAGTGCTTAACAACCTTGTGTGTCTGCATGTGTTTCTTCACGTTGGACTTCTGGGCGAAGGCTCGGCCACAGACGATACACTGAAACGGTTTCTCCCCCGTGTGACTGCAAAGAAACAAATCCGGTAATTTCCCCCCAGATCAACGTCCTTTGTTAGACGGCTGCAGCCTACGTGCTGGACGGTAACCCACCTTCTGATGTGCTGCTGAAGATCAAAGTTTTTGGAGAAGATTTTGTCGCAGAAGTTACACTTGAGCTTCGGACCTTTTCCTTTCAGTGGATCTGCTGTGGAGTCAAATGTAGGAAGTTATCGGCGAGTAAATCGTGTTGTTCTTAACATTATAATACATTTCTGATAGTAGCTTCTAAATCTGGATGCTGGTCGATCGTGTATACTTACAAGTGTGGATGGATTTATTAGAAGTGTGTACAAATAAATGCAAGCAGAACAAAAACATTTTTCTTTCAAAGATTTTGTAGGAAAAGTGTTAGTACCTCCTTTAATCCTATGATTATTGTCTGTGTGTAAAAACATGATGAAAATCATCTCATCAAAGCTGGGTACTAATATTAGGAAACAACAACTTCAGAAAAACAGCTATTTTTTTTAACCATGCCTACTATTTATTTAACAAGAACAAAGCCAGAAAGAAAATAAAACTTGTGTGGGTAATACCAAGTACCCCCAGTCTGCTTTGCAGGATTTAAGAGTCATTTGCTGCCAGTTGCCGCCAAAAATCTGCTCCTGATAAACTGATCAGGTGTGCAGACCTCTATTAAAGCAGACTCTGGCAGTTTCCTGGTCTGGAACATTTAGATGTGTGTTAACACAATGATAGGAGGGAAAGACATAAGCAATGGCCTTAAGAGATGCAATTCTTGCTGCATATCAATCAGGAGAAGGAAGAGTTAAGCTTAAAGAAACGCCTAAATTGAAGCAACATTGTTATTTTTTTTTTTTTTTTTAAATGTGAGATTCGTTGTCATACAGGAAACAACTGCTTTTAATTTAAGTTATTCCCACTAAAAGTGGATGTACAAGCTACAATCATGGGGGTACTTATTACTGCCCACTTGATTTATTTTTATTTTTGCATTCATATTCATTAACTAAAAAAATGACGTTAAAATATGTGACGTGTTGTTTGTCTAATGTATTTCTTCTAAAACTAAGACCCATTACAATCAGATGATTTTGATTGTTTTCACATGAAAAAAATATAGAATTTAAAGAAGGGTACTCACTTTTACATGTGATTGTATATAGCTGACTATTCAAAATGCAGACTTATGACACACAGTACAATGTGTTCTCTCACCTGTACCTCCATCTGGGTTTTTTTTAATACTCCGTGGTTGTTTGGGAATAATGACCTTTTCAAAGTCCCCCAGCTCTGCCATATTGCTGGTGGCGCTGCAGGTCTTTGTTTTGGTGCTGTGCTTCCCAGGACTGTAGACGGGAGGACTCGTGAAAGACTGGCTCTCCACACACTGGCTGGGCACCTGAAGGAGGACAGAAAACGGAAGTAAAAGGTGTACAGAACCGTGACGGAAACCAAAGAGCCGGCTTTACTCACTTGAACTGGATGGAAAGCCTGCAGGCCTAAGGTATGGATCTCTGCACCACCGCTGCCCCCCGCCATATGAGGCATGGCGCTGTAAACCTGCACCACCGAGTTGCTGTGGCTCGCCTGGACCTGCGAGGAGAGCGGCTGCTGAGCAGCCTGTCCGGCTGGCAGGGGGTGGGCTGGTGTCTGGCTGGAAGGGAGGGGGATGGAGGACTGCTGATGCTGCTGGTGTTGGTGCTGCTGCTGCTGCTGATGGTGATGATGGTGATGATGGTGGTGGTGCTGATGGTGTTGAAGATAAGATACCCCAGCTGTGTGTGTGGTCAGGTTACTCTGCAATGAAGACAAGCGCAGCAGCGGTGAGCTGCTTTCACAAACGAGGACAACGGTGTGCGTGCGTGCGTGCGTGCGTGCGTGCGTGCGTGCGTGCGTGCGTGCGTGCCTGCGTGCGTGCGTGCCTGCGTGCATTACCTGTACAGGTGTCTGCATGGTGGCCATGGGCTGGTCGATGGAGGTGAAGGCTGAGATGGCCGACATGAGCACATCGTCGCTGACCAGCACGTTGCCCTGGACCAGAGTGTGCGTCAGAGGGGAGGGGGGTACTGTGATGTAGGTGGAGACCTGACGTACAAGTAGACAGGAACACACACACATTTACCACGATTTTCTCAATAAATCCTACTAAGAAGTGGTATCTAAAGCGTATTTTCTTGATAGAAACCTTTTCAACTTTTTACTTTACTTTACTTTAAAGTACTTTACTTTTTCCCATAAAACAAACTCAATACTTGTTTGCGTCATTTATTTGACTATTTTCTCTTTTTTGTAGCTTTGTCATGAAAACGCACATTAATGCACTAATAACGTGACCTTCAGCTCTTCTTCCTGCATTTGATTCAATAACATAAATAGATCAGAAAAAAGAATATTTATTTAGTACTCACTTGTCGGTTAGCAGGGGTTTGGGGTACAGAACTGATCGGTGGGACAGGCGGATAGACGCTGGTGGACGCCAGGGACACCGTGGACAGGGAAGGGGCGCCAGACTGGCACTGCTCCCGCTTGTGCATCATGAAGGCCGGCAGAGAATTAAACTGTTTCTTGCACTTCCCACACAGGAACACATCTTCGTCTTCTGCAGGAGGGCGATGTGGAGGTTTGCAGAAACCAGACAAGAAGCGAGTGAAGAAAAGGACACCGTTGTCACGTTGTCCAGCATTTTTATCCAAATAATTCACCATTTACACACCGTTACCCACTAAATAAATGACGGTAGTTGTCCAACGGATTACAGATTAACTGTCACATATCTACAGTACATTTCGGCGTAGCGCTTTATGTTTTACCAATTAAACCGGTCTGCAACAGCATTTAGGATTCAGGATTTGTTGGGTGTAGAACGTCTGCTAAAAAAAGCGTTTCCAATGTTCAATGTTCTTCATTTTGATCCAACCTTCAGTGATGAAAGTCCAACCTTCTGCAGGTGCAGACCGTGTTTGATGGTTCATACCAATAGACTGGATCGCAGGTGCAGCAGGGACATTTTGGCTGTTTGGGTCAGGAACTCCACCTTGACCGTCCAGCAGAGACTGGACCGCCAACACTGTCTGGTTGTCCATGCCTGAAGATGAAGAAGAAGAAAAACAGCCACGATTCACAGTGTGCACAAGTTTTGACTTTGAAATTTGAAGCAACATTTTTGTGTGTCTCTTTGAGTTTTATAAAACCTAAATGCAAGAAAAGAATCCCTGTATCTTGTCAAAGATCCTTCATCAGACATGAAAAGAAAAACTGTTTTTACAAGAACACTTCTCAGCCTCCCTGGGAAAGTCTACTCCAGGGTACTGGAGAGGAGGATTCGGCCAATAGTCGAACCTCGGATTCAGGAGGAACAATGCGGTTTTCGTCCCGGTCGTGGAACACTGGACCAGCTCTACACCCCCCGCAGGGTGCTGGAGGGTTCATGGGAGTATGCCCAACCAGTCTACTTCTATCTGCTTTGTGGATCTGGAGGAAGCATTCGACCGTGTCCCTCGTGGTTTTCTGTGGGAGGTGCTCCGTGAGTACGGGGTCCGGGGCCCTCCGCTAAGGGTGTTCGGTCTCTGTACGACCGGAGCAGGAGCTTGGTTCGCATTGCCGGCAGTAAGTCAGACCTGTTCCCAGTGCATGTTGGACTCCAGCAGGGCTGCCCTCTGTCACCGATTCTGTTCATTATTTTTATGGACAGGATTTCTAGGCATAGCCAGGGCCCGGAGGGGGTCCAGTTTGGGAACCACAGGATTTAATTTCTGCTTTTTGCAGATGATGTTGTCCTGTTGGCTTCATCGGGCCAGGACCTTCAGCAGGCACTGGGACAGTTTGCAACAGAGTGCAAGGCGAAGCTCTCAATTAACCGGTCAATCTACGCTCCCACCCTCACCTATGGCCATGAACTTTGGGTATTGACCGAAAGGACAAGATCACGGATACAAGCGGCCGAAATGGGTTTCCTCTGCAGGGAAGCTGGGCACTCCCTTAGAGACAGGGTTGGAAGCTCAGTCATCCAGGAGGAGCTCGGGTTGAGCCGCTACTCCTTCACATCGAGAGGAGTCAACTGAGGTGGCTTGGGCATCTGTATAGGATGCCTCCTGGACGCCTCCCTAGAGAGGTGTTCCAGGCATGTCCCACCGGGAGGAGACCCCGGGGAAGACCCAGGACACGCTGGAGGGACTATGTCTCTCAGCTGGCTTGGAGGAAGTGTCTGGGGTGAGGGAGGTATCAGTGGGGATCAGTGCTTAGACTTCTGCCCCTGCGACCCGGATAAGCAGATGAAGATGGATGGATGTTTTTACAAGACCAGATGTTTTCCAAGTTTAAATTTCTCCAGTCAATACACTTTTTTTTTTTTATTTACACAAGCCCAGTATTAATAGTAAATTACAAATATGACAGGTTTTATAAGTCACACAGTTGATTCCATCTGGTTTGTTGCAGAAATAAACCAGCCTGTCCAGCAAAAATGTAAGCAGATCAGTTAACTGTCCGAGCAAACGACAGAAAATCTTCCTATTTAATAAGCTGCCCCTGAACAGAAATCACCTGATTTATCTGAACAGAAATCACCTGATTTATCTGAACAGAAATCACCTGATTTATCTGAACAGAAATAAATTGATATGTTCACATTCAAACAAACTCTTCTAAGGATGTTTTGGTTGTAACCTTAACAGACGTCTATGACGGATTTTCTTGTGGTCGCTCTACTCTTTCACAGGCTCTAACGTTGTAGAAAACATGTCAGAGACGCCCTTTAGCCGCCACGTGTCTGTAGTTACGAGATAATTAAAAACATTTCTACCTTCAAGAACCTCAAATATTGCCTGCGCCATCTTGTAGCTCTCTTGTTGTGCAGTCTGCGCTCGACTACTCGGGGCTGTCACTTCAGGTCAAACCAGGACATTTGAAAGACAGCACGTCGGAGCGGGCGTTTAGGAGAAAATGTCACCGTTGAACGTTGTGTCTACTGAAGGATTCACTATTTCACAAACAATAGACGAGATAAGTAAACTTTATTTATAAAGCATATTTAAAAACAACGTGCTTCACAAAACAACGATAAAAAGCAATTTACTATACATATTAAAAATATACAACTAAGGTAAAATGTAATGCAACAAAACTCACTAACCTTAAACGTTAAAATTATAAACCGCACAGTATACGATAATAATGATGATGATAACAACAGAAATACATTAGTGTTTCCACTACAACCCTTGGATAATATATTTTGTATGTCAAATGTAATATTTATGTTATACGAAATCCTGTTAGATTAAATTAATTACTGATCAAATTGTTATCCTCATGGCATAGCTGCCCAGAATGAAGAACGCAACTATGCTTACTTTTAAAGTAAATTTAGGAACGTCATTTTGCGAACCTATTTTTTATCTTGACAGTAAATGCGCCTGCAGTTCGACAAATCTGTGCTCGGTACCGTGACAGTCAGCTATTTCCACCAATCAGAAGGCGAGGATGTCGCTCTGCGAACGGCACAGTTTTCAGACCAATGAGAAGTGTCGGATGTCGTCACGTGATAGTTTCGCGGCAAAAAAGATTTCGCGCGAAAACCGTCCGGGCTTGTTTCGATCTAAATCAGCTGAGACAATAACAACAATAACGGCCGATAACGGGGTCCGGATGGCGCTTTCGCAAACGGACTCCGCCCGCGGTGAGCAACAGAGCGACCATCGGCCAGCGTTTTAAAATATGCGCTTATATTTGGACGTGTTTGCTTCCCAGTTGGTCCAGTTGTTGTGGGGCTGGTTTCTGCGTGTCCCGACCGGACGGGGGGACCGAGGACCGCGGCTACCGCTAACGTGCTAATGTGCCGTACGTGTCACCCTGAACCACGTCGCCTCACTTTTGGCACCGTCGACGCCCGACTTCACGACTGAACCCTGAAAGATGCGTTTGTTTTCCGCCGGCCTGTAGGCGGTTCTCGCTGTTAGCTTACTTCTGTAAGCTGCTCTAAAGTTTCACAACCTCGTCGTCCTGCCTTCGTCGAGGCGTAACGGGGCCAGATGTGGTTTTCCAGCCGCGGCTCGCCGCTTTCCGCTGCTGTTTTCGCTTCTGGTGAACTTGGTGGGAGGTTTTCGGCCGAGCTAGCTCATTAGCTGCGTCGGGGACGAGGCCTCGGCCGCGCGCCGCTGACGGCGGAAACAAAAGCGCTCGTCCTGCTCCAGACGTCCGCGTAACCTGCACTTCGCCACGCGTGCTGCCAGTCGGAAACCCTGTCTTGGACGCTTGGCCGTCCCTGAGCCGTTGGGCCCAGGGTAGCATGCATGTAGCGACGTTATTTCAGTTGCCAGGTTTCCTGTTCGGCGGAACGTCCCGTTCGGATGTTTCCGCCTCGTTTTGACTCGGCTCCTGGTTCCCAGCAGTTGGGATGAACTCGTGTTGTTCGTAACAGCTCTCAAAGTAAAGGAGGACGACTTGAGGAAATGTCCCATCTGCCTTCCAGCTCTTGCAGGCTGTCTCACTTTCGTGCCACGCGTTGACAGATCAAAGGCACAGCTGGCGCCGACGGTCCCAGACTTCAGCAGATCCTGGTCTGTGACCCCAACACCCGCACCTCTGTCCCCCCCCCACACAACCAAAGTCCATCAAGGGAGCCTTCGGTGACACAGGGAAATGTCAGAGACTCTGATAACAGGGCAGACATCTGAGGATCTGTTGGCAGACTTTGAGACGTTGCTGAACTCTGGGAGTATCAACTTGGGCGAGGACCACCAGATCGTGATCATCACCAGCCCCAGCAATGAGGGACTCCACCCGGCGACCGCCCCGACCAGCACGGGGGAAATCCTGCTGTTTGCCACGCCGCAGGGTCCCGCAGACGTCGGGGTCCAGGACAAGCGGCGACCGCCTTTGGGAAGACCTCCGGTGAGGACGGCGGGGATGTGAGAGAGCGTTGGGGGGGGGGGGGGGGGGGGGGGGGGGTGGGTTAAATGAGGAGTTTCATATGTGCTAGTTGGCAGCAGAGTTGTTGAGCTCTCTCCACCTGTTGCTTCGAAGCACCTTGTTTCATACAGGACTGATTTCTCATTCCGTTTTCATCATATTGGTGTCACAGAAGTGTTGCATGATGAAGTAAATACTTATAGACAAACTTTGTTTTTCTTCAATCACGTGTATGTCATTAGGTAAAAAGGAAGTTGGACCTGGACAGCGACCATCAGTACGTCAGCACCACTCGACCATCAACAGGCCAAGCACCACCTTCCACACCTGCTCCTCCCAGAGGTATACGCCCACTCAAAAACACAAAGACCACTGCAGAATCATCTCAGCTGTGGGCGGGCGTGACGGCCATACGCCTATGCATGCATATACACGTACACAAGCTCCTTTAAACCTGTGTTTTAGTGGTGTTTAAAAGCATAATTAAAGATCGACTGATTGCAGTGGGACTTATCGAGAGGCAAATATAATCTAATCAGTACAACAGCGGTGTATGACCTTTCACCAACCTGTTACTTATTTAACAAGAATGAAGCAGGGAACAAGTGCGGGCGATGCAAAGCATCATCAGCAGGTGTGCAGACCTCCGGAAAAGCAGAAGATCTGGCAACGTGCTGGTCTGGAAAATCCAGATGTGGTAACACAATTCCAAGGGGGAAAGACAAAAGCTTTTTTCTTAGAAAAGCATCTTTTGTTGCCGCACATCAATCTGGAAGTGGAAAAGTTAAACATAAGCAAATGACCCAAAAACCTCAAACAGGAGTTTTTGTTTTGTTTTGCTTTTTGTAAAGAATAATCAAACAACAACTTGAGAGTCCTGCAGGGAGTGAGCAGTTAATTCTATTGGTTTTTATTGTTATCGTGACAATCATGTGACTGATGCAAATTTAATGTTCAAATGGGAAACGGAGTACTTTAGGAACAAAGCGCATCGCTGTAAGTTACTATTTATTCCTTTTTTCAGTTCATGTTGACTTTTATCACCTGTTGCTGTCTAGTTCGTAAGTTTAAATTAAAAGAAAAGACATACGTGGTAGTTTCAAAGTCGTATTTCAAACGTGGTGTTTTTAACAGGACCAACCAGAATGAATGTTCTCGGAGCTGGGGATAAACGTCCACCTCGGAAAATGGAAATAAACAGCTACTAAATCAGGATTTTAGTCTGGAAACTCGGATTCAGGCAGACCGAGTTGGTTGAGCCTAGGTGCGGCGTGTTTTTAAATGTTCAGTCTTCAGTCGTTGACGTTTGTTTGAATTAGTGAAGTAAAGAGCAAAATGACATTGTGGCTTTTCATTGAAGATTTAGAACAATAGATGTTCATGTATGTGCGTTCCTCCTGGCGTTGTGTTGGGCCCTCTGCTGCTGTTCTAATGTAAGCATGTTACCTCGCCGTGTGCATCCATGTTTAGTTCTGACAAAATGAGTGAACTGTCCCAGCCGTGCCTCGCCTCTCCTTCAGTTACAGCCGTCATACACGCCGAGATAAAGTGTTTGTGGAAAATGGAAAAAGAAAAGGAAAAGAACCGACTGACTTTGAATACATCTGGTAGAGAAAAGGGTCCCCGCCGGTACCGTTTCAGATTTAAAGGCAGATATCGTAAACTTGTTAGATGTCGTCTATGTGGATGCTGGTTCGAAGTAAATTCATCTTGTATTCAGTGTCCAGACTTTCAAACCTCTACCCACATCCATATCCACAGGAACTGAGGTCCGGAGGTGACGTCACTGCAACAAAAACGTACAGGCTCGCGTGGCGTTTTGTGAGGTGATGAGGTACGCGCCTGCTTTATAAGACAGATTTTTAAACCTCTGTGCTCCCTGTCGTTCCAGTTCCTCGGAGCACGAACGAGAAGTCGAGGTACGACACCTCCTTGAACCTGACCACCAAGCGCTTCCTGAACCTGCTGTCTCAGTCGGCTGACGGCGTGGTGGATCTGAACTGGGCCTCGCAGGTGCTGGACGTCCAGAAGAGACGCATCTATGACATAACCAACGTCCTGGAGGGGATCCAGCTCATCTCCAAGAAGTCCAAAAACAACATCCAGTGGCTGTGAGTATTGAAGGAAACGTCTGTAGTGGCTTCAGCTGGTGTAGACGCTCAGTCATCCGTGTCGCAGGAACTCTGAGGCTCAACACAAGGCAACTGGACTCGCCTCAGGGAGGCCGGCAGCAGCTCAAATCCATAAATGAATTCAGATTTAAAGTGTGCCTAGACTCCACACATGACTCCATATCCCTGCTCCTCTGTGCATCCTTCACCTGCAGTGGAAATCGGATTGATGCCACCCTCGTTTCCCGTCACAAGGAGCTGCAGAGAGAAGTGTGCGACCTCACGGAGGCCGAGGGCCGCTTGGACGAGCTCATTTCCAAGTGCAACCTGCAGCTCCGGCTTCTCACAGAGGACCCGCAGAACAAGAAATATCCTTTTTGACCAAAATGATGTAAATGTGACCAGAAACCCAGTAGAGGGTTTCTGGCGCCCAGCTGAGTGGAGCCCTGCTGGGCGCTGGTCAGGAGCAGAAGATACTGGATGCATCAGAGTTAGGACCGTCACAATAGACTCGTGTTTACTGTAATAATCATTTTAAATGAGTGAAAGATCAATAGTGTGTTTTAATAATAACCGTATAAGACTGATTGGTTCTCGGATGAGGCAATCAAATTTTCTCATATTTTAAACAAATACAATTCAAAAGGAAACAATAGTAATGGTTATTTATTTGATAAATCAGCGATTTAGGCTGAAATCTTAATTTTTTTTTTCTTATATTGGCCATCTCAATGTGGCCCCTTTTTAAAAAAAAAAAAAAAATATTACAGTCGAATAAATAATAAAGAAGAAGCTTTTACAGCCAGATTGGAATCCATCCCTCCACTCATCCATCCATCCATCCACTCATCCATCCCTCCACTCATCCATCCATCCCTCCCTCCACTCATCCATCCATCGGTCCAGTTGAGCGTGCCTGAAACGCGTATCCAGGAGGCCCCCTCGCCACCATCCTCCTGTAGGACCATCGTCTGAAGGTGTCCACAGTTAGGCGTGAAGGATGGCGTCTCTTTAACCTTAACACAGACGACAACCTCACCTGCATGAAGTTACAGTTATTTACGGTTATTATCATTTTGATAAACCGTATTATAACAGTTGACATAAAATCACACAAAAACTTAAAATCCAGGGGGAAATTATTTCTTCTGTACTGTAAAAGCTACAAATCAATTTTTATGGTTCAGAATTAAAATGAATTGTAAATTTAAAAAATGTATACACAAATTCAAACACCAGCAATGTTTCACACGTATATTTGGATTTCACAAAAAATCTGGTACTTTCCTCCTCTTCTCAGCAACCAGACGATGTGAGTCGGCAGTTTTTGATTGGTTGATGTGGAGCATTTTCCCGGCATTCGGAAAGCCTTCCTGACAACGGTGCACCTCTGTTATGTATCATAACTGGTTTTACTGGGCCTATCGAGCCATTTACAAACTGGCGTGTAGAGTGAAGTCTGCACTTCTGAGACGAGTTGAAACGGACACTAATCAAGGCTGCATCTTACTGCCACAACGTTGTAAGTCAGTCATGTGATTCGGATGTGCCATGCTTCAACTCCGGAGGGTGAAAAGAGGAGCGGTCACAAAAACACTTCATTCCCGGTTGGTTGCAAGTAGTCATTCAACAGCAGGCTGTGTAGTCTAGTGTTAGACTGTTGGACTATTTTTAATAAAAGTTTCTCCATGATGGAAAACCGAGGAGGAGTCCTGAATGTCTTCCGGCGTTTCCAAAAGTGATATTTTTTTTACCAAGTAATCAAACACTCACAACTTGATATTAAGTTTTAACGGTGTCAAACTCACAAAACAGACTGTTTGAAGGGCTGTATTTTAGTGAGATCTGGTAAACTGGGAATCCTGTTGGGTTTGTTCCTTAATGGCGGCGTTCGTCACGCTGGGTTATGTGCGCTGCCAAGACCTAAGGCAGTCGTTCGAGTCTCCGGACCACCTGGTCATGGTGATCAGAGCCCCCCCAGAGACGCAGATGCAAGTTTCAGAGCCCAGCGAGGTGACGGCTGGAAAAGGATGTTTTTTCGACCTTGTCAAAAAGCATTTTTTCTCTAATCTCTCATCTGCGGTTTTCACCTAACAGTATGAACTGTTTTATCCTCCATCTGTCAGGGATACCAGGTGTCGCTCAAGAGCACGCAAGGTCCAATCGACGTTTTCCTCTGTCCGGACGATAACTCCGGTGTGTGCAGCCCTGTGACAGGAAACAGTCCCTCGAAAACAGACGCCGACCCCTCGCTCGCCTCGCCTCCCACACAAACCGCAGATCAAGCGCAGCCTCGCACGTGCACAGCAGCGCACGAAGCAGGTTTATCATCGCCGGCGTCTACATCCTCCACAGTAACGGCAGCTTCTCAGCAGGAACCTTCGTCACTGGTGTTGGGTGGTGACACAGGTAGGCGTTCTCGTTTCCTGTCTGTTAACGGTCGAGTGCACGACCGTGTTTCTCATCTAAGCAGCAGATGAGTTGACGTCGGTCACTTAAAAACGGGTTCACCACTTTTCAAGCCACTGCTGGATACCCAACTCCGTTTACTCGCTTATGCTCCAGTCTCTCATGGTTTGAGGACGCGTTTACACCATTTACCCCGGTTCCTTTGGGGAAGTGTGAATGCGGAACAAGTCTCTGGTCGCCGGTGGATTTATTCAGTCAAATCTGGAAAGAAATGCCTCTTAAAAGTTAAGTGAATAAAAGCAAACCTTTACCTGTTGGGACACAATCAGCTGATGGAGGTTAAAATCTTACCACAGCTGGAGGAGGAGCTTCAGCGGCCGAGACACGCGAGTCATTCCCGTGAAGAAACCTACCAACATCCCAGAGAGGAAGTGTTTCTGGGGGGTTCACTGCTTATAAAAAAAGCAAAGTATTTTGGTCTCATTTTCGTAATGAGTTCTTTTTTGTGAAGTTTTAGATCAGCAATGAAAAAATACTAATAATTAAAAGTATTTAAAAATGAAAAACAATCAAAGATTGCCACAAGTACTAAATGATGATGGTGATGCAGTTGTGCAGCGGTTTTTAACTTTGTTGTTTCCGTGGCAGAATCGCTGCTGGGAGGCGACCCTTTCTCCACCCTTGGAGACATAGCTGACTTTGACCTTTCGCCCCTGTCGTCCTCGGACTTCCTGAACGGAGACGGTCTTCCTCTTCCGCTGGACAGCTTCATCAACCTGTCCCCTCCCCACAGTCATGACTACCACTTTGGACTGGAAGACCATGAAGGCATCAGCGAACTGTTTGACTGCGACTTCGATGACCTGTCACATGTTTTGGGGGATGGTTAGATGAAGAAGAAGAAGTGATGGCGAAGGAGGCGAATGTGGGTAAACTGGTCTCAAGGAGCGCTGTGAACCAACATTTTATGGACATTTGTTTGTTTTTATAATCGTGGGCTTTGGGAGAGTATTGTGTGCATCGATAGCCATGGATCCCCGAAATGCCACCCAAACTACGAGATGTAGACGTTTCCCCAAAATTGTACAGAAAATAATTAGCACTTCTTTGTGACCTTTTCAAATTTTAGAGGAAGAGTTTAGCTTTAGTATAGCTATTTAAATTATTTATATGAATGTTATTTTGATATTTTGTACTAAGTGAGGTTTTGGATGTTGTTAATGTTTTTAATGTAATTGGATAGTGGAGGTGTTTGTGTGTGTGTGGGGGGGCATTTGGGACCCGAGGTTGGTTTCCCAAACACCGAGTTCACACGTGGACTCTTAAAACTGCCCGTTCGGGGTCGTTTCTGCAACGGAGGAAGTTCGCAGCTTCTGTTTGCCGCCAAGTCGGCGAAACGAGCCTTAAATTATGCGTGTTAAAGCATAAAACGGAAGAAAATAGTTTTCCCATCACAAATAATGTAGAAGCCTGGAATTGTGTTAATAAACTGGTTTGTCGTCTCGAGGCACCCGGTGAAGATTTCCCGAGCAGATTTGGTGAATTTGGTAAATCGTTGGTGTAAAACAAACGGCAGCAGCACAGAGACGCCTGGTTCTGTAGAGTCTAGGACCATTTTACATTTGTAAACTCTTTCACGTTAGTCTCGAGGTGCTCTGGAAACGTTTTAGAATTGAAATTGTAGTAAATTTTGTTACGTAAATATATTATCAGTCATCACATAAAGGCGTCAGAATGTCACGATTGTTTCTGTACCAGTGGAAACGGCCGTGAATGGGGAGGGGAACCAAACCCGGTCTACCCGAGGGAGTAGCGAGGCCGGCTCTGAAGAAATGATTTACACGGTTCTGAGGGAGTCCTGTCGGTGTTTAGGAAACCAAGCAGCGGTGGTGGGTTCGAAAGCAAAGGAAAAAAAGATCATGTTCTTTACTGGTTAACTAGGCGTTCAGCCTTACTCTCAGGGGTTCGGAGCGGGACAAAGTCTTAACGTTTTGGATGCACGCGTGTGTCAGTGTTTCTTCGATGGGTTTGGTGTAGGTCCACAGTAGATTATACAGGCGTGTGGAAAGATTCAACAGACGCGCCTGCGTGGCTGGAATCGGCGCCTGCGTGGCTGGAATCGGCGCCTGCGTGGCTGGAATCGGCGCCTGCGTGGCTGGAATCGGCGCCTGCGGGGCTGGAATCGGCGCCTGCGGGGCTGGAATCGGCGCCCGGCGCACCTTTGTGCTGTGGAGCGGCGTCGGTTCAGCCAAGAACTGGTGCAGGTTTTGGTCTTGTGACAGGAATCCAGAACAGGGCGGTCCTGCTGCTGTTCAGAATATGCACTTCACATCGGCTCAGACAGTTGACGTTCATGCCTTAAATCAGTTACTTCTTTAGGTAAAAGGTGATCCATCTTATCAAAACCCCGAACGCTCGAGTCACTTATTCTTTTATTATTTTTCTGCCACATCACGCTGGTCACATCACGCTTCCTCTTCAGACTTGTTTTCAGTTCAAATCAGTAGTAAAATGCGCATCATGTCATTGGCTTGGTGAGTTTAAAATCTGCCTGCCTCTTAGTTTTCTTTTACACAAAAATGTCCTTTTTCTGCTCCCTCCATTTAAGTTTTCTAAGCTAACATACTTTTTGCAAGTATTCCTCAAGATTATTTTTCGTGAGTTTGTGTGTTTGAGTTTGTTTTGTTTAATTTCATATTTATTTAAAAAAAAAAAGGATTTTATTAGAATGGTACAAGCAAGTTTGTGATGTCTGTGAGGAAGGGACTTTGTTGGTGTCAAAACATAAAAATCCTTGATAAGAGATTCAGTTGTTGATAGAAGTATTCTGTTTCAATATTAGTTCTTTTAGCACATTAATAGTTTTCAGTTTCCCTCCTAATATGCTCTATGTATTTATACCGTGTTCTGTCACAACGTCGTTTTCAATTCCCCGTGGTCATTTCTTCTGAAATACGGGAACGCCTGCTGCTGTTTCTGAGGATTTCTGCCAGCGCGGAGAACCGAGCTCTTGTTCCTCACAGCGGCACCTTTTTAGTCTGAACAGTTTAATTTTACAGCTGCACACCTGAAACGAGCGAACGCCTTGATCCACTTCCCCCAGTGCAGTGGTGTCGCACGTCTGCCGGCCCATTCCTGCAGGAGCGTCCATGATCCCGTTTATCGGAGCAATGTACGCCTCACCTGCAGTGTTTTAAAAAAAATTCTGTGCATTTCAGAGTCACCATAAACTAGGAAACTTTAAAAAACCAGGCTTTCAGTTTTGACTCTGTTATGAAACTGTTTTGGCTTCAAATTCAGGCCGTAACCAGAATAGTGGGTCTCCCGCTGCAGCAACAAGTTTCCAAACTCCAGACAAGTACTTTCTTGTCCTGAACACCAGGGGGCATGTTCTGTATTTCACAGCGCTCGGCGTGGAAATGAGGCCTCCTTGCTGTCCTTGGTGTAATGGCTAATTACAGGCGTAATTTCTCGCCTTCATTGGTTTCATTGTTCCGTAAAAGAGTTTTTTAGTTTTCGTCATGTTGCAGGCAACATTGCTAATTGAAGCGTTTTCTTCTTTGGCGCTGCTTGGTGCCTCAGACTCATCTGAATGTGTAAAACTACTGCTGTGTGTGTTTGTTTTTCCTTTTTAAATCTGGATCTGACTAAGGAACCATAAAACCCGTCGAGTTTTCAGCTGGCGGGTGAAAACTGCTAAGACATCGTCTTCATCACACGTGAACTTGTATTTTGTTTCAGTCTCTGCCTTCGGCTGAACTTCATGCATGTTCATGTCGTCTGCGTCCTTTTGAGAGTTTTGTTTTGGTTCCCTGCAGGATAAATGCAGTGCCTTGAGGTAAAATAACTTTTAAAATCAGGATTCGTTTTGTTCTTTTCTTCCTTGTGTGCTAGGAAGTGTTGGTTTTTGTTTGTTTGCTTAGTTTTTTTGAGGGGGGGGGGGGGGGGGGGGTGTTTTTGCAGGATTTGTTTGCACCATCAGTTTAAACATCAAAAATCATTTTCCAGTTGTTGGAATCACTGAAACTTGTGTGTAATGTTTGCATGGAATAAGAGGCATTTTCTTAAATAAGGTCAGGGTGTCACTGGATTCAAAAATTTATAACACTATAAAAATTGTCATTCTCATTTTTCTTTTCTTTTTTTTTTTTTTTTTTTTCTTCATTGGATTCACTTTTGGATGCAAACAGACACGCGATGAATTCCAGCCTTTAAATTGTTGTGCAAAGTTGTTCATATGGAAACTGGCTTAACTGAATTGTTTTTCCTGCTCTATTTTGGATTAAAAAAATGATATATACAAGTTTGTACATGTTAAGTGCATATTTGTCCCAGCGTGCCGTTTTTGTTTTGTTTTTTTTTCTCTTTTGTATCAAATCGTTTTGATGAGAATAAAATGTAACTACTTTTATTTTATCCACTTGTGCTACAGGCTGATCGTAAAATGACCAAATATTGTTCTCCTGAACAATTTAGCAGTAAAACGTTACTCGTCTAGTGTTTGTTTTAATTACTGCTGGAAGCACAAGTGTAGCACCAGCTTTCATTTCTGCCTCCAGCCCCTCTGATGGTTCGGTGTGGCGGCGGGGTTCGGGGGGCTTCAGCAGAGTCGCCCCCTCAAGCTGTTTGCTTGACTAATCACAGGGAAATAACCAATACATATTGATATAATTAATATAATTTCAAATTACAATATATTTTATTTATATATAAAGAATTTCTGTACTCTAAATACTGTAAATATTCAGTAGATTAATCATGAGGTTGACTGTCTCTCTAATGGAAATAATTCAAATTTCTTAGGAAATTGTGCAACTAGGTGACGCAGGACACGTACAGCCCTCGCCAAGAATCGCATCCAAATGACTCTGATGTTGTAATGGGACATTTTAGACACAAAGTGAGAGTGTTCATTGTAAACGTGTGCTGCACAGGTTTGCGTTTACACTCTGTTTGGACTTGGATTAACACTTTCTTGTACCCCAACCCCAACCCCACGGCTGGTGACCTGAGCCAGGCGGGACTCGTGTTCCGTATGCGCACACCGCTGGGAGACTTCCTGTGATGCACTAAGCAGCTGTTCTCAGCCAGCATGTCGTAATTTCTCTGCAATAGATTTTTTTTTTCAACTTTTCCCCTCTTCTCTAATCTGCAGCCAGCGGCCTCACCGACACTTCCTCGTACTCATCTTTTCTACTCCCTGTCCACAGGCCATCACCCACCCTCAGGTTTTTATGAAGTGGATCGTGTTTTGGGTGGCTGACATTTGTTACGTGTTTAACTCGCAAACACCTGCTTGTGCTTATGGTAATTGCATCAAATTATCTGGAAACATGAGTAATATCACACTTTATGACCTGTTACATGCCCTCAGGCACATTTCTGTCATTTTAAGTTGGAAAAGTGGGGTAACAAAGTATAGTACCAGAGAAAGAAAAGGTGTCATGATGATGAGACGGCAGCCTGTTTCTCTGCTTTAACAGAAGACACCCAGAATGTTGTGCAGTAGGTAGGTAGGGCTCTTAGATGCTCCTGTATGAGTCATCGCACAAGCCCCGCCCCTAGCGATTGATTTGGTGGGTTATGTACCAGGGGAAATGGCTGTGAAATACCAGATGCACTTCACAAGACAGATTTTCATCAAATAGAAGGATATGATGAAAAAGGCCTGGTGTCAAAATCATCGACTCTGTTCAAAGGGCGACCTCGTCCTCTTTTTCTTATGTGGAAAGGTCTTGGGAGAAGGAATTTAAATGTAATATCTCAGACTTCCTGGCAGGCTGAAGTCTGATCGATGCATTTATCCTCCATAAGCTGAGGCAAAGGTCACGGCAGTTTAGGACCCCAGAAGACTGCAGCAGTCACAGGACACGCTTACTAACGCTGCAGCTGCGACATGGCCACATGTTTGGCACAAGCACCAATTTAAAATGATTTTGAACAGGAATCTTTAATACCTTCTCTTCTATTTATTTAATAGCTATCCCACCCAGTCGGTTGCATTACTTTCTTTTCTAAGTCCTGCAGGAGGTACAACTCCCGGGTTATGAGGCAGATACGTAGTGTTTTTGCTGTACTGACCAGAAGCTTGATCTTCTTGGATTGGACGAAGACTTTAGGCCTAAAGAAAGCTTTTTGTGCATGTTCTTTGTTTGTTTGTACTATCTGATGAATGTGTTCTGCTGATTCTAGATTAAATATGTTTATTTTTATGTTGGTCTGATGAGGCTGTGTGCTTGTGCGAACGCTTGCTTAGCCTGAAGAAAAGTGTTCCACCTCGTCAGACTGCTTGATCAACTTGGTTTGACAGTTAAAGTGCCTCATCATAGTGTTTCATCATTAGGAGGAGATTTAATAGAAAAAAAGAAAACAGGACACTGATAAGCAGATAAGGATAAAAGTGAGGGAGTGACATGTTTGGGAAGGTGGAGTATAATTTAAATTCTTTCGGTCCCTTGCAACACCTGCAGACAGATCGCGAGCAACATGCAGCAGCCAGCACACATGACGGGTGGTGAGTACAATCTGCTGATCAATGTTTAACCCACTTTTTTATTCTCTTTATGGTTTTTGCTGCTTTTAGTCATTGAATTAGCCTTGTTGTGCTTGGTAACCTGACGTCGGTTTTGGTAACCTGTTCCACTTTAGATTGATTGCATTAAGTATTGTTTCAGCATAAATCGAGCAGATGAAATTAAAAGGATGAATATTAGAAACACTCTCCGCGATGATGTGATATTCAGGGACCTTCTGAAGCTTGGAGTTTAGAGACTGGGACAGTGTTCGGGTGGAGGAATGTGACACAGAGGTTACATAGTCTGTAACCTTGTAAAAGCCTTTCAGTCATCCAGTTCAGCATGTTTGTCTCTTGGTTTTGTTACCCAGCAGTCGCCAGAGGTTGTCTGAAACTTTCTCTCGTCCCTTCTTCCCCTGAGTGATGGAGGAAGTACTCGGATAAAACTGTATCGGAGCGTGTTACAGTCAAGAAGATGCACAAGGAGTAGAATCAGAAGAAAAAATAATAATAATAATAATGTACAATAATTACTACAGCTGTGAGATAAATGCAGTCCTCTTTCATCTGAGTTGTAAGGCTTATAAAGCAAGTGATCCTAAACTTTAAAACACATGGATGACGTTTGTGACTTATAAAGTATGAAAGTAAATATGTACAAGTTTGTGAATACCCTGAGCTAAAACAGGTTTAATGGTTTAATTTCATCAGGTGATGGATCTCATAACGACGTGTCCTTTTATTGATGAAGAGGCCCACATGATCATCAATGATTTACAATAATGTTTTAAAGCAGCACAAATGATGTTTTTCTCTATGAGAAATCAATTCCGACTTCAGGGGTGTTCTAGTTTAGTCTTTAGATTTGGAACTAGAAAAGCTTCTGTTATCTTCAGCCTCTGAGTCAGTGCGGTTTTGAATCACGATTCATCTTTTTTTTTTCCAGGCACCCCTGAGGGCCTCTGTCAACTGAAACTTGTGGACTTTGAGGGTCATGAAAACCAAATTTCCCACGAGACAAAGGGGCTTAGTGCCAAGCACCTGGTGGTTCGGCGAGGGAAACCGTTCAAACTCACTCTGCTGTTCCACGGCCGGTCGTGGGATCCATCCAGCCAGAGGCTGGTGCTGCAGGTTTATCTAGGTATCAGATACTGCAGAGGCTGCGCGTACGGGCGTTGGGTTTGTTAAATTCTGCGTCAGGTAGCTGACGTTACGCATCCTCTTCCTCAAGCTGTAGACTTAAAGGAGATATGTTAGTATTTGTTTGTTAAACTCTTATAAATTTGTATAATTTCTTGACATTTCAGTCAAAATTCTTTTTTTTTTTTTAAATAAAACAGCTGTTTGTAGCAGCCAGCCAGTTCGAAACATGAATCCCAGAGAATAAATAAAAAAATAAAATAAATAAATAACTCTTCCATCAAATTGTGAAACTATTCATTAGTGACTTTTACCCCTGCATACAGAGATTTCTTCACATTGTGAGGAAATCTGTACTCTCCGATCACTGTTCCATGTACTGGCTGAACTTTTACCATCTTTACCAACACTAATATGTGCCACCAAATGTTTTAGCATTGTTTTGTACACTCCCCCACCCTTAAACCCAACTAACTTCAATTAAATGAAAGGAAAAAAGAAAACTTTCCGTGGTTTCAGCATTTGCTCTTTTATCACTTTGCTTTACTGTTTAAAAAAACACCCACACACACAAGAATACACAACCTTCATGCACAGCTCTGGCTGTGAGTTGGGAAACGAGCATAAATCATAACAAACATGCTTCGTTTTATCCAACAGGGGGCATGTTTTTGTTCAGATGTGACATTCATAAATTCCTTACTCTACCTTTTAATGTGCTTTGTTAATTTCAGTTTTATGAGGTAAGCAAAGTCTCACTTCAGCGTGTTTCTTTGTACAGGCACTCTGTCACAGAGCATCCCTGTTCAGTTCTCTGGGGTCCGGTCTAACCCCCGTGGCTGGTCGGCCATAATCCAGCCTGGAAACAAGCATCCGAAGTCGGTCACGGTCCACATCTGCTCCCCTGTTCTGTCTCCGGTGGGTCTGTATCACCTGTGTCTCCACATGGAGACCAAACAGCTCTCAAAGAGTTACAAAGTGGGAACGTTTGTGCTGCTCTGCAACCCTTGGCATCCTGGTGGGTCTGTGTTACACTGCCAGTTGCAGTGTCTGTCTTTTTTGATTTTATTATTATTTTGTTGTAGATGTAATTTTGCACCCTTGCCATTGCATTTCAGATGATCCAGTGTACATGCCACTGGATGTGCACATACAAGAATACATCAAGAATGACTATGGCATGCTTTTCATGGGCTCTCATGCAAATTTTTCCAAGCGGCCCTGGTCATTTGGTCAGGTAGGTAACATACACAAGCATGCAGCTATGGTGGACTGATTCATGTGTACTTGTAGATGAGAAGTACAGCTATATCTGCGCTTCTATGTGTGCAGTATGAACCTGGAGTCCTGGAAGCATGCCTGAAGCTTCTGGAAGTCAGCCCTGAGCACTTGGGCAACAGCAACAAAGACTACGCTTTACGAGGAGACCCCGTCTACCTCAGCAGGGTGGCCAGCGCGATGGTAAGAGTTGTTCTGCAGCTTCGACATGGCAGAAAGACAGCAAGTTGAGTAACATGTCTCTTCTCGTCCAAGGTGAACTGCAATGATGATCTGGGTATTCTGGAGGGGAAATGGGAGGGCAGCTACCAGGCCGGTGTGAAGCCAACAGACTGGAGCGGAAGTGCTGACATCCTTCGCCAGTGGGCCGCGTCCAGCTGCAAACCTGTTCGCTACGGACAATGCTGGGTCTTCGCGTCAGTCCTCTGCACAGGTAGGACAGTCACTGCTATACCAAATCAGTATCTGTCACATTTAAAAAGGACATGTTACGCTTTTTGGGGACTTTCCTTTCCAATATAATAATACTTTATTTTTCACATAAAAAAAAAAAACTTTATTGAAACTGCATTGAAATTTGGTTTTGCATGAGTCTCAATCCAGATGTGAGATGGTTGATATATGCCAGCAAAAAGAACAAGCAGGGGAGGAAGAAGATGACAACAACAACTGTAAACATTGCGGGAGGAAATCACAAAAACACCTCCTATATGGAACAATAATGAATAATGAATTCAATTTTATTACGCCAAAATATATATAAAAAAAAAAAACAAGGCAATAATTGTAATTGCTTTGGATAAACTGAGATAAAATGGTTTTTGTTTTGTTTTTAACATCAAAACGTAACATTGAAAAAGGTCGTAGCTCATCGTTCTGCCCACATGTGATCAGACCACCCAGGAGGACAGGTCTGTGCGGACCCTACGTGCATCCCTGCAACGCAGGAGCATAAATCAGGCTTGAAGGAGACAAACAACTGCTCACACCTGTTTACACCTGTCTCGAATGGAGAATCCCTAGTTGACCTGACACACCTCTGGAATTAAAAGTGAAACTAAGGCGCGTTTAAAGATTCTAGGAAACGCACGCACGCACGCACGCACGCACGCACGCACGCACGCACGCACGCACGCACACACACACACACCGGTAACTCTGTCGCAATTTCAGATATGTCGCCTTTGTTTTACAGAATCTTGTGTTGGAAATCCACCTAATGGAGGCAAAGAGAACCGACTTAAACACACCAACAAATCCCCATCCTAATTTTTTCTCTCCTGCAGTGATGAGAGTCCTGGGGATTCCCTCCAGGGTGGTCACAGTTTTCAATGCAGCCCACGACACTGACGCCAACATGACGATCGAAGAGTTTTACACAAGTACAGGAGAGAAGCTCAGTCTGTCAAAGGACAGCATTTGGTAGGTGCAACTGTTAAACTACTAGTGACACAGCTTTGCTGTCTAGATGATAGTGATTTAAACATTTTCCTAAGGCACTTTAAAAACAAAAGTACAAATGAGTATGCTTTTGTGTGTGTTAGAAGAAACATAATAATGGTTTATGTGAACTAATTAATAAGAACACGAGTAGTGTTCTGCATTCATGTGAGCCGGAGTTTAGGCGAGTTCACGTGTATTATTCTGTATTCATCCATCCACTCGTCTCCACTGATTCGTGCAGGAACTTCCACGTGTGGCTGGAGTGCTGGATGAGGAGGTCAGACCTCAGTTCAGAGTTTGACGGCTGGCAGGTTGTGGATCCAACGCCCCAGGAGAAGAGCGCAGGTGGTCCGGCTTTTGTCATTTCTGAACCACTGAGGGGCTGTGATTTCAAACGTTCACTAAACTACATCCCCAAGTTAGAAAACATTGGATCAATACTATTTAGAAAATAAACAAATATAATACAGTGTGGCATCTCATCGTTTCAACATTTTTGGGGTTTTGCGGGTGTCTGTGCCTGATTGATACAGAATGTGTGACCAAAGAGTATAAACATAAAAACTAAAACAAAAAAAACGTTGCTCTAAGTTGACAGTGATCTCTGAACCGTTAAAACATGCTCTCAGGGAGATTCCGGTGCGGCCCGTGTCCGGTAGCTGCCATCCAGCAACATTGCTTTTTGGCTCCATTTGACACCCCGTTCATCTATGCTTCTGTCGACGCTGACATCATCCGGGTGATTGTGCGTGACGGGCAGGAGGTGGGGAGGACGGTGGACACTGACTCGGTGGGGAAGCTCATCTGCACCAAAGGTGTCGGCTCAGACAAGCCAGAGAACCTGACACAGACCTACAAGGGCATGAAAAGTTCACCCCTTTCAAAAAATCCAAGTAAGAATATTAACGGGTCATTTTAAAAACCTTTTGTTACCAACATGAGTGCTGATGTTTTGCATCGTTGTGTTATTTTTCTAGGGCAGCAACAGGCAAACGCCGCCAAAATGATGTCCCGGAACTTGCAGCATTACTCAGTGAAAGCGCAGAGTCGACAATTTGGTAAACGATCTACTAGACAAGCTTTCTTGTTTTATGAGCAAAAAGCATAGATTTACAATAACCTCTGGAGCATTTGGAGTTTTTATGCTTCTAACCCTTGGTGAGGGTTGAAGGTTGACTGACTGGACTTGAAACCAGCATCTTTATGTATATATATATATATATATATATATATATATATATATATATATATATATATATATATATATATATATATATATATATATATATATATATATATATATATATATATATATATATATATATATATATATATATATAATGTAGTCCCCTTGGGTTATACTTGTCTGTGCTTTTCAGAAACATGGTTTTCACTTCAAACTGAGAACACAATGCTTGAACATCAACAGTAAACATTTTTTGTTCCTTAACTGATGTGCACATCATCTCCAGATGAAATGGCACCCGGTTTGGACGTGTCCCTAACCCTGAATGGCCAACCGTTACTGGGTCAGAGCATCTGCTTGTGTGTGACGATCACAAACCAGTTAAGCAGTCCCAGAGCTCTGATCGCATATGTCAATGCACAGATGAAGGAGTACAACAGCAACCCACAGGAGAGCTTCTGGAAAACGCACAAAGAGGTGCACATACAGCCACATGAAGGTGACTTACTACTGAGACACTCGTGATTCACATACCGGAAAAATATCAGTCAGTTTTTAGTAGTCTGTTATTGTTGTTGACTTTTATATCAATATTGAAATCCAGTTGATTATCTACAGATGTTTTGCATAATCTTCTTCCTTTTCTTTGTTTGTTTTCTGCAGTGTTGACACTCCACCAGACCATTCTTTACTCCGAGTATGAGTCTGTGCTGTCAGCTGATGACATCGTGAATGCGGCAGTGGTGATAAAGGACACAGAGACCTCGGAAAGAGCCCTGGCTGCACAAGAGTTCAGCATAAGTGCGCCGGAGATTACTATAGAGGTACAGCGATCGACCTCCTCACATCACAAAGGATTATTAATCAACTGGGAAGCAATGCCGAACTTGACTTAATCTGTGGTTGTCAGTTGAATGTGGCAAACTAAGATAATAGTGAAAGTGAAGTGAAAACAGAGAAAAACCTCATTCCATGACATCTCGTGACTTTTAACAACGTCAATTTCCACTTTCTGTATATTTGCGTAACAAATATGCCCGAGTCGACTGACCCTGTAAGCACGTTTTAATTTTTCTTTTGAGAAGAGTGCACAAAGTCCTGAAAGGGTTTATAGGAAGAAATAGTTTCATCGTGATTCATACACTGAGCTGTAAACATGTAATGGCGTGTTTTACGCATCATACTGGTTCAGTGTGATGTCAGGGGAGCTGGGTTACACTATCATAGAGACTAATTAACATTCTTTTTTATTCCCAACCCTTCCTCAGCTGGGAACAACAGGGAATCCACTATAGCACACCGGAAATATGTTCAAAGAGGCTTTAAACAGTTTTAAATGTGTGTTGTTTTATACTCTTGGATTCACAAATATTTGGTCAATAACAGTTTTGTTTGTTTTAATGAGTTGCCTCTTATTCACCACCACAAGGGATTTGAAATAAACCCATCAAACTGTAGACATTCAGCTTCAGTTTAAGGGGTTTCACAAGAATGTCTTTTGCCATGCATGAATTACAGCCGTTTTGTACAAAGAACCTCAAACGTATTTGATCATTTGAAAGAAAAGAACTGAAGTGGCCACGTGTGGTGCAGTCCCTCGTTGCTTCAAGACAAGTGAAGCAGATGAAAAGGTCCCGTGTTGATATCAAGTCCTGAGTTGCATTCAAACTACCAAGATGAAGTCCAAGAGATGTCGATACAAGTAATGAAGAAAACCCTTCACAACATCAACGGGGGCCCAGAAAACAGGTGGGCGTGTCGCTGTCAACATCGGATCAATGGAAGCTTTCGTGAATGTCGGGAGAGTTTACAACGAGGTCCGAACCACTGGAAACATCCAAGAACGGGAAAGCCAAAGAGGAAAAAAAACTCCCAAACAGATGAAACAATATTTACTTACCGGCTACTTTATTATATATGTTATGTATACTTGTCTCAGAATGATGGGAAGAGAAAGGTATGGGGAAGGGAGGAAAGGCTCATGATAGAAAGACATCATATGTCAAACCTGGTGAAGTCTGTGCAGGGTGATAGTCTGATATTCAACCCAAAAACTACAGAACTGAGAGGACGAACTTTCACGGGGCAGATGGATAACGACCCTAAACAAACTGTGAAAGCTCCTCAAGTTTTTTGTTTTTTTTTTTAAACAAAGAATAGGGACGTTCTTTAATGTTGAAGAGTCACCTGATCTTATTGCAGAGGAGCATGATTTTCAGTTTCTGGAGGCACAAAGCCCCATCAACCAGCAGCAACTGCACATGAAGGTCTGGCAAAGCATCTTCAGGGGCAAACCTAGACTCCAGTCACTGACTGCAAAGGATTTAAATCTAAATGTTTAAACTGTAGTTTTATTTACAATTACACCATGACATAATTTGCCACTGAAAACAGAGGTACTTTGCTTAGAATGGCTCTAATTCCTAAATGGTAAATGCCATATTGTTTGTAAAACCTTTACAAATGAATTCTAAGCATCTAGACTTTTATTTTAAATCCCTTGTAGTGTTGCACGAAGGCAGAATTATAAAGTCATCATATGTCATTGTCTGAGCTCATGATCAAGTGAACACATGACTTCACCATCACATGTGATTGTTTTATTGTGCCTATGCTCTGCAGATAGACGGAGGGAGCAGCATCTTGGTAAAGAAAGGGCACACAGCCCATGTGGCTTTCACAAACATGTTCAGCACACCTCTGTCAGGAGCGGTGCTGAGCGTAGAGGGATCCGGCTTGCTACAGGGAAAAGAAGAAGTCAGGTAAGTCTTATCACGGAGAACTGGCACTTCTAAGAGATATTTCCGGTTGCTGACACCGCCAAGCCTGTCGTCGCATTCCAGTGGCGTTGTTTGTGACATCTGTCTAACCTGCTATGAAAAGAGAGTTTATGGTTGGTTTTTCTGAGGAATGCAGGCTGGGAATGCTGTCAGGTGCGTTTTTTGTAACAGCGTGAATATAGTGTTCCCACATCCGAATTATGTCGTCTGGCTTTGTTTACAGATCATTGTACAATTGTCCTCGAGATACGGATTTGCATTTAAAAGCTTTTTAGCAAGGATTATCTCTGCCTTTTTCAAATCCACTTTTAAATTCACACTCAAAATTAAATTATTGGAAAATCAGGCAGCTCAAGGGTTGTTTTTTTTTTTTTTTTGTTGCAGAAAAACTGCAGTCTTTCAACCGTACTTTTTCAGCGTATCTATTTTCTAAAATGCAGGAGTCCTCTAGTCAAACTAGTGGTTATTACCACGTTTTCCTTTTCTCTGTGGACTGCTGCACATACGGTGTATCTTCACATTCAGTTGTGCACTTTAAAGACACGTTTCTACAGAGAGAAACCTCCATCAGAACCAGGGTCACACCGGGCGACCAGCAGCTTAAAGCCAAATATTTGTGTAAAGGAAAAGGTTTGGCCTTTGCTCTTTTTCCACCTTTTCCTCCCCTGAAGTGACTTCATGGAACCCAAAAGCATCTCTGGGCTTGGAAAGGGATTTATTGAGTAATTGGTTGTATTAATTGACACTCATCATCAACAAACGTGTAATGTGTTCATTTTGATCATTTTGTGCAGCGGCATGCTTTTTTGGAGTGTTTTGATAAGATGAGTTTATCTTCTGTGTCCCTCAGGCTGGCGTCCTTGGAGCCAGGCATGAAGATGGAGAAGAAAGTGTCCATCATGGCCACTTCACCTGGTACTAAACTTCTGGTGGCTACTTTGACACACAGCAACAACTCCAATATTGTTTCCAGGTGTTACCACAAAGTCTCTGTCACGACTGCATGACAGGGAGAAGCTCATTCCCCCGAAGCTTCAACAAGGAACATCCTTCACCTGTTGAATGAAGTACACTAGCACGCACTGAGATTTGCAGTGGCATGTCATAATAAAGATGATTATCCATCCATTGTTTTCCTTTTTCTGTACCTGCTAAATCCAGTTTAAGAATGTAGAAGGTCTGGTTTTGATCCCAGCTGTCATCAGGTAAGAGGCGAGGTAAACCCTGGACTACTGCATCCGATGAAGTGAAGCGATATATGTGTATTGAATTTGGAACCTATTTATTATTTCACTTAGTTATTTTATTTTAAGGGAAGTTAAGGGCCAACCTCTAAAACCAGGGCAGGGATTCTTTTTGGGACATTTTGGTCTGTGTGGCAGGAAGCCTAATCCCTCTCAGTAACTGAGAGCCACCCATCATCATTACATAGATTAATGTTATGCTTTATGATTAAGACTCATCCTAAATTTCTTGGAATTAAATTTATAATGCCACATTGTCTCTCAAGAAGTCCCACAAAGCAGCTCTTGAGTGATTTTTAATTACCTTTGATTGTAAAATTAATGGATTTTCATTTACGTCGCTGGAGAAGCGTTGCTGTAACGCAACATCGCCACTAGATGGCATCATTTACACACGCACTTATGTCGTCTGATCTCTGTGTGTAACTCGTGACACCAGCACTTTGTTCTGTCATTTACAACGAACCGGACATGGGGATATAAAGTTGCAGAGGTCAGGGGATGGAAGCAAGAAGAAAACATTTGCTATTCAATGTAAATATGGCCGAAGCTTTACTTTAAGAGTCATTCTTATCGCCTCCTTGTTATGAAGAAAACAGAGGCCTGTTTGACTGAAACACGTACAGGATGACCTTATATAAGAACACTTCAGTGAAGCTGCACTGATTTATAAAAATATAATGGGCCTCCAAATGGAAGAAGACAACAGAGCAGTTCAATGGGCTCTGAGAGGCTCAGAGTTGATCCACACACAAGTTTACTTGCTGTCTTGTTTATTTGCAGCTTCCAGAACAAGGATTGTTTCAACCTAAAGGATTGTAGGTTGACGTGTTTGTACTGAACAGCTTGTGATCTCACCTCGGTGTCAGAGAGATTGAGGCAGAGTCGTTGGCAGACGGAGACGATAATCAGGCTCCACACTCACTGATTTTCAGACAAATTAAACGTCAGGGGAAAGCAGGGAGCGGGACCGCTGGGCTGCTTTGAAAAGCTGAGGCTATCATAAATTATTAATGGCTCCCCGTCACGGCCTCCTTCTCCTCATCCCTCGCTCTTCTCAGCTAAACCCTCTTTTTCATCCAACCCTCCCTTCTGGTTCCTCGACGTTGCTGGGACCTCTCTCTTTTTCACTTTCTTCTTCCATTTCAGACTCCTTTAACCACACACCCCTCACTTCTCTGTTTTCAAGTTCCTTGAATCCTCCCCCTTATTTGCGAGTCACCTCCTCTTTTCATCCTTCCTTCCTCGTACCTTTGTTTACCGTCCCTATCCGTCTTTCCTTGTGCCTTTCAGTCCCCATTCCCTGCCTCCTTCTTGACGTTGATTTTCATCCCTCCCATCCCATCTGCTCTTCATTACCAGTTGCCATGTTCATCTTGATCCTTTTACCCTCCTCTGAATAGCCTTATCATCCCTCCTTTCTTTTGTCATCTTCCCTCTCTTTTCTGCCTTAATTCACTTCAATAACCCTCTTCTTGCTTTCCTCCCCTCTTCTCCTTTCCTGCTCCGTCTCCTGAGTTACCTTGAACCTTCACTAAGTTCACAGAGTTTTTCCAACACTAAGTTGGACTTTTTTTTTCACAAGAACAGTTGTCACAATTATTTTTGTGCAGGTAACTATTTATTCATCTCACCTGGATGGCGTTTCCTAGCTCTGCAGGCTTCTGCTCCAACAAACGCCAAACATACTTTCATCTGCAGTTTGGCGCTCAGAGGTTTGCCTCTAAAAATATAGTTTGCACTCACGCAACAACTGAATCAGAAAAGAAAAAGCCCTCCACTTGCTGGCTCAGGTTGGTTAATTAATTGATCTTATGTTTTCACAGAAAGCCGAAATGGTCTTAAGAAAACAGCACAATGTGACCACTTGACTATGAACGTGCACCTAAATGTAGAAATAGAAATTTAACATACACAGTGCACATGATTTTTTTTTTTTTTCATATGAGTGGCTTTAAATTAGATGCCATACTGCTTATCCAGTCAAAATCCTCACACTGGCAGCAGCTATGTGGGCCAGACGTGCCCCAAAATGCATAACTCAGCCAAACCTGGGTTTTGGCAAATGTTGAATGAGACAAATGTGCCCAAATTACATAAGCTGCTGTCTCACAGCTAGAAGTTCTCTTCTGGTTCAAATCAAAGAATATACAAAAGAAAATGGTACAAAATATAGAACCTTGAGGTGTCCCACACCTAAGAGGGTACAGTTCAGGAGTACTGCCTTAAATGGACAGGAAAACTGCTTCTGATATACAAGTCAAGGATTACGTAATTCTCGTGGCAGATATGCAGATTGCAACCAGTTTAACGTCCCACAACCATCTTTCTTCAAGTTAGTCAAGAGATGTGCGCTAGAAAGTGACATAAATAGGTTAGTGAGGTTTGTCAAGTCTAAATCCAGGATTTCCAGTAACAGGAGGGTGCATCTTTCTTTAATCTGGCCAGATTACCCCACAGATGATCTGTTTTGTGTTCAACCATTAGTTCTTACTGTAGGTCGAATAACCCCCCCCCCCCCGGATCCACTGAAGTCTGTTCAACATATTCAGACATCTCAAGCTGCAGTTTATGATTGCTCTCACCCCTCTGCATGGTTAAATCGGGTCTATTTGAGGAGCAAGAGCTACTTGCCTCTAACATGCCCCCCCCAACCCCAGGTCACTGCTGCGCCTAAAATCCCTGCTTCCCAGCTTCTCCTGTAGGCATCAACTAATGTGTGAATCTTGATATTTATGACAGACTGAAAACCACACAGCATGTTGGAACTAAGGAAAGCTTAAAAACCCCCCAGAAGATGCAGTGAATGCAAAAATGTAATTATCAATATCACTCCCACACCATGAACGCGCAAGTAGATCTGTCGATCTACCGTCGTGCATCCTATCAACTCAGTGTTCTGCGGATGTAGCCTGTTGAGGCATGTCAGAAAGTTTAAGTCTTATTCTTCCGGATGCCACAGTTCAAATCCTGGCTGGGGGCTTTCTGTGTGCAGTTTGCATGTTCTCAGGTGAATGTCGGTATTCCCCCAAAGTCCAAAAACGTGCACGTAAAGCTAATTGGTGAGTCTAATTTGGTAGAGCCCTGGAATGTGTGAGTGTATGTGGCTGTTTGTCTCTCACTGGACACTTTATTAGGTAGACCTTGTAACGTGATGAGTGCACGTTTATACACAGCCAGAGTTGCATTCATTTCTTGCCAAGATCTCGTATTGATGACAGGAGAGTCGGACTGTCGCGAAAACGTCTTCATGTTCTTCCATCACCTCAGTCAGTTATATAAAGACTTAACAATGTGCTCAGATCCCTTTCCTCCTGTCTTGCAGTCTGAAAAGTAAAAGTTTGTAAACTTCCTGCTGCAGTTCGACGAGAGAGCAGCGAGGGAGGAGATTGATCGATGGGCGTTTGATGGATTCCTCGGAACAGATGGGACAGCTGCAAAGCACTGAAGTGGCCATCCATTCTCAAACTCATGTGAGCAAACTGAGACACTTCGTAATGAGTCACTAGATTTAAAGCGAGAGCTTCAGCCTGGGATGGTAAAAACTTGAAAGCTTTCTGCGGGGCTAAATGACTTTGTCCAAATGTTATTTGAAGAACAGGCCTCGTTGTTGTAACTTAAAATATGAGACGATTGGAGCCTCAGTCCTCCGGGCTTCACAGACACGGCGTTAAAATTTCACATTATAACAATCTCTCATTCTTGAGTTTTTAGTCTCACACACACAAACATGCATGCAGCTTGACCAGCAACCCCAGCGAGCGCCAATAAAGGTGGTGTTGATAAATATGATAATGAATCTTTCTTTTCTGTCTGCCGTCTATTGTCACCTGGTAATGAGTTTGTCCCGAAGGTCGCCGCTGTAATAGCTCATTAGCAGCACTGGCTAATGCTGCTTTGTGATGTAGCCGCAGCTGCCGGAGGAGCTGCGCCCGCTTGTTTACTGGAGGGGCTCGGTTGCAGCTCGGCCAGATCGCTTCTCTGAAGTGATCCGTGTGGGCTTCATCACCGCGGAGGGCCATTGTGACTCTGCATTTTTGTTTCACATGTGTGATTGGCACCGTAGCTGCTGTAACAGAAAGACGTAAACCCAACACATCAGTGCAGATCCAGAGGCAGAATATCCTTCTGTCCACGAACCGACATTCATCCAAGTTTGGGACAACAACATCTCATTTTAGTTATAAACTGTTTACAGGTGTGAAATTACCCTGGATAAGACAAAAAATGTCTGTGTTTAAGGTGCCGCTTCGTGGCGTGGCGGCCATATCTATTCACTTTGCAAAAGAGAAAAAATAAATAAATAAAAGTTCTCTTTCATGAAACGGGCCTGATTCCCGGTCCGTTCCCGGCCGTTTCCACCAGTGCAGAACGTACCGAGCCGATCCCGATGGTGCGATTAGGACGGCTGGCCAGGGTAAATGGTGGCGGGGCATCTGCTCCTCAACCTGGAACGAGTCAAAATCCAAGAAGACAAGCAAAGGTGCCAGCATGAATTTGATCAGATCTCCTCCCTGAGGTGTCTTCTGCGACCTCTCCGGTGGTTTTCTCTTGAAGCGTGTTCTTTGTTGTCTGAAAATCTTGTGGTAGTCGTGAAGAAGAGCCGGTACCAGATGGTTAAGATAGCCGCTCACATATTGCAGCTTACGCATCCGAGCCACCGGTAATCTGTGTACCGCTCCCTTGTGTACTTTTGTAATCACTTTTCTGCCTTTGAACGACATTCAAATGTTGCTTTTTTTAAGTTTTGTGTTGCCGCTTTGCATATTACAGCAACGTCACATATGAGGGGACATCTCTGAGTAGTGGAAAATGACAATAAGCGTTTCCTACCCTCATAATAGTCTGTATTGTAAATGGAAAAGTGAAAATGAGCTGCGAACAGCATCCATATCGGCTCAATACCAACATCTCTGTCAGTTTTCATTTATAAGATGACTCTGTACGTCCTCCCTAACACATGCACAAACTTTACTTTTATTCTACTTTCAGGGTGTTTTTTTTATGATATTAGAGAAATGCAATCAGTGTTTCTACTGGAAATGTAAATATATGTAGCATCCTTCATGATTTTCAGACACGATGCCCAAACACACGATGACCGTTGGCTCATCATTTCCCCAACACGAAATTACAAGAAAAGAAGAAAATAACTATGACGGTGTCCATAAAAATCAGTGAGACGAGGCTGCAGTCGGCCAGTTTTTTGCTCCAGAATATGCGTCTTAGTTTTATGAGTCAGTCAGCCATTTTGGCTTCCAGAGACATGACTTAATCAGTCATTTAGAGCGGTGGTTGATTAATATGCCTGGACAGGGAGCAACTTCAGCCAAGAGAGAAATGGGCCGGTGAATGAGTAATCACCGGCAGAGTGCTGGAGTACTGCTGCGAGAGGTGCAGTCTTCCAAGATATAAGTGAAAATAATCGGAGGTTTTTAAGTATGTTTCTTTTCCCAGGCTTCTCACGATGACCCATGGACCATTGTTCTGAATAAGTGGAGATGGAAAAGAGTTGGAAGACATTTATTTGACTATTGAACAACAAGAACACACATGGGGCCTGTAAGGGAAAAGTAATAAATAAAACAGGACAGGCTTTGATTCCATCCTTGATATTAAAAGGACCGTGATGCCAGAAAAGCTGACCATGTGTTTTCATAATGTATTAAGAGACAGCGGTTTTCATTTCCCCTCAGCTCTTTTCCTTTATTTTTTAAAACAGTATTTAAACCATCTTTAAACATATATTGGATCTGGCCAGGGGCCGACATCTACCTTGTTAGTCTGACTCAAACCCGGACATGAAGAAAGTTGCAGTTCTTTGACTGACCACTAGGGGCCGGCTACAAACGCACTATTGACGTGTGATACTGAAAGAGTTGGTATTGATTGGTACCAAGAAATACTGCGCCAGTAACACAGATACCGATACGATACAAATACTTTTAATGAAGGTGGCTGCTTCACCAAATAGCTAAATCTTAATGGATTTTCATGACCTTTAAGTGTTTTGTCATTTTTCCTTTGAATCATGAATGAGTTAAAACCAAGGACAGAAGTTTATAGGTAAATAGAAAATGTTTAATCATAAAATAACCCTTTCACATTTAATGCAAAACAGTAATTATATTCAGTCAAATCTGAGTCACATTATATTCAGTATATTTGTTTTAATTACAGTCAATGTATTAATGTACCATGGTTCAATGGGATAAATGTATTATAGCAAGATCTTAGTATTATTTATACTCTTTGAGTTTACTAAAGTAGCAAACGCTTAGGTGTGCTTTGAAAATCAAATGAATTAAGATGACTTTAACACTTTAATTTACCTGGATATCCTCTGCCAGACTGACCCTGGAAGGCATCAGTGACCTCTGCCTCTGGGTCGGGGCCTCCTCTCTCCACTTTTGGAGCCCGGTGTTTTCTTATGCATGATTTTTCTTATAAATATACATTTATTGTGTTACCACTGTATCTTGCAGTCCTTTTAAAAATTATAAACCTTTCTGTTGTTTCACCTTTGGCCTGAAAGTGCAGTCACACGGGGCTTCTCTCCCACCGCTGAACCTGCATCTCTGTTTGTTTTGCAGGCGCCGTGGAGTCACATGACTGTACGACATCAAAAACACACGAGGGAGGAGGAGGAACTGTTTCTGCTCCGTTGTGACAGAAGCAACATGATACCAACTGCATTTAGACAGTCCGGATGCCTCTGAATAAAACCGTGGCTTAGGAGAGAAACTGAAACCAAAGTATCAGTCTCATTACAGTGGTATCAATCAATATCAAAACTAAAGCCAATATTGGTATCGATATGATCGATATTTGGATGGATCTGCCCTGCACTAATTAGCACTGTCATAACTGTACTCAGACAGCTGCAGCCAGCTGTGAGTTGGCCTGGAAAGATCTGACTGAAGCTCAGCAAAGCAGCAGCTGTCTGGGCTAACAGGGGAGTGCCTTCAGGCTGCTCGATGCTCGGTGGATGCTCGGTGGATCCTCGGTGGATCCTCGGTGGATGCTCGGTGGATGCTCGGTGGATGCTCGGTGGTTGCTTGCTGGTTGCTTGCTGGATGCTCGCTGGATACTCGCTGGATGCTCGCTGGTTGCTTGCTGGATGCTCGCTGGATGCTCGGTGGATGCTCGCTGGTTGCTCGCTGGATACTTGCTGGTTGCTTGCTGGATGCTCGCTGGATGCTCGCTGGATGCTCGCTCCAACAGCAGCCCAACAGCCACTAACCTGAACAAGCTTTGCTTTGTTAGGACCTTACTCTGTGAGAGCATCCAAGGACCACGCCCAAATAACAGCACGTCAGCTTGTCGAGGGTCCCACTGGTGATCGATCTGAGCTCCCCCAGTTCTTGGTTCAACATGTCAGTACCTCTTCTACATATAATAGAAATGATAATTGATGGACACATTTGGTCAGAACGAACTGAACCCACTGCGTCAGCGTGTTGAAGGTCCTGGTGTTACTTGACCGCAGCTTCCAAGCAGCTTCCAAGCAGCTTCCAAGCAGCTTCCAGACCTTCTCATCCTTCCTATTTGTCCATTTTTGTGTTAAACGGGGGTTTGGTTGGACTCTGCCTTGCAAAGATGACAACTGGCGCAATTCATGAAACAGACTCCTCATAAAAACCTGTGGGTGACATCACAGGGGGTTTGTTCATTTCTTCTTATAGTATCTAAGGACTTGACCCTTTGCTATGGCTGTAGGACTTCCCCACAAAGTTCTTACTCCTATCAGAAACAAATTGGGATTTATTTACTTTCCTAAGGAGAGTCCTACCCGGTCGAGCCACCAAACTTACAATTAGTGGACAACCTGCTCACCACCTTGAGCTTTGTGTCACCCTTTATCCCTAATTTAGCTAATGATCCTTGAATCTCCATGAACATATCGCTGCAAAGCTTTGAAACTATATAATTAAATAATCACAGGGCGCCTCCAAGACAACAGCTGCACACAAAAACAGAAAAACATAAACTGTCACATTTCCAGAGGAATACAGTTATGTATGCCAAATAAATAATAAGCAGTGGATAATTCCACCATGTAGGAAAATAAGTGTAAAATGTGTTGCATTGCAAAGCCCTGGGCCAACTCCAACCTCATCAGAAGGGCAAATTTATTTTCAGAGTCAGAAATGCACTGGCTTTAATTTCACGCTGCACGCATTTCGATACCAGCAGGAGAAGAGGGTGGAAAGAGAGAGGGACTGGGAGCGAGAGCAAGACAAAAAAAGGAAGAGAGAGAAAGCGTTTTCTCCCAAAACTCACCGTACCAAAGAAAATTAAAGTTTATACACTTAAAAACAAAGAATGGTGAAGAAGATAATAGGGCAGGGGAAATGTTTTATTTGGCGTTGTATAAATTCAGGGGTTGTAATTTGAAACTCTAATTAATAACCATATTCTTTGATGTTTGCCTTTATGTTCAGCTGATCTGCACGGCTGCCGCAGCGCGTTTTTCCATGCTGTTATGTTGCAAGCTTGATGCCACCATCATTTATTATTTTTCACATTAGTACCCCATTATGACAAAGTGAACTTGATTGGACATGACTTAGAAAGACACACACCTCTCTATAAAAGGTCTCACAGGGCAAAAGCAGAGCAAAAGCCAAGCTGTGAGGTCAGAGGAACTGCCTGAGGAGCTCAGAGACAGGATTGTTGCAATGCAACACATCTGCAGAAGAAAAGAAGAACACAGCAGCCTCCATTATTCTTAAATGGAGGACGTTTGGCCAACCAGGACTTCACCAAGAGCTGGTCGCACAGCGAAACTGAGCAATTGTGGGAGAAGGACGTTAGTAAAAGCAGTCACCAAGGACCAAGATGGTCCCTTTGACTGAGCTCCAGAGATCGTATGTGGAAATGGGAGGAAGCTTCAGAGGGACAACCATCACTGCAGCCCTCCACTGAACTGGACTTTAGCCAGTGACTAGACAAAAGCCCCTCCTCAGTGTAAAACACGAAAGTCCTGAAGGACTCTCAAGACTGAGAAACAAGATTTTCTGGTCTGAAGAAACCAAGATGGGACTGTTTGGCCTCAGTTCCAAACGTTATGTCTGGAGGGAAGCAGGCACAGCTCGTTGGCTGCCCGATACCATCCCAACAGTGAGACATGGTGGTGGGAGGATCATGCTGTGGAGGGTGTTTTGCAGCAACATGAGCTGGGAAATTGAACTGAACGCACTGCACATACAGCACACACACATCACATACCAAAATCAAACAATAGTAAATAAAATGCTCCTCCCCCCTTTTGTCCTTTGTGTTTTGTTGATCTTTTACATATGATGTCATCCTTAAATTACTTATGTTACCTTTAACTAGTTGGTTGTTTCTGTAAAATACAGTCGGGAAAACTTATATAAATCTAAGAGGAGGTGAGAAAACAAGTATCAACACCCCGCCTCACTCAAACCAGCAGCTGCACTCAGTCCAGCCACTTTGCAAACTAAACCCACCACCCCACCCACACTATCCCAGCACTCCGGCTGTGTCAAAATTCTTTCTTCCTCACCATTCAGCCTCCTCCCTGCTTCACTGTACCTGCCAAGAGCTGCTTCTATTTATGGAGCAGAGCCACTGCTATGGGAACCTTGTGGTATGACATCATGCATGGTAACACAGCAGCAGCGCTTTTATGAGACTGTTGCACAAATGAACAAAGATGTATGAATGAGTTGTTAAAAGATTGAAGGCAGCCCTGTACGCTGCTCTGATGCTGTTCTGCTCATCTGTTTGAGACGTGCATGTCTCACTGATAGGGTTAAACTTTAACACACTCTTTGTTTTATCTCATTGTTATTTTACGCACTGTATACTGCTCGTCTTATGAGATGATTGTACACGTCAGAATATATCTTGTATTTGTTTCTTATCTACATGTCATTCGTGACCTCATTTTCAATAAAAGCCTTAAGAGGCCACCAGAGTGCGGACAGAGATGAGAGCAGCGGAGATGTGGCTGAGTTCTCTGTCCGTCCTCCATGCTGATGAATGAAAAACTTACTGACTTTGTCTTTCTTCCTTATTGTGTGTTTAATAAGTGTTAGGTTGTTTAAACCTGACACTCAGACGGCAACATAATATTAATAACAGTGATAATGTTGTAAAAGCAAAATAGAAATATAGTACAGTAATTCTTGATTTCTAGTGGTGTCTAAGCACTGGGGTAGTCGAGTCATACGATATGAAGATGTAATGAAGATGATGGAAAGACTTTAAATATACTAAATTACTTACTTCAGCATCTCTGAAATGAAACGCTCATGGACTCGAACAGAACGGTTGGTGAGCTCCTCGGTGGATGCCACAAACATGTGCCGTTGATTTTGTGACCAGACTTCATATAGTGCATCACATGGTGAGGGCAGAACTTGGGAACTTACATGGAAGAGGTATGATGCAGTATTAAAGGAGAAAAAGGAAGAAAAAGGAAGAAAAAGTGCAGCCGTGAGCGGTTTCCGGTGCAGCGTGGAGGCCTTCACAAGTGAAGTGTTCAGGTCTTCCACCGGTTGGGTTTTTCTGACAGTGTGACTTTGTGTTAATCTACCTACCAATACCAGATGGTTTGTTACGCAGAATCCCTTCTGGTTGTGTATTCACAAATGACGTGAGACTCAACAAAAAACAAAAAATGACCTTGCTGGTGTCTTACACTAATGAAGAGGTCCAGTGGGGGATTTTCTTTTAATCTCAATCATGGTTCGTGCTAAAAAAGAAAACACAAATGTAAGAAACATCTGTCTCTTCCATCGTTACTAGTTTCTTCTATTCTTTCTTCTTTTGCGTCTTTTTCCTTCTTGAACCTCCAGTGAACTGAAGTGCGCTCGGACAGCTGCCCGCTCTCTGCTGACTGAGCGCCGACTCGGGACTCGGTGCGTTTTCACCGAGGTCCGATACAGAGGGTAAAATAGTCAGGAATCGTACAAGTTGACTTTTATTGTCATACTGGAACGTTTTCTGCTTTGAATCAACGTAGCAACTTGACAGGCAGATGGTTGGGGGACTTGCAGTGGTGGGTCTGTGCCATTAAAGCAGCTGAAATGAGGCTTCCTATATTGGGTTGCCAGACTCTCCCTCGGAGGTAGGGTGAGAAGTTTAGTAGATGAGAAGGACTCATTCAAGTAGAGCCGTTGCTCCTTTACATCAAGATGAGCCAGCTTGGGAGGTTACAGCACTTATCCAGCTGGGAAAAGTCCCTGAGGTAGAGTTGGGATACGTTCAAAAGATTATATTTCTCAGCTGGCCTGGGAAGTCCTTGTTGTTCTCCTAGAAGAGCTGAAGGAGGTGGCTGGAGTGAGGGACATCTGGGCCTCTGCTTAGACTGCTGCCTCCACAGCTGAAACCTGGATAAGTGGATGTTGATGGATAGATGGAACCAACAAAGCACCAACATCTTCTGGCAACAGATCAGGTTGGGTGTTTTCATGTGGTAGTATGATGTACCCTTGCACTTTTCTCACAAGCTTCCTTGGTTAACCACAATATATTCAGATGAGTTTAAGATTATCTCATTTCTAAGGGTATGACAGTACAATTCTAGTCAAGTTTAAGGTAATGACAAACAGGCGCACACTGCACTCACGTTATTATCAAACTATAATCGCTGTCTTTAAAACTGAATGGCGGAGGATGCAGTCTGTTGGTACCTCATCTAATTGACTTGTTCCTGCTCACAGATGATGCAATGACATGAAAAAGTCTTATCAGGGCAGGTGAGGCTTACAAATAGACTTTTGACTTGCAGCGACATGTCACTTTAGATGCCATCTGGGCTTTTAGCACTGACCGCAGTCAGCCAGAGCACAGCAAATAGATGGTGTGCACTATAAATCCTGACATATGATGGAAGGAATTGTGCCATCAGAGGCACATTTTGCCAACAAAATGTGACTCTATCTTCACATCAAGCTCATGTTAAAATGAAATATGTGTTAGAAACTGTGAGGACACACAGACAATGATGGATGACTTTATAAATTTATTCAGGCATAAAGAAACGTGTTCTACATGGACATAATGATAAGCAATTACAGCGGAGATCATTCTTGTGGTGTCTAACGTGTGCTTCATCCAATATCATCTTCCTGCTACCCTCCCTAATACCCTCTCCCTGGTTTGCTCAATATTCTAGGTATCAGCTGCTTCTGGTGTTTCTGAAAAAAGAAATCAGCTGCCTTTTTGACCAGCAACAATGACCAAACTGGCATTTATATTTACAGCTCATATGAGTTGAAAATGGGCTGCAAACATGGATCGCATGTAGGTTTGTTTGCAGGTTCCATGCTGGCCCCACCTGTGTGTGCTCATATGGACCCTGAGTGGGCTCTGAGGGGGTTTTAGTTGGGGCACAACTGAATAATTTTAAGTTGGGGGCCTTATATTACTCAGACTATATGGAACCCATAGGATTCACCCCCTTTTAAGTCCATTTGAGTCTGTAATGAGCTTCATATATTTGACCCACATAAGCTTCCTAATAAAATCATAAAGGACTGATGACATTTGCCCATTTCAATCACAAACTCACTCTGTACCTAAGTTGCCCACTTTTACACCAAATGGGGATAGGAATGAGAATTGTGAATGAAATGCAAGCAGCCAGAATATTAAGGATGTATAAAGTGGAGAAGGTGCAGAAGTTTACATACTTAGGCTTGACCGTTTAGAGCGATGGGGAAAAGAGGTGAAGAAGAGCGTGCAGGCAGGATGGTGTGGCTCTACACTGACAGAAGATAGAAGAGTAGCAACGAGAGTAAACGCAAAGGTTTACAAGAGTGTACAGTAGTGAGACCAGCCCTTCTCTGTTGCCTGGAGACAGCGACACTGACCACAAGACAAGAAACGGTTCTGAAAGTGGCTGAGATGAAGATGTTAAGATTTTCTTCAGGAGTGACAAGGATGGATGGGATTAAAAAACAAGGACATTAGAGAGAACAGCCAGGGCTTGACAACATGGAGATAAAGTAGAAGAGGCGACATTTAGATGGTTGGACACATACAAGACGGTGATAGCTGGATTGGTGGCATCATGCTGGAGATGGAGCTGCCAGGGAGGAGAAAAAAGGCAAAAAGCAAAGAGAAGAGTTCGAGAAATGATGAAAGAGGGAAAGCAGTCAGATGGGGTGTTAGAGGAAGATGCAGAAGACTGTGAAAGATGGAAATAAAGGATCTGCTGTGGCAAAAGGGAAAAGCTAAAAGAAGAAGAAGGCCTAGGGATGGGAATTGATAAGATTTTGTCAATACCGATGCAATTATTGATTTTGCCTATTGATCCAAATCTTTCCCTTATCAATTCAATCCCTTATCAGCTGCATTACTGCCTCAAACTCCTTTGGGAAAAAACAAAAGTTCTGTGGAAGAACCGTTTTTTTAGTTCTCAGTTCTTGATGAAGTGATGAGTTTAAGGTGACAGATAATGACGCAAAATGATCTTCCTGGTATGGCACACATATTGTTACATAATGTTTATATTGCTCTTTAGAATACGCTTCTTTTTTAAAACATTTATTGTGTTTCATCTCACGTGTAAACGTGTGCTGGTATGACAATCAGTCCCTCTATGCCTCTACATTCTATCCGATGTCGGATAAGCAAAGGCTAAGGGATGGATGGAGCTGAAGCTTAAATATGCAAAGTGCCCAATAATTAAGATGGAATGTGTTATTTTTCTAATTTATTCTCATGTTAAAAGTATCTGCATATTGTAATAACAACTGTCCATATAACGTAAAATCTGACAATTACACATCCTCCCCCTTTTACACAAGCTCCCAACGAGGAGTAAATTCTCTTAGTACCTGAGATACGTTTGAAACTACTAACATTTTACTAACATGACTTTTGCAAACAACTTTTACACAATTCTGTTCAGCTCTCATTTTATAAATGAGGCCCAGTGAGTTTATTTCAGTTCAGTGATAAAATGAATATGACATATCATTAATAATGTCTCTCAACAGACACGCACACACCAGATGTCATAGCCCACTAGTGGGAAGCTGTTGTGAAGCTGTTCAGTTCATTGAAACTGGACCCCTGGAAAGATTTACGCATAAAGATAAACACATTCTTTGTCACAGACCCATATCAGGCAGACGGACTGTACAAAGATGCTCATAAAGATGCTTTGGATACTCATACTTCAGAAACCTGGAGCTACTTATGCACCCACTCTACAGACGACTGGGTTGCTATAGCAACATCCATAGAAAGACACACTAAAGTATCTTGTTTTGTCACTGCCCTTTCAAGTTTCGCTTAAGGCGCTTTTCTAATGAGATGTGGAGACAGGTTTAAGATGCGAATCTTAGGACATTACAGACATTACTGCACAAATAGTACATATAAATATGCTTAAACCTGAAAGTTTTTAACAGTAAAATATATCAGCCAAGGAAAATATATACACTGTTGTATTATAACTGGATGCCATTGTCAATAAATTGCTTTTGAATAAAATTAAATGACTGAGAAGAGTGTTAACTTTTTATTGGTATTGTTGCTTGCGTTCTTAAATCTCATGAGATGAGAGTCACTCCAAGCGAACGATGACAAGCTAAGCATCACCTTTGGAGAGTTTACTGAAGAAGGATACTATATATGGGGCGGTCTACTGGTTACATGCTGTTAACTGCTCACTCGGGCTCGCTCAAGCAGGAGCCAGATTGGGACCTATTTTGGGCCCATAACCACTGTGAGAAATTCACACGGAGCCAACGTGGAACCCATGAACGTTCCCACAATTCATATCTCAGATGGGCCCCACAAACAAATGTTGGCTGGGAAGTTGTGAGCGGAGAAAAGGAAGAAGAGACTGCCTGAAGATCAGCAGTCTGAGTCGCTGAGGTACGTAATGCTTTGTGACAACACACACTGTGGAGGTCAGTCGTGTACTTTCAGTGTGAACTGAAAGAACTTCAGCTGTGTCTTTAAACTCTGGAGTGAAGTGGGAAGGAGGCAGCGATTCCCATCCATCCATACAGACGGCCAACAGAGAACTTTCCATCATCCTAGCCCCTTCCTCCAGCCCTACAGCAGGACACTAAGGTGTTTCCAGGCCAGTCAAGTGATATAATCTCTTCAGTGTGTCCTTCTGAGACCAGGTACCAGAAACACCTCAACAAGTATCCTCATCAGATGCCCAAACCACACCGTCTAGCCACTTTTTCACGTGGAGGGGCTACAGCTCTATTCTGACCTGTTCCTGTATGACTGAGCTCTCTACACTAACAGTTATCCAGCCACTCCTCATAGAAGCTCATTTCAGCAGCTCATGTTCACAACCTCATTCTTTCAGTTACTATATCTGCTGGATTAGTAGATATAGCAACTGAAAGAATGAGGTTACTATATCTGCTGGTAAATTGAGAGCTTTGATTTTTGACTCAGCCGAGTCTTCACCACAACAGACTGGTGCAGCATCTGCATCACTGCGGATGCTGCACCAGTCTGCCTGTCAATCTGCTGCTCCATTCAACCCCCACTGTTTGAAACAATGAAAGAGAAAATTAAAGCAGCAGTGGATGGTGCATGTCAGGATGAAGCCATCACTAAATCATTGGCTTACTTCATAGAAAAGAAGAAGAAGCCTTCAAGAAGCGGAGGGATGCCAGATGACGAACTGTTCTCCACACAAATGATATTGATTCAGCCGACACGGTTTATTGATGGCTGAGCCTTATGAATGTTCTTCTGACATGATGCCGGAGAGGCAAGGCCACTTTATTTAAATAGTACATAGTAGAAACAGAGACGATTCAGCGCTTTACACTGGATAATGACTGTATCAGAAGATTAGAAACACAATAAAAGTAAAGAAAAAAACAGTCAGAGCAGGAATAATGTTTATTAAGAGATTTCTGACTTTTGATATCTTTTTGACACACAAAAAGAAGCTAATTTAGTTAACAGCTTTGATGGAAATGCTGAAAGTCAGATCTGAGTCAATTAAAACACTAAGATTTTTAACTTTGGTTTCTGTCTTAATCCTTTAAAGCCTGACTTATGAAATAAGACATTTTTTTGCTATATTGAAAAAAAATCTCAACAATCATGTCTTTAACAGTTTTTTTTATATTTTTTGTATGTCCATGGATACATTGGGTAGTTTTAGTTATCATTATCATCACTTTTATTGTATAAAACCTTTTATAATTCTTGTTTTGAATATTAGGATGGACGCACAGGAAATATATATATATAGATATATATGATACATTTGACATTAAGGGATTAACCCCTCTGAAATTAAGCTGGACTCTTTTTTGTTGTTAAATTTTTCTTGCCAGATATGATTATTTCTATCTTTTCTTTATTTTATTCACGGAAGTTCGACGACATCTAACTATTTACTCCCACTAAGCACTGACTGAATGAGTCAGCTGAACTATAACGATTAGGCTAAAGAGCCAAATTGTCTGCACAGCTGAGCCGAGCAACATTGTCGCCCCTAATTATTCATAAATGTGTCACTTTATACCATTTTACCTAACTCACCCCATGTATACAGATGTTGGACATTTTAACATGGGAGTCATTGGAGATTGACTCGCTTTTGGTGCCAGTCACCCAAGGAACTGCAATTTTCACTTCCTCCACGTTGGACGTTTGCAGACGTTTCCCCTTGTTATACATCTATGAGAAATACTAACGAACATCAATGCAAAAAAGAAAGAGAGAGAGCTTTGAAGCTCAGTTGTACATAGCGAGGTGTTTATCTAACAAGTCCATGTGAATGCAGGCGGGGTGGGTGGTGATGCACTTTGGTCGATGGCCTTCAATATCTCACCATCACAGAGCCTCTTGAGCTCACAGCTCCATCTTAGCAAAGGTAATCATTTATCCTTTCTAGTTTCACCGAATTCGCTGTCTAACACACACTCACAGGCACACACACTAGTCAATTCGCTCTCCCTCTGTGACACCATCACAGATAAAGTGATGAAATGATTTTCTCCTCCAGTGCTTTTCAATTCACATTAGGGGGAATATTGTGTTCCACTGTTTTAAACAGTTGCAGGTAAATCAAACTATATTGGGCCACTGAAAGCCAATCCTTGTCTCTTGATCAGTGTGCTCTAGATTGAGCCGTGTATGTGATTGCATATCTATCTTTTCTAAAGTGGAGAGTCCTTTTTATAACAGTTTGGGTGCAATGGGGATTTTTATGTGAAACCTAAATTGTAATCATTTTCCAAGCTATACCCGTCTTCACTATTAAATGTTCGAGGAGTCACATTACCTTGAGTGCCCGATGCGAGCCGTGGACACCCCTGCAGCATAAAGTCTCAATCAATGCGGGATGTGAACAAAGAACCCTGATTTGCCAACCAGAGTAATTTTCTCTCTTTTCGACATTTGTTCAGACTTAAAACTGGCACAGCTTTCTCTGCATCATTGTATACCTCGAACACAAAACGTCCACATTATACACAAACTGAAAGAAAAGAGAACAAAGAGCTGCAAAGCAAATCAGCACTCAGTGCCAGAATAATAACACTGGGGAATTAAATCACTTTAGAGAGCTGCAGTCAGGTAACTCAAAAAAACACACACACAAACACCCTGCAATTGGAATCGATGGCACCGGCTCAGAACACGCTCCCTTTCTCTGCTTCCACCTGGCACATTGCTGGTGTCCTGACAGCTGTTTTAAGTGTTAAGACTTGCTTGCAATTTGTTCTAACTTGTTCTGTTTGAGCCTGTTGTGTGGCAGAGTTTTAGCACTACAGTTTGCAGCCCATATTATAAGGAAAGCATTTGTTTACCTTCTAAAAATAATCTTTAAACATTGCATTTACTTTTGGTTGATCCTCAATGTCAAGTGATGGAATTTTGTAATTGTTTGAGTGTTAAATGGAAACTGGAAAAGAAAATGCATGAGTAATTCTGATGCTTTCCTGGTGTTTGTGCAGCATAAATTCTTAATTCTTGACATATTTCCAGATGACACGGCTCAACAAGGTAGCAGATTTGAGGGCAACACCATTGGAGGCTGGCTGCTTTACAAGCAACGAACAGGTGCCATTTATTTGCCAGCATGTGCACTACTTGCCAATTTAACTTTTTTAAAGGGTTCCATGTTTGAGTTGCCTTTACCTTTGTTTGGCAATTAAATCAATGTGCTCTGCGTTAAGCAACTGCAATGCTTCAAAAAGGTTTTCAGTACATTTTCTTTCTGAAATCACCAAAGGGCTTCGGCTTTATTGTGCAGAGTAGTGAGTCACGAAACAGTTACATTATTTTTTGAGTCTGCATTTACCCCGACAACCGGTCATTTGTAACATCTTCTTTTTCACAGAAATCGCCTCTTTAGTCTTCTTGTTTTTTTTTCCTGCTGTGTAGCAGCATATCTGGTTAATATGCATAAACCATTATGACTTCACAGCGTCTCTACCCTCTTTTTTTATTTTTTAATCTCCAAGACGTCCAACCACGATGTTTCCTGTGATGTGTTTATTCTTGATCACTCCTAAACTCTGCCTCCTGGATCTCTATTGGTGCGGTTGTCTCAAAGCCAAGCTGTTCATAGTTTTCAAATGATGTCACATAACGTTGGGAATGCCCCCCTAGAGAGCAAAGCAACGCCGTCCTTCACTGGCGGCCAGTTTACGAAACCATTTGTTCTCTGTTTGCGAAAGTGACAGACAACTGTTGTATCAGCAGCACAAATCGGCGAGGAGGCAAGCCAGGGCTTTGTTTCTACATAATCCCATCTGAGAAAAGAAAACAGAGAGAGGAGGAGGCTGTGGATTAATGTGATTAAACCTGCGTGTGTCCCAGGGGAGAGCAGTCATTTATACTACAGTGGCTTTAACAAGTTTGGTCATCTTTGCTTTTACAATTAATTTTCTTGGTCCTCATCCTCCTAACTACATCATTATGGACCCATCCACATTGAAAATACAAATAACCGTCAGTATGTTTGTATGCGTTCCTCCTAGGAGCAGTAACCTATAGGGAGAAGAAGTCTGTACAAGGCAGATGTAAACATCCCTGAAGTTACGCTCGAAGTCAGAGTGGTTGGAAGGGGCCGCACCACCTGAAGACGCTGAAACACGTTGGTGAGTCCTGCGCATGGCTTACAAGTACCCTCGATTTCTTGTTTGAGTTTGTGCTATTGTTTTTATGTTTCAAAAGATAATCCAAACATCTAAAATTGAAGGTAACCTGACTGGCTTTTGGACTATTGCATTGCTCTCCAGACCACTGTGAATGAAAACTATGAAGAGTCTTGTAAACCTTGTCCTCTTCTCTTGCTGCTACTCTTCTGTCACAGATAAGCCCAGATACTCTTTACCCTGATCACACTCTCTTTTCTTCCACATACTCTTGCAGGAGATCACAATGCCATCTGCAAACATCATTGTCCACGGAGACTCCTGTTGGACCTCATCTGTCAACCTATCCATCACCACGTCAGGGAGCATTATTCGATTAATAACCTGCTCTGTAAGTTGAAACATGTAAACCTGAACTGCAACATCCTGTTGGAGTTTTACATCGTTTCTGACACCAAATGTGCTACAAATACATCAGCTGTAGTATTAAACTATATCTGATGACATTTATTAACGCCACAAAAATAGCACTAAAAATACAAAACTTCAGGCTTTTGCAATATCAGCATCAAAACACAACGCTATCTGGTATCGCAACACTGTGAAATTTATGTTTGGTATTTTTGCATTTAATTCTGGACTGATTGCCAGATGTAAGGATAATTGATTTACATTCTTTAAGGAAACTTTGCACTATCAGGATGGGAGTCCAAAGTTACTTTTCTGCTTTTTGCTGATTTCTTGCTGCGAGAGACTGCCACAGCTTTATCACACTTCTTGAAAGTAAACAAATAATCTTTCAAATGAAACAGATATTTCAGAGTGAATATGCTTCTTTTATGTGTAAAGCCAGAATATGAAATATATCATCTAAAATCAACTCATGTAAACACCTTAAATGGAATATTTCCTTATTTATAATTAGGTCTTAACTAGGTTATTGCCATCCGCATAAGTGTGGTCCATGTGTATCCTGCACTAGGAATCATACTGCTCTGATTTGACTCTAAATGATTTAAAAGAGGTTGCTGCATAGGTGCATGCATCTCACAGGATTTTTAAACTTTATCTGAGAAACAATTTCCAAACACGAAAAGCTGGAGACTTCAAAATGATCATGTTTGTACAGATGTACATCTGGATCCAGGCTGGGTTCTAAGAGCCTCTCTTACCTCTTTAACCGCAAATTCTGTTTTTAAATTCTTAACAATTTTCAATGGACCTGACTGACTCTTTATACCACTGCATTCACATAGTAATGCCAAATTCCCTTTTAGACGAATATAAGTAATCTCAAACACAAACATGAATGCTTTCAGGGCAGGGATTAAACCTGCTTTGTTTGTGAAATACACATGTTGGTCTATTGCATTTCTGCTAAGTAAACTTTTTTATTTGTAGGAGTAAGCAATTTAGTATTTAAATCCATAACCACATCACAGTGACTGTTGAATTTTACAACTTCTAGACCAAAAAAACCCTGTTCCCAGCTTCTTTTTGCCAGTTCACTCACATTGGTTGGAGGATAAATCAAGCCAGCTTGGTCTCACAACACCACGGTATGGAATGATAAATGCACTTAAAATAACTTTTTTTTTTTTAAATAAACTTTTTAAAAAATATATATATATATTGTGGAACATTTAAAGAATAAATATTTTATTATGACCATGTTCATCCATGTAGCTATATTGAAAAAATATGAATTAATGGATTCAATTTGAGGACTATTTCATGGACTGTTGCATTGGGCAGTGAAGCTGTTTCTGTACATAGTTCAGTCTCAGAGCAGGAGGACGCAGCTGCAGCCGCACACACACACACACACACACACACACACACACACACACACACACACACACACACACACACACACACACACACACACACACACACACACACACACACCTTATATATGACCTACTGGATCTGTACTGTATCTGCCGCTGTTAATCAGTGGAAGAGAGTCACGCTTCAAAAATGAACGCGAATTCGCTCCATAATGCATCGGAAACTGTGAAGGTAGAGGATCCATCCATAGATGACAAACACAAGCATGCGCACACAGATGCATATAATCACTTCACAAACCTTACCCCAAAGACCCTGCCCATCCATCGATTTTTCAGAAAGATATATGAAGCCAGGATTGGTTGGATAAACAAATGCCTCTACGAGAGCGTGTCATACCGACACTGGGCTCAAAACCCGCATCACTTCTGTCTTAGCGCTCTGTGTTTGTGTCCTCCCTAACTCTCATGAGGGATTCTCAAAACATTTTAGCATTAATACAAACTTTTGACCTGCAAACCAGTCATTATAAACACTGCAATTTCATTCGTTAAAGAAACTGCGTAACCATGGCAACAGGATCAACTCTACCTATTCTCTTATCTCAAGGACTGGATCATTTCTGCAGAAAAAAAGTCTTAGTAGCTATTTAGAAATGTCATTCTGGCGTTCACGAAGACTCTGAATATCATTTATAATTCCAATACAGGCATGGAAAAATCAAGTGAATAGGAACTGTTTATGGCATCTGATACCCGCTTCTTCTGGGGTCAGTCATGCTGTTCATGCGAACATGCTTGTTGCTACAGACAACCACATTTACTCTATGTGGCTGGGAAACCATGAGAGTTGGGGCTAGTTGTGAGCAAGGGGCAACAAGCGGTTGATTTCAACATGGAAGCAAGAAAACCTGCAGCTCCATGAATGACCACTAGGGGCTGGTTAACTAAAAGACAAGTTAACCTCTATTGACCTCCGTTGTTAAAATGTCCATCTTGACATGATGCAAGACCTCCCAGGAGAAAAGATGTCGTCTGGATGGGAGCATGTCTTGCTTCAAAAACCCATTCATCTCATACATTATACCCTCCAGAGGTTACACCTACAACACAGGGCGCTTTAACTTTCAGTCTATATTCTGCTCTACTGCTACTTCTAGAGGAGTTGAGCGATAACAGAAACCCCCAATGTATGCTGAATCTCTGTTTTAAAAGAAGGCATCCAGACTCTCATCCTCCCTGGGCTTGTTCAGGGTGAATCCTGCGCTGTGGTCTGCCAGTGAAAACACAGACAAACACCTGAGAGCCTACAAACAAATGTTAAAGGTCACATTTCTGCTGCAACACTTAAAAACAAAAACAGAGCCTCGAGGAAGATGTATTCACTTATTATAGTTAAAAGCGGGCAGCACGGTGGCTTAGTGGTTAGCACTGTTGCCTCACAGCAAGAAGGTTCCCGGTTCAATTCCCGGCCCGGTGGGTCTTTCTGTGTGGAGTTTGCATGTTCTCCCCGTGCTTGCGTGGGTTTCCTCCGGGTACTCCGGCTTCCTCCCACAGTCCAAAAACATGCAGTGTAGGTTAATTGATCATTCTAAATTCTCCCTAGGTGTGATTGGTTGTTTGTATGTGGCCCTGGATAGACTGGCGACCTGTCCAGGGTGTACCCCTGCCTTTCGCCTGATATGCGTCGGGATAGGCTCCGACAGACCCCCGTGACCCGGAAACGGATAAAGCGGGTATAGATAATGGATGGATGGATGGATAGTTAAAAGCTTTAACGATGCTTTTACTGTGGTAGGTAGAGATTTTAATATATAGAAAGAAGGAAAAAGGAAAATGAATTATGGTAATGCAGAATCATGAGCAGCAGATGTTGTTGAAGTGTTTACTGAATCCATATGGAAATTCTGCCTTTACATAAATCCTCCTGCATTTATCAGTTAAAAGAAAAAAACTAACTAAAGATCCGTATACTACATCTCCTTCACTTCCAGAGTTTAGCTGTAAGGCATTTAAGCAGAGAGCCAGAAAAGAAAGAAAAACTCTGAAAAGAAAAAAGAGGCGAGCTAAGTTAAGAGACAATGTGATTGCCACCTTTAATTCTCTGCTGGGGGATAAACAGATTGCTACCCTCCATTTGAAATTCCTTCCCTGATGAGCTGATTTACTCGCTTCTGCTTAGTGGTGCACCAGCCACAGTTACGGGCAATCCACTTAACGTGTGACAGCTTCCCTAAATGTGATAAATTACATTGGGGGAGAAGAAATAACATTCTAAACTTTTGTTTGATGAATTTGGTCTCTGTTTGGTTCCAAAACATTTAAAGGTAATTGGCAAAGTCACACAACTTCTGAGATTTTAATTGGTAATTTTCTGAGGTGGGCGGGAGTTATTGACATTTCTTATCCATATATCTGTCCGTCTGTCTATCGATGCTGTGTGGCACCTTTTTTAAAACCTTTCCCTGAAAAGGGCTCTACAATGTGCTTTTTATCCCCACAAATAAACTTCCTATTATACATGTACAGTGTGTACACTCTATACTGCATTGAATGCGACAGTCACATGCTATTTATTTTTCTAACCTTGATTTATTCTTGCACAAATGTACATAATGTCCACGTGTCCAATGGCTTACCATTGTCCTGCTGAAGACGGTTCTTGAGAAAGATGTCTATATGGGATCAAATGTTTTAAAACCTGCAAAAACCTGCAAACCTTGGCCATTTATCTGCGTTATCTCTCAATATGGTCATTCTTGGAGACTTTACTATTCACATGGATGATGACAATAATCCCATTACCAGTGATTTTAGATCTTAGCTATGGAGAACCTCCCCACCCCATCCAGTGTCAGTGCTAATTTTAATAACAACTTCAACAACCTCCTTAAAACATTTACTCCTCTGAAACACAGGTCTGTTACCTTTTCCCGCTCAGCTCCATGGTTTACTCCCACCAAACAACTCAAAGCCAAAGGACTGGCTTGAAGACCCGGCTAAAAAAACAGGACTCACCGTCCATAAGGATATGAATAACAATCAATTTCTGTTCTATAAGGATTGTATTGTCTCTGCTAAATCTATATATACTACTCTGGTTTAGTTTGCTCCAGTGATTGGATCTCTAAATCTCTCTTCTCTATGCTCAATAATATTACAAGATCTCTTGATCCGCTCCTTCCTCATCTGTATTCAACAGACTTTTGGAATTCCCTTTTATCCTTCCTTACTTCAAACATTTCTAATATCAACCTTCAACTTCTAATAGATCTGCTGCATCCACCATGGACTCTCTACTCCCTTCTGCCAATCATTTATTCACCAATTTTACTCTACCCTTCATGATGTTTTCAAGCTGATCCGTAAATCCTAACCTTCAACCTGCCTGCTCAGTCCGCTACCTAAAGTTCTAGTCAAGGCCTGTTTCCCGCCACTGGCCTCTCATATTTTGGCTGTTATCCACTCCTCCCTCAACACTGGATGTGTCCCATCAGCCTTTAAGACAGCTGCTGTTATTCCTATCCTCATAAAACCAGGTCCATCGATGCCGACCCATCAAACTTCAATGACCTTCGTCCCATTTCCAACCTTCCCTTCATTTCCAAAATACTTTCTGCCTGCACAGTTTATACAACTTAAATCTCACACCTCAGAATCAACAGCTGTCACCACTGATGTCCCCCAGGGATCTGTCTTGGGGCCCTCTTGTTTATCATCTATGTACTACCCCTCTGTTACATTTTCCATAAATATAACATCAACTTTCACTCCTATGAAGACGACACCCAGCTCTACATCTCCTCCAAAACCAATTGATCACTACCACTGGTAATGATTTGCTCCACATTGGCATTCCCTCCCACACTTCCCAGTCCTCCTCGTCCATACACCTTACTATTCCCTCTGCCCATCTCAGCACCATGGGAAGCAGAGCATTTAGTCGATCTGCTCTCCAACTCTGGAACACACTCCCACCTGAGCTGCGGATCAATTACTTCAATTACATCTTTCAAATCCAAACTGTTCAAAGCAACTGTTCCTAATTTGTTTTAATGTTTTCTTGTCTTGCCGGTTTTGACTTTGTAAGGCGCCAATCAAATAAAATGTATTATTATTATTATGATTATTACTTGTAGTCCATTGTCTTATTACGTCAAGAGAAGTGAAGCAGATAAAAATTCTGGCGTTGATATCAGGCTTTGGCAGCTGTTTGATTGGACCTACTAATGTGAAATCCAATGAGATGCAAGTGAAGGAGGTCATCATTAGGCTGAAAAAAAAAACAACATACTTGAGAAGATGCAAAAACTTTTGGTGTGGCCTAATCAGGAGCTTGGTACATTCTTAAAAAGAAAGAAAGCTCTGGTTAGGTCAACAACATCAAAAAACTACTGAAGACAGTTAAAGTAGATGATCTCAGAATCAGTGAAGAATTAGTGAAGAAATACCCCTTCACAACATCAACAGAAGTCAGGACCAATCCTGAGAAGATATTGTTGTGAACATCTGCAAAGAAGATACGATACATCTTCAGGAACGTAAATACGAAGGTTGACAACAAGGACAAACTGGTAACATTCAAGAACAGGAAAAACATGGCCAAAATACATTTAAAAACAAAACCCAAAGGTTTTAATCACGGTGGAGGCGGTGTTATGGTATGGGCATGTGTGGCTACCAGCTCACTGGCGTTTACTGGTGAAGTGACTCCTGAGTAGTGAGATGACATAACTTTAGCAACTAACTGTTTATTAAAAATTATATCTTGTTGGTGATTCTTTTTGTCAAGTGTGCTCTGATGACCTCATATAGTTTATGTATTTATTGTGCATCTGAAGTAAATACCAACAATAAACACAATGGTGGATAAAATATGGTTGACATCTGAACAGAATGAACTCTGACTTCCATCATCCAGCATCCATTACCACTGAAAGCACTTGTGCTTCAAGCATAATTGATGTATGTTCTCTCTATAATGGAGCCACATTCGTCTCTTTGGCCTGAGTGGGCCGTGTTTTTCTGATACAGGATCCCAAATGACATCTCATTCAATGCTTTCTCTGGCAGCGGACAACAATCGAAGGAAGGCTGTGCGGAAGAATAGCCATAGGCTTCAGCTGCCTTGGCTTAAACTCTTATCTAGCCTCGCTTTTCTCTCTTTTAGAGTGAATCACTCTGCTTGATCCGGTTGCTGTGGCTGGCTGGTCAGAGGATTCTGGGAGCAGTAAGGATCTGTGGCTCTTCCACATCAAATCCAAATCCCCTGTGCCACACTGCCCAGTATTGCTGATTGCATTTCACTCATAAGTAACAACATTAGTTTGCAACCCAGAAAAAAGGAAATGAACGGCAAAATGCAACAGAAAGTGAGCGAGCTCCTGGTTGATGTATCTGCATGTGTTAAAAAAAGGAATGTTTTCATACTTTGGAGCCAAAAAAAGGTCATATTTTAAGAAGACATAGTATTAAGTGTTAATACGTGTTAAGTTGACGTAGAAGCATGAACCAGCCTTAAGTTTGCATCGCACGTTAGTGTGAGGTAAGTTATGATAAAACAGGTAGGTTGTGATGGCTGAGTTGAGAAAATTATGTTCCCTCTGACTCCTTGACTTGTTAATTCCACCCATTTGACTTTTTGGATAAACTACGGTTGAATGGAATTAGTTTGTGCCTTATTCTGAAAAAGAAGCTTTCAAACTACTCCTC